>CM053587.1:231181555-231204711 GCA_028646515.1 Pseudochirops corinnae
CCCCCCCCCCCCGTACCTTTGTATTTCAACTGTAAAAACAACTTCAACATCACTCAACTGAGAGTCTATAATGCCGTTGTTTGATTGGCCTCTCATTTCCCCAAGTAGAAAACCTTCCGAGTCAGCGTTGGAATTAAGGTGCTGGAAAGCGTGGGCACTAAACAGGAACCCCGAGAGCATCGCTGACGTCTTTTCAAACTCCACGCTGCCGTTCTGCTCCTGGCCTAGTACCTTCACAAGAATTTATATGTTAATAACAGTTGGATGTTAATTATTGCTTTAGAAGCAAGTCAGTATTGTATAAATATATTTTGTTAAATAGTCTTTCAACTACTGAAATAGCTAAGATTTGCCAGGCAAGTAAGTTACTTCCAGTTATTCATTTACCAAAGATGCAGAGACATAGATTTTAAAATATTTTAGAAACTCATGTTTAATTGTCCTATGCATTTTTCAAATGCCAAATGGTATTTGACCTGCCTTCTTTCTCTCTTTTCAGTTTTAATGAATGAAAATTTTCATAGATGAATGACTTTCCCATAGATGAATGTTTTCCCAGGCACACTGCTAAGCACTGAATTACAAATAAAAATGTGGATTATCATCTAACTAAAACAATGGTGAGAAGGTCTGGTCATAGAGGATCCTTAACTGGGTAGAAAAGGCAGGGTGAGGCAGATTGCAAGATGCTTACGGGTGGGCAGATGCATGTGATGTTTAGATATTTGCATGGAACCAAGGCAAGCAAAGGTTAAATGATTTGCTGTGGGTAACAGCTTCTGAGGCTGGATTTGAATTCAGGTTTTCGTTACTCAAGACCCAGTACTCTATCCATCGTGCCACCTACCAGTATGAGGAATAGCAAATGAAAACTCTAGATGGAGTGTCATGTATGAATCACTGGATTGCAGGGATATAGAGGAAATTAAAGTATAATATGACTAAAAAATGTGGGAAGGGACAAGTTATGAAACTTACTTGGCTTTGAAAGCCAGCCAGGATCTTAACATTTGATTCTGGAGGTAATAGGGAACCACTGGAGTTTAAGTAAGGGTAATTGGATCACATTGGTGTTTTTGGAAGATCAGTTTCACAGCTGAGAGGGGGATGAATTGGAACAGAAATAGACTTGCAGTAGGGAAACTTGCAAGCTGTTGTAATAGGCCAACCACAGGCGATGAGGGCTTGCATCACAGTATCAGAGGAGAGAAGGGGGCATATAAGAGAGATGTTCTAAAGGCAGAATAGGCATGACTTGATGAAAGATTACGTATTGGGTGTGAGAGAGTGAGGAGTTGAGGAGGACTCATAGTTTTCAAGCCTGGGTAATTTAGAGTATGGTGATATGCTTGGCAGGAATAGGGAAGTTAGAAGAAGGGCAGGTTTTGAGAGGAAAAATATATCAGTTTAGTTTTGGATTTGCTAAATTTAAAATATCTGCTGTTTGAGATATCTAAAAGGCAGTTGGAGAAGTGAGGCTGGAGGTCAGGAGAGAGCTTAACAAGTAGATCTGAAATTCTATAACTTTTTATATCTTTAAAAAAAACTTTTAATATATAATGTGTTCTTTTGCCACAGTCACTTGTTTTACATAATTTGGCATTATGTAACAAAATTTTGATACATTTTTATATTTTTCATAAACAACTACATGTCATATTGGATGTTTAACACATTTTAATGGACAGTCTATTTTCTGAGTTTAGCTTTGATTGTAGCCCCAAATCCATTTTCAGTTGGGTTTAAATCATGAAAGTTAGCACATGTTTGTCTCCACTTCTTGGATAAATTTCCTAACCTTATGTTAAATGTGCCATGGTATAAGGTTGTTTTGTAGTATTCCATTTCACTTTGGGAATTTACATAATTCAGAAACAATTATGTTTTGAAGTATATCATTATATTTATCAGAGTTTATCATTACCTCATTGGAGATGAGATATCCAGGCTCACTAAAAGTAAAAAAATCCCTCAAACATTTTTAAGTTGGTTATTTGCAGTCTGATGAAGATACTCAGATCTTATAGACACACCTGAACTTCTCTCATCTGTTTTGACATAACTTTGAAAAAAAGTAAGTTTCATCAATAAAAATAACCTTTTGCTAATCTTTATTAACTCAGTTATCTTGACCATGACACATTTTTTCTTAATAGCAGCAAATTGTGTAAGTGATCTTGCTTCTGTTTTAACTTCAAGAAGCCTGTTCTTGCTATAAAACTTGCTTACTTTTAATCAATAACAGTATGTTCAACTTGCCAGGCCCTTCTGAAGGGCTTTGCTTGTTTGCTTTAGCCAGTCAATTAGGGTATTTTGCAGCTATAGTTTGATAGTTCTTGGCATTATTTTTTTATTTTTGACTACATTTTCCTTCGGACTTTGGTGTGGCTCATCCTGTTTTATTGTGTTTGAATGATCCTTGAAATGTTTGCTTTCTTTACACCAATAGCTGCTGTGATATCTCTTAACAGGCGTCCAAGTGTACTTCAAAAGCTACAACTCTTGCACGTTTCCTTAGGTCAGTATCCATTCTTTAAAACAGAACGAAAGAAATGTATATATGACGTGGAATCCAGCTGTCAGCCGATAGAGAACTAACTAAAGTTTGGGAAAACACCTCTCAATTCACTTTATTTGGATATGATCACATATTGAGTCAGCCTAATATTAGTAGCATCACATGCACATAACCACTTTATTTCACAAAATGAAAACTATATAAAAAGTATTGCTGGTCACAACAATTTCACATATCACTGTCTATGTAGACATTTAGTATCTTTTCTTCCTAAATCTTTTTTTTCCTGACACCTATAATTCTGTTAGTGGCACCACCATTTTTCCATCTAGCTTTACTCTTTTAAGAGTCATATTATTCTTTTCTGCTCCCACATAATCTAGTCAGTCACCAAGTGTTATAATTTCTGTTTCCACCATGTTTTCCACCAATCTCATCTTTATGATTTTCATACCTACCCTCACACCTCACTTTTCTTTTAGCTGGATTACTGAATTCGCTTTCTGTCTTCAGTCACTTGCTAGTCAGATTAATTTTCTGACTACACTGGTCTGTTTATATCAGACGAGAGCAGTGGTTCTCAACCTTCCTAATGCCACAGCCCTTTAATAGTCATATGTGGGCATGTCTGCATGTGGGCGGACCCGCCTGGAGACGGATAGAGGAGATTCCTAAGACAATCGAAAATAAGTGCTTTCCAATGGTCTTAGGCAACCCCTGTGACCCCTGTGAAAGGGTCGTTTGACCCCATAGGGCTCACGACCCACAGGTTGAGAACTGCTGGACTAGAGGATCACTATAGTTGTTTCCAGTTGTAAAGCCTACCTCATGGCAAGGAGGCCCTAATTTATGGGCTTTGTAGATTTCAATATTTGATATAAGAATTTACATGTCAGTAGCAGTTGGAAGTTAATCCTTTAGCAGCAAGTCAATATCATATAAATATATTTTGTTAAAATATCGTAGTAGTTCTCTACACAAAACGCTTCAAAATAGATCCCTTTTGCTTAACTAATGACCACATTCATTAGTCTAGGATTTAAGACCCTCTATAACAGCGGTTCTCAACCTGTGCATTATGTTCAATTTGTAACAATGAAAATACATCCTGCATATCAGATATTTACGTTACGATTCATAATAGTAGCAAAATTACAGTTATGAAATAGCAACGAAAATAGTTTTATGGTTGGGAGTCACCACAACATGAGGAACTGTATTAAAGGGGGCAGCACTAGGAAGGTCAAGAACCACTGCTCTGTAATTTGACTATATTGCCTTTTTAGGTACATTTCAATCTATTCCACCTTCTTGAGTCTCCTTTTACAGCATATGAAAGAAACTGATCATTGTCAAATGAAGAGTAAAATAAATACTGTGAAAGAGTTACTCAAGTTAAATAATAAACTAGGATTTATTAGATGTGTACTATGTGACAGGCACTGAGCTAGGCATTGGTGAAATAAATACAAAGAATAAAATGCTTGATGTGTGTGTATTTCTGTGTGTGCATATAACAGATATAAAATGAATAAATGCAGATGTGTGCAGAGTAGTTAAATACAGAGTAATTTGGGAAGTCTGACCATAATACTTCCTTATTTAATAAACTCCAGTGGTTCCCTATTTCCTCCAGGATCAAATACAAAATCTTCTTTTGCATTCAAAGCCCACCTAGCCCCCTCCTACCTTTCCAGTCTTCTTATGCTTTACTCCTCAACAATTATTCTTGAGTCTAGTGACACTGACCTCCAAGCTGTTCCACAAACAAGACTCTTTATCTCTCTGACTGCTCCCCATGCTTGGAATGCTCTCCCTTCTCTGCTCCAACAGCTGACTTCCCTAGTTTCTTTTAAGGCCCAACTAAAATCCCACCTTCTACAGGGAGCTTTTCCTGATCCCTCTGAATTCCAATGCCTTCCCTTTATTATTATTTCTTATTTAGCTTGTTGTGATGCCATGCATGAGCAGCTTCCCAAAAGAATGCTACTGTGAATAGCTTTTAAGATTCTGATTACATGGTATAGTGAATACTCCATTTATTCCATAACAAATCAAGGCAAACATTCACAACAAATCACAATATGATATTCACAACATTACATCTTATCACAGAAAATCACAATATAGTGTTCACAACAGTTTAACATTAAAATGGCTATGTAGTTTTCACCAAAGTGGTCACAGTATTTAGAACAAAGAACAAAAGAACAATCATCTGGTATCCCTAAGGAGGTTTGCCTCCTTACTCAGTCATTCAGTCATCTCACAATACAATAGTCAGTCTTCCACTCATGCAATTATAGATTAACTTAATCAATCACTTATCTAGCAATCAGTTACTAAGTATCATTACTCACTAAATACAATTATTAGAAAATACACAAACCCCCCACTAGTTAACTCAAATGAATCACTTACTCAGATTCACACTTAATAAGTATCATTAATCACTAAGTACGATCATTAGAAAATTACACAAAGCCACCACCCTTTGGTTTCTAGTAAACTTCAGTTTCATCACAGCATTCAATATCCAAGGAAAGGCCTTTTCTTCATCTCGACTTGGGGTAGTCTCTCAGATTCCCTGGATCCCCTTCCATGGTCCCAGCTCCTATCTGAATCCACCAAACAGTCACCTGGATTCAGAGGCAGACAACTCCCAGGTCCTTGCCCAGTCCTCCAGACAGTTCCTGCTACACACTGAAGTTCACAGGGTCCAGCACATCTCAATACCTTCACAATTTCTGTTCTCAGGAACTCAAGGATCAACCAAGCCACAAACAAAGTCTTATCCTGGTCATGCTTCTTTAGTCCTCTGGCATTTCGGCTGGCACTAGGACCCAGAAGAAATCTCAGCCTTCCAGGCAGCAACCACTTTGGTGTTCTGGGCAGCAACTTCAGCCTTCACTAGATTCTGGTCTCAGGGAAATCCTCTCTCAGTTCTCAGTCAGCCTCCAGATGCCCACTGAGAAAAACTCTCTCCCTCCTTTACCAGGAGCCCACCAGGAGAAAAAAATTCTAATTCTAACTCCCTCTCTCTGGGGCTCTTCTTACATACACACAAAGCATTGGCTTCCTGTTTCAGCCAAACCCTTCCTGTTATGTCAGCAATAGGAGACAGAGTTCACACCCTTTGCCTCTTAGCCACAAAGGTTTGATTAGTTACTAAGGGCTAAGTACCTGCTTACTTGACATAACAAAAAGGGGTCTTCAAATTTAAATTAATGATCATTATACTTGTTTATTATATTTTCTTGTTATATCTCTTCCTATTAGATTCGTAAGCTCTTTGATTACAGGGACAATCTTTTGCTTCTTTTTGTGTCCCTGGTACTCAGGACAGTACCTGGCAGATAGTGGGTGCTTAATACATGTTTATTGACTGATTTACTAGACTAGAGGGAAGCAGTTGAGTAGTAGGTGAGAGGGTAAGAAAGGCTTCATGCACAAGATGGTCTCTGAACTGTATTTTAAAGGAACAGAGGGATTCAGGGATGTGGAAGTAAAGAGAATATGAATTCTAGACATGTGGACAGCCAGTGAAAAAAGGAACTTCACCCATGAGGAACAAGGAGAGGGCCTATGTAGCCAGATCACAGGAGGAGGTATATAATGCCCACTGAGGCTAGAAAGATAGGTTGGGGCCAAGTTATGAATGGATTTAAAAGTTAAACAGGAATTTTGTCTTAGAGGCAATAGGAAGCCATTGGAGTTGATTGAGTAAGGGAGGCACATAGTCAGATCTGTCTTTATGGGAAATTACTTATGAAATAGTTTGTATGAGGACTTGGATAGAGAGGGGACTTGGGGCAGTGAGACTGTTTGGGACACTGGCAGCAATCCAGGTAAGAGGTAGTGACATTTAAAATGAGGTGTCTTAGAAGAAATGAAACATATGATAGTGATAGCACAGAAAAAGAGGTTTACATTAGAGTCAGTGTAACAAAATTTGTATTCATTTACTCTTGGATTATTTTCCCTTCATCTATTTTTCCTTACTCCCCAGCTTTTCAGAGAATGACCACTTTCTATACCTTCTGGATACTATATATGATTCAGGAAATATAATTAACTTTATTTTATTATGTTATAAGTTTCTTGGATTATCAACTTTTTGTCTACATCTCTTAGTCAAAAACTAGGAGATAGTAGATTTCTTTCCTTTTAGTATTATTGCTGTTATTGATAAAAGTTTAGCAGTTCTAGTTCTGGTTATATCAGATTTTTTAAAATTTAAAAGTGAATTTTTGTCACTTAGTCACATATATGGTAGTTCACAATTTTGGAAAAGTCTTTTGACTTTTGAGTTCTTTGCCTCGGTAGAACTGTGCTTCCAGATTGCAAAGAGCTATGTCCCAGATTGCTGGGGTTTTCACAGCTGCTAAAGCTATTAGGAGGGTGCTGTCTCTATAGCCCCCACAAGCTCCAGCACACTGGCCACACACCCCAAAACCACCATCCAAGACTGTGATCCAGATCCAAGCAGGTTAAAGCAAAAGCAATTACCCTCTGAATGGATTGCTTGGTCCCCCTATGATCTGCAGGCCAGGAGCTCTGGAGGCATCCATGTGATTACCACCATGCCTCCACAGCTTCTCACCCTGGGGGCAGCAACCAAACCACACTCTTCCTTCACCCTTCTAACAGAGTTCCACTGACGTTTTACTTTTTGACATTTATGGATTCAGAAGTCCGGAAACCACCAATGTTGCTGGTGATTCATTCTCCTGTTCTTTGCACCCTGGGGCTGGAACTGTGGCTGTGCTCAACTCCCAGCACACAGGGATAGTCCTTTCCTGTCAGCCTGTTGGGCAGCCTTCAGCAGGAGATTTGTTTCTCTCTGTCACTTTGTGGGTTCCGTAGCTCTAAAATTTGTTTAGAGTCATTTTTTTATGTGTGTTGGAGGTGGTGGGAGCTGGAGCCACACAGAGGTCCTGTTCTTCTTCCACCTTCTTGGCTCCACCCACACTTATCTTTTTAAATAGTATTTTTTCCCCAATTAAAAGTCAAGACAATTTTTATTGTTCATTTTTACAAGATTTTGAGTTCCAAATTTTTTTCCCTCCCTATTCCCTCTTCTGAAAATGGTAGGCAATTTGATATAGGTTATACATGTGCTGTCATGTAAAAATATTTTTGTATTAGTCACGGTTGTCGAAGAAGAAACATATCAAAAGGAAAAAAAAACAAAAGAATAAAGTAAGTGAAAAAAATGCTTCAATCTGTATTCAGAGTCCATTAGTTCTTTATATGGATGTTGATAACATTTTCTTTCGTGGGTCCTTTGTACTTATCTTAGATCATTATGTTGCTGAAAAGAGTTGTCATTCATTCTTGATCATCATACAGTGTTGCTGATACTGTGTACAGTGTTTTCCCGATTCTGCTCATTTCACTTTGCATCAGTTGTACAAGTCTTTCCAGCTTTTTCTGAAATCTGCCTATTCATTATTTCTTATTGTGCAATAGTAATCCATTACATTCATATACCACGGCTTATTTAGCCATTCCCCAACTGATGGGCATCCCCTCATTCCCAATATTTTACCACCACAAAAAAGACTACTATAAATATTTTTGCCTTTCTCTAATCAGAAGTGGTTTAGAGCTCTCTTTCATTTGCCTTTAGATAGCTTTGATTTCTTTGTCTGAAACCTGCCTGTTCATGTCCTTTTGACTATTTGTCAGTTGGGGAATGACTTATATTATTATAAATTTGACTCTTCTATATATTTGAGAAATGAGGCCATTATCAGAGACATTTGCTGTAAAGTGTTTCCCAGCTTTCTGCTTTCCTTCTGTTCTTGCTTGCATTTATTTTGTTTGTACAAAAGCTTTTAAATTTAATATACTCAAAATTATCTATTTTATATTTCTTAATACTCTCTATCTCTTGGTTATTAATTCTTCCTTTCCCTATAGATATGACCGGTAGACTATCCCTCACTCTTCTAATTTGCTTATAGTGTCATTCTTTATGTCTAATTCATGCACCCATTTTGATCTTATCTTCGTATACAGTGTGAGATACTGGTCTATACCTAGTTTCTGTCCTATTGTTTTCCAGTTTTTCCAGCAGTTTTTGTGAGATAGTGATTTTTTTTATTCTGAAAGCTGAGAACTTTGGGTTTATCAAATGCTAGGTTACTGTGGTCATTGACTACTGTGTCTTGTGTACCTTATCTAGTCCCCTGATCCACCACTGTATTTCTTAGCCAGTACCAAATAGTTTTGATGATTACTGTTTTATAATATAGTTTGAGACCTGCTATTGCTCTAGACCACCTTCCTTTGTATTTTTTCTTTTTTTTTTCTTTTTTTGGAGGGGGGAAGGTAGGGCAATTGAGGTTGTGACTTGCCCAAATCACACAGCTAGTTTTTCTGTTAAGTGTCTGAGGTCGGATTTGAACTCAGGTCGTCCTGACTCCAGGGCTGGTGCCTTTGTATTTTTTAAAATTAATTCCCTTGATATTCTTGACTTTTTGTTCTTCCAGATGAATTTTATTGTTATTTTTTCTAGCTCTATCAAATAATTTTTTTGGTAGTTTGATGGGTATGGCACTGAATAAGTAAATTAGTTTAGGAAGAATTTTCATTTTTATTATTTATTATATTTGCTTGGCCCACCCATGAGCAATTGATATTTTTCCAGTTGTTTAGATCTGACTTTATGTGAAAAATGTTTTGCAATCATGCTTATATAGTTCTGGGTTTGTCTTGGCAAGTAGAGTCCCGAGTAATTTATATTGTTTACAATATAAAATTGTTATTTTAAATATAATTTCTCTTTCTATCTCTAGCTTCTGGGCTTTGTTGATTATATATAGAAATGTTGATGATTTATATCCTGCAACTTTGCTAAAGTTGTTAATTATTTTACATAGTTTTTTAGTTGATTCTCTAGGGTTCTTTAAGTATACCGTAATATTATCTGCAAAGAGTGATAATTTTGTTTCCTCATTGCATCTTGTAATTCCTTCTATTTCTTTTTCTCCTCTTATTTCTGTAGTTAACATTTCTAATTCCATCTCCACTTCTTTGCTGGCCATTTCCCATGCTTAGAATGCATTCCCTCCTTATATTTGCCTCCCAGTCCCTCTCTTCCTTTAGAATGCAGCTCAGACATCATCTTCTGTTGGAACGCTTCTTGATCCTCCCAAGTGCTGGTAGCCTTCCTCCCTAAATTACCTTGTATTTAACTGATTCGCACTTGCCATTAAACTTTTAAATAGTGATTATTTTATTCACCATGCAATGGATAGAGGGTTGGGCCAGGAATCAGGAAGATCTGAGTTCAGATGTAGCCATCCCATATAGGAAATTGCAATTTTTTTAACTCAAAAAAGAAAAAAAGGGGAAAAAATCAGCACAACTGAGGAATGCATTGAAACTGTGGACCTCTGACTTCCATGAAGGGGTATATTGGAGTGGCCTCTCATCTCTTTATTCAAGTCATGTTGGTTTTTATAATTTTGTTATAGGCACTTTTTATGTTTTTCTGTGGGGTTGTTCTTTTTCATTTACATTGTTGTTGTTGTATATGTTGTATTCTTGGCCCTTCTTACTTTGCATTGATTTATGTAGGTCTTTCCATCTTATTTGTATTCACATACATCACTTCTTACATTATAATAATGTTCCATTACAGTTGTGTACCATAATTTGTTTAGCCATTCCTCAATTGATAGACATCTACTTTTTTAACAATTCTATGTTGTTATAAAAAGTACTGCTATAAATATTTTGCTGTAGATGAGGATTTTATTCTTACCAATGGCTTCCTTGAGGTATAAGCACAGTGATGGACTGTTATTATTATGTGGAAAGTTTAGTTACTTTATTTAGATAATTCCAATTTGTTTTCCAAAATGGTTGTACCATTTCACAGCTACACCAGTGTATTAGTGTGGCCTGGCCTGACATTCCCTAACCCCTCCAACATTGATAATTGCCATTTTTGTCATGTTTGCTAATATTCAGGATGTTAGGTGAAACCTCAGGATTGTTCTAATTTCCGTTTCTCTTATTAGTTTTTGTTTTGTAGCATTCTTTCATGTAGTTATGAATATTTTTTGCTTTTCTTTTGAAAATTGCTTGTTCGTATCTTTTGGTCACTTATCTATTAGGGAATTATTCTTATACATAATTCTTAATTATTTATATAACTTTGATAACAAATTTCTTATCAGAGAAATTTGATGCAGATTTTTTTTTAATGTTTAACCCCTTCCCTTATCCTAGATAGATTGATTTTGTGCAGCAGAATCTTTTCAGTTTTGAGTAATCAAAATTATATTCTTTATCATTTATAATTGCCTCTATCTCATATTTGGGTAAAAGTACATTTTCTGCTTCTCATTTTTTTATAGCATGCTCTTTAATATTAAGGTTACCCATCTATTTGGAATATATTATGGAATATGTTATAAGATGTTGCTGTAGACCTGATTTTTGCCAGATTGCTTAACATTTTCACAACAGTTTTTATAGAATAAGGAGGTGTTTTTTTTTTTCTAAGCAATTTATATTTTCTATTTAATCAAATATTGGTCACTAATTTCTGTTGTTTGATTTTTCCTTAAACTAGTTCTAGGTGACTTTGATGATTGCTGTTTTACATTATAATTTGAGGGCTATGTGTGAGTGCTATGCCCTCTTCATTCCTACTGCATTTCATCATTTCAGTTAATATTCTAGAACTTTTTTTTAAATGAATTTTATTATTTTCATCAGATTTAAAAAATATCTCCATAATTAGTACAGCATTAAAACAGTAAAAGTGTCTTTGATAGTATAGTCATTTTTATTATATTGGGACAGCCTAGCCTTGAGCACTAAATGTTCCTTGTATTTAAGTTCTTGTTTCTATAAGGATTACTTTGTAACTGAAGCTGTACAAATTTTTTGAGTGCTTTGGTCGATTGATCTCCAGATATTTTCTGTATTTTATAGTTGTTTGCGGTGGATTTTCCCATTCTATTCTTACTTTGGGTGTTTTGTTATCATTACATAGCAATCTTATTGATTTGTGAGGATTTATTTTGTAGCCTGCAATTGTTCTGATGGCATTTTTTGTCTATTAGTATCTTTGTTGATTCACTAGGATTTCCCAAGTAAACTATCAACAGATACAGTTTCATCTTCTCTTTACCTATCTTAATGCTTTTAATTTCTGTCTCTTATCTTACTGGATATCCAGAACTATATAAAATAATAATGGAATGAGTAGCTATCCTTGCTTTATTCTGAATTTATTGGAAAAAATTCTAGTGTATCCTTATTGTACATGATGCTTGCTTTTGGTTTTAGATAGATGCTTTTCGTGACTTTTTTTTTTTTTTTGCTTTTTGGAGGTGGGGCAGGCAGGGCAATTGGGCTTAAGTGACTTGCCCAGGATCACACAACTAGTAAGTATTAAGTGTCTCTTCGGCCCTCCTGATTCAGGGGCTGGTGTTTTATTCACTGCGCCACCTAGCTGGCTCCCATGACATTTTTAAAAGGTTCGTTTATTTCTATACTTAATAGAAGTTTTTGTTTTTTAATTAGTGTTGTACTTTATCAAAGACTTTTTCTATATCTGTTGAGATGATCACATGTTTTGGTTTTTAGTATAATTATTTTCCTAATATTGGACTATCCTTTCTTCCCTAGAATAAATCAAAACTTATTCACAATTGAATGATTTATTAGAAAAATTGCTGTATTCTGCTTGGCAGGATTTTGTTTAAAATTTTTTTGAGTCAGTATTCATTAAGTAATTATTGGCCTGTAGTTTTCCTTTGTTTTATCTTTTCCTGGTGTAGGTATCAGGATTATATATTGCATATAAAAAATCTGATATGGTGCTTTCTTTCTCAGTTTTTGAGACTAATTTATGAATTATGTGTACTAATTGTTCTTTAACATTTTGATATAATTATTCTTTAGGACCAGGAGGTTTTTTTTTTTTCCTTTTGTGGTTCTTTGCAGCTAATCCTTTTCTGAGATTAGATTATTTAAGATTTCCATCTCAATTCTCTATTTATATGTGTGTGTATTCTCAGTTTTGTAGAACATAATGTGTTTCGGAGTTTCGGATTTTTTTTTTTCTGATTTTGTTGTGATTTTACCCTGCTAATTTACTTGTCAGTGATTTGATTTTCCCTTCTTATATAATCAGGTTAGCTAAAGGTTATCAATTTTAGGTTAATCTTTTCAAAGAACCAACTTTTAATTTTGTTGTTTTGATGGATTTTTTTTTTCTAATCTATTTCTCCTATAATTTTTAACATCTCTGCTTCTGTGCTTATTTTATTTTTTGTTTATTTGTTGGCTTTCTAACTTTAAAAATGCATATTCAGTTCATTAATCTTCATTTTTTATTTTGTTAATGTATGTTTGTAGGGATATGATTTCTCCCCTGAGGACTACTTTAGCTGCACCCCAGAAATTTTGGTATGTTGTTTCATTGTTTTAATTTTTTTCACATAATAATTGTTCCTATGAATTTTCTTTTACCTCATTATTTAGGTTATCATTATTAAGTCTCTTATTGGAGTTGTGTCTTTTTTTTAGTGGTCCCTGAACCAATGATTTTTTATGGTATTATCATCTGTAAAGAGTGTATTAACTATTTCTGCCTTTTTATTTTTTATGGTATTATGGTTTGTAAAGGATGTATTAACTATTTCTGCCTTTTTACTTTTCTTTTCAACATCTCTACTGGATTCGATACATGGTTAGTTTTTTTTATAACAGTTCTGTGTGGTGCTGATAAAAAATGTATGTTCTTTTGCTGTCCCATTTAGAAAACACCATAGGTCTTTAACCTCTAATTTTTCCTGCAGTTTGTTGAGTTCTGTATTTTCTCTTTTGTTCATCTTTCTGTTCAGTTATTTCAGTCACATCCAATTCTTCATGACTCTATCTGGGTTTTTCTTGGCAGAAATACTGGCATGGTGTGCCATTTGCTTCTCCAGCTTATTTTACAGATGAGGAAACCAATGCAAACAGAGTTAAGTGACTTGTGCAGGGTCACACAGGTCATAAGTGTCTGAGGTCAAAATTGAACTCAGAAAGATGAGTCTTCCTTACTTAAGCCCAGCACTCTATCTACTGTGCCACTCAAAAACCTGAGAGAAGGGTGTTGAAGTCTCATGTCACTGTTGAGTTACTGTCTATCATTTTGTATTTCAATTAATGTTTCTGTTTTGAATTTGGATGCTAAGACATATGTCTTTGTTTTTTAAATGTGTTACTTGTAAGCAACAGCCTGTAGGGTTTTATTTTCTTAACCACTCTGTCAGTCTTTTTGTTTTATTGTATTGTTTAATTCATTCACATTTAACTTTTTATGAGCGTTATATTTACATTTTCCTTCATTTGTCTCTAATGTTGGGCATTTTAAAAGTTATTTTTCCCCCTCTGTTGTAACTGTAGTACTATGTCTCTTGAGTTACTTTAGCTAATCTTTTTAAAGGTGACTTTTTTCCCCTTCAATTTGTCCTGTCCATTAATTTTTAAAATTTCATGTTTTGTGTCCCTTCTTTGGGTCAGCTGGATGGCACTGTGGATAGAATGCCAGGCCTAGAGTCAGGAAGATTCCTCTTCTTGAGTTAAAATCTGGCCTCAGACACTTATTAGCTGTGTGACTCTGGGCAAGTCACTTTACTCTTTTTGCCTCAGTTACCTCATCTGCAAAATGAGCTGGAAAAGCTTTGCCAAGAAAACCCCAAATGGGATCATAAAGAGTTAGACATGACTCGCATGACTGAACTACTACAACAAATCCCTTTCCAGAGGATATCTCTCACTTTCCATTCTAGACGCTTACTGTCTGGTTTATTACTTATTATTAACTAGTCACTTTCTGTTCTTTGTATTACTCGTAGAATCAGAACTTCTAAGGTATTCATTCTGAGCTCTCTCCTCTAGGCAGTTTCTGTCACTGCCTTGTAGAACTTCCCCTTGAATTCCCATTTTCCATTGTGTTCTTGTCCCAGAACACTGCCAATCTTTGCATGTGACAGAGCACATTGTCCCCTGGTAGGACTCCCCTACCATAATCAGGTCCCTGATTATCCAGCTAACCATTGATCTCTACTGTTCTCCTGGTTACCTTCTTTCATTATTTGCCTCAAAATTTTCCGCCTAGGTCTATGTCCTTCTATTCCCCTAGGTGCCAGTTGCCTCCCAGGAATTCCTCTTCCCCCTTGGTAGGATGAGTGATCTTTTCAAGCACCAGATCCCTCAAATAACAACCAACACAACATCCCCATTTCCCTTCACAACCCAGAGGAGTATTCATTACTCCCTACCAGCACCAAAACAAAGCCTTCCTCATTTCCTTTCATTTTCACTCCTTCCCTCCTCTTCTTCACTCAGTCCCCTGCAGGCTCTTCTATTCTTGAGAGATCACAGGAGTCACCTTCCATTCATTGTTGGGCCTCAGTTTGATCTAGGCATGTCACCTGCTTGCCTCACCTTCAAACTTATTTTTACAGTGTAGGTCATTTGAGCTGCATCCTAAATTCTGTTGCTCTTTAGAGCATATTATTCCATTTTCACCTGTGTTTTCTAGTGGGTCCAGAATAGTCTTGTGGAATAGTCAGATGGCTTTTCCTTTGTATTTGAAGATCTTTCTCCTGGTTACTTCTAAAATTTGTTTTTTCTTAATTGAATTGTTAAATTTAACTACTGTATGTCTTAGAGTTTGCAGTCTTGGGCATTTTTCTAGAGGTGAAGGCAATCAATGGTTCTTTCAATTGGTATTTTATTGTCTGTTTCGAAACTCTAGGCAGTTTTCTTGTATTATTTCTTGCATTATAGTGTTCTGGGTTTTTAAATTGTCATTTTCTTTTAGTAAACTCTAATCTGTCAGTTGTCTCTAGTTATCGTGTCTTCCAGTCAATGTATTTTGCTGTTATGGGAGATTATATTTTCTTTTAATGTTACTGTTTTTTGCTTCTTATCTTCTAGATTATATTTTACTTTTGTATTCATGCATTCCCAGTCTATTCTCTTTTGTTTTTTGGGGTAAGGCTTGCCATTGCAGATATTGTTGAGTCATTTTCATTCATGTCCTGTTCTTCGTGATCCCATTTGGGGTTTTCTTGCAAAGATACTGGAGTGGTTTGCCATTTCCTTCTCCAGCTCATTTTAAAGATTAGGAAACTGAGGTAAACAGGGTTAAGTGACTTGCCCAGGGTCACACAGCTAGTAAACATCTAAGGCCAGATTTTAGCTGAGAAAGATGAGTCTTCCTGACTCTAGGTCTAACATGATATCTACTGTCCCACCTAACTGTCCATGTCATTGCAGATAACTGTCTGTTTTGTCTCTAATTTTTACTGTGCAGACCATAAATCCTGCTTTTAAAATTCTTGTTTCTTTTAAACCACTCTAAAACAAAGTACTGTGGTTCAATATTCTTCTTGAATTCCACAGTGTCCTGTCTCATCATGTATTGGGTCATTTTCTTATATTTTGCAGTATTTACTTATAGATGTCTCAACTTGTTTACTGTAGCTGGAGTCATTTTTTCTTCTATAGCTAATACTTTCCCTGTTGATTTATGTGCTTATGTTTAATTTGAGTTTTCTTCTTCCTCAAGTCTTTGGTTATATTAGTTTTTTTTTCCCTTACATTTCTCTATTGCTCACTTTCTGTCTCCCTTCCTTCTTCTGGTCATTTCTCTGGTGGCTGGTTCTCAAAAAGGCACTGTCTCTTTGCCTTCTGGGCCATCCATGGTACATTAATCTATATTTCTGCCCCCAAGCAACTTTTGTGGATACAGAGCCGGCCTCAAGTGATGCTGGGCTCTTTCTCTCAGACTTATTAGAGTGCCACATAGGCATTGTTCCACGAAGTGCCTTTCCCATTTCTCTGGTCAAGCACTTCATACTGCTGTCACATTGGTACTATTACTTCTTAGGATGATTTTTGTCATTTGGAGTTTGGATCTCTGAGGCTCTGGGAATGGGGGTAAGATTGAGCTCTATATCAAGCCTAGAGATATATCCTTTTCTGTGTCCTATATTCCTCTGCTCTGTTGAAGAAATGTTTATAGCACAGAACCTTGGTATGGTGATAGCCACCCAAGCCCTAGCAGACTTCTGCAGATCTAGAGTCAAGATCTTTATGGCATTAGAAAGGGGTAGAAGAGGGATCAGGCTGTGGGGTTTGGTCTTATTGCAAGCCTATAGGTTGGTTCCTTGGTTCTGTTGTGTATAGCCTTGTTATTGATAATCATGGTAGGCAGTAGGAAAGGGGATGTTCAATGGGTTCTTTGTAGGCATCAATTTATTGGCTTTTTAGTTTGTTTTTAAGCTTTCTTTTGGGTTTCTGATGTTATATTCCATGAAAACTGAAGTTGCTTTACTTATAATTTCTGTTTTGGAGATATTTAAAGGCCATGAGGATCTAAAAAAATGTCTAGTACTCTATCTTGGTCATGTATGACTCAGAAGTCTCCAGGTACCAAACTTTAAACAGCTCATTACCTTGGTTCAGGTTTGCTTGGTTTCAGCTTGATGCACTGAACAGCACCATAATCTTTTGTTCAAGATACCATTGCTGGAACCCAGCCCCACTGATCAGTCCCCTTTGGAAGCCAGGCAGAGGCTTTAGACAGCAACATGACTGACTTCCCTGTTTTCTTGCTTCCTTTTTTTATATGTGTTGTTGAGATTGTGGTCTTGTGAGTATAGAAAAGCCTAAAACATCCTTCTCCCTAATGCCCAGCAGATTAATAAGAGCATCGGAAGTAAACACCTACATTCAGTAAAGATCTAAACAAAAAGCCAGGAACAGGTGGAGGTGTAGAAATAGTTAATACTAAGGAAAGTATAATGCAAGCCAAGGTAGAGTCTGCAAGTGCTAAAAAAGGAATCCCCACCAAAGAAATGAGTAAGTAAAAGAAAATAAATATAATTAACAAATTCTGTAGATTAAGAAGATGTGTTGAGTTACAGAGGACACTAAAAGAAAGCACAGGAAAAAGTTAAACATTTGGGGGAAAAATCAGGAAGAAGAGGGAGAAATTTACTATTTGAATAATTGGCACACACAAAAAGAATATATAAAAGTAGAGAAAGGGTTAGGGAAAGCTGGCATCTTTTAATCATTTGCATTATACATACACAGTTTTTTGTGTGGTGTAGCACCAATGCAATATTCACAGCACCCACCATCACTATAAATATACCTACATGGTGCTCAGTCGCAAAATATAACAGACTCCATATAGAAGACAGAAACAAAACATTTATGCAGACACCAGAAAACCAAATCCCAAGACCAGTAAGCTGATTCCATCATAGTAGCAAAGAAGTTAATAAGCCATAACAACAACACAGAGAGCCACAACATCCTTTAGCCTTCCCATAAATCAGTATTTACTCACAAGCCTGACTGATTCCCTGGGAAGTGTCCTCTCCTTCTCCCAGTCTAGCTAGCTCTGATTCCCAGCTTCCTGTGGGCTCTGCCCCACCCTTCAGAAAACTCCTCCTACCACAGGCCCCATGTGACTAATTCAACCTCTATTAGGGGGCATAGTTTATTTTCAAAGCAGGGAAGGTCTTCAGATTCCCTTTACCATTATATGTAGGCATTCATTAAACTCAGTAATGAAACAATTTACTATGAAAAGAGTTTGAGACTAGTGGGAGGGAATTTTCAGAAGTAAAGCTTCTGAAGTAAATTTCAAACTAGATTACCAAAGAGGTTTTATAGAGGGAGAAAAAAGCATGAGAACTAGAGATTAGTGTTTAATATTGGTAAAGATTCAAAGTTGTAGCAACCAAATATTTCAATTGCACACTATTAATGTTGATCAGTCGCTTTTCTCCCCCTCCTTCTTTGCAAGAGGGTCTCAGAGCAAAGGAAAGAAAAAATTGGAAGATAGGTTAGAGGAGAATATAATTAACAATCATATCTCTAAATGAGAATAACTATGAATTCACCCACAAAATAGAAGAGGATAGAAGGAGGGATTAGTACAGGAAATCTAACAATATGTTGTTTATAAGAAGCGCACTTGAAATATTTACAAAGTTATTATTAACATGAGGAGTGGAGCAGAATTATTCAGGCAGATTTTTTAAAAAACAAGAATAGCAAGTATTTCTCTGAAAGGTTAAATAAAAACAAACAAAAAAATAATTATCAGTTTAACTACAAAGTGCTTAAAGTACTATAGATAAGGAAATATTATCAGTGCTCAATGTAATGTGCCATTTCTAAACATTAAAAACCCATAAGCTTATAAATTCCAATTTCTTTCCCCTAGAAACAGGTGAAAAACAAACACAAAGAGACAAAGAATGGAGACCTGTACTCCAAGGCCATGTGTTGATCTTGGATAGCAATATTCCAAGACTTCTCTAGAACACTACCATGTAGGGAAGAGACAAAAAGACAAAAATAAAGGGCAGGTTCTTGTCACCTAGTTTCACTTGAATATACTGTGTCTGTCTATGAAGTTCTGTCTATGAAGAAAACCAGAGAAGCTCCTCTTTATTATGTGATTAATAGACCAGAACCATGTACAGAATATGTGTGCATGTTCCCAAGAATTTGATCAATTATGTATTCTCCAGGTGCTCATACCTCCCAATTTCAGAATCTGAGAAATAGACTACAGACCAATTAGTGATTATTTTTCCAGTAATTACTAAACAGATCTGGGATTTGGAGTGCTCTCATTTTGAAACCTCATTGTTCTTCATCCTTTGGCTTAAGGGGAAAAGTAGTAGAGATAGTTCAAGGTCTTGGTCATTTTTACTCCACCCATTTTTCTGGCCCTTTTATGTGCATATACAGCCAATCAAAAGTTTCACAGTGGTTTAAGGCATGCTTTTACAGTGTTTTTACTTATCTTATGAATATGTATCTTCTCAAGAGAATGTAAACTTTCTTGAGGGCAGAGACTTACTTATTTTTATGTTAGTTTTCCTAGTACCTAGGAACTTAAATGGTCTGATTCATTGATTGATATGCATAGGCTAATAATTTCTAGGTTTATAAATAGTGCTTTTGAATGGTATTGTTCATATTTAATTTTCCCATGAATTTGCTCCCCCAAAATTCTTCTAATTTCAGTTTCCAAAAAAATAGATCTTTTTTACACTAGTCCATTTTTCTGGTATCCAATTCCCTGTTATTTGGCAAAGAAGAAAAATGAGTGGTAATCTTATAATTCCATGGTTTTTGAATAACGTACTTTTCCTGTAGAAAATTGGAAAATACTTAATTTCAGGATGTAGCTGATTTTACATGCATCACCAGCTCCACTTAAGCTCATGGTCAGACATCTTCTGGAATTGTTTCCTTAATGACCATAGAATTTTTTTAAGGTGATATTGAATACAGACATGGAGATAGATGGAGTGTTACAATGGAAAGTGCTAAATTTTCAATCAGAAGCTAGAGGAACTAATTTAAAATGTTGGCTCTGCTACTTATTACCTGTGTGACCTTTACAGGCCACTTTAATGTCTTTAAAACTACTTCATCTGTAAAATAAGGAAATTGGACTAGATGAACTCAAATGCCCCTTCCAGCTCCAAATTTATGATCCTATTTGAATTTTTATTTTATCTGGTATGTATATAAATTGCTACATACACATATATGAAAAGGGAGATTATCCTCAGGTATAGATTCTAAGCTTACTCTAACTTCAAAGGGTTCAAATAACATGTTGTAAGTTAAATATCACCCAGATATATATTTTATGACAAATGAATACATTCTCTCTCTTTTAAAAAAAAATAGGCTAAAACTTAATACCAGGAAATGGCCACAGCTTCACCACGGTCTGATACTAGTAATAACCACAATGGAAGATCACAACTTCAGGTGACTGGTAAGTTCACTATATTTATAGCTATTTGTTTGGACTCTGTGATTATTAGTTCAGATTTGATTCTATTTGTATAATAATATAACCTCTGAAATTTATATGCACTTTTAAGGTTTTATATACTGTGGCAGCACTTTGAGGTTAGTGTAGTATCTCAGTCTGACAGATTTAGAGAGTCATACTGACTTGCCCAGGTTCACATAGAGAGTAAGTTTGTCAAACGATATTTAAATACAGGTTTTCTTAACTCTTAAGTCCAGTGCTCTCTTTTACAATACCTATTTCAGTGTATCAGTTTGTATTTGTTGAATGTTTCTTACTGTAATCTCTGTAATCAGTGCTTAGATAAATATATCTAGATACTATCATAAGCTATTTATTAAGAACACATCCATATTTAGTACTGTGCAAGGCATACTTCAAAATGAGAGCTATTGAATATGTGACGGAACTTAAACACCTTTGTTCGATCAGCTTAATGCTTTTGTGTGACCATTGTAAGGGCAAGGCCATATTCTAACTCTGACCTACTTTAGAGCCCTCTGGGGCATCAAGTTCTACTTTTTCCTGATGAAAGTAGAGATGCTACCCAAGTACCCGCAGGGTTTTTATTCATGCTTAATGATTCGTTTTAAAGAACTCTCTCACTATTCTTTGCACTTGTTCTGATGCCTCTGGATGGTTTAAAGAGTTAGACATTGAGGGGCTAAAAATGCAACACAAACAGGACTTTTAAGACTTGGCCATCCTGTAGTAGTGGCTGGACTGAGCTGAGCCATTCTGAATTTCTTCTATAAAATCGTGGTCCCAGAAAGACTTCTGCAGAACCTAGAGTCAGATTTCTTTGATCCACCACTTAATAATTTTATGACTATAGGCATGCCACTTTACTGGGTATTCTTAACCTCAGTTCCTGGAATATTTTTATTTTTGTTTTAAAATAACTATTGCAGTATAATTGGTTTTCTTTGTGAAACTAAAGATTTTATTTTCTGTGTTTGAAAATAATTTGAGGAGTTCATACTGTCCAGACTGACAAAGGGATCAAGAACTTCTGCTTTATTTAGTTTATTTCTCAACCTCATTTTCCTTTTCTGTTAAATGAAAGCATTAGATGACTGTAATTCAGTGATTTTTTTTTTTAAATCAGTGACTTTGGCTCTTTTCCTTCCTACCCAAATTACCACTTTTGTCCATTTGGTCAAATTCAGCTCATTTTCTTTCCTATTTGACTTCCAGGTTTTTTACTAACAATAATCTTTAAACTGATATGCATGGAACACTTTCTTCACTAACATATTGTCTCCTCCACCACCCCCACTTTCTCACTAATTTTCAATCTTCCCCTGTCTACTGGTTGCTTACCTACTATACTCACAAACTCACCCATGTCTCCCCAGTTCTCAGAAAACCTTTATTTGATCCATGCAGCTCCACTAGCTATTGTCCCATAACCTCCTTTTCATGATTAAACTCCTTGAGGAGGCTGTCTACAATTAGTGCCTCCTACTTCCTTTCTTCTCAGTCTCTTATTAACTTTTTTTTAGACTGACTTACAACCTCATCATTCAACCGAAACTGCTCTCTTCAAAGTTATTAATGATTTCCCAGTTTCTAAATCTAATGACCTTTTCTCAGTCTTTGTCCTTCTTGACTTCTGTAGTCTTTGGCGCTGTCAGTCACCTTCTTGATATTCTTCTTACTAAGCAGATTTTCTTCACTACTCTCCTGATTATCCTACCTATCTGACTGAGCCTTCTCAATCTCATTTAGTGGATCTTTGTCTAGATCATGCATGCCAAGCACAGATGTACCCCTAAGGTTGTTACACTACTTTGCTTGATCTTATCTGCAGGTTAAATTATCATTGCTATGCAGATGATTTACAAATATATTTATTCAGCCATAACCTCTTTCCTGATCTCTGGGTTTGCATCTCCAACTGCTGGTTTGACATCTAGAACTGGATGTCCCATTTATATCTTCAAGTCAGCGTGTTCAGAATAGAATTTATTCCCTCTCCCCACCTTGACTGCCCAATCAAACCCTCTCCTCTTACTAACTTTCCTATTACTGTGGAGGACAACACCATTCTTCCCATTGCTTGGTCTCACAAACTATGTGTGATCTGGCTTCTTCTTATTCCAAACACAAAAGGATTCTATCTCCCAACTCAGTTTTCCTGGTTGTCTTTTATGCCTTGAATTTATTTCCTTCTTGTTTCCAACACTTAATTCCTTGTTTCCACCTCTTCTCTTCCTTTAGTCTCAGCTAAAATCCCACTTCTGCCAGAAGTCTTTCCCAGCCCTCCCCACCTCAAATCCCTGTACCTTCCCTCTGATATTATCCCTAATTTATCTTATCATGTTTGTATATGGTTCTTTTCTTGTTGTCTCCACCCATTAGATTGTTAACTCCTTGAAGGCAGGAGCTATTTTTGCCATTCTTTTTATCCCAGCACATAGCACATTCTTGGTACATAGTATAGCTGTTGTTCTCCAACTTTTTGGTCTCGAGATCCCATTATACTCTCAAAAATTGTTGAAGACTTCCAAAAGATTTCGTTTGTATGGGTTATTTTTATTGATATTGGCCATATTATAAATTAAAGCTGATAACTATTTAATGTACATATTCATTTAAAAATAATAATTTACTGTATCAGCAATGCAGTATTCACAATGCCTACAGTAACTATAAATATGCTGATATAGTTATTAATCACAAAATGGAACAGGCTCTCTGCATAAGAAATATAGATAGTGCATTCATTTAAATACCAGAAGACTGAGT
>CM053587.1:231213326-231227369 GCA_028646515.1 Pseudochirops corinnae
TATTCCTTAGACACATTAGGTATATGTTAGATTTGTAACACATAAAGTTTAGTTTTCAATATTAGAAGGAGAAAACATGGATCTTTGTCTAAAATATTTTGGTCCCATGCTCTGGAGAATATTAAAATATTAAATATTGTATATATTTATATATATGTATATATAAAATATTAAAATAAACAGTTCTACAGAAAAGATGATCCTTCTTGCAAAGATTCTTACCCTTCTTTGTGTCATGGCTACTTTCTCAGAATGATATTTTTAATTACATAAAAGAGCAAAAATAGTATCACAAATAAAACCCATGATATTGAAATGCCATTATCAAAATATTTTTTAAAATAAGTTCTTGGACCCCCAGGTTAAGACCTTCTGGTCTAGTATAATTTTACCTGTATGGAAGATTCTAAGAGACATAATTTAGTGGAACTGAAGCCTAGAAATATAAGAATTAATAGATTTTGAGTTGACTTGTTTATTTTTTAAAGTAGCCCCTGAAGGAATTCTGACATTTGTTGAGCTACATTTATTAATGATTCTAGTATCCCTATGTAAAAAT
Source organism: Pseudochirops corinnae (assembly GCA_028646515.1). Classification (NCBI taxonomy): domain Eukaryota; kingdom Metazoa; phylum Chordata; class Mammalia; order Diprotodontia; family Pseudocheiridae; genus Pseudochirops; species Pseudochirops corinnae. Next base: position 231,213,886 of record CM053587.1, read on the forward strand.
CTGGAAAATTGTTAGAGAAATGAGATATTATTTAATGAAAACATTTACCTTAGTTATGATGATACTCAGTGTTGAGAAAATCAAAGCAAGACTACAAAACAAGATGGAATGGAAAAAAAAGTTATTCACAATAGGGACCAGTTTATTCTGGTGGTACTGTGAATTTTTAAAATTGTTTAAAATAAACAGAGAGACCTTAAATGTCATTTTGCTGAAATTCATTATGTTTAGTAGATTTGGTATAAGATAGTTTAGGAACTGAGAATTCTTTGTTGAAATAAAAAAAATACCTCATAAAGAGGTTATTTCCCTTGTTAGACATAGTGCTTGCTCAATAAATATTTGTTAATTTTATTTCTAGTGTTTTCTTACTAGAATATTTTAAAAGAATTCAATATTGATAATATTTTTAATAAAGATATAGACACTGGGAAAAGTTTTTATATTTATGTCTTCTACAACTTATTAAGTTGATGTGCTTTTGTGAGTTTTATGAGAAATGCATACTCTACATACTATTTTTAGCATTGTGATATCTGAATGTTAGAATTGCTAATACTTTAATACTTGCTACTTTTCTTCTGGTTGAAAAGTTGAATTTGTAATATAATGAGATACACATTTCTGTTGTTTTATGTCTGCATTTTATGACAAAAAAAAGTTTTGAATCTAAGTATCCTTTTAAGATATCTTATGCCTTATGGTTCTTATGTCAGGTTCTTTTATTTGTGTAATGCTATTTTTTTTTAAGATCTGCCATTGAAGTTTCTAATGGAGTAGATAACCATATACCTACAGACTCAGTAGTGCAAAATTCATTCTGCATACATGTACTTAATGGAGACAGCACACCCTCTTCTCCTTCTCATGTTGCAACCAGACCTAAAAATACACCAGCTTCAAAACCACTTACATCTCAGTCTGCCAATAACACTGGTAAGAAAGAAAAAACATTGAAAGATGGTCTTAATGAAAAACTGTAAAGTTTGATAGATAATTCAATTTTTACTTTATCCACTGGTTTCTTGACTTTATTTGCTGAGTACCATTTATATAAGAGTTTGGAGTTTAAAAATACTGAAAGAAAATTGAGTTGAGTTTTCTCATGTTACTTAAATGTTTTGCCCCCTTTGTAATTCTCCTAGGGAGGCTTTGTATTGTAATGGATAAAAAGCTGCATTTGAGTAAAGAACTCTGCTTTTAAATTCTATTTCTGACATAGCAACTGTGTGACTCTGCTCATTGGCTTTTTGGGCCTCTTTTGTCATTTGAGTTAATCTGTTTTTTAGGGTGTTGATTTCTTAAGTCATATTGCTGACTCTTTTCATGATTTTCTTGCAGCATTCTTGTTTCTCTTCCCAATTTTTCTTCCACTTCTCTTATTTGGTTTTTAAAATCCTTCTTCAGCTCATCTCTAGCTTTAAGGCATTCTTCATGTTTATTGGAGGCCCCTGGTGGGGGCGCTCTAGCTGAACTCTCCTCCTCCCTCTCTTTGCCATGATCTTTCTTTTCCCCGAAGAAGGAATCTAGGGTTTGGTTGCTGTTCTTACTTTGCTTCTTATGCTTATTCTTACTCATGGTTGGTCAGTCCATGATTTTTTTTTTAAATCTCTGTGAGGCTCTGCTTCCAGAAGAGAAAGCTCTGTCCCAAATCTCTGTGGTCCTCCCGGCTGCCGTAGCTCTCAGGAAGGTGCTGGGTCCCTTTCCTACTTACTTCCGGCTCACTGGATAACGAAGACTCCAGGACCGAGGCCCAAGACCGCGATCCAGATGCAGGCCGTGGGCACGGAAGCTGCAATGCAGAGGCGGGTGCAAAACCTCTGCCTTTGGCTTTCCAGCCCTGGAGGCCTTTCGGCCAGACCACTTTTCTCCCCCGATTTGGCAAGCTCCACTGACCTAGTTCTGAACGCTGCTCATAGCTGCCGCTAATCCGAGGCTCCGAGGCTCCTTCTGTCCAGCCACCCCCGGGGCTCAGCCAGGGCTTCAGGCCAGGCTGGTTTCAGTTCACATTGCTGATATGGTTCCTCGTAGCTGAGCTGACTTTAGTGGAAAGTATATTTGTGTGCATTTTGGAGTTCTAGGATTAGTTTAGAGTCTTATTTTATGGGTATTTTGGGGTGGCTATGTGAGAGCTGCGATATGTTGCTGCTCCTACGCCGCCATCTAGGCTCTGCCCCTAACTGTGTGACTCTGAACCAGTCACTTAGTTCCCCCAGACAGCTCTCTAAAATTTTAAGTTGCAGAACAGCTGCTGATTGCACTGATAGAGTTTTCTCACCAGAAGATTCTTACAGTGGTGAAATTATAGGTCCATACCAAAAAACATTGAAAGAAGATTCTTTTTATTTGAGATTTTTCTTGATTACAAGAATATTTAAGTCTTTTTCTTGTGAATTTCAAATTCTCATATGAAAAAAAAGTTTTAAATTGTGATTAACTTCCTGAGACATCTTGAGAAAGCTAATTAATCCAAAATGTATTTTTGATTCTATTATATACTTGAAATGAAAAATAGTAGAGACCAAGACTGTGTGATGTGAGTAGCCAGGCCAGAAAAAAAAAACAAACATTTTTTTAATAATAATTTTAAAAAATATTTCTTCAGTATGAATTAGGAAAGATATATTTTGAATGGGGATCAAAGTGGTAGAACTTTTCTGAAAATTCTGAATGAAATTCTTGGGTGCTACCAGTTGGTTTAGAAGTTGATATGCATCTTAAAAATGAAAACTTCCTTGCAGTAGCTGTATAGTTACCTTTTTCTCAAGATATATTTTCATAGTCACTCATACACACATATAGAGAGAGTCCTGCAGGGAGGCAAGCAGGCGTGTAGAGACAACATGACATAATAGATAGGTGCTAGAGTTGAAATAGGGAAGACCTGATTTTAAATCCTGATTCTGACACAAGATATGACTGGCAAAATCATTAACCTTTTTGTGCCTTAAGCAACTCCCTAGGACTTATCTACTTGGTCACAGATGGATTGTAGTCTATATTACTAGAGGAATTTCCCAGTATTGACAAAATCAGTTTGACAGATCTCATTCTGTGTTAGTAAACATCATTTTAACACCTAAGGTTATTTGGAATAACTCTTAAAGATGTTACTAATGTTTGAGAAGTGAGCTGTCATGTTTGAGAAGATCAAATTTTACTTGTCCAGCAATGCTGTGGCCCCTTAGTCTTATAACTCTGAAGAGTTTCTTTCATTGAGAATCTTGTATGAGTATAATCTTCTCTTTCCACTTCCTTTTATGTTTCTCATCATAATATATACTCTTCTTGTCCTGGAGGGGGAAGTAGAATGAGGCAAAACAAAACACAGAACCTTTAGGTCTCTCTCAATGTTGTCTATAGCACTTTTGCCATTTCTGCTTCCAAATCTGAGAGGTGCCAGCTACACACAGCTGTGACCTTTCATACCTCCAAAGGAGGAAAATGCATCAGGGAAACTGGGGCCAATAAGGTTTCATGGAGATAGGAAACTGTCTTGGGGACTTGAAAGAAGCGTTTTCAGGAAACTAGTGGTCCTATCAAATACTGCCCCTTAACAGCAAAGTCGTAATGATCTTCTAAATCAGCACTTACTAAACTGTTTGGCAAAACTTGGCAACAGTAAAAAGTTTCTGAACACGGAATGACTAACTAATTAAAAATGAAACTCCTAATGAATCTGAGGCGTTTCTGGCTTTGCTTGCCCTTCTTAGGGCAATTTCCCTGTAGCCTTGGTTCTGAATACAAAGCATGCACTCTTTGCACTGTGTGTGCCCTCAGGCTATGCAGAGTGAAAAGTGCTGAGTCTAGGTCTTTCCTCCTCCTCATTAAAAAGACTCAAGACTCAATTCTTATAGTTTAGTCCATGTGACCAATTATGCCATATCTTTGAAGTTCACAGAGGATGTCCTAATGCAGAATGAACCAGAGCAGTTCCAAAGAACATCAGAGCCACAGTACAGATGATTACATTTCAGGGTAGTCACAGATTTCTTCTCCTGATATGAGATGATAACAGAGGGCAGGAGCAGTTTCAAGAATACAAGGGCCTCTGCGTGGATACTTCAGACACAGTTGAAAGTTGTTTTCTTGCACTGTATTGGAATCATCTGTAGTAAAATGGCTAAGAAGTTATAAACTTTTTCTAAGTTGATAGCAAAGCTCTCCCTTTGCTGCCACCCACTAAACCTTTCCCTCCCTAAGAGCTTCATTAAGAGAATGACAAAATCTTTGCTCCCTTAGAGGTCTCTATGGAAGGCTACCCCATTCTTCTACAGTGGTTAAATAAAACTTTTCCCTACTCTCATACAGTAACTCAGAATTACCACCAGGTCAACTTAGGGTTCTCCTTTCTTCCTAGTAAAAACACATTTACTATAATTATATAGCAAGTTTCACCTCTTGCTAAGAAAACTAGACACCTTCCTGTTGGTCCCCTAAACCTTTTCTGGGAAAAGTTCCCTGAATCATCCAAAAGGAAAGGAAGTCTACCAATTTAGGAGGACCTAACCTACTTCTCCAAGGTATATGAAACCCAGAAGGGATTAGCTAGAACTATCTTCAAAAACAGTCACTTCCTATGTACCAAGTGCCAAGTGCTTAATTTTCTGGTTCAGTTTTACAAGTATATTTATGGTTATTGTTCAGTCATTTTTCAGTTATGTTTGACTCTTTGTGACCGCATTTTGGGTTTTCTTGGCAAATATACTGGAGTGGTTTGCCATTAAGTACTTTATTATAAATCTTTTGGGAGACACATTCAAATCTCATTCCTGGGAATATCAATGTGCTTTGCCTACTTAGCAAAGTGGGCTGAGACTCTATAATTTCTCTCATTCCCAGAGTGTGTATTTACACTGAAAGCAGTATTTGCCTAAGTCCCAACTGTCCCAGTATCCTTCTCAAGTTCCAACAGTTGATCAGCCCACATATGTACAATTGTGTGGTGGGCGAGGCCCATAGCTAAGGTCTAAAATCAGTCTGGTGGGGCTTCACCCAGAAGGGAGCCTCTAATAACTCCCCATCTCAGCCACCTAAAAGCATATCCCTTCTGGATACTCTAACAAATTTAATTGGCTCTGTAAAATGAAGTCTTAGAAGAGAACCTCCAGGCCTCCAAGTGTAAGACCAAGAACTCTTGCATTAAACCACACCCTTAGGAGCCATTGCTCTTGGGACTCCATAGGTTTCTGTTTGAACTTCTCAGTTCTGCCTATCCAGTCTTAACTTCTGTGCTTACCTCTCAAATTTTCAAGTACCTTTCAAACATTTCTAACTTCATATCCAGTACACATCTTAAACTGAACTTGTGTAAAACTGAAGTCGTCTTTCCCTCTAACTTATTACCCTAACTTCCCTCTAACCTATTCTCTCCCCCCACGCCCCAAGCACCACACATACACCAGTTTCCCTATTACTGTCTAGGCCAGGGCTTCTTAAACTTTTTCCACTCTTGACTCCTTCAGACCCCATATGGGGTCTCGACCCATGGTTTAAGAAGCTCTGGTCTAGACTATTACTATCCTCCCAGCCCTTCAAGCTTATAGCCTAAATGTCATTCTTAACTTCTTACTATCTTTCAGCCACCACTCTCCAACCCCATATCCAATCTCTTGGCCAAGAAAACCCTTTGCCTGTTGCCAAGATTTCACCTTTACAACATCTTTTAAACATGCCCACTTCTCTCCTTTGTTACTGCCACCATGCTGGTGCTGGCCCTCACCATTGCATGCAGTAGCCTGCTGGTTGGTCTGGCTTCCATAAGCTCTCCATATTCTAGGTCATCTTCCATTTAGCCACCAAAATGATTTCCTAAAGAACAAGCCTGACCATGTAACCCCTCTACTCAATAAACTTCAGTGACTTTCTATTGCCTCCAGGATTAAATCATCTGTTTAGCATTCAAAACCCTTTACCAACCTGAAATAAAGACTCCCAAAGTATCAAAAACTAAGGTCTTTAATGGAGGCAAGGGAATTGCCATTCAGGATCACCGCACAGCACTATGATACTGGAGTGCCCGAGAGGAGCATAGGGGGTCAGGGTTAAATACATTTCATTGAGGAGGGAGTCTCATGTGAGGTACAGCCTAGAGAAGCTGTTACATAAGTTGTTTGGCATAACAACTGAAAGTCCATAAGGCCTGGGTAGGCTGGGCATGGAGTGATATCTTATAGGAACAGCAGACTTGGGTTTCTAGTATAGCTGGGGAAACCAGTTTGGATTTGCTCCAGTCCGGGTTAGTTGGCATCAAAGTCTGGTAGTCCCTTCTGATGTCTGCCTCCTACAGTCTGTTTTTAAACTAGTTTCCATCTCCCTCTGCCAGTTCACAGCTCTGAGGTCAATTGCATTCATCACTTTCATAAACTGTTCCTTTTCCTTCTCCCCCCCACCCCTTCTTACTCCCCACATACTCTTTGGTCTAGTGACACTGTTTCCCTGGCTATTTCACAGACAATCCATTCTATCTCTCTCCGCTCTGAGCATTTTCAGTTGTTGTCCTCAGTGCCTGAGATGCTTTTCTTCATCAGATCTGGCGACCAGATTTTCTGGCTTCCTTCAAGTCTTAAATAAAATCGCAGTTTCTACAAGAAGGCTTTCCCATCCTTAGTTCTGGTGCCTTCTGCTCTTTTAATTATTTCTTGTTTATTATGTATACAGTTTGTGTAGTGTTTGCTTGTTGTCTCTTCCATTAGATTGGGAGCTCCTTGGGGGCAGGAATTATCTTTTGCCTTTTTCTCTATCCTCCCAGAGGTTAGTAGAATACCTGGCACATAACAGATGCTTAATAAGTGCTTATTGACTTAATGACTGATCTTGAGATTTTTTTTGCCTGGACTCTTGTTTCTTTCCCTCAATTAGCCTATAAATAATTGATCCTTACTGAGGCTTTTCCAACTCATCAGATAGCTATACTTTAGTATGTTTTTCTTTACTCTTGCATTTCAAAGTGTTTGCTCAGTTCTGGCCTTTTCACAATAATGCTTGGAAATATTCAAATGTTATTAAAGGCTTCCTTACCTGGGGTAATTACTATACCCAATTTTGTCACGTTATTCTTGATTGTATCTTTTTTTTCTTTTTAAGAATATCATTTTCAAAGCTCTCCTCTCTTTCATTGTTACAGCTTCCAAACCTTGTGTGATTTCTGATTCTGACTGCTTGGTACTTCATCACTTCCTTTTTGGCGATTTCCAGTATTTTTGCTTTACCTTGGAAGCTCTAGAATTTGGCTATGACATTACTGGGACCTCATAGGGTTTCTTTCAACAGGTGACTGGTGGATTCTTTTTTTTTTTTATTGGGTCTAACAGATTGGGAAATTTTTAATTCTGACCCTTGGAAATATAGTATCCAGTTATTTGGGGGTGACTTTGGTTATGATTTTCAGGTAGTCCAGTGACTCTTAGGTTTTCTTTCCACTTGTTTTCCATGTCATTAAAAAAAATATTTTCTGTCTTCTAATCTTTTGATTTTGTTTTAATATTTTGGTTGTCTCATGGAATAATTTTCTTTTTGGCTCATCCTAATTTTCAGAGGTCAGTTCCTGGGTAAGGGTTTCCTACTTTTTGTTCTAAGGTATTAATTCTTTTTGCCATTCTTTCTTTTTTTTTAATTCCTTCCTTCCTTTCTTCCCACCTTCCTTCCTTCCTTCTTTCCTTCCTTCCTTCCTTCTTTCCTTCCTTCCTTCCTTCCTTCTTCCTTCGATTTTGGGAGGGCAGTTGGGGCTAAATGACTTGCCCAAAGTCACATGCCTAGTAAGTGTGTCAAGTGTCTGAGGCCGGATCTGAACTCGGGTCCTCCTGACTCCAGGCCTGGTGCTCTATTCACTGTGCCACCTAGCTACCCCCTTTTTGCCATTTTTTCATCCCTTACTATTCCACTTTGTGTCTGTTTCATTTCTTCCCAATACACTTGTATCCAGGACATTCCTTTTTTCTGTTTAACTATTTGAACTTGTTCTCCATTTCCTTTCTTCTTTTGAGTTTTTCTTATTCCAAGGTATTTCTTCAGTATACTTGGTGTTTTCTTCTTTTTACTTATTTCTCTAGCTGAGAGTTTCTAGATTGTGGACTTTGTTTGCATTACACTTTGCTCTCATGTAACTGAGCTCAGTGGCTAAGACTAGATGACACCTTTTATAAGAGTTCTGTGGCCTTGTCTCATTCTGTTGTCCAGGTCCAGACTCACTGAACTCTAGATTGGCCTGTATCTGCTTGGATTCTTATCTGTCATTGTTTCCTGCTGCTTATGAAGCCATTAGGTCACTCCCTGCTAATTGCTGCTCTCTTCCTTTCTCCCTGCCTGAGAGGGGGTGGAGACTTGCCCTAACACAAATATCTAATCCATAAATAATAATAGCTAATATTTATATAGTGCTTTAAGGTTAATGAAATTCTTTACAAATATCCCATCCTCACAACAACACTGGAAGGTATGTGTTATTATCATCTCCATTTTACACATGAGGAAACTTAGACAAACAGATTAAGTGACTTTCCCGGAATCACAGAGCCAGTAAATATCTAAAACCAGATTTGAAATTAGGTCTAGCACTCTATCCGTTGTACCACCTTGGAAATAAGAACAGGTTTAAGAAAATGTTAAATATAATGAAGAAATTCTGTGGATTTGAAGCCCAAGAAAGAAACCCAGAAGAAAGAACATAACTTTACAGAGTTTCAGAGAAAAGAGTGACTTGACCAAAAAGACCCTTGAGAATTGCTAAAAGGAATGAAACAAGTGTTGTTATTGTTCTTGTTTTTAGTGAAATTGGAACTCTGAGGAAAAAAAATGGAAGGAGAATAAATAGCTTATAACATAAATTAGTGGACTCCCAGAAAACAGAATAGAGGACTAGCTACAAAAAGACTCAGGTTCAGCACAAGAAACCTTATGTGCAAGAAGGCCAGTTATGCTCGATTATAAGAGGGGATTAAAGGTCAGGGAGCCTGGAAAGCTAATAGACATGCTCTAGATCTAGGTTGCTTCCCTAGAGGTCATATCAAGGATTCCTCTGGATAATGCTGCCATGCATACCTCCTCTGACACTACACTAGGAAGGCATGACAGTACCATTTCTTTGATGTTTGCTGTCAGATATAAGGGGGTGGGAGCTGGGGAGACAGGTTTCATAGCTTATAATCAAGATGTTTGGTCCCTCCCCAAGTGAGAAACCTTCATGTCACTATTTTTGTAAATTGATGCCAAACATCTTAAGTTTTTTAAGTCCAAAATTCTGCTTTCCCAATTTCTAGACAATTATGTGTTGCTTAAATGTTCTGATAGTCATTATTTTTCATCAAGATGTACATCTTTGAAGAGATGATCATTGTTTTTATATGTACATGCGTTCTTCCTTGTTACTTAGTACAATATTTAGCATAAATGGTGTATTGGATAAGAGGTGGTATTTGACTTAAATGTGTTTTTGCATTATTGTTGCTTGATACAGTTTTATTAATTTTTGTTTTTCAGTCAATGGAGAATCATCTTCATCTGCAGCAGTTGATAACACACCTGCTCTTCAGACTGTAATAGGATCTGAAGAAACTCCCATATCTACTGATTGCACTAATACTACTACTACTAGAGATCCCATAACTCAAGAAATTCCTGAGTGCTCTGAAAATAGTGCATACCTTGCTTCAGCCAGTGCAGAAATGGTACATGATGCTTTAAATACTGTAGACTCTGCCTCTAATTTTAAAAATAGTTCTGCTATTGAAGCCGCCAAACCAAGACAGTCTTCTAGTGTACCTGAAGAACCTATAAGGCAGCAGCCTGGAAATTCTATCACAGAACCTTTGCCACCAGGGTATGTTGGATATTTTTGATAATAATGTATGTGGTGTTGTTTGATGTAAGTATCAAGTGTTTATGCTTCTTTACATATTTAAAACATGGATTCTAAATAGTTTGATCCAGACTTTGTTATTTGATTTAGTAATTACTTTTAAAACTAAGAATAGTTGGTTGTTGACTCAGTTGTACAGTTGAAATATATGGTAGTAAACAGACCACAATTAGATTTATTTGATAGGCCTTTTCATAAAGATAAAGTAATTTTGAGGGGTAATATTTTGGTAAAAGGGAATCTTGAGAATAAGGGTACCAAAAAGACTATAATTTTATAACTCTCAAGCACTTTTCTGGGTCAGATGATAAATAATAATGACTAGAAGCAATTTATCCTAGATATGTTAATGCCTTGAATATAATACTGTAGTACTAGAAATTATGAGCTTTTAGCATTTATTAATCCCCTATTTTATGTTAGTGTAATTCTTTTAATCCTATTCTATTTAATACCAAAATATAGTTAGCCAGTTTAGAAAAAAAATAGTGAAATAGCAATTTGGAATTTTAGAAGTTAAATCACAACAGAAATAACAATTACTAACAATTCATTTGAGATGAAAAATGAAAAACCTCCAGTAATATTCCTGAGGGTCAATATAGTGAAAATTTATGTTCCAAATGAGCTGGAACCATGGCAAAATTCTCAACTGGCAAAGAAAGATTCATCCATGTTTATTATACTTTACCAAATATAGTGGGAAAATACTTTTTCAGAACATATTGTTTTCACCAGAAATTAAAACTTTATATGTACATGCGTTCTTCCTTGTTACTTAGTACAATATTTAGCATAAATGGAGTATTTGATAAGAGATAGGTCTAAAACTAAACCAACCAAAACATACTATTGTTGTTGGAAATTTTACCAAATAGAGCAATCGAATCTCTTGCTTTATAGATGGTGGTATGGAATATGTCCCCAAAGTTGTCTACAAAGTAAATTCTGCTTCCTCATTTATTTCCTTTAAAAAATAATTGTCCAAAAATTAAAAGGTGTCCTTTTGAGCTGTTATATTAGGTGACTATAATAGCAATATTTCTAACATCTAATAGTTTTTTCAAGCCTTTATCTTTTGGAAATTTTGCTTTCTTCTTCATTTTAAATATATTCTTTATCTAATAAAACTAGGCAGGCAATATTCTTTTTTATTGTAAGTTCTGGCTTCTTAGAGAATATTAGAGTTACAATAGATTGATTTATTTGAGGAGACATTTTAAAATTTGCACAAAGGGTGTAGCTTAGGCTAATAGACACAGTTTACAAGGCAGGCAGATTTCAGTTGAACCAAGTGGAAAAAGTTCCAAACAATTAGAAATCAAAAAATGGAATGGAATGTTTTAGAAGGTAGTGAGTTCTTTGACATTGGAGGTTTTCAGGGGGAGGATTGATGACAAGAGTGTTATAGACAAGATTCCTGTTATGTGTAAAGATGGGTATAGAAATCCTCTGATGTCCCTTCTTACTTTAAAGCTCTAGCATTTGAATCCAACCACTTCATTTATAGGTGAGACCCAAAGAGGTGAAGTGATTTACCTAAAGCCACAACTCTTATTAGTTCAAAGTTATAATGCAAGTCCCCTAACTTTTGGTGTCAGATGGTTTGGTTTTTTTCACTATATCACAGAATCCTAGAGTTTGAGAGTTTAAAGGGACCTCAATGATCATTTAGTACAACCCACCACCAGAAGAAATCCTCACTTTAATATACTCCCAAATTGATCATCTTGTCACCCCAGTAATAGATATTCTACTTCCTGACTAATAGATAATATCTTCTGTTATAAAAATTATTTTACTTATGAGTTTCAGGGTATAAAGAATGGATTTAGTTTTGTAGTATTAATTTACAACTTAAAAGTCTATAAATTATTGGATGGAATGTATGTAGACACTAGGTATTGTTTTTTCTTCTCCTTCATTTTCTACCAATTTTTACGTAATGAGTTTCATTGCATTCCAAATAAAAAACAGCATACCCTGCATAATGTTTCACTAACAAATGTTGTTTTGCAGTAATACCATTCATAGACCATTAACAAAGTTCGTCTTAGTCTCTTATAACCCTGGCCAATCAGCTAAAAACCACTCTAACCTCATACTATTATAACTAGTTCCTCCTGTTTATAACTTTTTCTTTCTCCCAATTACCTCAGCTTGTCAGAGCCCAAATACTTATCCCACCCTTTCCTCACTTTCCCCCTCCCTTTTTCTCATGGCAACCTAAGAGTGTATTTCTATGGAAATATCTTCCCCTAAAAATGATGTTTATCTCAATCAGTAATGAGACAGAATGTCTATAATGTTGTCCCATGGACTGTCATTCTGAATAAAGCATAAATCCTGTATACGACTAGGATAATGAAATCATGAGCATAAGCAAAATAGGATTAAAAAGAACTATAATTTTTAAAAATAAACTTCAGTAAAGTCCTTTTTCAGTGCCTAATCACAACATGGAGGTAACCTTTAATTTTAAAAGTCTTTGTAAGAAAAGTGCAACTAATTTGGTGAGAATTTAGGAGAAAGCTATATTACTGGTTAGAAGAAGAGAGGGCTTAATTTTCAAGAGAAAATTTAAAAAGGAAATCAGGTATTACTCATTTAATGAGTCACTCACATATATTTATTTGAAAATGCAACCAAAGCAAAATATTTAACTAAAGAAATAGAAAAACTAATTGGAAGTGAAGTATGAATAAAAATCTAAGGTTAATCCAGAGGCAGCTATGTGGCACAGTGGCTGAAATGCCAGGCCTAGAGTTGGGAAAGGCTCAATTCAAAGGTGTCTCGGGCACTAGCTGTGTGATCCTGGGCAAGTCATTTAACCCTGTTTGCCTCAGTTTCTTCATCTGTAAAATGAGCCGGAGAAGAAAATTGCAAGCCACTTCAGCATCTTCACTGAAAAAACCGCGAATGGTAACATGAAAAGTTGGACACACCTGAAACAACTCAGCAACAACTGAAAAGGCTAAATCACAGTCTTTTGAAAATGTCAGTCCTATGATATTATGAACTTGACTGGACAAAATTTTAGGTGTTTTACTGTTTTTGTTAGACATGTGGAGTTAGAATTTTAGAATAGAAATTTTTAAAATATTAGTAATTGTAACTTTTTATGTCTGGCCTCTTGACATATGGAATGCTTGCATTCTTGAGAAAAAATGGCTGTAAATCTTTTAAACTTTTTCCATTTATTTATCTTTTAAAAATAAGACCTATGTGATAAATACTATGGAAATGACTTTTAAGGAATTAATTTTCCTTTCTTTGATTACCATTTTCTATTGTTCCTAATATAGTCATTGTTTGTCTTGCACTGACTGAAGTTAATGAACTTACTAGGTATGAGAGAGAATTTGGTCCCTGTGTTACCTTGACTATCTATTATTGTCATCTGCTTATCTCCTACTAAGTCATTCTTTAGCTTTCTCCTTTGGGCTTCTTTTTCTTTTCCACTTTATAAAATCTAAATGTTCAGAGAATAGTTTATTTATGTACAGTGTGGTAAGGAGATAATAATGGGAAAGGACACTTTTTTTTAAATTAAATTTTATTATAGTTTGCATTATTCATTTCCACAAGATTTTGATTTACATATTTTCTCCCCCTCTTTCCCCCACCC
>CM053587.1:231227869-231250457 GCA_028646515.1 Pseudochirops corinnae
ATCCGGATCCAGGCCGCTCAACGCGAGAGCACTGGCCTGAAAACAATCGCTCAGTCCTCTTGCTGTCTGCAGGCCGAGGGCGGGAAGCTACAATGTGGAGGCAGGTGCAAAACCTCTGCCTTTCGCTTTTCCGCTCTGGAGACCTTTCCGCGGGACTGCTTATCTCCCCCTTTGGCAATCCCCACTCGCAGCTCTCGCTAATCCACTCACCAGAGAGCTTTCTCTGCTTCTCCTGCCTGGCCGCCCCCGGGGCACAGCCACGGCTTCAGGCCAGGCTGGTTTCAGTTTGCAGCGCTGATATGGTTCCTCGTAGTAGCCGAGCTGACTTTAGTGGGAAGTAACCTTGTGTGTGCTTTGGAATTTTAGGTTTGGTTTAGAGTCCTATTTTATGGGTATTTTGGGGTGGCTATGTGAGAGCTGTGATGTGTCGCTGCTGCTATGCTGCCATCTTGGCTCCGCCCCCCTGTAGTGTGATTTTCTTAAAGCAGAAATCCAGTTATGTCAGTATCCTCCCCCAATTCCCCTAAACTCACATTCCCTTCAGAACTCCATTGGCCTTCTTTTGACTCCACAATCAAATACAAAATGTTTGGTTTGGCATTCAAAGCCCATCATAACCTAGCCCCCTCCTACATTTCCAGTCTTCTTATACCTTACTCTCCGACATGTACTCTAATCCAATGACATTGACCTCCTGGTTGTTATATGAATAAGACATTTCATCTCTTGACTCTAGGCAATTTCCCTGGCATTCTTTAAACCCATCTAACATCTCATCTTTATTGGAAGTCTTGCTCAACTTTTCTTGATTCCAATGCCTTCCCTCTGTTAATTATTTCCTTTTTATCTTGTATATCACTTATTTGGTATATTTGTATGTTGCTTCCACCATTAAATTTTAGTCTTTAGAGCAGAGACTCTTTTTTCCTATTTTTTGGATCTCCACTACTTAGCACAGTGCCTAGCACACAGTAGGCATTTAATAAATGTTTAGTTACTAATTGTTACCAACATGAAAACTTATGTGAGTCATTGTAATAAAGCAGAACATAAAGTAGAAAGAACACTAGACCAGTGGTTTTCAACCTGTGGGTCATGACCCCTTTGGGGGTCAAGCGACCCTTTCACAGGGGTCTTGAGACCTAAGACCATCGGAAAACACATATTTCTGATGGTCTTAGGAATCAAGACACTGCTCCTCTATCCATCTCCTGGCAGGTATGCCCACATGCAGATACTCCCACATATGAGTATTAAAGGGTCGTGGCATTAGGAAGGTTGAGAACCACTGCACTAGACTTAAGAGTTTAAATAACCAGATTTAAGTCCTGAATCTGGTGATGTTGATAAAGCCTCATCTCTCTGAGCCTCTTTGGCATGAAAATGATTTGTGAGTCTGTGATACAGTGGGAAGGGAATGGAAGAAAACTCAGCGTGCAAGTTCAGGCACCCACAAAAAGGTGAAGAGAACAGAGACTGAGAAAGAGTGACTGTGACAAGCACACTCCTACAAATTCAGAGGAATGAATTTTCATGGAGCAGCGCCCCCATCTTGTGATGTTTTAGATTATTGCTGCTAATGGCATTTAAGTCAGTGTCAGATTTTTCAGCTCCAGCCTTAAATGACAACATAATCTCTAGGTATTTAGTGGTTGAAAATAAGCCAAATGGGGGCAGCTAGGTGGTGCAGTGAATAGACCACCGACCCTAGAGTCAGGAGGACATGAATTCAAATGCGGCCTCAGACAACTGGCACTTAATTAGCTGTGTGACCTTGGGCAAGTCACTCAACCCCAATTGCCCTGCCTTCCCCTCCAAAACAAAAAGAAATTAAGCCAAATACCAGGTTCAACACAAAGCTTAGAAGCATTTGATCAAATCTCATCATTTCCATTTATTTTGAATTCTCTTTATGTTCAGTTTTGCATATACCACTCTTCCCTACCTAGTAAATTTGGGGCACTGAATGTTGAGTCAAAGTTCCAAGTTTCAGTACTGCCCCAGTGTGACATTGGGCAAGTCTCTTAATTTCACTGAGCTTCTATTTCCCCTGCTGTAAAGTGAGGATAGTGATACTTGCAGTCCCACTTCACAAGTGAGATGATATATAAATTCTGTGAAAAGAAAGGTGACATTATTATTGTGAGTTTCCTGTTCTTTCAACTTAGGCAGCAGAAATTAATGGAAAATAAATATTTAAGAATGAGCTATAACTGAGGAATTTAGAAGAAAAAATATAAATAAAATGTTTAGGTTTTTGTGGCAGATCATTTGTATTGTTAATTCTTTTAGGTAAATGTTTTTGTGTCAATTATATTAATAAGAAGATGATGTTTTCTTTTATTTAAAGGTGGGAACAGAGAAAAGATCCTCATGATAGGACCTATTATGTTGATCATAACACACGAACTACAACATGGGAGAGACCACAGCCTTTACCACCAGGGTAATGTAGATCCTTTACATATTGTTAATGGTGTTTAATAACACGGATATTCCCATTTTGTACAGTCAAAAATTTTTTTACTTTTTACTCTGCCTATAAGGCTTCATTAATAAACCAATGTGTATACACTCTAAATTGGGTATCTTGCCCTACAGGAGAGAAGGGGGGAAGGGATGAGAGGCAGGATGATGGAGGGGAGGGCAGTTTGGGGGGGAAGGTTGTTAGAAGCACACACTTTTGTAAAGGGACAGGGACAAAGTAGAGAATAGAACAAGTGGGGGGTGGGATAGGAAGGAGGGAAAATATAGTCAGTCTTTCACAATATGTCCATTGTGGAGATGTTCTGCTTAACTACACATATATGGCCTATATTGAATTGCTTGTCTTTCCAGTCGGGGTGAGTGATGAGGGAGGAAAGGAAAGAATCTAGAATTTAAAGTTTTAAAATCAAATGTTTAAAATAAAATATCTATCTATCTATCTATCTATATATATATCTATATATGTTAAATAAAATAAAGCAATGTGTAGGATGAAGTGGTTTAAGTTTTAATACAAACTAAATGGTTTCTAAAGGTTTCCTGAGATTGAACATTAGGAGAATTTTTTTTAACAGCATTTTTCAAACATTTTGAAGGAATACTGTCCTATTTACTTTAAATTGATGATAGCCCTCTAGTATTATCTGGATTTAAATACATTCTCAGAGAGAGGCAAATAAGCTAGGTGATTTTACAGCTCACATTTACAAGTACCAAACTGAGTCAAATCAGTGATTAATTTAGTCAGATATGGGTAGAATTCTTTTACCACAAATGTCATCATAAGTTAACTAACAACACAATTCCCATTCTCCTCATTGTCCACAGAATGTCATTCAAACTCCTTCACTTGATATTCAAGGCCATCCATTATCTGACCCACACCATTCCACCTTAATTCCTGTTCTAATTTTACTGTTCCTTTACTCCACCCAGATCAGTGTCTGCTCATATTCCTACCTTACTTTGTGCTGTTCTACCAAAATTTTAATGCTGTGTCTTACATATAGAATTCTTTTCAGTCCTCAGTTCAATTGCTGTCTCTGTCATGAAAGACTATAGAATTTAGAGTTAGCAGACTTAGATTCAAATCCTAACTTTGCCATTTAATTCCTCTGTGATATTGAGAAGGTTAGATGTCTCAGAGCCACAGTTTCCTCATTTGTGAAATGATGGGTTGAAGTCCCTTTCATGTCTAAATTTTGCTAACTATATATATTTCCTTAATTATTTTCCTTTGTAATCCGATGTATTTAATTTTATGCACTAAAAACAAACTGAGAAAGGTCCCATAAGCTTTGCCAGACTGTCAAAGGTGAGTTCCATGACTATGTTCAAGGTTAAGGACTCCTGCCACAATGAAAGTGCTATATCCTTTTCCCTAAATCCTATCATAGGATGCAGGTCCTACTTACATGTTTGTTGTTTGTTGCATTTGTGATATTTGTCGTATATTCTCCTGTATTTTGTCTAATTGTATGCCTGTCTCCTCTTCCTCACTCAGATGGTGTTCATTTTTGTATCTTTCATAGTGCCTAGCTAAATTTCTTTCTTGTAGGCATTAAAATATTTGTTTAAAAGCATAATTATATTACCCTGGTAGATGACCTATAGAAACAATGCTTTTGCCCATGCTGATTATAGAAAATCCCGTACAATTTTTTTTCCTAGACTGCATAATGATCATGCTTTAAGGAGGTCATCTGACTGGTTGTTGTTTACGATACTGGTGAAAGAAAAACTGGGTTTTTTTCCTGACATCAATAACATGTTCCTTCAGATCTCTCTTTGTTGAGAACCCTTCTTACCTAATTAACAAAACTGCCTAAGCTTCCAAATAATTACCAGTACAAAACATCACATAGACTAGGAGCTGAAAAGAGTTGAGGGATTGGAAACAGATATGGGTGAACAGTAAGAATGAAACCTCGCCATTTTCTCTATTAGGTTAATTAATTTTTTTCCCTTATAATTAGACTCTTTAGTGAATATTACTCTGGCCCCTGATGATTGAGATTATGTTAGATATTTGATGTCATAATAAGTCATTAAACAGCAGAGCCCTACTAGGTGCTATAGGAACCTAGCACATTGAGAAAGATGGTCTTAAGGGTCATAAATTTAGAGTTGGAAGGTACTTCAGAATCCTTCATCTAGTTCAATCCCCTAATTCTTCAGATGAAGAAATTGAGTTCAGGGGGGGTAAAATGAATTATCCAGGGTCACATAGAGATGGCATCAAGAAAGATTTGAAATGTAAGCATAGTAAGTCCCCAGTATATTTGTCTCAAAAAGTTGCTTGCATTTTCTTCTTGGGAATCCACTCTCAACAAGGCTTCATTAATAAACCAATGTGTATACACTCCATGAATTTTCTTCAGCAGTAGTGTCAAACTCAAATAGAAGTGCATTCCTGCCTTGCCATATTGACTTAGAATGCCACAGATTAACATTCTATATCTTGTATTTTATTTTTATTTATTTTGTTAAACATTTCTGTTACTTTTTAATCTGGTTTGGGTTACCTGTGAGATTTATGGACTGAGTTTGACACCTCTGCTGTACAGCATTTTTTAACGTATTTGTATATTTGACCAGTAATTTCATTCTTCTTTCTTCAGTTTGAGGAGAAAAGAATGGAACATTAAATTGGTAATGTCTTGTTGCTTCTACAGTGTAACATGGATAGGTTTGATTTGTTGTTGAAATAATTCTGTTAATCAGTTTTTTATTATAGACTCTTTTATTCTGTCATTTACAATTCTTTTGTTTGTTTTTATGTCCTCTGTACCTGCTTGGAATAAATCTACTCTAAAGATTATTGAACAAAATTATCCTGTAACTCTACTTTCTTTTTAGCCTAGAACAGTTTTCTTTATGACTGTGGATTTTCAAATACATGAAATTTACAAAGCATATTTGAACTAAGTATTGATAGTTGACTTATTAAAAAATTTATCTCTTTAAGTAAGGTAGAACCTTCAACATATAACACAATAGTTGCTTATTATCTGCTTTAATGTGTGAAAATAATGATTAAATCAAAGTGATTCTAGGACTAGTGAGTGTGGTGTCCTGGAAAATACTGATATATACTTAGTAAGCAAACCATTATAATAATGGTAGCACAAGGTAAGCAAGGTCTCACTACAAATATCAAGTTAATCATTACTGATTTTTATGAGGGATATATAATTTTGGAAATTTTGTGTTTCACTAATTCTTAAGACTTTAGCTTGAGTTTAAATGCTTGAAGTGCAACATAAGCCACAAAAGTTTTAAGAATAAAGGATTTTGTTTCTCATATTATGGGGGTTTGGGGCTTTTTTGTTTTGTTTTGGGGGCAAGTTGGGAAAGAAGAGTTGATGATCGTGGAAGAGTTTATTATGTGGACCATAACACCAGAACAACAACATGGCAGCGACCTACTATGGAATCAGTCAGAAACTTTGAACAGTGGAAGTCTCAGCGTAACCAACTTCAAGGAGCTATGCAGCAGTTTAACCAACGATACCTCTATTCGGTAATTAGAATATTATAAAATAATGTTTTATCAGGTGTTTTGTTTCTTCAGTCTGATGTATTGTCTCAGTGAGCTTGCTAGATATTAGAGAACAATAACCAATTGAATAATAATCTTTATTTTAGGTACTTGAATTCTGGTGAGAGAGAGAGAGAGAGAGAGAGAGAGAGACGTGCACACATAGTTTGCTTCTTTAGAAATATGGGTGGACTTTTTTTTTGTTTTCTAACCATATTTATTTTGGAGTTTAGGAAGAGTTGAGTTTGAATTTGACTTCTGATGCTTAATCATCAGCTACTTCTAATTCTCCAAATTCTTAGTTCTTCAGTTGTAAAGTGAGCATTAATAATTCCTAATGTACTTATTTCTCAGTCTTTTTGTGAGGCTTATATGTAAAATAGTTTATATAAAACTTCTTAAAACTTTTAGAAATGTTAGATATTTTAGATAAAAGCATGACTGGCCTAAATTCTTTAACCCAGTCTTACCCCTTTTATCACTTGTTTTGTTGTGTTAACTTTGGGCAAGACTTTTTACACATCTTGTGCCAGTCCTTTTCTCTTCGTTTACACAGCCACCAGCCACGTTCAGTTATTCTTTATCTCTTGCCTAAACTATTCCAATAGTCTCCTAATTGGTCTCTCCTATCTCCGCCACGATCCCAGCTACCAAAATGACTTTCCTATAGTACAGGTTTGATCACGGTCAACCCCGTACTCAGCATACTCTAACAACTTCCTTTTACCTCCAAGATTAAATATAAACTCCTGTTTGATATCTAAAGTTCTTCATAACCTGAACCCATCTATCTTTCCAGCTTTGTTGCACATTACTCCTTTATATGAACTTTCACATCTAACCTTCTTGCTGTTCATCATGCACAACATATTCTGTCTCCATGACTTTATGCTGACTTTCCCCCCACCTGGAATGCTCTCATTCCTCACCTCCACTTCTTGGAATCTTTTTATTTCCTTTTCCTCAGCTTAGGCAGTACTTTCTGTTTGACCATTCTTGGTCCCCTAAATTGCTAGTACCATCCCCTGCAAGGTTACCTTTTATCTGTTTTGTCTTAGGGGTGTTTGTGTGTGTGTGTATGTGTGTGTGTGTGTGTGTGTGTATGTGTGTATGTGTGTACGTGTGTACATATATCTGTTAGAATGTAAACTCTTTGAAGGCAGAGACTATTTTATTTTGGATTTTTATACCTGTTGCCTGATAATGTAGTAGGCACTTAATACAACCGTACTTGTGTGGTTGATTGGTCTGTAGAAGGAGGGGATTTAACTAGATAATTTTAAAATCTCTTTCAGAACTGTGATTCTATGATTTCTGGCAGCCAATCCCCAGGATAAACAAAGGAGCAAGATAGCCTGGGTGTGCAAAGTGAGTGGAAAAAGTGTAGGACTCAGGATGGGGAAAGCATTGATTGCTAGGTCAACTTATAAGATGAGGGAAGAATGAAGAGAGAAGGAAAGAAACCACTTTGAAGGTTCTAGGCAGTTAGCCCTCCACTTCTGTAGCAGAAAAGATCTAGTGGCCCTGTGTCATAGCAACTGCCTTTTAACTTGCAGGGAAATTAATGTATTTGTTGAAGTTGTTTCAGTCTTGTCTGACTCTTCATGACCCCAGTTGGGGTGTTCTTGGCAAAGATATTGGAGTGGTTTGCTATTTCCTTCTCCAGTTCATTTTTATAGATGAGAAAACTGAGGCAAACAGTCCCTTAGAACCTCAGACTCAGAGTCTCAGGAAATACTTGGTTTAATATGGAGACAGGTCCTATTCTTTATGAGAGTTATACTCACTTCTTAAGAAATAAACAAGGGCCTCAAGCTCCACATAGGGAATTTGGTAGAAAAGAAACAGTACTGTGGCCTATTCTCTTCAGAGTAAAGTCATTCAGTCAACAAGCATTTATTCTGTTTCTGCGATGTACCAGGCATGGTTGAGTGCTGAGGTTATGAAGAAAGGCCAAAAAACCTTAGTCCTTTCTTTGGTGGTATTCACAGTCTAATGGGGAAGACAACATACAAACAAGCCAAGAGGTAAGAAGGGGAAAGTCCTAGCATTGAGGGAGATTGGGAAAGGCTTCTTGGAGAAAGGACTGTCACCAAAAGAAAACTGTATTTTTCTCCTCTTTGTACTGACTTTAGTACATAAGTATAGTTGTAGTTAGACTGAAGACAAAAACCACACAGGATCTGAAGTCAGAATTTGAGTCCTGGGTCCATATGATCATTTATCATCTCTGGATCTCATTCTCTCACTTGTAAAGTAAGGGAGGGTTGGACCAGATGTCCTCTTAGGTGATTTCCAGTACTAAATCTATGATCTTGTCTTCTTCTCAGGTTAAACAAAAGATTCCCTTCCACCCATCTATATCACATAATACATGAAATTTCAATATAGATTTTTTTACTAGTCAATCAGTTTATTAAGCACTATGTTTATGCTAGGTACTGCACTATCCCCTGGAGATTCGCAGACAAAAGTAAGGTTAAGTAGACCTTTATTTGGAAAGCTAACGTCTGATTAGAGTTATGTCTTTAACACAATGTTAAAGTTGTGTTACATTCTATTAGGTAAATATACTATCTAACATGTACATATTTAAATGTATGTGGAATATATACAAAATAAATAATAAATTAGTATTTAATGTTTTAAGGTTTGTCAAACACTTATACATAGTCTCTTATTTGATCCTCACAACACCACTGTGAGGTTGCTGATGTTATTATCTCCATTTTAAAGATGAATAAACTAATGCCAAGAGAGGTTAAGTGACTTGTCCAAGATCGTATAGGTAGTAAATGTCTGAGGTGGGATTTTAACCCAGCTCTTCCTGATTCCACACCTAGCATGCTTACCCTCTGGTCCACCTATATATAATAGGGTATAATTACCATCCAGGTATTTAAGGTGGAGAGACAGTAGCATCTGGGGTGCATCAGAATGGATCTCATGTAGAAGGTTGCATTTGAACCAAGTATTGAAGGAAACTAAAGATTCTTCTCAAAGGCAGAGTTGAGGAGGGAGTGCATTCTAAGCATAGGAGATGACCCCATAATTCCCTAAAAATACTAAGAAAAAAACATATATTCACATCTTGGTTTGAATTAGGTCTGATTCCTTCCTGTTACCTGGATGAGATATGCTTTATTAGGATACTATTAGTCTTGACTGAATACTAAGTTAGTAAACATTTATTAAGAGCTTGCCATGTGCCAGGCACTGCTAAGTGCCAGGGCTACAAAGAATGGCAAAAACAGTCCCTCCTCTCAAGGAGCTCACAATCTCATTTCCTTTTAATATAAAGACAGTATATAAAAAGGAGCTTAAATTTGAGGGTGTAAGCTTGTGGAGAGTCGGGGAGAATGAAGGTCAAGAGAGCACTGGGGCATGAAATCCAGAGGGGTTCATCCTGGTGGAATATGAAAGCAAAGGCTGCCCACTGCCTTCTCATTAAATGCAGGGTCTGGGAGGAACTCTGCTTTCTCTCCTCTCCAAACAAAGGTGTTCCAGGGGAAGGGAGTATTGAGGAGGTATGAGTTTCAAGATTGGTGATGGAGGGGTGAATTCAGTGCTTTTGGGCGATACAGAAACACTGAGAATCTGAAAGTTATGGGGAGAGGGTATCCACAGGCAGCAAAAGACAATAAGTGATTGGGTGGAATGATCTTTTTACTCTTAACCAGTTTCCTTCCAATTCTACAGAAGGGAAAAAGACATCTACTCTCATAGTCCTCGTGCCTCACCCAGCTGGTGATTTGAATAGAAACATACCTAACATTGGCAGTGTACATGTGACATTTTTGTTGTTTCGAGTCATTGCTATTAATGACGTTAATAATAACTCACATTTAAATCCTCTCTAAGTTTTGCCATATCCTTTTCTAGCAATAATTCTGTGAGGTAGGTGGTTCAGGCATTACTATCCCTGTTTTTCAGGAGAATAAAATGAGGTCTGGAATGGCTTAGCACCTTGAATGTGATCATATAACTTAATCACAGTCTGCAGTAGTGTTCAAACAAGTTTCCTGACTTCATGTCCAATATTCTTTGCCCTATGCCACATTTATGAACCAGACTTATACCAGTGTTGCAGGTTTGTGTGTGTATATACATGGCTTTTATACGTGACTTTTATTTACAGTACCACTTAGTAAAGGCTAGAAAGAATGAATAAAAAGCCTGAATTATATAATATTTTGAAAGAAATGTAAGTTAACATTTAAGCCTCACTATTCTCATCTGAAAATGAGGAAGATTGTCAGTGGTTTTTAAGATCACTCTCAAATTTAACATTGTGTTAAAGATATAACTCTAAATAGATAATTGCTTTCCAAATAGAAGTCTGCTTAACTTTATTGAATGACTAGATAACTCAAATGTAATTAGCATCCATTTATTTATAGTCTGTGCCTATAGTCCTCAAAATAGCTTGCTTTTCTTCTTTGAGCTAAATATGTCTCCTGAAACTTTATTTAGGCTACTTCCTAAACAGTGTTTTTTTTTTCATAAATAACTGCTTAAACTTCAGGCTGTCCCAGATTGCATTATCACAGAGTCTGAATTAATAATATTTTTACAATGCCTGCATTTGAAAGAAAAAATATTTGAACCATGGAATATCTGTTTGGAGTTCTGTAATGCTCTAGCACAGCGGTTCTCAATCTGTGTATCGTGACCCTTTTGGGGGTTGAACGACCCTTTCATAGGGGTCATAGGGGTCGCCTAAGACCATCAGAAAACACATATTTCTGATGGTCTTAGGAACAGAGACTGCTCCTCTGTCCATCTCCAAGCGGGTCCGCCCACATGCAGATACACCCACATACAAGTATTAAAGAGTTGCAGCATTAGGAAGGTTGAGAACCACTGCTCTAGCAAGATATAAAACTAAAAATATCTCTGATAATGCTTTACCTACTCCTAGGCAATAAGGTTACACCATGGAAAAGGGAAAATTTGGTTCAATATTCATTTTCACCACTTGCTAGTTTTATATAGAACCATTCATATATTGGAGTTATTTAATACTTGTTTTTTTAATTAAATTAAATTACTTCTAAGTGTATAGTTCCTTGTGACCAAAAATGTTTTATATATAGGGCAATTACTAAATCTTTGAATGAATATATAAATAAATAATAGATGATATAGGAAGTAAACATTAACCAGAAGCAACTGTCCCTAAGAATATTAAATCACAGATATTTAGAGAGAATAATTTACAGGAAAAAATATATAAATTGAGTACGGCAAAAACGAAGAGAAGATTGATAAATTTTCATGTCTAACTTTTTCGATTAAAATATTTCCTTATTTCTTTTACATAATTGCTAATTAAGTTAATTTTTTTTCCTTGTTGTATTGTGTTCCCGCAATCCTTTAAAGGATTAGGTATTCCTTTGGTATGGCTATTCCCTCCTTTGATAAAAATCACAACCCCTCCATTCCCTAGTTGTTGGTCTTAGTGAGTTGTTGTGGCCAAAATAATGTAGCTGTAGATGAATGCCCTGGTGATGATGGGCCTCCCCACTTAGCCAGGCCAATCACTATCTGTTACTGTTAGTCTTTTGATTTGGAAATATTTTGGATCATATTTGCTTCTCTATAAATAGTATGCCTTATAGACAATTTTACCACAATTTCAAAAATTCATTTAGTTTTTAATTTAAAGTAAGTGATTAAAATTAAATTATTCAGATGTAAGGAAGATAGATCTTATAATTATTAAATATTCATTTTCAGTTTTCTTTAGCTATATTCCATTTCTTTAGTAGTTGTCTCTATAACAACCAGTAATAAGTCTGTTTAAAAACATATCCTCCCTGTAACTTGTGAATTTGAACAGGTGTGCCTGGAATTTAATAGCAAAACAGCGATAAACAATTTGCTGCCAAATTTGCAATTCAGGAATGCATTATTGTTCACTTCATATGCACTTCAGAGCTTTGAGGTTGTGGAGGTATTGTGGTAGACTAGGAAAAACACAGTTTAAAATTAGAAACCTTTAGGTTCAAACCCTAGCTTTATCAAATGTTTCACTTAATCTTTGGATTTCAGTTTCCTGATCTGCGTAATGACATGATTGGACCAGATGGTCTCTGAGGTGCTTTCTGGCTCCAAATTTGTGATACTGTGCCTCTCAGAAGAAAAAAGAGGTTCCTTTTGTTGAAGCATAGATAATAAGCTAATCCCAGTTTTTGCAGTTGCTTTGAAAAATGGTGATTTGAAGGAAAAATTTATATGAATTAGCTAAGGAAAGAGTTTTTCGTGATGTTTCAAAGGTTAGCTGAAGATAGTATTGTGGGACTAACAATATGTTAACTTATCCTATGTATTTTTGATTAACGTTAGTAGAAGCACTGCTTCTATAATTAGTTCCTTTAATTTCTCTCTGCTTTGCAGTGGTTACTGATCTTTCAATGAGGTGTCTTACAGAAAGGCCTTCAGGAAGTCTGAGGGAAGATTCTGAACACACAGGTAGTTGCTGTCTCATCAGCCCCTCTCAGAAACATCCGGAAACCTTAGTTGTCCTTCAGATGAGATAAATCCATTTAACTCTTGCTTCAGATTTTCTAAGTCAGAATTTTGGACATCTCCAAAGTAATATATTAAGGTAGTAAGGTGGTGTAAGGGATAGAATGCTGGACCTAGAGTCAGGAAGGTCTGAGTTCAAATTATACTTCATACATTAGCTATGTGACTTGACAAATCACTTAACCTCTTCCTGCTTCAATTTCCACATCTTTAAAAAGGAGGTAAAAATAGTACCCACCCACCTCTCAGGGTTGTTGTGAGGATCAAATGAGATTAATATTTGTAAAGCACTTTACAAACGTTAGAGTGCTATATAAATAATGTTGTTGTTATTATTACAGGGAGAATTTTGATCCTATTAGATTATTGGTGGCATGTATTTCCTTTAATTCCCCAGACAATTATGTTTGCAACATGACCAGTTTTCTTTGTTTTTTTAAATTAGAAATAGAATACTAAAGGTGTTCTGTGGTTTTTTCCTCCAATTTTGACGTAAATACAGCATCAATTCTTAATGAATGTTTCTATAAAATGGACTTTAAAAAAGCAAGATTTGGCCACTTAGAATATAGTGCTTTATATAACAGTTCAAGTTTAAGGCTCAGTAGAGTAGTCTTCATAAATCTCAGTGATTCCTGTGTAAACCTTGATTTACACTAAACATATATACACACATATACATTTATGTAAACATTTATTAAATGTCTACTATGTGCCAGACACTGCTCAGGTTCAGGGATTCAAAAAAGGGCAAAAGAAGGTCCTTGCCCTCAAGGAGCTTACAATCTAATGGAGGAAACAACATGCTAACAAATCTATACAAAGCAAGCTTTATACAGAATAAATAAGAAGTAATTAAGAGAGAAAAAGCAATAGAATTAAGAAGTGTTAGGTATATATCTATGTGAATACATGTACATATATATTTATGGAATTTTTTGAAAAGTAATTTAAAATCCACTATGGACACTTAATATTTTAAGGAATTTCCTATAAAATAAAAACACATTTCACAAAAATGAACACTAGTCATCTACATATCTCCCTGTTTGTTCATTTAGAGATAGCTATATGACACAGTGGATAATTTGCCTGGCACATGATAGGCGCTTAGATGTTCATTCCCCTCTCTTCATTTTTCCCCTAGTTTTTTTTTTTTCTCCTGAATATATCAGGTTTACTTAAAGCAGGGGAAAAAAACAACCTGTTTTAATCACTTGTATTTTTATATATTTATGTTTAGGGTTCTGACTCAATAAAAATTTATTTTTTCCCCAAGCTAGTTATTTTTGAAGGCTGGAAGTTATGGTGAAAGTCATTGTATAGTAAAGTCTTGCTTATCTGGCATTTAGAATTAGAACAGCTTCAGCCTTATGATTAGCAACCTCAAAAGTAACAGAAATTATTCTGATTAGAAAAAAGAATAACTCATAAAGTCCACATACATAAAAACCTGTTGACTTAAATGTTGTGAATACAATTAAGATTACTCATTTAATAATCTTAGTTATCTGATTTTCTCTAGATTTTTTCAGTTTTTTCTAGGTTACAACAGGAAACTTGGGGAGGGAATCCTGACATCAGACTGCAGTAAGAAATTAACAACTGGTTTCATATAGTAAAGACAAAAGAAATAATAAAAGCCTAAGAATTTAGGACCATTTAGTATAAGGGCAGACAGTCCTACACATCTTAAAATTCCATGAGTATATCACTGAATTATAGCACAATGTAATAATTAATATTCATAATCCACATAATAGTATAAACCGGAGTCATCAAGAAAAGGTTGGAATTATGTTCCAAATTATCTGTTTAAAATGGCAAAATGTGTATAATATGCATTAGAAAATTCTTTATCAAAATATTTTAACTTTTTAAAATTTCATTACTTGAAGGGGCATACTTTCTAACCCTAGAGAAAATTAATTCATGTAGGAAGTTCAATTCACTGCAAATATTGGTTAAAGGAAATATTTCCTATGTGAGGTGACAGATAAATAAATTCATTATTTCTCATGGCACAATAGTATTCTTTCATGTTTTTATACCATAATTTGTTCAGCTACACTTAACCATCACAAAATAAATCCAGGTGAAAAATTGTTAAAAAGAGTCTTTAGAATCAGTTCTAGTGAATTATTTAGATGTCAATTAAGTAATTCCACTTTTTTTTTTATTAAACTAGTTCTAACTTTAGTGCCTTTATGATTTAAAAGTTGTAGAAACTTTTGAAGATAATTGGACTAGTTTAATAACTGCCTTTTTTTATTACAAATTAATAAACAAAATAACAAAATTTTAATCTTTTTAGCTGTATGTAACAATAAATTGTCTATATTTTCCATTTCCAATACCAAACATTTCCCTTTTTGTGTAAAAATTTAATAGAACTGATACAGCATAATTTGAAAGACAGCCCATTTCTGGTTCTACTTAGACATTTGGAACTCAGCAGATATTGTTCATCTTGAGAGTCAGTAGAATTTTATATCTTTCTCCAAGCAACTGAACTTAAAGAATTCTGTATCATAGAAGTTAGCATATTCGTGAAACTTTGAAGGACAGACATGAAAGAAATGTTTATAAGTCAGTTATGTCCTGATGTCTTCCAGGATTAAGACATTTTGGCTAAATTCTTTTTTTTTAACATTTAGCTTTCAACTTGCAGTGTTTTCCAGGTTTGTTATCTAGTACAAGATATTTTTCCATAAAGTTCTTATTAGCAACTTGATTTTTTTTTAAAAAAACTCATTTTTCTAAATGTTTAAGAATGTTTTAGCATTTTGGTTCCATAATACTCATTGGAATGCTTATTTTAAATTATTCTGATAGTCATAAAGGCATCCTTTGAATAAAAGATTTAGTACTAATACAGTAACTTGTGTTTGTTCTTGAATAATTTTCATGTAAATAAATGTAATATTCTGAGATGGTAGTAGGGAAAGTACTATAACAAATTCTCAGCTTTACAAAGGAAACAGTAGTTCCATCAGAGAGCATTGTGTTAATAGTATAATATATGCAGTAAGCTTGAAAGAGAAAAAATTTCCAAAGTATTTAGCAAGTTTCAAAAGGATCATTAACCAACAATGCTAGAAGTAACAAATTCCTACATTGGCTATGTAAAAAAAAAAAAATCTCAATTTGTACTTTTGATTCCATCCATTCTATGTCTGAAATTAGTCAGCATAATTCATCATGGGTCCTCTGAAATAGTGGTTAGTCATTTCATTGATGGTTATTCCTAAGTTTGTCGAAGTTCTTTGTCTATACAGTATTGTTATTGTTAATCAAATGGGATGATATTTATAAGGCACTTAGCATAATGTCAGCTACCTTTTTCCCCTTACTTAAATTGTTCTCCCACTTCTGATTTCACTCTGCCTCAGTTCATACAGGTTTTCCCAGATTTCTCTGAACCAGCCCCTTTCATTATTTCTCATAGCACAATAGTATTCTTTCATGTTCTTATACCATAATTTGTTCACCTACACTTTACCATCACAAAAAAATAATAGCTGCTATTGATGTTTTTATACATATGGATCCTTTTCCTCTTTGTTTTCTTTGGAATACAATACCACTAGGTCAAAGAGTAGGCACGATTGAATAGCTTTTTGGGCAGAGTTCCAAATTGCTTTCCAGAGTGTATGAACCTGCTAACTGCTTCATCAGCAGTGCATTAATGTACCTGTTTTTCCACAGTCCCTTCAGCATTTGCCATTTCCATTTTTTATTTAAAACAACTTTGTCAATCTGATGGATATGATATGCAACCTCAATGTTGTTTTAATTGGAATTTCTTTATTAGTGACTTAAAACTTTTTTTCATATGACTATTTACAGCTTGGATTTCTTCCTCTGAAAAAGACCATTTATCAATTGGAAAATCTAATCCCATATTTGTAGTTGAATAGAATTATTTGTAGGTCAGAAGAATTTTGTAAACTATTCACAAGGCTTTATTTTTATCAGCACTCTCTCTGGAGCCCTAAAAAGCAGTGCTGGTCCTAATGGAAATCTTTTTCTTCATAACCTCTAATGAAGGGAAGCATACAATTATCTAATCCATATCATTCCATCTTTTCCGCAAGAAAAAGAAGTGAAGCTTCATCAAATGTTTTGCTAAAATTTAGGTTAGTTATTTAGCTTTCTCCTGGTCTACCAAGTAATAACCCTGTCAGAAAAGGACATAAGTCTTATCTGGCATAGCCTTTTAAAAAAAAAAAATTAGTATTTTCTTTTTCTCCAGTTACATATAAAAACAATTTTTAACATTTTTAAAAAAACGTTGAATTCCAATTTCTCTCCACCCCCACTACCCTGTTGAGAAGGCCAGCAATTCAGTAGAGGTTATACATGTGTATACATACCCATAATAGTCATGTTGTAAAAGAAAACATAAGACAAAAAAAACTTAAGGAAAAAAAAGCATGCTTCAGTCTATATTCTGTCACCATCAGTTCATTCTCTGTGGATGGATAGCATTTTTCATCCTAAGTCCGTCAGAATTGTCTTGGATCATTGTATTGCTGAGAATAGCTAAGTCATTCATATCTTACAATATTGCTGTTATTTTGTATATGATATATTTCATTTTGCACCAGCTCATGGCAAGTCTTTGCAGATTTTTCTGAGACTACCCTGCTCATCATTTCTTAGAGTACAATAGTATTCCATCATAATCACATACCATAGCTTGTTCAGCCTTTCTCCAATTAATATGTATCCCTTTGGTTGTTAATTCTTTGCCCATAGAAAAGAGCTGCTCTAAATATTTTTGTGCATATATGTCCTTTTCCTTTTTGGTTTTTATCTCTTTTAGGATATAGACCTAGTAGTGATATTGCTAGCTCAAAAGGTATGCATGATTTTATAGCCTTGGGGCATAGTTCCAAATTGCGTTACAGATTGATTGAATCAGTTCACAACTCCAACAACAGTGCATTAATGTCTTTTTCACACATCCCCTCCAACATTTGTCATTTACCTTTTCTGTTCCATTAGCCAATCTAATAGTTATGAGGTAGTCCCTCAAAATTGTTTTAATCTGCATTTCTGCAGTCAGTAGTTAGAGTATTTTTTCATAGACAGCTATAGATAGCTTTAATTACTTCATCTGAAAACTGGCTATATCTTTTGATAATTTATTGGTTGGGGAATGACTCTTTTTTTTATAAATTTGACTTAGTTCTCTGTGTGTTTGAGAAATGAGACCTTTATCAGAGAAACTTGCTTCAAAAAATTTTTTCATAGTTACCATTGCTACCTATATTTTCCCTCCATCTTATTTACTTACCACCACCCTATTTATTTTATTCTCTTTGCTTGCACCCTTTCCTGAAAAGTGTTTTGCTTCTGAACACACACACACACACACACACACACACACACACACACACACACACATGCTATCCTTCTCTTATCCCCTTCCTCTCCTGCTTTGCTGTAGGATAAGATAGATTACTCTGCCCAGTTGCATGTATATATTATTCCTTCTTTGAGCCAGTTCTGATGAGAGTAAGGTTCACTCACTTCCCCTCCCTCCCTTAAAAAATCTTCTTTTTTCCTCTTTTAAGTGAGATAGTTTATACCCATTCTACCTCTCCCTTTCTCTTTCTCCAAGTACATTCCTCTCTTACCCTGTAATTTTTTTTAGATTATCATCCCTTTCTATTCAGCTCACATCTGTGCTCTCTGTCTATAGAAATTCCCTCTGACTACCATAATAATGCAAAAGGTCTTAGGAGTTACAAATATCATCTTCCCATCTAGGGATGTAAACAGTTTAAACTTATTAAGTCCCTTATGATTTTCCTTTCCTGTTTACCCTTTTCTGCTTCTCTTGAGTCTTGTATTTGAAAGTCAAATTTTCTGTTTAGCTCTGGTCTTTTCATCGAGAAAGTCCTCTATCTCATTTGAAGGATTATACTCAGTTTTGCTGAATAGGTGATTCTTGGTTATAATCCTAGCTTCTTTGCCTTTTGGAATATCATATTCCAAGCCCTCTGATCCTTTAATGTAGAAACTGCTAAATTTTGTGTTATTCTGAGTGTGATTCCACCATACTGGAATTGTTTATTTCTGGCTGTTTGCAATATTTTCTCCTTGACCTGAGAACTCTGGAATTTGACTATAATATTCCTGGCAGTTTTCATTTTAGGATGTCTTTCGGGAGGTGACCAATGAATTCTACCCATTTCTATTTCATCCTCTGTTTCTTGAATATCAGGGCATTCTTCCTTGATAATTTCTTGAAAGATGATGATGTCTAGGCTTTTTTTTTTTCCTTGATCATGGTTTTCAGATAGTCCAGTAATCTTTTAAGTTTTCTCTCCCAGATCTTTTTTCCAGTGAGATATTTCACATTGTCTTCTATTTTTTCACTCTTTTGGTTTTGTTTTATGATTTCTCATAGAGCTTCCATTTGCTCTATTCTAATTTTTAAGGAATTATTTTTTTCAGTGAGCTTTTGGACTCCTTTTGACTCTTTTGGACCTCCTTTTCCATTTGGCCAGTTCTGCTTTTTTTTAAAACATTCTTCTCCTCATTGGCTTTTTGGACCTCTTGCCATTTGGCCTAGTCTGTTTTTTAAGGTGCTGTTTTCTTCAGTATTTTTTTGTGTCTTCTTTACCATCATGTTCACTCTTTTTCATGATTTTCTTGCATCACTCTCATTTCTCTTCCCAATTTTTCTTCTGCCTCCTTTACTTGATTTTCAGAATTCTTTTTGAGCTTTTCCATAGCTTGAAACCAATTCATATTTTTCTTGGAGACTTTGAATGTAGGAACTTTGCCTTTGTTATCTTCTGAGTGTGTGTTTTGATCTTCCTTGTCACCATAAGAACTTTCTCTAGTCAGAGATGGTTTTTTTTCCCCCATTGTTTGCTCATTTTCCCAGTTTGTTACTGGACTCTTTAACTGTTGTTTGTTAAAGTCAGGCCATGTTTCCAGGGTGGAGGACGCACTGTCCCAACCTTCAGGGGTTTTATGCAGCTGTTTTTAGAGATACTTC
This sequence comes from Pseudochirops corinnae, assembly GCA_028646515.1. Taxonomy (NCBI): domain Eukaryota; kingdom Metazoa; phylum Chordata; class Mammalia; order Diprotodontia; family Pseudocheiridae; genus Pseudochirops; species Pseudochirops corinnae. Next base: position 231,247,447 of record CM053587.1, read on the forward strand.
TAGGAACCTGTAAGTTTTCAGTTCTTCCAAAAGGTATGATCTAAGGAGAGGTGTTTACAACTCTCCTGGCCTGTGCTATGGTCTGTGAGTAACCACAAGTAGTCTTTTCTGTCCTAGAAATGTGAGGAAGATCCCACCCTCCTCCACACAAGTTCTGCTGTGCTAATATTCCTCTTTGCCCTGGGACTGCCACCCAGGACTGTGACCTGGATCTGACTATGACAAAAGCAAGAGTCCTGCCTCAGTGATAACAAAAAGACTCCTGTAATCTTTTTCTGACCAGTTGTTTGACCCCTTTACCATCTGTGGGCTGAGAGCTCCAGAAGCAGCCACTGACATGGCCCATTGAGTCACTTCTAAGGCCTGTTCTTTTGGGGCCAGGGCTATGCTTGCATAGCCAGCCCTGAACTGCACTCCACCCTGATTCAGTTGTCACAGGCATATCCACAAGAGTCTGATTCTCATGTCACCAATCTGAATTGGTTGATATGCAGAAAAAAATTTTCTTCTATGTAAATTGAGATTCTGTGTCCAGCTCTGCCAGTCTAGAAATTTACTTTAGAACCCCATCCCAAATTATTCTAGTTAGCTAAGAGGTAGTCTTCTCAGGTCATAATTTTCTTTTCCCTGAGTATGATTTGAGAAGTCAGTTATAAGGAAGAACAGAAAAGCTACGTTGTAACAATAATCTTAATTTTCCACTTGATAGGCAGGTAATTTCAATAGTGCAGGTTGGTTTCTGTCTTACCTGCTCCACATATACATATAAAAAAAAAGGACCCTTGTGGATAAATAAACATGGGTGTCATCCAAACAGAAATTATTATAAGGTTTTCCCCCTTTCTAAGCAGTTGATTATTAAATTTCAATTTAGAGATCTTCCTTTTTTGAATAGTAAATTTATTTTGAGAAAAATATGATATAAGTAAGATCTACACCTAAGTCAGAACATTAATGTTTTAATATGGCTTAACATTGCGATGTTTAATGAAGGCTGTTAATATGATGTTGGATGATTAGGGGCTTTTAGTGCTTTTAACAGCATATATGGATATAAATATGTAAATATAATATGACATACATATGTAGCTTTTTACACATTGAAGGACATAATTGAGAAATTTCTCATTGATTAGAATCCTGCTATAAAGATATTTTAGTATTTTTTTATTTTAAAGTATTCTCAGTATTCCATGGGTACCAGAAAAGGACAAAAACTAAAAGCATTTTGTATCTTGATTCTTTGATTTTGTGAGCTTTTCAAGGACAAATGAAAAATGTCTAATTTATATTAACAATCTTTTATAAAATACTATTTGTAGTAAATTGTTTTAAAAAATTTTTTTAAATAGGAAGTTAAATACCAAAGTGCTTAACTATAAAATATCCTATAATCAAGAAATGATTTTTCAAATAACAGCAATTCTAGATTTGTTTCATTCTTTTAAATTTTGGTTTTATGAATTGAACCTTTTTTTTTTCTCCCAGTAAGGATCCATCCCATTTGCAGTAGTTAATATTTAGAGGTTTTAATTCATTGAAATGCTCATCTCAAATATAGCACCTTAATCCTAAATTTTCGTGTGTGTGTGTGTGTGTGTGTGTGTACGTACGTACTCTTAAAATCTTAGTGCAGGGGTGGCTAAGTGGGGCAGTGAATAGAACACTGGCCCTGGAGTCAAGAGGACCTGAGTTAAAATGTGGCCTCAGACACTTAACACTTACTAGCTGTGTGACCTTGGGCAAGTCACTTAACACTTAGCCCTTCCCCCTGCAAAAGATAATGCAACACTTTGGTGCTTTTGCATTAATTCTCTCCAAGCCCATACTTTGTCACTGAATTGGTGCCCATTCCGCCTTCCCCCCAAATATTATGTTAATTTTAAATGTAAGATATTGAAGAAAAACAGTATGAATTTACTGAGTTCAAATAATTTTATATTTTTAATGATCATTAAGGTAATTATTTTAAATTATTTTTAATAACAGTGTGTTTTAAAGATTTTACTTTTATCTGTTTTAAAAACTATTTTCTTTTAAACATTACAGTGTTTTTTCAAGTGTCTACCTTTCCTACTTTCTCCCCTTTCCATTTGGTTTTTGCAGAAGGATCTTTTGGTAGTTTTTGTTGCCAACATATTACGTCTTCTCTTAGGGAAATGAAAATTGTGAAAGCAAGTCTCTAGAACTGGTCAACCATTCTTACCACAGATAACATATTGCTTTCAATAACATTTTGCTTTCAAATTGATTGCTCTGTCCAAATGCATATTAGGATTGAAAAGATCTTAGTCACTATGAAATTAAATAGTATTTCTAGATTTCATGATTTTTTAGTTCTTTTTTAAATAAAGAACACCTTCAAATACTTGGTCTTTTTTTTTTCTGTTCTAAATCAGGCTTCAATGCTATCTGCAGAAAATGATCCTCTTGGTCCTTTACCACCAGGTTGGGGTAAGTTAACATACTATTTCTAAAGGTAAATAAAGATACTATGTGACGTAAGACTCTTAAATTTAATACTTCTTATTCTGTTATTCTCTTTTTTTTTTTTTTTTTTTTTAGAAAAAAGAGTAGATTCAAATGACAGAGTTTACTTTGTCAATCATAACACAAAAACAACACAGTGGGAAGACCCAAGAACTCAAGGGTGAGTAAGAAGAGTATATACAATGTGTTCAGTTTGTACTACATTCAGCTTGCCTATATTCATTGCAAATATACCAAAATAGCAGATATTTTTGATGTTCAAAAATCATGTTTAATTTCTTTTAATAAATTTATTTTGCAGTTTATTGCCTGAAAGTCCCCTTCCAGAAGGCTGGGAAATCAGATATACTAGAGAAGGTCTTAAGTATTTTGTTGATCATAACACGAAGACAACAACATTTAAGGATCCTCGGACTGGGAAATCCTCTGTGTAAGTGATAAAGTAGATTTCTTTTAAAATATTACTTTTTGTTTTGGGCAAAGCATCTAATTTAGTACCTGGCAGTGTTTAAAATAGATTT
>CM053587.1:231250957-231297612 GCA_028646515.1 Pseudochirops corinnae
AGCAGGAATGTTTGAAAGTCCTCCACCTCACTGAATGACCATATTTTCCCCTGGAACACAATACTCAATTTTGCTGGGTAGGTGATTCTTGGTTTTAATCTAAGCTCCCTTGATCTCCAGAATATCATATTCCAGGCCATTCGATCCGTTAATGTAGAAGCTGCTAGATCCTGGGTTATCCTAATTGTGTTTCCACAATATTGAAATTGTTTCTTCCTGGCAGCTTGCAATACCTTCTCCTTGGTCTGGGGATTCCGGAACCTGGCTATAATATTTGTAGAAGTTTTCTTTTGGGGATCTTTTTCAAGAGGTGATCGGTGAATTCTTCCAAATTCTATTTTGCCCTCTGGTTCTAAAATATCCAGGCAATTTTCCTTGAGAATTTCTTGAAGAATGCTTTCTAAGTTTTTTTTTTGATCATGGCTTTCAGGTAGTCCAGTAATTTTTAAGTTGTTTCTCCTGGATCTATTGTCCAGGTCAGTAGTTTTTTCAAGGAGATATTTCACATTGCCTTCTGTTTTTTCATTTGTTTGGATCTGTTTGATAGTATCTTGATTTCTCATAAAGTCATTTGTTTCCATTTGCTCCACTCTAATTTTGACGGAATTATTCTCTTCAGAATGCTTTTGAGATTCTTTTTCCATCTGGCAAAGTTGGCTTTTTAAGGCATTCTTCTCCTCATTGGCTTTTTGGGCCTCTTTTGTCATTTGAGTTAATCTATTTTTTAAGGTGTTAATTTCTTCAGTCAGGTTGTTGACTGGTTTTCAGAATCCTTCTTCAGCTGATCCCTAGCTTTTAGGCAATGTTCATGTTTCTTGGAAGCTTTTGGTGCTGGAGTTCTATGTTGTCTTCCTCCCGTTCCCTGCTTTGATCCTTCTTTTCTCCAAAGAAGGAATCTAGGGTTTGGTTGCTGTTCTTATTTTGCTTCCTGTGCTTATTCATGGCTGGCCAATCAGAGATTTTTTAGCTCTGTGGAACTCTGCTTCCAGAGGGGAAAGCTCTGTCCCAGATTACTGGGGTTTTCCCAGCTGCCGGAGCTTTTAGGAGACTGCTGGGGCCCTCCCCAGCTCTGGGTCACTGAAAAGAGACCCCGGGACCACCCCCCAAGACCGTGATCCGGATCCAGGCTGCTCAACGCGAGAGCACTTGGCCTCTGAATGATTACTTGGCCACTCTGCAGTCTGCAGGCTGGGAGCTCCGAAGCGGCAATGTGGAGGCGGGTGCAGGACCTGCACTTCTGCTGCTTCCTTGCCCTGGAGGCGGTTTGGCCAGACCCGCTTTTCTTCCCCTATTTTAGCCGAGTTCCAGTAACCTTTTAGTCCTTTTTTTTTTTTCTTTATGGCTTGATAATTCTGGAAACTGCCACAGCTGCCGCAGATCTGCTCTTCTGTTGCTCCAGCTGCAGCTCAGCTTGTCCAGCTGCCTCCAGGGCCAAGGTGCCTTTTCAGGCTGAGCTGATTTTGGCTTCCAGCCCTGAGATGGTGCCTCCTAGCTGAGCTGCCTTTAGTGGAAAGTGCATTTTAGAGTTCTATAATTTGTTTAGAGTCATATTTTATGGGTATTTTGAAGTGGCTGCGTGGGAGCTACGATACTTTGCTACTCCTACGCTGCCATCTTGGCTCCGCCCCCTGGGGTTCCTTTCTTTTAAATTTGAGCTCTACACCTGGGGTGGAAGAGGCCATGTCTCGGGTGTCTTGCGCCAGTATCTGCAGACCCTGGCTATTTACCAGGTGTTACACTGATGTTGTCCTGAGGTCCCCCCCCCCCCGGGGACCCTCATGTCTGGAGCTGTGCTAGGGCTTGGGGAGTGACTGACACTGCTGGAGGCCATAAAGGGTCTCTCAGCTTACCTGGTGCTAAGCCAAGGTCCTGGTGGTGGTGTCTGCTGGAGTGTTTCTGTTTCCCCATGGCTACAGTGAAACACATGGAGGTCTGGCCACTGGCTGATGCCAGTTTGCTTGGGGCTACAGTGAAGCACATAAAGGTCTGGCCTACTTTCTTGTCATGCCGGAGGATGCCTGTTTGCCCAGGGCTACACTGAAGCACATGGTGGTTCTCAGAGCTGGAGTCTACTTGTTCCCCTGGCTGTGCTAAAGTATGTGTGAGGGTCTGGTGTTGGAATTTGCCTGCTCTACCACACTGGGGCTCAGGATGTACTGCTGGTTTGCTGAGGTAGGGCTTGGCTGCTGGTTTCAAAAGTTTCCTGTCCTAGAACTTGCTCCTCTTTTACCCAAGTGAGATGAACCTTTCTTGCCAGTCTTCCAAGTTTCTTGGGCTAAAAGACTGTTTCCATCACATCGTTTTTTGCATGTTCTGCTGTTCCAAGATTTGTCTTGGAGTGCAATTTTATGGATGTTTGGAGAAGAATATGGGAGAGTTACAGCAATTTACTGCTTACTCTGCCATCTTGGCTCCTGGAAGTCCTGTGCCTTGACTTTTTGTAACCCCATTTTGGGGATTTTCTTGGCAAAAATACAGGAGTGGTGTTTGCTGTGTTCTTCCCCATTTCCTTCTACAGATAAGGAAATGAGGTAAATATTGTTAAGCAAGTTGTCCAGGGTCACATAGCTAGTGAATGTCTGAAGTCATATTTGAATTCAGGTCTTCCTGACTCTCCAGGCCTGACACTTCATCCAGTGCTCCATTTAGCTCTCCAAAATATAATCTATAGTTTAAAGGAAAAAAAATGCATAATACAAGTTTTGTTTCCTTATACAGTCCTTTTTCTTGTTTTTCTTTGTATATTGAAATGTTTGTGTTTGTATTGTTTTTTAAATTTTTTTATTATGGCTTTAACAAAGGTGAGGAATGATCTTCCAAAAGGAGAAATAACATGAACAAAAAACGTAGGTAGATGGTGTCACAGTGAGAAGATTGTCTTGCCCGTGTGTAGCAACAAGCACCTTAGCGTACCCCGGGCAGCTGTTAGCACAGGTTCCTAGATCTGCTTTTCTAAAGGAAAGCAACTCAAAATGGGTTAATGGTCTCACTTTAATCAGTCAAACATATATCATTTACCTAGTTCAGGGGGGGAAAAGTCAGCACTCTGAACTTCAGAGAATACAAACAGAATACAAAACACAAGTTACAAGCAGACAAAGACACAGATCAGCAGACAGGCTTCCAACGTCTGACCATTACATCCATACCTATTCAGTTACCAGAGAGGGAAGCACCAACATCTGGGTTTTTCAAAGCCGGGGGGGTCTCAACGGCTTCCCAGAGTCTCGTCTGGCCAAATCACACAACTCTTCTCAAAGTGAACCCCAAAGCAAAACCTCACATCAATACGTATATATAGCCTTCTTCTGGCTCGGAGAATGTCACAGCGCTCTTGACCCACTGCCCAATCACGAAGCTACAAGGCGAGGGCATTCCTGAAAAACAAGCCTCCTGCCATAGGCTCCCCGTGACCACATTCAGCCTATTAGGAGGCAGAGTCTACTTTCAAGTCAGGGAAGGTTCTTAGAGTCGCTTAGCCACTTTAGCAAAGGGCCTAGGGGCAGGGAGGATCTTCAGATTCCCATAACACCCTGTTAACAAAAAGTTCAGCAACTATATACTTTTATACTTGACTCTGTCTTGGCTGGTACACTTCTCAGTTTTCTAGATGGATATATATTCTTTGGAGCTAGATTAAAAATTCCTCAGACACAGGCTGTTTCCTATTTCTTTTGTCTCTCCCTGAAGTGTCAAGCATAGTACAAACTGTTACTGTCAGTATAACATTTGTATTTAAGGATTTTCCTTATTAGAATATTAGATTAATTCTGCTGAGCACAAAATAGTCCCTTGACTTATTTGGCAAATGATGATTCTAGATATGATTTCAGAATTGTACAACTTTGAATGCTACTGGTTTAAAGAAGGTTTATAAGATACAGAATTATATGAATTTCATCACCTGGGTCAATGTTGACAAACTTAAAATAGAATGAAAACGATCTACATATTGACTTAGAACACCACATGGTAACATTATCAGTGTTAAATATTGTATTTTTATGTATTTTGTTAACTGTTTCCCAATTATATTTTAATCTTGTTTGGGCAACTTTGCCTGTATGTTTGAAATATTTAATCTAGATAAACATTAAACAATTTGGTTGAATGGGGGAATGTTGAAGATTGTAGCTTTTTATGTTTCTGAATTTATTTGCTTTTTCACCAGATCATGGCTCTAAAACCCTATGACTTGAGGAGGAGATTGTATGTAATATTCAGAGGAGAAGAAGGACTTGATTATGGTGGCCTGGCAAGGTAAAAAGACAAAACAAATTATTTTTTTCAAATCCCATGGTTACATCATTTTGTGAAATAGATATACATTTTTTTAAAAGAACAAATGAGTTGAAATAATATGAAAAAAATTGTTCCTTAGCCCTGCAGTGAACTAATTTATAATTATGTATATAATATTGTAATTTTTCTTTCTTGTAAGTTCAAAAATTTTTTATTTTAGGTTTTATTAAAGTGAGATATTCCTATATTTTTAAGGAAATTTTTTTGAAGTTCTAACCTAACTTAAGCCTTTTCCCTCCCACTCAAACTATGACTTTGTTCATAACTTTTATTCATTTCTATCATTTATTCGTTTTGTGATGAAATTATTTTTCTGTATGCCTTACATTTCCCACTAGATTCTTGTTTCTTCCCAAGTACCTAACAGAAATCTGTATATGATATTGCTATTTTTGACAGATCTGTGTGCTTACTGATGTGGGTACTCCTTCCAGCAGTGCACAGCCCATCCATATTTGATATCCGGTGTGATATTAAATGCCATCTTCTAATTCTTACTTAGAAAGTCCACCCAACATCTTTCTTCTATATCATGTGGATGCCAGTGAAGCTCACACTCTGTCCATCTGTTGATTTATCCTTACACTTGCTTTATTACCAACCTATCTTTTTTTTCTCCAGTTCCTTATGGAACTGGATGATTTACTGCTTTTCCAGTACAGTTCTTTGTTAATGTTTGATGAATTAATGAAATGAAAATTTATTTATTTTGTTAATGATTTTAGTTTTGTTGATGATAGGTTGGCTACTAAAATAAAGCTTATGTGTTCATAGCATTGCATATATCATAATTGGTAACAAATACTTATGTGTAGAGCGTATGCTAAACACTTGGAACACAGAGATTTTTTTTCCATGAAAATTTAAATGTACACTAGAAAATGTTTTTTTTAAGTTTTCATATGCTAATTGTGAAAGGAGTGGTACAAACAATATGATAAGAGACTTCATAGGAAATATTGACTGACTGTGATAAAAGGTGATTGGGGTGCTTTGTGGAGAAGGTAGAATATGAATCCCCTTTCCCCACCCCTACCCCCAAAAAAGGCATTTTGGCAGCATTCCTATGAACAAAAGGTGTGGAGATAGAACTATATACATGTTCTGTTTGAAAAACAAAGAATAGACTTCATGCAAAACTTATACATACATATAGAAGATTAGTGAGAAGTAAGTTTGGAGAGTTAAGAACTTGCATGCTAGACTGAAGAGTTTGTAATTTATCCTGCACCCATTAAAAGGATACATGAAGCTTGTATGGTGAGAGGTATGAGAGGTATGTTTGCTTAATTTATGCCTGTTGATCATTTTGTTTTATACCCCGTACATTTAGTAAATGAATACATGAAATGACTTATTCCTGTTTTCTTTCTTGTAGAGAATGGTTTTTTTTGCTTTCCCATGAAGTGCTGAATCCTATGTATTGTTTATTTGAGTATGCTGGAAAAAGCAATTACTGCCTTCAGATTAATCCAGCATCAACAATCAATCCAGATCATCTTTCATACTTCTGTTTCATTGGACGCTTTATTGCTATGGTTAGTTCTTGATTTTTAATATTAGGTTTTGTTAATTGAAATAAGAATTTGCTGATATCAAATATATGACATTTTTGTTTATCTGAAAGCCATTATTTTCTATTAGGAATATATTTAATGGTAGACGTATTTTGTTCCAGAATATTAACAAAGCTATGTAATCAAGAAAGAAAGTTTGTACTAAAAAATTGGTAATATCAAGCCTAGTCAACGAGATGTATGTAGCTGTTGAATTATTTAGTTTTCCAGAAAAAGCATTCAAATGTAGTATTAAATGAGAGAGACCAAATCAGGCTGTACTAGATGCACTTCTATTTTATTACACAGAGCTGCTAAACCCTGTAGGAAATCAACAAAAGGTAATAATAGAGTAAAATTAATACTTAGGGAAAGGCAATCTGGTCTTAGTGGATTGGGAGTCAGAAGACTCTAGCTTCAGATTTACTTCATATGCTTAGTAGCTCCATGTCCACAAACAAGTCATTTAAACCCTTTGAACCTCAGTTTCTTAAGCCTCAGTTTTCCTTAGCTTCTTTTCTCAATAATGCCTGTCAAGTAGAGATTCCTAGTGCCTTTCCTACTTATGTGACAGGGTTGTTGTGAGGATCAGATGAGCTACTATGTAGTAAGGAGCTTTTAAAACCTTACAGCGCTCTACAGATGTCATTTGTTATCATATATTTATATGTTTAAAACATATGAATCAACAAAAATGTGTGTTTTCTTAATAATAAGGACTAAATGATAATAGCATGTTATATTCTGAAATGTTTGAATAGCCAGACTCCACAAGTGTAGTCATAATGAATCATTATAGAAAAAGGCCTTTGCTGTTGAGATTTATCTTCAACCATGTGCCTGTTACATTTTCATTATTGACTTAGTGATGACATGTATGACTTGTTTTTAAATGTGTAGATTATACAAAGCTGGGAGGGAGAGCTGTCACATTGGATTCCCTCTCTAACTACCTAGTATTTATTTTTATGTTTATTATTTATTTTATTTTTTTCCTACATATACATTTAAAGATGAACATGTTGTTACCCACCCATAGATTATAAGCTCCTTAATCGTAGACATTGTCTTTAATTTGTCTTTGTATCCCTACGGTCTGGAATGTTACCTGAGAAACACAATAAGAATTTGCAAAATGCTTGTAAGTTGATTGAGTCCAGACCTGTTTTCTTTATTGCGTAGTATAAGTTTTTTTCATAAGTTTTTTCCAAGTTTCTTTTTAATCTATTTATTATTTGTAATAATGTTGTTAATATTCCATTATATTGACATGCCATTGGGTTATTCAGCTACTCACCAACTATAAAGTTTTTAAATTTATCTGTTATTGTGTTCTGAAAAAATAGTAGTTATTATGTAAACCTCAACCTTTTCATTTTTCTCGCAGGCACTGTTTCATGGAAAGTTTATTGATACTGGTTTTTCTTTGCCATTCTACAAGCGTATGCTAAGTAAGAAGCTTACTATTAAAGATTTAGAATCTATTGATACTGAATTCTATAACTCCCTCATCTGGATAAGGTTTGTAGGTTTCTATTTTCAGTACCTCATTTACTTGAAATTTGTATTTTTGGTTAATATTGTCATTATTCTTAATCTAGAGACAACAATATTGAAGAATGTGGCCTGGAAATGTATTTTTCAGTTGATATGGAGATTTTGGGAAAAGTAACTTCACATGATCTGAAGTTGGGAGGTTCTAATATCCTGGTGACTGAGGAGAACAAAGAAGAGTATATTGGGTAGGATGATATAATTCAATAGAATAAGACTAATGAGAATCTTTATTAAAATTAATTGTCTAGAGGAAAGGAAATATTTGGATCTCCCAAAATTTTGTTGCAACATAATTTAGAACTTTTTGCATGTTGTCACAAAATGCTTTATATAAGATTTAAAATGTTAATTACTTATGGTTTTTACCTACCTTGTTTCTGCAGTCTGCGGTCATAATTTCTCTTGCTCTTCAAGGTTATTATTAATGGTATTATTTTTATTTATTATTAATACATGTGTATCTGAACATAAGCACTCTTCATAATGATGTTAGAGTCTTGGTTGATATATACTGTGGTATTTAGAAAACTGGTAAGAAAGTAGTAATGAGTTAGACCAACCACTGACAAGGTCCAAACTTTTGGAAGTCACTAATTCCCTTGTATTTTGTTTTTCTTAAATTTAAGCATATCTTTAGCTTTCTACTACGTGGGAATGTTTTAGTGAATAATTTATCACATAGTTTTGGGATTCCCATCTATGTGAAAAGACTTCGTGGGTGCTATAGACATTTAAAAACATCTTAAACACTATTTACTGCAAAAACATTTAAAACATTCTTGTCCTTGAGGAGTTTAGACATACAAAGGTAAAAGGGTAACTTAGCTATCATATAATATTTGCCAAATTATTATTACATAGCAGTTGCCAAATGAATCACCTATACCTTTACCAAAGGGAGTATAGAAAAGGTAGGGAGAGATGACCTTACTGGGGAAAACTTCCTGGAGGAGATGGAACTTGAGGAACAGTGACAATTTGGATAGGGAGAGGAAGAGGATGTTCTAGTAAGAGTCTGTAAAAAATATTCAAGTTTCTTGCCCTACCGGAAAGTCAGAGGGGTGATGGGGGACGATGTAGGAGAGAGTAGATTGGGGGAGGGGGTATGCAGGGGGATCGCTGTTTTGGCGGAGTGGGTAGGGGAAAGACAGGGAGAAAATTTGTAATTCAAAATTTCATGGAAATGAATGATGTAAACTAGAAATAAACAAAAGTTAAAAGTAAAAAAAAATATTTAAGTTTCCTAATGAGGAAAGTACTAAAGAGGTGAGAGTGCAGTATATTTTGATGCTGAGTTAAACTTCATTTTGTTCACCTTTGTTATCTTATTTCTGGTGCCATAGCAATTGAAGGAACAGCTTGACTTACTTTGTATTATGAAACCTTTTAACCTATGTAATTTTCTACTTGTTATTTTGGACAGTGATTATTATCCTTTCTGTCTAGGATGACAGAATTGTACAACATTGTTTTTTAAATGTTTTTCTTAGCTACAGCTCATCCTGTAGATGATAGAAGTCTATTTTGCTCCTCCCCAAATTATGTCTTTAATATGTAACATTAAGCGTTGAAGTGTAGCAGTTTTTATCATCTTGTGATTTGTTTCTGAGCATATAATAATTTTTGGATCAAAATGTTGCCATCGCTATTTTAAATAGGTCTAATTTGGGGCTTACATATGTTGCTTTACGTAGCATCTTCTTTATAGTGAATATACTCATTTAATTGTTAAAAACTGAATATCTATATAGTTCATTGGAAAATTGAGGATTGAAGAAAGGCCTAAAAGTTATGCATGAAAATTGTAATAGAAGATCCCAGGATCTCTAAGCATTTTCCTTAACACAGAGATGTTCGTTTTTAAAATATCTCTTTTATTTTCAGTTTGATGGCAGAATGGCGTTTTTCTCGAGGAGTACAAGACCAGACCAAAGCTTTCCTTGATGGTTTTAATGAAGTTGTTCCACTTCAATGGCTTCAGTACTTTGATGAAAAAGAATTGGAGGTCAGGTTCTTTTAAAAAGATATTCTATTTATAGGGCTTTTTCTTTCCTGAGATTGCCTGTATACGTTGTATTAAACAAGATAATTTTGAACCCTTCCATTTGCTTACCATCTAAGGCAGAGATTTTGCTTGAGGTCCTCTCCTTGCACTAGCTAAAAGTGGTTTTTGTTTGTTTGTTTGTTTTACTTTTTGGAAGGGGGATGGCAGGGCAATTGGGGTTAAGTGACTTGTCCACGGTCACATGGCTAGTAAGTGTTAAATGTCTGAGGCTGGATTTGAAATTAGGTCCTCCTGACTCCAGAGCGGGTGCTCTATTCACTGAGCCACTTAGCCACCCCAGGTTTTTATTCTTTTAAATACAATACAACTTTATTTTAAAATGTAAAAGCCATTCTTAGCTCTCCCATACAAAAGTAGTTTTACCCAATAGCCATAGTTTTCTGAAGAAATTTGTCTTGGGCAATAGTGTCAACTGTTGTTTCCCCAAGTTAGTGGCCTATATAGAGTAATAATTTGAGAGGGTAGAATTCAGGACAAATAGGGATGATCAAGGTATTGATTATTCTGTTTAATCCACTGTGCTATACTTTGTAGGGATATAAAAAAAATCTTAAGATATGATCCCTATTCTCATGGAGTTCACAGTCTGATAGTACATATAAAATACAAAAAAAAAAATTTTTTTTTTAATTAAATAATGAAATAATATAAAAGATAGCCATTGAAGAGAAGTCTCAGGGAAGAACAGAAATTAAGGAATATTTGGTTGAAGTTCTAAAATGGAGAAGACTTAGAGTTCTCAGTTGACCTCTTCAAAATATCTAGGATGGAAGAACTTTTCCCTGTGTTTACTTTCTCTCCACTTACTCTCTTTAAAGATCAGGAGTGGAGGGAAGTGTCTGAAATGTTCCTTGGATTATTCCCACCACCTTCCTTACTTGTATGTCTTTGCTCTTGAATCCAGTTATTCCAACTTCTGTGTTGTACTTTGTAAATTGGAGCTACAGCTAATGACCATCTCACCTTGCCATCAGTCATAACCCTAGGAAGTCTTCCAGGAGAATTAAGCCTTTAGGACAGAGTCAGATCAACAGATGTTTATTCAGTGGTCTGTAAAGCAATAAAAAGAAAGTACATCAGCTTTAAGATATCCCTTGATCTCCCTTCTCATAGCTTTATTTCTTCTTTCTAATTCTGAGACTTTCTTCTCCCATTGAATTACTTTTGTAATATAATTACTATTACTAAAACACCAAAAATCTTTATGTTCATTTTTTTATAAACTTTTTATTCTTAGTTTACAACATTCAGTTCTACAAACTTTTGAGCTCCAAATTTTCTCCCTCTCCCCAAGACAGCATGCAATCCGATACAGGTTCTACATATACCTTCATATTAAACATATTTTCTCTTTAGTCATGTTGTGAAGAATTATAACCAATGGAATGAACCACAAGAAAGAACAGAAACAAGAAAGAAGAAACAAAAAGAAAAGAGAGAGCAAATAGTTTGTTTTAGTCTGCATTCAGGCTCTGTAATTCTTTCTTCGGATACGGATGAATCTTTTGGAGTTGTGTTAGAACCTTGTATTGCTGAGAGGAGCCAAGTCTATCAAAGTTAGTTATCACAGATACAGTGTGTCTCTGATTGTATACAGTGATTTCCTAGTTCTGCTCCCCTCACTCAGCATCAATTTATATAAGTCTTTCCAGGTTATTCTGAAGTCCATCTGCTCATCGTTTCTTATAGCGCAGTAGTATTGCATTATATTCATACACCACAACTTGTTCAGCTGTTCCCCAATTAAAGGGCATCCAGTTCTTTACCTCCACAAAAAGAGCTGCTATGAATATTTTTGTACATATGGGTTCTGTGTTCATTTTTTAAAGTAGTAAAAATCATAGATTAATTTGGAGATCATTCACCAATACATTTAAATTAGCTTTTGCTCAGGTTAAACATAAAATCTATTAAAAATCAAATGTGGCATCAATTCTAAATTTTAGTATTTGTAAAGAATAAATCTTTAAATTTTAAATGATACCATTCTCAAGAGACAGGCAGTTTGTGAAAACAACCCTCCAGCCCCCAGCAGAGCCATGGTTTCAAAACTTTTTTTTTAGTCATCATCGCTACTGGTAAAAAGAGTTTGAGCCTATGCCTCAAAATTATTTTTATTTTTAAATTTTACACATGCACCTACTCTATTAACATGTTATATACATGACAAAACACAAAATAAACATGGAAAGTGTGGTACAAAAATGACAAAATCAAATTTATTAATGATACAAAATGCCTTTTTGCATACTCAGAATATTAATAATTCAGGGCAATTTGACTGAATAAACTTTACTTTTTAATACTTGATATAATGCCTGTCATAGCTAAAAAAGATACTTCACAAAGATAGGGAAAAGCATATGGCAGAAATATACCTATAGAAATGTAACCTCTGATTAGACTTAGTCATTATACTCTTTTTTTAAAAAACTTCTAACAATTATGCTAAGATTTTTGTTTAAATTTGACTAGTATAAAATGTTCATCTTTCCTATAGTCAAATAGTTGTTTTTACAAACTAATAAGAAATTGTTACATTCATTTCTCTTCAGGTCAGAGTTTATCATCCTTGTTTTGATATCATAACATGATTGGCAAAAATCTTTACTAGAATTGTCAGCTCTGCCATTTTCACATTGTTCAGTTATGTGTGAACAAGTAAATTTATCTTCAAACTGAGGTTTCTTTGAAAGAATATTTTTAAGCTATTTATCATTTTGTGATAGTTTGTTTAGTTAAAACTAGACAGTATAAACTATAAATATATTTAATGGGACACATCTCAACTACACTAATCTTATAGCACACTAAAAATGAACAGACAAGTGAAAGCTTTCATTCCCTTTGTATTATAGAACTCACATTCTTCCTGCAAGATACTTCATTCCCTTCGTGTGAAACGTGACTATCATAATATAGACCTAGTGAGAGTGCTTATTGTCAGTTCATATATTAAGAGAGTGAGTTTGGTTGTACTTGGGAAGCTGCACTTTAATGACCCCAAAATATTCCCAGAATATATGTATATGTATGTATTTATATATGTAAATGTGTGTACTAACATATGTTATTGTCAATTACAAATTGCTGCAAATTTTGGAATACCACAATCCTGAAGAAATTAAAGTTATATTTGAACTGATGCAGTGAAGAGTGATCAGAAACAAGACAACAATATATGTAGTAGCTAAAGTAATGAAAATTAAAGGTACACCCTTGCAAAAATAGGAAAGTTTAATTTTTTTCTTGTTTTAAAAAACAAATAGAAGTTAAAATGTTTTCTTCCCATGCTTCCAGTTAATCATTTAGTGTTGCCCAGTTTAGAAACCACTGTTCTAGAGCATAGCCTGAAACTTCAAAATAAAAAGATCCACTAAGTGGTTGAAGTAACTTTCACAAACTGTCACTAAGCCAATGCAGGTATTTTATTTCTCAGTACTTCATGCATAACTGTACTGATTTCTCTTTGACATGTGCTAATGAGTTTGGTTATCTGGCTTCCCAACCCAAGGAAGATTTGAAGTAATAAACAAGAAAGGACACTAAGAAAGGAGACTTTTTTCTCTATTTAATTTTTGTCCAGTTTTAACAAGCTTTATTTTTTTTCCATCTTCCCCATCAACAAAAGAAAAGAAAAATACTTGTAACAAATAATCAAGCAAAATAAAATCCTCATTGGCCATATCTTAAAATTTATGTCTCATTCTTCATCTTGAGTCTATCTTCCTGTCAGGAGGTGGACAGCATGCTACGTCATTTGTCCTTTGGAACCATAGTTGATCACTACATTAATGAAAGATCTTAGTCTTTCAAAGTTATTTCTCTTCGCAGTATTGTTGTTGTTGTATAAATTGTTCTCCTGGTTCTTCTCACTTCACTTTGCATAGTTCATAGAAGTCTTTCCAGATTTCTGGGAAAGGAAGCATCCCTTTTGTAAGTATACATATAGCATAGCTAAATTCCCTTTTATTCATATACCATAATTTGTTAAACCATTCCGTAGTCATTGAGCATATTCTTAGCTTTCAGTTCTTTGCAACTAAAAGAACTTCCATAAATGTTTTGTATATATGAGTTCTTTTTATCTTTCTTCAGTTTGTTTGGAGTACAGGCCTAGTTGGTAGTAACACCCTTGGGTCAAAGAGTTTAGTAACTTTTGGGGCATACTTCCAAATTGTTGTCTAGCATAACTAAACCAATTCACAGCTACACCGTCAGTGAATCACTGTGCCTGTTTTTGCAGAGCCTCTTGAGGAGTAACTGAAGAAAATATTGTTTCTAGCTGGAAGGAATTTTAAGTCATCTGGTCCAACCTCCTTAGTTCATAGCTAAAGAAATTGAAGGTTTAAGTGATATCATTGGTCTTGCAGATAGTGGAACCTCTGATCCCAAATCAGGTGCTCTTTCTATGATGTTGTGCTGTCTCTTGAATAGGTGGCTGCAGATTTTATAACTACCTGCCATCCAGAGAAGAATAGTACCTTACATTTGCACAAGAGTATCACAGTTTTCAAAGCAGTTACACATACATTAATTCATTTAATCCTCATAACTACACTTAAATGTATGTAGGACAGATAATAGTATCCTTCATTTATTAGTGAGAATGTTTTGACCCTATATGATTGTCCATGTTCACATCTCTTGATAAGAAACAAAGGATAGAACTAATACACTGGTTTTTTGACACAGTACAATAATGCATGTTTCTCTGAATTATCAAATAGTCTAATTTTCTATACCTTGTATTTAAGAAGGTAGGCTCATATGTAATACATTTTTAAAATAATTCCCAATAAATGTGAAAATGAAGAAAGTTTGATGCTTTAAAAGAGTAAATTATTTACCTATGTTCATGTCTTATTTTCTCCCCATTTCCAATGTTATTCATTTATCTAGAATAGTCACTAATGTGGAACATATTATTCACTAGTGATGCCAGATAAATGAGGAATTACTCATAGTGGATAGAGTTCTAGTCTTGGAGTTAGGAAGAACAATGTTCAGATCCTGCCTCTGAGATTAACCTTGTGACCATGGGCAAGTCCCTTAAACCCTATAAAATGGAGAAAATAATTCCCATAATACCTCCCTCACACTTATTAAAAGACTTAGATGAGATATTTTATGTAAATTACATACAAACTTAAAGTACTTTAAAAACTTACTTTTTAAGAAAATGAATAAAAATGTAAATAGCTTACATTTATATGGAGCTTTACAACTTACAAATTATTTTTCTGATAACCTAGCCATCTACGATTATCTTAATTTTATAGATGAGGAAACTGAGGTTCATGGTTAGTAATATGTAAAGATTTGTAAAAGATTATGTAAAAGATTCAGGTATTTTGACTCCAGGTCCAATAATCTTTCCATTGCATTTTTACCTCCCTATATTTATCCTATCAAATATATTTTTGTTATTTTAATGGAATTTTGTATCCATCTTAAGATCATCAAGTGTTTCCTTTTTTGTTTTTTGGGGTTTTTTTTTGCTTTTTGGAGGGCAATTGGGGTTAAGTGACTTGCCCAAGGTCACATGGCTAGTAAGTGTTAAGTGTTTGAGGCCAGATTTGAATTCAGGGTCTCCTGACTTCAGGGCCAGTGCTGTGTTCACTACACCACCTAGCTGCCCCAAGTGTTTCTGTTTTAGTGCTCTTAAGTTTGCATGTTTGTATTTTGCTATATTCTTTTTTGGTCACCATAGTAGTAACATTTTCTTCATTAAGTATGGATTAATGTGCTTCTTTCTCTTAGGGGAAAAGTTCTGGCCTTTTCAATTTTCATAGTCCTCTATAGTGTTAATATTATTTGTCAGTGAGAAATGTAAAGCACTGAAAAAGTATCTACTTCTAAAAGGTATATACTGTAAAGTATATATTGTGATCTTATTTCCCACTCTTCTCCCATGCACCGTGATTCATCGAATCTTACTCAGAATTTCACAAGGTGTTTTTGCTCATGTACCAAGTTATCATCTTATAGTAATTTAACTCAGCCATTCTTTTGCTTAATTCTCAGGTGATGTTGTGTGGCATGCAAGAAGTCGATTTAGCAGACTGGCAGAGAAATACTGTATATCGACATTACACAAGAAATAGCAAGCAGATCATTTGGTTTTGGCAGGTATTGATTGACCTTTATATTTTTAAATTTAGATGTGAAAATATATGCAAAAAAAAATGATAGCTTAGGTATTAGCCTTTTTTAATTTGTTAAATAAGTAAGTACTTTTAGATCATAGGAGGCAGAGCTGAAAGGGACATTAGAGTCCAAATCTTTTGTAATACGATTGAGGAAACTGAGGCCTAAGAGGTTCAGTGACTTTCTCTGCAATTGAACAAGCATTTGATAAGCCTCTGTTATATACAAAGTACTGAAGATAAAGAAACAACAATTAATTAGTCTCTGTCCTCCGAGAGCTTACATTCTGCTAGTTTGCTCAAGTTTACACAGGTAGTACATAATAGATCCAAAATTTAGACCAAAGTTTCCAAGCTTTTACTAAATTCTGCTTCAGTCACACAATTACTGAAGATGTAGACAGTGTAAGATCACACTTTGCTTATTGTTTATTGACTATAAGAAAGCAAATAATTCTGTAGAGCAAAATGCTGTCATAGATGGTATTCCTTGTTGGAGTGCCTTTAAAAGTCAAAATCATGTAATTCTCAGGCTTATAACCTAGAAGTCATCCTCCATTTTGTTACCAGGGTCTATTCATTTCACCTCTATAATATCTCTCAAATGCCCCCCTTCTCTCATCTGCCATTGCTACCTCCTTAGTGCACAGCCCTTATCATTTCACACCTGGCTCATTTTGCAGTAACCTGCTGGCAAGTCTGCCTGCCCCACATCTCTCTCCATTCCATCTCGCTCCATTCCATCCTCCATTGAGCAATTAAAGTGATTTTCCTAAAGCACTGGTTCAACCATATCACCCCCTGTCTTAGTAAACGCCAGTGGCTCCCTATCTCCTCCAGGATCAAATACAGAATGCTGTTTTATATTCAAAGCTCTTTGTAAGCCTTCTCACTCCTGCCTTTCCAATTTTCTTATACCTTGTTCCCTGCCATGTCTTCAGTTCTGTGACCCTGGCATCCTGACTTGTTCTACGAACAAGACACTCCATCTCTCTGCACTGGGCATTTATTTTGACTACTCCTCATTCCTGGAATGCTCTCTCTCAACTCTGCCTTCTGACTTAACATGGCTTCCTTTATTTCCTATCTTTTACTGGAAGCCCTTCCCAGCTACTCTCAATTCAAATATATGTGTATATCTTTCTTTGTATATATTTGTTTGCATGTTGTTTTCCCCTTTAGATTTTAAATTCCTTGAAGGCAGGGACTGACTTTGGTCTTTCTTTGTATCCCAGCAATTTAGCACACTGACTGGCTCTTAGTAAGTACTTAGTACATGTTTATTGATAGATTGAAAAACAATAACAAAAGAAATACTTTTGAAGGCAGAGCCAAGATGGAGGAGTAAAAGCAGGAACTTGCCTGAGTTTCTGCTCTAACCACCTCCAATACCTGTAAAAAATTACTCTGAACAAATTTTAGTGCTACAGAACCCAGAAAGTGACCGCAAAAAAATTGTCTATCACAAGGGGCTAGGAGCAGAGCGTAGTCCCCTGTGGGCCTGTGCTGGCACAGACCAGCCAGAGCAGATTTCAGGAGAGTAAATCTGGCAGCTTTTGCGGTTTCCAGACTTCTCAACCCATGAAAGCCAAAGAAAAAGTAAAAGGTCAGTGGGGAAATCTGTAGCAGGCAACTGTTTCCAAAGCTCTAAGCCCACAAATTGTTGGGGACCAAGTGACTGTCCAGAGGGTAATCATTGGGCTCTCTTTGCTGGTGCTGAGGCGGGATTCTCTTGCTTTGCTCTACTTGGATCTGGGTCACCATCTTGAGTGTTGGTCCTGGGATGAGGAGCACTAGCATGGCAGGACTTGTTGAGGCTTTGGAGAGGCAGTCATCCTCAGAGTTCTGAGGCAGGTGCCCAGGAGCTCTCACAACAGCTGCGCAAAACCCCAGGAGTTTGGGACACAGCACTCTCCACTATGGAAGCAGAGTTCTCCTGTGGCAAAGAACTCTGGCAAGATGAGCAAACAGAGGAAGCAAAATCAAACCATAGAATCTTTTTTTTTGGTGACAAAGACAATCAAAACATAGAACCAGGAGAAGAGGACAGAGTCAAAACTCCTGCATCAAAAGCCTACAAGAAAAATATGAACTGCTCACAGTCTGTGGAGGAGCTCAAGAAGGATTTTGAAAATCAAGTAAGAGAAGTAGAGGAAAAATTGGGAAGAGAAATGAGAGTAATGCAAGAAAATCATGAAAAATGAGTCAACAGCTTGACTGAAAAAAAATAACACCTTAAAAAATAGACTAAGTCAAATGGCAAACGAGGTCCAGAAAGCCAGTGAGGAGAAGAATGCCTAAAAAAGCTGAATTGGAGAGATGGAAAAGGAATTTCAAAAAGTCTTATTATTCAATAAGTCTTATTCAATAAAGTCTTAGTATTCAAAAAGAAGATAATAACTCCTTCAAAATTAGATTGGAGCAATTGGAAGCTAATGACTTTATGAGAAATCAAGATACTATAAAACAGATCCAAACAAATGAAAAAATAGAAGGCAATGTGAAATATCTCAGGGAAAAACACTGACCTGGAAAATAGATCCAGGAGAGATAATTTAAAAATTATTAGACTACCTGAAAGCCACAGTCAAAAAAAGCACCTAGACATCATCTTTCAAGAAATTCTCAAGGAAAAATTATCCTGATGTTCTAGAACCCAGAGGGCAAAATAGAAATTGAAAGAATTTACTGATTGCCTTTTGAAAAAGATCCCAAAAAGAAAACTCCAAATTCCAGAGTTGCCAGGTCAAGGAGAAAATATCACAAGCAAGTCAGAAATAAACAATTTGAATATTGTGGAAACACGATCAAGATCTAACAGCTTCTACATTAAGGGATCGAACGGCTCAGAATATGATATTCCAGAGGTCAAAGGAGTTAGGATTAAAACCAAGAATCACCTGCCCAGCGAAACTGAGTATAATGCTACAGGGGAAAATATGGACATTCAGTGAAAAAGAGGACTTTCAAACATTCTTGATGAAAAAACCAGAGCTCAACAGAAAATTTGACTTTCAAATACAAGAAGCAAGAGAAGCATGAAAAGGTAAACAGGAAAGAGAAATCATAAACTTATTAAAGTTGAACTATTTACATTCCTACATGGAAAGACGATATTTGTAACTCATGAGATTTTTCTCACTATGAGGATAGTTGAAGGGAATATGTATGTATGTATGTGTGTATGCATATATATGCATATGTGTGTGCATGTATACATAGAAAGAGGGCACAGGGTGAGTTGAGTGCGAAGGTATGATACCAAAAAATAAAATTAAGAGGTGAGAGGAATATATTGAGACGAGAAGGGGAGAGAGAGAATAGGGTGGATTCTCTCAAATAAAGGAGACAGGAGAAGTCTGTTACAATAGAGAGGAAGAGCAGAAAGGTGAAAGGGAATGAGTTAATCATACTCTCATTGGATTTGGCTTAAGGAGGGAATAACATACACACTCAATTGGGTATCTTAACCTAGAGGAAAGTAGGGGAGAAGGGGATAAGAGGGGGAATGATAGAAGGAGGGCAGATTGGAGGAGAGGGTGGGTAGAAGCAAACACTTTTGAAAAGGGACAGGGTCAAAGGAGAAAATAGAATAACTAGGGAGCAGGATAAGATGGAGAGAAATATAGTTAGTCTTTCACAATATGACTGTTATGGAAATGTGTATAACTGCACATGTATAACCTCTATTGAATTGCTTGTCTTCCCAGTGGGAGTGGGTGAGGAGGGGAAAAGGTAGAGAATCTGGAAGTTTTCAAAGCAAATGTTAAACTAAATAAATAAAATGTTGGGGATTTTTACATGCAAAAAAAAAATTACTTTTCTTCGTTGATCGTCTCATTAATAATAAAAAATGAGGCACAAAATAAAGAAAAGCATTCCTATCAGAGATACTTTTTACCAGGTAAAGGAAGCTTATGATAGAATATAAATGAGACAGGCATTTTCCCATAGATAAAAACTTATCCTACTGATTATATCAAGCCTTGGAACTCCGCTGAACTTGGTAAATGAGACCCAGGATCATTCAGCGCAGTCTGCCTTACCCACCTACTGTGTTGTCTCTCAGTCACTCACTCGTGACTTGTTCGTGGGGTTTTCTTGGCAGAGACAATGGAGTGGGTGCCATGTCCTGCTGCAGTGCATCCCTATTTTACACATGAGGGACTGAGGCAAATGGGGCTTAAGTGACTTGCCCAGGGTGACACAGCTGGTGTCTGAGACTGGATTTGAAATCAGATCTTCTGACTCCATCCATCACATCATCTAGCTGCCCCTAACT
This sequence comes from Pseudochirops corinnae, assembly GCA_028646515.1. Lineage (NCBI taxonomy): Eukaryota > Metazoa > Chordata > Mammalia > Diprotodontia > Pseudocheiridae > Pseudochirops > Pseudochirops corinnae. Next base: position 231,270,869 of record CM053587.1, read on the forward strand.
GACCACAAAGGAAAGATAAATGGGTGAAGAATACCACTTGACTCAGTTGTAATATGCACATAGCTGACCAACCCATAAGCAGGGTTCATACGTTGCATATACCTTGAATGGACTGGACTGTGCTAATGGATAGTAAGGTGTTCCATAGTTAAATGAGAGGACAAGATGAAGTTAAAAGTCTTTTGAAAAATTTCGGAGTGTTTTTTAATGTCCCCTAAACTGTTTGAAACAAATTCAAATTTGAAACAAAATCTCAAGTCTTCTAAGATATCCAAAGGATAATGGAAAGGCTTATGATGGATACAGACAGGATGTAATGTATTACCAATACAGAATTGTGCAGGAAAACTTTTTAAAAGATATTGTCAGAGAGATACTTGACTAGGAGGGAAAAAAATGGGGTCAGTAAGGTAGACAGTGTGAGGGATAACTGATGGCGAGTTTATAGAATTCCTTGTTCCCCTGCATTGTCAAGAGTTCTCGAGGAAAGTTCTCAATCCATAAGATGGTCCTTGACGGTGAAGATATATAGAAGAACATAGATGAATAGGATTTGGACAGGATGGGGTGGAATGGGGAGTTTATGGTCTGTGTCACTAAACCATATCAGTAAAATCATAGATTCTTGAAAGTATTATAAGTATATGTTTTTTTGTTGTTATTTTCTAGGGGCAGTAAGTGTTGTGACTTGACCACAGTTACATAACTATTAAGTGTTTGAGGCTGTAAAGTGTATTTTCATCATTGCCTCTAACATGAACAATTTAATAGCTTGTCAGAATTAACTCTGGTCTCTTGTCCTAGAGACTTAAAGGATTAATTTTGAAATTTTAAATTATTTTTAAAATGTTATCCATCAAGGAGGAAGCTCTGCATAATAGATAGGTCATTGTACTTGGAATCAAGACTACCAGTGGTTCTCATTTTTCCTTACTCTTACCAGCTGTGTTTTGCTGAGCAAGTCAGTTAACTTATGGGCCTCAGTTTGCTCATCTGTAAAACAAGGAAGTTGGATTCAATGACCCCTTAAGGTCCCTTCCAAACTCTCTATATGTGATCTCATCAAGTCTTTACTCTGTAGTTGGTTCATCTTTTACTGTGAGCACATCATCAGTTAACTCATCTTTTAAAAAATTTTTTTAAATTCATTTTTAACTTAAATATAAAAAGAAAAAGAAACCATTCCCAGGTATACAACACAATACAAAAAAGGATTCAATACAGAACCATTCATCTCCATTTCACACTGTTTATTTTTATTTTTTGACAGCCATGTAATTAATACTACACATCATTTTAAAAATTATCCTGCTTTTCTATGCTTTCTTCTGAGTTTTTTTTTAATTGTTCTCTGCTGTGTACTTTTTTTATTCTCCCTCACTCTCCACCCTCCACTCCTATGCTAGAGAAGGCCACCCTTTGAGGCAGATATTTATATATGTGTAAAACATACTACACACACTTCTATTTACCAGTTCTTTCTCTGGAGTTAGATAACATCTTCCTTTATAGATCCTTTATAGTTGATTGGAGTAGTCATAATACTCATAACTTACTTGTTCATAGTTGTACTTTGAACAATGTTGCAGTTACTGTATACAATGTTCTCATGGTTCTGCTTATTTCACTCTTCATTATTTCATGCAAGTTTTCCTGTGTGTTTCTAAAATTAACCAGCTCATCATTTTTTATAATACAGTAGTATTCCATCACAGTCATATACCTTTGTTTAGTCTTTCCCCAGTTGATGGGCATCCCCTCAAATTCCAGTTTTTTGCCACACAAAGAAAGCTACTATAAATATTTTAGAACATATAGGTTATTTTCCTTTTTCCTCAATCACCTTGGTAAACAGACCTAATAATGCTCATCTCGTAAATGAAAGGAATATCGCCAGTTAGAAGGTGGAGCTTCTTGAATATTTATTAACTTTGAGACCATCTATTGAAATCTGCTTTTAGACTCATTGAATTCTAAGTATGTGAAGAAACTCTTTGAGTGTGGAAAAACAACTAGTTCCATAAGTTTTAAAAATCTTGGTAAGAATTTTGTCTTTTTAAAAATGCCTGCTTGCTATACCTTTAAAATAGAAATTTTATCAATAATTTTCTTTAACATGTAACTGAAAATATCATTAAAATTCATACTGGCATTTTTTTTTCTGTTCATTATTACATACTTCTGTCTCCAGGCCATATGATTTTCCAGATAATTTCATTGTTTTATTTTAGTACTTTGAATATTTCAGGTCGAAGCAACTTATTATTGGTTTTGTGTTGCTTTAAGTTTGAATAATTTTTGTTTTATAGTTTGTGAAAGAGACAGACAATGAAGTTAGAATGCGTCTAATGCAGTTTGTCACTGGAACCTGCCGACTACCCTTAGGAGGATTTGCTGAGCTTATGGGTATGCATAATTCATTGCAGTTGCTCTGTAGGTTCATTTATAATTATGAACAGACAATGTAATTGTTAGATTTCTCTTTCTTTGGAAATAACATTTTGGCCAGCAATATGCCTTAGATTAACTGAATCTCTGTTCTTTGAAGCTTAAATGGGGTCACTTGCCAGAGCTAAGACTTAGATTTGGTACCAGGTGGATGTAAGAAAAGGGTGAGAAAACTAGTTGAATTACTAATAATTTGTGCAAACTCTTGGCTCAACTACATTATAGTCCTTCAGAAATTTAACTGCTTGCTAATTATAAACATGTTTGCCAAACTATTTAAATCTTATCTCCCTAATTCAGGGAGTAATGGTCCTCAGAAGTTTTGCATTGAAAAAGTGGGCAAAGAAACCTGGTTACCACGAAGTCATACATGGTAAGTTTAATGATTTTTTTTTTTAATGGAAGGGAGCTTTAATCTCTTGGTTCTGAGGTACAGTCCTCTGTTTATAACATATAAATATGTTTCTGGTATGTCATAAACTGGTATCAGACCTCTCATAATCATATTCTCCCATGAAGCATGCTTAGAAATACCCACTTTTGCATTTAATAGGTATTAGAATTCAATATTTTAAATTTTCTTTTTTAAATATTATTAGGACCAAACAAGATGAATTGAAGAGGCAATGGAACCCACATTTTCTGGTTCCTACACTAATGCTCTTTTGTTACAGTGTCATGCCTCCTATATAGACATTCCATCATCCTCAGCTACTGTTGTGACCATAAAAATTGTTAGTTTGCTCTTTTTTTAAGGAATATTTACATTCGAGATTTCGTATCCAGTTAAATATTAAATAAATAAATACAACAATTATATTAATTATACAAGCCAAAAAACTACCTATTCTCAAAATACTTTCGGTTAAAACAAATAACTATTTAGCAAGTTTCTTACATACATTTTATCAATGTATCAAACTTGAGTTTGAAAATATAATTCTTTTATATGTAGTTCTGTACAAGTACATTTGATTTGTTTTATGTCTTCTTATTCAGCTTTAATCGTTTGGATCTACCACCATATAAAAGCTATGAACAGCTAAAGGAGAAACTGCTTTTTGCAATAGAAGAGACAGAGGGATTTGGACAAGAATAACTGTGTCTTCTTGACCAAGAGGAGCTCTTGCATTAAAATACTCAGCCAAGTAAAATTGCACAGATGTTGTATATAAGCTGTTCAGTCCGTACAGTGACCTTTCTGGAACTCTAAAAGTGTAAATGTTCTACATTCTTCCACAAAGATATGCAAAACAGTTCAGCCTTTTTTACTTTTATTTATTGCCCCTTGAGATGACTGACCAGTAAAACAAACAAACTACCCTTAAATTTTGAAGCAGACAAGAGACTTTATTTAAAATATATATGTACATATACCTGTATACTAGTGACTCTAGTTTTATAGAGCTCTAAGTATATGAAACATTACAACCATTGAAAAAGACTTAGATTTGCTTTACCTTGGCTATATTATCCAGAAACAAAAATGTGCAAACTGCTCCATGTTCTACCTTATGCAATATCTCCCAAGGTTATTTAATTGCATGGCTGTTCAGGATGGTATTAAAGTCTTAGGTCAAACCTTACCTAGAGGACATAGAAAAATTCTGTTGGCTTTTCTGAAGACAGATGCCTAATTCTGTCAGCTTATTTTTAAATAAGTATAATAGTTGGGGTTAACCCCTCTCTGCTACTTTAATGATGTAGCAAAATTAATGAATGAAACCTTTACCGTACATAAAAGTCACATACAATAAAGTGAATGCTATACAACTGATGCCACTTAACAGTTTATTATAGGAACTGGACACAACTCATTGAGCAGCATAAGGGTTTGTTTACATATTACCTTGGGATGCTAGGTAATTTTCAATTTTTTTAAAAGAGATTCTCTTATTCCTAGAATTTTTGTTTTGTTTCATTTTAATCTTTGATTATACTTCAAATTAGGTTCATGGTAAACGGATGTAATTTGATATTTAGAAATATGTGAAAGATAATGTGAACTTTCACTACTTTTTTATGTTCCAAGTTTTGGTTACCTAAATCCAAATCAATCAACAGTTACATAAGCTTTTGAACACAAACTACAAAACTAATGATTTTCTATTACTCTTTAAATATTTTCATCCCTCTTTAATTTCATGTAAAATTCCATATACCTGAATTAAATAAGTATATATTAAAATTTTGTCATTTTTTTAATGTAGACAAAGTTATTTTCTGTCCTAAGTGAACAATATTTTAGAATTGTTTTTACCAGTATTGAGGGCATTTGCTGAACTGCAAAGATGTGTAACAAATTATAAATCTGATGTGAATTATGTTAAATGCTACCTGTAGCAATCTGTGCTTCCTTATTAAGAAAATTAAAATTACCATTTGTATCATGCTTTCAATATGCACTGTAAATTCCATTAAATTAACTTATACAAAATTTTATATACCCATGAAACTGATTTCTTAAAATATTATATCTGTAACATATTTCACTGCTAGGAGAGTACAGAAAATACTAGCATACTACTTATTTTCCCAATATAACAGTTTTTACTTTGCCAAAATTTTATTTTTCTACATATTAACTTAGATTGTGTTCTGCCTTTTTATTCAAAATTCACAATTTATTCTGTACAGGTTAAATAAAAGCAGTGATCCCATTGGCTACATAGACTCTTTTCCCATATTCTCGACTCTGTTATACCAGGATAATTTCACAACTAAAGATTTTTTTAAATTATATGTATGAAGGATTATGTGATAGGTGGTAATTAAATTGTTCCATGTTTCTAAAAACAGTGGGATGTGTATGTGCTTAAACTACACCAGGAGACATTCATGTCTGACATGAAAGATAATATCCGCATTATATGATTCCAAGGCTAACAAATGTGACAGTAGTGTATGTTTCTTTGTAGATATTAAAAACTGAAAATTGTTTTGACTAGGGTAATTCTTACTTTAAATACTGAAAAAATTCTTCTTTTTCAATTCAATTGTTTTTCATTGAAAATCACCTTAGAAAGCATGGATTTCTGAAAGAACCAATGATGCTTATCAAATATGAGAAAATCTAGGATATTCTGACAATTGAGAAGTAGCCACTAAGATAGTTTGTAGAAAGGTTTTTTAAAATTCGGTTTCCCATGTCATGATTGTCAATTAACAGAAACACATAATTTAGAAATATGTTAGGAACATAAGTTATAATTGAATTAAACAAGAATATATTGCCCTAGTCACTGTACTAGGGTTTGAAGATAAGACAAAAATGTAAATATTCCCAGCCCTCAAGGAACTTAAATTATTGAGGGGGGAGGGAAAATGACATGTATAATTGTGTGTGTGTCTGTCTGTCTGTCTGTCTAAGGTTAAAACCCTTTACAAATATTATCTCATTTTCTCCTCATGACCCTGAAATGTAAGTGCCATTATTTTCCCCCTTTTTACATACGAGGAAGCTGAGACTAGCCAAGTGGCCTGCCAGGGTCACACAGGTAGATAGTGTCTGAGGCACTGTTTGAATTCAGATCTTCATGACTCCAGGTGCTGTTCTGTCCACTGTCTTTAGGTAAGTAGGTGAAACAAAATACAAATTCTAGAAAAGGACTAACAATTGGGCTATGTCTCCTGTAGGAAGCATCATTTTAGGTGAATCTTGAAGGGATCTAGAGAGTTGAAGAGGTGAAAGTGAGATTATTTCATTAATGAGAATTTGCACAAAGGTATGGAGTTAGGGAAATGGAATGTTGTGTATTGGGTATAGCAAGTAGATCAGTTTGCCGGTAGTATACAATGTGTGAGGGTAGATAATGTGAAATCAGTCTGGAAAGATAGGTTAGAAGTTGGGAAATGTTAATATGATTAAAACGAGGAATTGGTATTTTATCCTAGACACAGTAGGGAGAACTACTGAAGCTTCTTCAGCATGGGAGATTTGACAGCTATATGAGAAATGAGTTAATAAAAAGGCAAGAAATGGAGCAGCTAGGTGACGCAATGAATATAGCATCGGCCCTGGGGTCAAGAGGACCTGAGTTCAAATCCAGCCTCACACACTTGACACTAGCCATGTGACTTTGAACAAGTCACTTAACCCCAATTGCCCTCCAAAAACAAACAAAAATAAAAAGGCAAGAGACTTGAGGCAGGTATTCCAGTTAGGAGACTTTTGCAATAGTCTATGCAGGAGGAACTAAGGATCTGAAATTGCATGGTTTCTGTGTGACTGGAAGGAAGACTTTAGGCAAGAGATGTAGAGACAGAATTGGTGAGACTTGGCAGCTAATTGGATATATGGGATGAGGATGAGGAGGAAGTTGTTGAGGATGTCTGAAAATTCGCAAAGCTATGTCACTAGAAGGATGTTGGTGCCTCACATAGGAAAGACTGGTAGTGGGTTATGTTTGAGAGCGTAGTGTAGATAATGAGTTACATTTTGCACATGTTAAGTTTAAGATGCCCATGGGACATCTAGTTAGAAATATCCAGTAGGCAGTTGCAGATCTCTGATTGGAGCTTGGAGAGACTTGTGCTGAATATAGAGATTTTCGAGTTTGCTATATAGAAATCCTCATTAAGTGGCCATTAAATGATAGTGTAAAGAGAGAAGAGAACCCATGCTATAACCTTGGAATTACACAGGAAAGGAGTGAAATAGATGATGCAGCTAAGAAGCTGAGGAGTAATTATATAGGAGAAGAACCAAGAGTACAATATCATGAAAAACCAGAAAAGAGAAAGGGAAGAAAGAGTGCAGCAGTGTCAGATGTTACAGAGAGGTCTAGGAAGATCAGAAGAAAGGAAAAGTTATCAGATTTGTTGAGATCATTGGTAACTTTGGTTAGAGCAATTTTATTTGTACTATGGGATCAGAAAACAGATTGCAAAGGACTGAGAAGCAAGTGTCTAAAGAAAATGAGAATAAACAGCATTAGTTGACCAGAAAAAGAGATACTGGATGATAGCTTAAATGCCTGGTAAAAAGTTTATAAAAGAGTTGTTTTTTGGTTTTAGTTTTGGTTTTTTTCTTTAAAGACTGGGAAATCTTATCATGTAGATAGTAAATAATAGAGTAGTTGAAAAGTGTAGTCTGCCAGAGGAAATGGGATTAATAGTAGCTCTTGTTTTATAGCACTTTAAAATTGGCAAAACTTTATGTATATTTTTTTGCTTTATCTTATACCAAATATGGGTGGTAGGTGCTATGGTTATTTCCATTATAAATATATGAAACCTAAAGCAAATAGCGTTTAAATTATTTGTCCAGGGTCATATACTTAGTATACCAGGGAGGATTTGAACTCAGATCTTCCTGATTCCACATCCTGTACTAGTTATTGTACTACTTACCTGCCTTAACGTGGTTCTAAGTAGTTTTGACCTGGTCAGACAAAAGCCTGACTTCATCAGAGACTAGAGTTAAGAAAGAATGGGGAATGGGGAATGATGCTAAAGGCTTTGGAGATGGAGAGTAGGGAAGAAAACGAAGTTTGTGGTGAATATAGTCCCTCCACTAAAAGACTACAGGGAATTAGAGGAGAGCTGCTGTGGGAAGGGTGATAGAAAATTAATTAAGGCCTAAAAAAAATAGAATACCTTGCTGCAGTAAGGGCCTGGCTTTTTGCAGTGGACCCAGTCTGTACATTTTAGCAGCATGTGAAGAGTGAAGAATCTTAATGATCAGATTTGTGAAGTTATGCATGGCAAAAGGCAAGAAGATACAAATTGTTATAGTTACTAGGCTGAACTAATTAACTAAAGGGATAAGATTTGGAAAAGAATTAAGGTTGACTAGATTCTGGGAAAGTACTGAAACAGGGAATAGTAAGAATGAAGTAAAGGTTCAAGGAGAATCAGACAGAGACAGAATGATAGGAAATAATTCTTGTATAAAGAAACTTCAGAATTCTTGATGAATGAACTCTTGTGGTATTGCTGAAGTCAAGAGCATAACTACTGCTTTATGTTGGCTGAGGTGCAGTGAAGGTGAGGTATAAGTAAGTCTTGTGAGTTGAGACTGAGGAGAGGATGTTTGAGAAAACAGCATCTATGCAAAAATCCCCTACTGTGTATGAGGGTGGGCGGAAATCTAGTATTTTACTGAAATATTCCAGTTGCAATATGTAAAGTATTTAAATGTGATAGATGTGAGGTAATTCATTAATAGGAGAGCAAAAAGAAACTCTATGAAGATAAGTTTAAATGTGTGAAAATATGCCAACAAAACATGCTGAAAAGGAATCATAAACAATAAACCATCAGCATTGAACTGAACGGCCTTCACATGCATTTAGCAACAATGACAAGTAAAATAATAATACAAGAAAACAGTAAAATAGCAGTGGCATATTTCAGTGGCTCTCCATTTTGGATTGATAAATCCAAAGAAAAAGAGAAAATAGAGAACTGTTGCTGGAGAAACTAGAGTTAAAACACTTGATGCATCTTTTAAATGGATCTTCAAAAGAATATATGTATTTCTCAGTACCACATAGAATTTTGCTTTTTGCTTTTTTTTGGGGGGAGGGCAATTGGAGTTAAGTGACTTGCCCAAGGTCACACAGCTGGGGTTTTGTGTGTGTGTGTGTGTGTTATGTCTGAGGTCAGATTTTAACTCGTGTCCTCCTGACTCCAGGGCTGGTGCTCTATTCATTGCGCCACCTAGCCACCCCCACCCCCCCCACATAGAATTTTACAAAAATTGACCATTGTGGCACAGAAATATTGCAAATAAGTGTAAAGAAAAAATAATAAATACATCCATAATGCAATAAAAAAGAGTAATCAATTCCAAGGTCACAAAAGGCACAGATCCAAATAGAAATGAGTTACTAAATAATGAGTGGTTTGGGAGGTGGAGCCACGATGGAGAAGTAACACAAAGAAGTGTTTGAAGCTTTCCCCACCAAAAATTTTCAAGCAGATGGAGAAAACAAATTAGTTTGGATCCTGGTTGATAAATTGAAAGAAAAGTTAGTCATTTTTCTGTCCCCTCTTGGCACAGGGAAACAGAAGTCTGTGACACTGAGGAAGAAGTATGGCCAGGAACATGCTATGTAGGGCACTCCAGTATAAGGAAATTACAGTGTACCAGGGCAAGAGGAGGTCTGAGACCCACACTAAGAGCATCACAGTGGGGAGAGGTGCCAGCTAGTAGTTATATTTTGTCACCCATTATCTAGTTCTGGGTCACAGATCCAGAATAGACTGAAAAATGCCTAAGGATGATGTTCTTAGGTAAGGAGTGCTTACAAGGTCTAAACCAGAAGTTGCCAAACTTATTTGGCCTACCACTCCTTTAAAACAAAAAAATCACTGCTGGAAATGTACTTTCTTTAACCCTTTAACAGTTTTTTGAAATCTGCATCATTTCAAAAAATTTATAAAATGTTTTAAATGACACATCTTTAATAATTTATTGTAAATTTGTGGGGGTTTTTAACAAGTCATTACAGACACATATTCTAGCTGATGCTTACTGGATTTCCGAACAGTGTGCAACAGGTTCTCCTGCCAACACTTGCTTGTCAAGACACTGATAGGTTATAATTTGCATACTGTGTATTCATTTGGAAAATAATATAAGCACTATGACTTTAACTTTGTTACACAGCAGATGAAACATGTATGAATGGTTTTTCAAATTTTTCTTCTTTAAGCTTCCACCATGCCCTTATTTTTATTCAATGGCCCACCCAAATTACACCTGAGACTACTGCTTCCCCCCCTGGATCTTTCAAGCACCTCCCAGGGAGCGGTATTGCCCACTTTGGGAACCTCTGGACTCTAAACAATTTGTAGAGAGGAGCAAGTTTCCAAAGGAGTAACCAGGGCAAAAATCCCAGACCCAAGAGGAGCTGACAGTTTTATCATATTCTGAACCAAGAGAACTTCCCAGCTGGTGATCTGGACTGAATCCAGCAATAGTCAGACTTTGCCCTGGATCAAACCACATTGGGAACACTAAAAGCTTGCAGGTCTCTGATCTGTTGTCACTGAAATCCTAGAATAACCAATCTCTATCTTCCCTCCAAAAAATGTGCAGAGCCTAGTCCTAACATCAAGTCCAAAGTCTGTTAAGTAGGCTGGAACAGTAAGCAAACAAGAAAAGAATCTCCATAGTAAAAAGCTGTCATGGTAAAAGGTCCACTCAAGACAAAAAGCCAGAAGAGAATGACTACAAAATATATGCAAACCAAACCTCAAAGAAAAACAACATAGATTGAACTAGAGTTCCTAGAAAAAATGAAGCAAAGGGTGCCTAGGTGGTGCAGTAAATAGAGCACTGGCCCTGGAGTCAGGAGGACCTGAGTTTAAATCCAGCCTCAGACACTTGACACTTACTAGCAGTGTGACCCTGGGCAAGTCACTTAACCCCAAATGACCTGCTTTCCCCCCTCCAAAAAAGCCAAAAAAAAAAGGGGGGGGGGTTAATGTTTTTTATAAATGAGCATTGGAGGGAGGAAAATGGAAAAGAAATGAGAGTTGTGGGAAAAAGAATTGTAAAAGGAATTAGCAACTTGGCACAAGAAGTCTAGAACCTTAGCCAAGCAACAAAATAACAAATGGGTCAAGGAACAAATCAATAGAAGCAGTTAATGATTATGTTTAAAGAAAGAGCTATGATCAGAAGCAGAGTGGCTATAGTGGTCAACCAAAGCCAGTTATTTGGGGGTGGGGGAGTGTGTAGGGGAGAAAACCAAGACTACAAGAGGATAACTAGGGCTTGAATGGGTCATGCCCAACTCTAAGTCCTAAGATCATGCTAACCTTTAAGAGACTTAAGCATTTTTAACTAGGAGAAAACAAAGAAGAGAAAGGGCCAAGGTTAATCTTAAAAAAAAAAATGACAAAACACTGACACTTTAATAACATTCCTTGATCACATAGTTGCTCTTTTGGAAAGAAAGAGGCTTAGTCCAGTACTGTATGAAGCTTTACTTATACTGGAAAGGAAGTGGCTGGGTCTCTTTAATTAATCAGTTACATTTAAATGTTTTCTAATCTATCTTACTCAAAATCTTGTCATTCAGAATGTCCAACTGGGGATTTCTAGAGGACCGTGGCTATTAGAACTCTTGTTGAAAATCAGTTACTGATGTGGTTTGTTTTTTTTTTTTTGACACCTTTTATTTTTGCCTAGTCACAGACAAATTGAAGATACAAGTGAAAATAGGGGCAGCCAACCCTAATGTATAGGCTTTCAGCAAAAAATTCATCATTTTCTGGGGTTGCCTTGTTTCTTAGAATTAATCTTAATGACTTAGCTTCCCATATGTTTTTGGGTTGAGTAATCTGAAGAACTAATGATGATTGAAATGCCTGGTTATTAAAGGGATCAACTATTACTTGAGAACTGCTGCTGGTAATGATGTTGGGGGTGGGGAAGAGATAGTAATAGCCATTAACAAAAAAGATATAGTAGTGAAAACTTGAATGGGGATTACTGATTCTGATATGAATATGATATTACCATATTTTGTTTGACCCATCTGTAAGTCCTGTGAGAGGGCAGGATGTCTGTTAGACTTTGTCTTTCTTAGTACCTAGTACTATGTATTCACACAAACAGAACTTGATAAATGTTCTTTATTAGTAGCTTGATAAAAAGAGGAACTTTATCAATGATAGAAGGAAAGAAGGGGAAAAAAGAATCATTGGACTCCCTGAAAGACCGTGACCAAAAAAAAAAAAGTTTACATATACACAAAATACAAAAAAAGAATTGTATGTGAAACCATGAATCTCCATATCATTTCCTTTAAGTATATAAGTTTCACACATTACTTTCAAAAGTGTCTTACTTGTTTATACCTGCCTTCTATTTATGCATTTCTGAAAATACTTCCAGATGACCAACCCTCTTTTTTTGCATCACTATTGCTAACTTCTTCCCAAATAAACACCACCTCCCTTTAACAATAAAAAATAAAAACACTTTAAACAAACAAGCATAGTCAAGCAAAACAAATCTACAGTGTCCATGTTCAAAAAATGTGCATCTCTGAACCTGGAGTCTACCAGTTCTGGCAGGAGGTAAATTAATAAGCTTCATAGCTGGTAAGTCTTTTAGAGACATGGTTATTGCTTTTATGAGAGTTCTTGTCTTTTAAAATTGTTCCTTGACTATGCTGACCTTACATAATTCTGTTCAGTTTATACTTCCCAGGATTCTCTGAAATCATCTCTTTCATCATTTCTTACAGTACAACCTTATTTCATCAGGAATACCACAGTTTGTCCAAACATTCCTCAATTGACAGACACCTATTCTTAGATTCTAGTTCTTTCGTTTTTCTCCCTTCAGGATTAGAAGTTTTGTTTTGCTTCTTTTTATTGCTTTACTCTTAATACCCCCTCCCCTTCCTCACTTGTTTCACTCTTGAATGAATTTGTGATCAATTTATCCATCAAACTGCATGTTAATGTCAGTCTGAGTGGTAATCCTTTGTCCAGATCAGGTAAAAAGTTAATCTAATGTCCTTTTTCCCCACCCTTTCATTCATGGCTGTATACTCTTCTCATGTACCCGAATTATGAGAAATAAATTCTGTACCCTTTTTCTTCCTTGCTATCCTAATATATTACTTTTATCCTCTCTCTTTTAACTCTAAGAATAGAAATAACCCTCTCTCAACTCTCCAACTAGGTCCTTTGTTTTTCTTATTTGACTCCTTAAAACACTTATTTCGTTTTTCTCTATTGAATGTTAGCACTGGGGGTGGCTAGATGGCGTAGTGAATAGAGCACCAGCCCTGGAGTCAGGAGGACCTGAGTTCAAATCCAGCCTCAGACACTTAACACTTACTAGCCATGTGACCTTGGGCAAGTCACTTAACCCCAATTGCCCTGCCTTCTCCCCTCCCCAAAGCAAAAAAAAAAAAAAAAGTTAAAAAAAAAAGAATGTTAGCCCTAAATCTTATACAACCTTTATCCAATTGCTCAAATAAACTTGAATTTTTCTATGTTTCTCTTGACTCTTGTGCTTGTATTTCAGTTTTTAGTCAGCTCTCATCTTTTCAGAAATGCTTGGAAGTATTCTACTCTATTAAAGGTCTGGGATTTTTCCCCTGCAGGATAATATTGAGCTTTGAAAGATGTTATTCTTGATTGTATGCTTCTATCTCTTGCCTTTTAAAATATAGTATTCTGTTATTTAATTCACAGTAGACTTTCCCAAGATCTTGATGCTGGTTCCTTGGTACTTAAATTCCTTCTCTGGATGCTTGCAATATTTTTTTTTCTTTAACATGGAAACTCTGGATTTTGGCTTTGGCATTCCTGGGACTTTTCCTTTTGGGGTTGCTCTCTAGAAGTGATTGGTGGATTCTTTGTATTTTCATTTTGCCCTCTGGTTCTAATAGACCTTGGCAATTTGCATTGATTATATCTTGAAATATAGTGTTGAGAATTTTTTACCATGGTTTTAATGGTGTCTAGTACTAAATTTTAGTTAAAGGAGTCTAGTAAATCTCTCAAAAATTTGTCTTATATATCTTAGTTATTTTTTTTTTTAGTTGGGGGCTTTTTTCCTAATATTTTTTGGTATCTCTTAAGAATCAGTGATTTCTATTTATTTAATTTTCTGGGAAGCTTACTGGATAAGGTTTACTATTTTTTATTTTAATTTATTCTCCTAATTATTCTCTCCAGAGTTTTTATTTAATTTTTATTATCTCTAGCATAATTTCTTCCAGGTAATCATGTAGCATTTGTGGACAATTCATTTTTCCTTTGAGTATCTACCTGCAGTTGTTATGGCATTAATGTTTTCCTTCTAAAATATATTTGGGAGCATCTCTATGTCTACTTATAGTGGTTAGTGTTTTCAGTTTGCTCATCCTGCTCTCCAAATTGAGGCTTTCTTTCAGAAGCACCCTTTGTACCCTGATGTGCTAGTGGGTGGGGTGGATGACCCTGTTTGGTCTTGACCTAAGACACCTGGATTCCTACACAATCTTCACTTCGTGGGCTTATATTCATACTACACACATCCATGAGGTTCAGGGTGCTAGGAACTTTAGAATCCTGAGATGTCTTATCCACTGGTTATTGCCCCTTTTGGTGGCTTCTAAGGCATGCATAAGTTTCCAACCACTTTGGGGCTTTCTAATGGTAGCCTTGAACTCTTGATACCTCCTGAAATAAGTCTTAAGGGCTTCATATGTCACTGACCCATCTCTGGTTGTTCTGGGAGGATGATAGGTTATTTACCTGTGCTGGCCCTCATTTTGACATTGGTCCCCTTTTCTGTTGCTCATGAACTTCAGGCTTACTTTTGTGGAGTTCTACAGGAGAAGTTATTGTAGTTTTTCATTGTATTTTTTTTTTTATCATTATTTGTCCTATGCAATTTTAAGCTTTTTGTGAAGTAGGTGTAGGGGAAATGATCCACCTTTTCAGGCAGCTATCTTGGCTAGAACACTTCTACTCAATAAACTCCAATGGCACCCTATTGTCTAGGATCAGATAGAAGCTCTTTTATTTCCAATCTACCTTTCTAACCTAATCATACATAACTACTCTTCCCAAATGCTGCAATTCAGCCAAACTGATTTTCTTGGTATTTCTCACACAAGAAACTCCATCTCCAATTTCCACACCTTTGTACTGGCTGTTCCCATGCCTGGAATGCAATATTACTTCAACTCCATTACTTAGAATGCCTTCAGAACTCTATTCAAGTAACACTTTCTATATAAAGCCTTTTCTGATGTCTCTAGCTGTTAGTGTCCTACCCTTCCCCCCTAGAATTACTTTTAATTTATTTTACATAAATTTCTCATAGGTTCTCTAGTTGTCATAGTGGATAGAGTGTTGGACTTGGAGTTTGGAAGACCTGAGTGCAAATTTTGCCTTAGACACTTACTGTGTTTTGTGACCCTGGGCAAGTCATTTAATCTTGGTCTACCTCAGTTACCCCATCCGTAAAAAGTGGGGATAATGATAATGCCCACTTTGCAAGGATATTACAAAGATCAAATAGGAACTTGGAAAGCGCTTTACAAATCTTAATGTAATATGTAACCACTAACTATTATTAGTTAGGTAACTATTGTCTCTCCCAGTAGAATGTAAGCTACTTGATGGCAGGGACAATTTCATTTTTTTCTCTGAATCCCCAAGGGCCATCATAGTATTTAGCACATACTAGGGACTTAATAAGTACTTACTAATTGATTTAAAAGCCACCAAAAGAGAGGGCATAACTCTTTAGAAAGTATCTTCACATATTGGGATTGGTTGTCTCATTCTGAAAGAGAATCAAAATGGCGTCACGATTTTGGGGTCGAGGTACAGTGTGTCCAACTGTGGTTGATCAGACCAATATGAGCTTCAAAGGCTCTACCACAGGTGAGGCACAAAGAGTCCATATGAACATTTGGAGTGGGGATGGCTCTAAATTTGTGCTTCTCTTGTTTCTTTTGAGCTACTGCAATTCTGCTTTGCTCAGAGAACACAGCACCTTCTTTGATGCAGACGCACTATGCTGCGTGGTCTTGTGCCAGTGTCTTCAGTGTCTCACAATATATTTCAAAGTTCTTGAGAGAGACCTCGAGAGTGTTTTTCATTGCTTCTTCTGATCTCTATGCAAGCATGTGTTTTGTATGAGTTCTCCATATGATTTCATGGATAGTGGTACTTCCTCCACCAGGGCAGCTCAAAAATCATTCTATAACAAGAGTTCCTAATCCTTTTTTTAATGCTAATAACTAGATTTCAGTATAATAGGATTCCTTGTTAATACTAGATATTTTCATGTTAGGCACTTAAAGTTATTCTGAGAATGGGTCTATGGGCTTCCCTGGATTGTCAAAGGAGTCCATAACACAAAAAGAGATTAAGAATCGTTTCTAAAACCTGGTGGTCTTCAAGAATTGCTATGGCAGAAAAACTGATACTGAGCAGCCTACTAGGTAATAAGCCTCTCCAAGTTCTTGCTGAATTGAATTGAATGTATTTAAGCTGTCCTTGAATGTGCAAACACATAACCTCATCACTGGGCCCACACTTTCCCCCCTTGAACAAAACCTACTGTAGTATACTGTAACAGCAAGCAAAGTAATACTTTGCTGCTTGTTTCAGTTATAGTTATTCAAGTACCTTTGAGCCTTGCCCTTGATTGTGTCAAGTTTTTGTTGGAAACAGTATACATTGTTTTGCCCTTAATAGACCTAAGGAAGTTTGGAGACGGTCCCTGCCCTTAACAGGCCTAATGTCATCACATGGAGCCCAAGTGGGAGGAGCTTGCTGAAAAAGTGGAACAGGGAGGGTGGAACAGGAAAGAGCAGAGCAGATAAAGTTTGAGCACTAGCTGGGACCAAGCAGAGCTGAGAGGGAGAATACTTGTGGTGCCGGCACTCTGTCCATCTATTCTGTCTGTTGATGTCAGACAGAGGCACTCTGTTGGTTTGTGTTACTTTATCAGACAGAAACACTCTTATCTGTTGATTTGTGTTACTTTGTCAGAAGCATTATGTCTGTTGATTTGTGTACTTTGTCAGACAGAAGCATTCTGTGGATTTGTGTTGATTTCTCAGAAAGTGAATTGAGATGATAACGCCAGCAATGTGTGTAAATATTGTTGTAGCCCTGTTGAGCTTTGTTTAACTAGAACCAGAAACTGAAGCTGGAGTGGAGCAGTCCCCATGAACTGCCATGTGAGCTGTGAAATGGAACAGGAGTGGAAAGCTGCCTATCTGTGAATCCAGGCAAGAGCTGGGAGCAGTCAGCCTGTGGAAGAGGAACTGTGGGGTTTAGAAGCCAGCCTTGAGTCAAGATGAAAGAGAACTTTACTTGGGTACTCAGTGCTGACTGATGATATTGTAACTTACTGTGACCTAGAGTGGATGGCCTTTGTACTTTTTGCTACCCCTTAAGGATGATTGGAAGCCAACTTCAAGTCAAGATCAAAGAAGACTTTAAGATAGGTACTTTATGTTGATTAAGAAGATTGCGACTTATTGAACAATATGTTTTGTTTAAGACTTATGTGGCCACCTTAGTAATAAGGTATTATGTTGTTGTGGATGCTGTGCTTTAGTTTCTTGAATGTTTTGCTTTAGTTTATTGCTGAATAAATATAGAGTTCACTATACTATGTGATTAGATTCTTAAAGTTATTCACAGCAGCTGTCCTTAGGAAAGCTGCTTATGATTGGATTTATATATGCATTCCATTGCATAACAGCCTTTGTGCACCAAGCAACACCTCTATGCCACAAAATGGTGTTGGGGAGAACTTTCAGAATAGAACTTTAGTGAAGGTATTGAGATAACATCAAGAATAAAGTTGTTACTGAGCCTACCCCCCCAAAAAAAGCCACCTTTGGCATAACATACTAAAGTAAGATAGCCCATAAAGCTGGAGACTAACATACATTGGAAGGGGCCAGGACCATGTAGTATGTATGTGGTTATTTTTTATAGACCCTAACATAGTACTTGTGATATTTGGAGTAGCTCCTGGTAGATAATGGCTTTTCTTTTTCTGCCTCATGTAGCATATTGCTTTCACTTCTCTAATGTGCTTCTTTAATATCATGAATTGCAATTATCTATATTAGCAGTTTATCCCTTAACAGATTGTAAACACAGGATGGCAAGGACTGCATTTTATTTATCTTCATTTCAGTGCTAAGCCCCTAACACAGTGCTTTGCAAACAGTAGATGTTCAGTAAACATTTGTCAAATGCACAGTCTGATGATAATATATATGAGTGCTTTGCCTAGAAAGGCCAGGTGGCACTGTTATTTGTATGTACATGTGTATGTGTGTCTTTGAAAGAAAGGGAGAACAGTATGGAAAGTTAATATGTCACAGCCTCTCCAATAATTAATGCAGTCACCCTGTTTTTGAAGTACCTTATCATTTAAAAAAAACAAGTCCAGGGCAGCTAGGTGGCACAGTGAATAGAGCACCCGCCCTGGAGGCAGGAGGGCCTGAGTTCAAATCTGGCCTCAGACACTTGGGCAAGTGACCTTAGGCAAGTTACATAACCCCAATTGCCGTGCCGTGCCCCCTCCAAAAAAGCAAACAAAAACCAAATCCTCTTCTGGGAGCCAGGATGGCAGAGTAAGCAGTAAATCTCCATGACTCTCCCATATTTACCTCTATAACTACCATAAAACGGTTCCCCAAAACAAATTCTAGAAGAACAGAACCAGCAAAAAAAAAATGGGGTGAAACAGTTTTTGAGTCCAAGAAACTTGGAAGATTGGGAAGAGAGGTGTGTCTCACTTAGGTAAAAGGGGAGTACAGTCCAGGACAGGAAGCATCTCAAAAAGCCAGCAATAAGCCCCACCTTGGCAAACCAGCAGTAGATCCTGAGACCCAGAGTGATGGAGCAGGTGATCGCTAACACAGACCCTCCACATGCCTCAACATAGTCAAGATGGGCAGACTCCAACTCTTTGAGAATCACTCTGCTTCAATGTAGCCCCAGGAAAACAGTTAACCTCTTGCTGCCAGACTTTCATGAGTTTCAGTGTAGCCCTGGGCTAACAGGTAAATACCAACCTTTCAACTGCCTAAGCAAATAGGCAGCCACCAGGACCAAGCCTGCCACATGCTTCAGCATTCCCCTGGGCAAATAGGCAGCCACAAGTACCCAGACCTCCATATGCTTCAGTAAAGCCATGGGGAAACACAGAAACACCCCACCAGCCTCACACATGCCAGACATCATCACTAGGACCCTGGCTCAGCGGCAGGTAAGCCACCAGGCCCCTACAACCTCCACCAGTGCCAAGCACCTCTCACTCCATCCTTTAGCACAATACCAGACATGAGGGTCCCCCAGGGGCCTCAGGGCAACATCAGCACAACACCAGACAAATAATCAGGGCCTGCAACCACTGACACAAGAAGCCTGAGACATGACCTCTTCCAGGTGCAGAGGTCAAATATAAAATAAAGGGAAAAGACCAAAAAATATGAGAAGACAAACAAAAAGAATCTGACCATAGAAAGTTATTATGGTGACAGAGAAGAACCAGATACAAACTCAAAAGAGGACAACATTTATATGCAAAATTCTAAAGAAAAATGAGAAGTGGTCTTAAGCCCAGAAAGAACTCATGGAAGAGCTCAAAAGGAAGCTTAAAAATCATACAAGAGAGGCGAAGAAAAATTGGGAAAAGAAATGAGAGTGATGCAAGAGAATTATGAAAAAAAAGAGTCAACAACTTGGAATAAGAAAATTGCTTCAAAAGCAGAATTCGCTAAATGGAAAAAGAGATACAAAAATCCATTGAAAAAATAAGTCCTTCAAGAGTACAGTTGATCAAATGGAAAAGAAAACACATAAATGGACTGAGGAAAACAAGTCTTTTAAAAGTTAGGATTAGGCAAGTGGAAGCTTATGATTATGAGAGATCAAGAATCAAACGAATTGTTGTTACTTGCCCAGGGTGACACATCTACTAAGTGACTTAGGAAGAATTTGCACTCAGATCTTCTTGACTCCAAATCCAACAGTCTATCCACTGTAACACCAAGGTGACATGAAGCAAGGAGAGAGATGCCCAACAAAGATGTCTACACTATAATGGAGCATTCCCAGCGCAGAGTTCAAATGAAAGAGAAATTCTTTTTAGATTTTGAGTTCTTCCAAACGTTCCTGTTTTTGTATGTGTTCATTTCATCATGCCCTAGAACATTGCAGAGTCTCCTAAATGAGATTGAAAAACACCAAACAAACCAACAAGCTGATGAGGAATGTTACCACTATCTCATTCATCCAGGAGTGTCAGCGGGTCCCTTCCCCATTCAGCACTGACTGCTTATCTGCTCACAGGGCTTAGATGAATTGGGAGTCAACAACTCTAATCTTTTTTTTAAAAAAAAAATATTTTAGATTCAAAGACCAGAACACAAATACAGAATAAAGAAACAAAAACATATCATAAACTTAAATATTGGAACTTAAATACAGAGAAAGGGGGGAAAAGCATGTCATGTGCATAGCAGAACACAAGAGATGGATTCAAAATAACGTAACAATACATTTTCACTTCAAGGAAGTCTGTATGATAAATACATGTTGTGTTTGGACTGTCCATCTTTTCTTTGCTTCCTTGTAAGTTTTCTTTTGTTCTCTGCTGTGCACTTTTTCGCTTTTTTCTTTTTTCCCCACCCCCTCCCCCAGAAGGCTACAATTAAATTTGGAAATATTTTTCTATAGCTATAGATATATACAGACATATGTAGACATAGACTTTCCCAAACAAATTCTACTCCTAATCTTTGTTTCTACATTTATGCAGATCTCATTTCCTATCCCTCTTGCCTCCTCTACTTTACTTCTACCTGCTACCTTGCCCTCCTATTACTTGTCCACTCTCCCCCAAGGATCCCTTCCCTATCCTCTCATTCCCATAAATCTAAAAACCCTTCTATACACCCCACCTTTTACCTATTCCCTCACCTTCTCCTCCCTCCCCATGCTCTTACCATTTTTTTTCTTCTGAATTTAGAAGACTTTTATACTCTTCTAAATATATATTATTGTTCCCTCTTAAACCCATTCCTGATAAAGTAGGTTACCAGAACTACCAGCCCTCCTCCACCATCTAATTCCTCTGTATTGATTCTTCCTTTTGCACCTCATTTGTATAAAATAAATACTCTTTTTAGCTATTCTAAAGTATTTTATTTTTTAAATTCATCATATTCAGGTTTACCCCACTCTTTCTTATAAGCTACCCAACTAATAAGAGTAATGAATCCCTTATAAAAAGTCTTTGGTATGTATCTTATATTTATCTTGGCTTTTGTATGTCAAATCTTCTATTAAATTCAGGGTTTTTCTGTTTTTAACAAAGTCTTGAAAGTCTAGGAGTTGATCAAGTATCCATTTTTTTTTTCACTAAGGATTATGTTTAACTTTGCTAGGTATGATATTTTCAGCCAGAGCCCGTTTTTTGCTCTTTGATATACAGTGCTCCAAGACCTACCGTCCTTTAATTTCTCCACTGTTGGGTCTTGTGTGATTCTAATCATAACACCATCATATTTAAATTGTTTCAATATTAATGCTTTTAATATTTTATCCTTGAGCTGGGAGTTTCAGAATTTGATTATGATATTCCTATGAGTTTTTCTCATAGGATTGCTTTTAAGTGGTGATTGATGGATTTTTTTTTTATTTCCCCCCTTGTTCTAATGCTTCAATACAATTTTCCTTAATTATTTCTTGTATTATTGTATCGATTTTTTTTATCATAACTTTCAGTTAGTCCAATTTTTGTTTTCTCTTCTTGATCTGTTCTTTTTCTTATGTTTCACTTTCTCTTCTATTTTTTTCATTATTCATATTTTAATTATTTCTTGATTTCTTATAATTTCACTGGCTTCACTTTGCCCAATTCTAATTTTCAAGGTGTCATTTTCTTCATTAAGATACTGAATCTCCTTTTCTAATTAATTGACTTTCCTTTCATAATCTTCTTGTTTTTTCTTGGGTTATTTTATTTAAACATTTTCCTCCATCTCTGTCATTTGATTTTTAAAGTCTCTTAAGAGATCTTCTATGAACTCTTTTTGGGCAAGTGACCATTTGATGTTACTCTTTGGGTTTTTTTTTACTTCAGTAAAGATGAACTTCTCTGAAGATGAACCCCAGTCTTCTCTATTCCCATAATAGCTTCCTATGGTTGGATTCTTTCTCCTTTGCCTATGCATTTTCTTGCTGAATTTTTATAATCACCCTGGGATATGGGAGATAGTGCTTCTTGCCCCAGATCTTCAGTTCTACCCTCTAGTCTGAAACCAAAGCCAAACTTCCGCCCTCCTGTAAGCTCCCACAGTCAGGGGCTTTCTGCCCCACTGCTTCTGCATTCACCGGGCATGTGCTGGCTCCTTCTCACTCCAGCCACGTTTCACAGCACAGCTGGGACTGGCATTCCTCGTCAGCAGAGATTCCTTCAATTTTCCTGGGCTCGGAAGGCCAACTCCCCTCATGATTTGGGGGTAAAATTTCTTGTAGCTGGGGCATAGGCAAATTCTCAAACCAACTAACCTTAGGGCTTGCCACTTGCTGTTAAACTGGCCCCTATTCTGGAGGTGTTTATTATTCACAGTGACCAAACTTCAGTCCTGGGATTTTTGTTCTGATCTTCTCAAATTGTCCCAGGAAGACCTTGGTTGTGATCTTACTCATTTATTTTGACCCACCTCTTTGGCACTTTGTTCATCCTAAAGTCCTATTTTTCTCTTTTGTGGGAAAATCTTGAGAACTTAGAATTTTCTGACCTACTCTGCCATCTTGCCAGAATCCTCTGACTGTTCTTTCTGATAATAATGGAGGACCACCAACCCTTTCTATAACTCTGTCATTGCACTGTAAGGTCCTTCTCATCTTACTAGCTGCCTTACAATCCCCTGAAATGTCATCTGACCTACTTATGTAACCTAAGGATCTCTAAGCATTGTCATCTGCCCCTCATAGTAAGCAATTAATAAATGCTTTTTCGTTCATTCTTTGTTCAGAATAGGCTGGTCCATTAGTGAATGTATTTTGGACAAACAGACCAAATAGGCAATGATATAATCCCAGAATTGAAGAGGAGGAAGAGAGTAAGCTAGATTGACTCTGGGAAACTACAGCAGTTTTAAGCTTATGCTTGTCACTGAAACAAAGATATGCCAATATTTCTCCAGTGATACTGTAAGACTAGGGATCATGAAATATGGTGATCTTCAAGGAATTCAAACTGCTGTTAAACCAAAAGAAGCACATGATAGGCTTGAGTAGACTGGAATATATTATTAACAAAGGAGAAGTGGTATAAAATCATGGTGTACAAATGACAGAGTAATAGATTACTGTTGCCAAATACTTAGAAAACCATGTTACTATTATCTATGTTGTATTTTTGTTGAACATTTCTCAATTATGTTTTTATGGTTCTGTCATATTCCTTAGTGCATGTAGTTTGATACTTTTGGGGTAAATGATGCCACCAGAGATGTGTTATCAGAACAGGGGGCCACTAGGGCAGCTAAATGGTTCAGTGGATAGAGCACTGGCCTTGGAGTCAGGAGGACCTGGATTTAAATCCAGCCTCATATGCTTACTAGCTATGTGACTCTGGGTAAGTCACTTAACCCCAACTGACTAAAAAAAAAAGGGGGGGGGGCTATTCATGGGGCAAGAATAAGGAAAAAAGCAATGGAGAGTCTATGTATTCCACTGGCACCTGTGCAATGGCAAGAAATCTCAAAGAGGAGCTCCCATGTTAGGTGAACCCCTTTGGAAAATCTAAGAAGTCATGGACAATAATAATACGGGATGAGATGGTATGGGTAGGTTATGCTCTTCTCTGATAAAGGGATGCCCATGGTTGTACCACAGATACATTGAAAAAACCCAGTCTTATCTAGTAACCATCAATCAAACACTGGAAATTAGCCCTATTAGATAAAGGGAACCAAAATCCAGATAGGAAAAATCAAAGACAAAGGCCTTCACTGTAAAACATTTTCTAAGCTCTAGACTACACAACATTGCCCTTATATTCTCACAGACTTAACATGCAACTCTCAAGCCAAGTTGTAGCCAAAAGAAATACAATATTTACAGAATTGTCAGATGTACCACATCTCACCTGCCAGACTCGCTAAAATGACAAAACAGAAAAATGATCAATTCTGGAGAGGATGTGGAAAAATCGGAACACTAATGCATTGTAGGTGGAGCTGTGAAATGATCCAGCCATTCTGGAGAGCAATCTGGAACTATGCCCAAAGGGCTATAAATAAGTGCATACCCTTTGACTCAGATCTTAATGTGACCAACTCTACAGGTAACCACTCTGATAGACTTGGGACTTTTTAGGATACCTGCCTGGCTTTTCAGTAACTGTATATCCCAATAAATCTCAGGCTAGGTAGTGGTATCTTCACATTTGTTCCAGAAGGGCATGGCTTCCCTTTCTTTCCTTTTCAGTAATTCCCTAGGGCCTCTTGTGGTGGTTGGAGTGGGAGAAGATAAAAAATCTCTGGATGTAAGGAATCCTCGAGTGTTCACAATTTAGGATAGGACCTAGGAATTTTAAAGAGTCCTGACACTGACATTTTCTATCAGGAGACACCATGATGACTGAGAGGAAAGGACACAAATTGATTTGGCACTGAATTATATTATTTTGGACAAATCTCAACCTCTCTAAGTCTGTTTTCATGTATGTAAAATGAGAGAGTCGAATTAGATTGTACAATTACAGATTTAGAACTGGAAGGGACCTCAGAATTAATGCAGACAACCCCCTCATTCTACAGATAAAGAAACAGACTGAGAAAATTAAGAGTCTTGTTCAAGGTCACATAAGTAGTAAATGGCAGGTCTTGGATTTGAACCTATATCCAAATCTAGTGCTCCTGCCAAAATATCCCTTGAGGCTCTAAAAGTGAATGCAAACCAAAAGCATTCTAGGCCTGCTCCTGGGTGCCTCAAAAACAGTGGTTTTGGAAAAATGAAAACGGGAAATAAAGACATCATGAAGATGATGCAACTTTATTAGCAAAATGTGTTTTAATGGCTACACATGGGTTAAAAAATTTTACAATATTCATTTTTACACTATTATTTATCAAATAAATCAAAGCATTGTAAAAATTGCTTACCTGACAAAACCTTTTTGGAAATACTTTTAAGTTAGAATCTTTCCCATACCTTACCAGCAGGCATTAATAGAATATATAACCACCCTAGCCTTGGTCTTATCTCCCAAGTCTTCCCTTTCCCTTAGCTCCCACACATAATGAGTCTGCACACCCAGGTGTTTCCCTATCCACAATCAAACACACAATCCTCTCAATTCCTACAACCACCACAAATCATTGTCATAACTGGTCTGGACTATTGGGGTAGCTTATGAACAAGTTCTCCTTGCTTCCACATCTCCAATCTTTCCTTTTTACAGCTGACAGAATAATCTTAGTCACAGAGGTGGTCATATCTGTTCAAGAGTCTTCCATGACTCTTTATTGCCTCTAAATTTGAGACAGGGCAGCTGGGGAGCAGGGGAGGCACAGTGGATAGAATAGTGGGCTCAGAATCAGGAAGACGCATCTTCCTGAGATCAAACCTAGCCTCAGATGCTTACTAGCTGTGTGATCCTGGGCTGGTCATTAAGCCCTATTTGCCTCAGTTTCCTCATCTGTAAAATGAGCTGGGGAAGGAAATGGCAAACCACTCCACTAATTTTGTCAAGAATACCCCAAATGAACCCAAAGATGCCAGTTTTGGGGATAAGAATGCACTATTTGACAAAAACTGCTGGGAAAACCGGAACATAGTATGGCAGAAATCAGGCATAGACCAATAACTAACATCATATACCAAAATTAAGTCAAAATGGGTGCATGATCTAGGTATAAAGGTTGATACTGTAAGCAAATCTGAGTGAGCAAAGGTTAGTTTACCTGTCAGATCTATGGAGTGGGGAAGACTTCATGACAAAACAAGAGTTAGGGAGCATTACAAAATGCAAAATGGATAATTTTGACTATATTAAATTGAAAAGCTTCTGTACAAACAAAACCAATGTTACCAAGATTAAAAGGGAAGCAGAAAATTGGGAAAGAATTTTTACAACCAGTGTCTCTGATAAAGGCCTCATTTCTAAAATATACAAAGAATTGAGTCAAATTTATAAGAATACAAGCCACTCCCCAACTGATAAATGGTCAAAGGATATGAACAGGCAGTTTTCAGAAGATGAAATTAAAGACATCTATAAGCATATGAAAAAATGCTCCAAATTACTAGTGATTAGAGAAATGCAAATCAAAACAACTCTGAGGTACCACATCTCACCTGCCAGACTCGCTAAAATGACAAAACAGAAAAATGATCAATTCTGGAGAGGATGTGGAAAAATGGGAACACTAATGCATTGCAGGTGGAGCTGTGAAATGATCCAGCCAGAATGGAGAGCAATCTGGAACTATGCCCAAAGGGCTATAAATAAGTGCATACCCTTTGACTCAGCAATACCACTTCTAGGGTTATATCCCAGAGATCAGAGAAGTGGGAAGAGGACCCGTATGTACAAAAATATAGCAGCTCTTTTTGTGGCGGCAAAAAATTAGAAAACAAGGGGATGCCCATCAGTTGGGGAACGGCTGAACAAGTTGTGGTATATGAATGTAATGGAATACTACTGTGCTGTAAGAAATGAGGAGCAGATGGACTTCATAATAACCTGGAGAGACTTATATAAACTGATGCTGAGCGAGAAGAGCAGAACCAGGAGAAACCTGTACACAGTCACAGACACAACGGAC
>CM053587.1:231307888-231324780 GCA_028646515.1 Pseudochirops corinnae
GTATTAAGAACAAAGAACAAAAGAATAATCATCTGATATCCCTAAGAAGGTTTGCCTCCTCACTCAGTCATTCAGTCATTTCACAATACAACAGTCAATATTCCACTCAAGGGGCAATCATAGGTTAACTTAATCAGTCACTTATCTAGCAGTCAGTCACTAAGTGTCATTAATCACTAAATACAATCATTAGAAAATTACACAAACCCTCTACCCCTCGGTGTCTAGTAAACTTCAATTTCATCACAGCATTCAATACCCAAGGAGAGGCCTTTTCTTCATCTTGACTCAGGGTGGTCTCTCAGATTCCCTGGATCCCCTTCCATGGTCCCAGCCCCTATCTGAATCCACCAGTCACCTGGATTCAGAGGCAGACAGCTCCCAGGTTCTCATCCAGTCCCCTGGGCAGTTCTTGCTACACACTGAAGTTAACAGGGTCCAGCACATCTCAAAACCTTCACAACTCAAGGATCAACCAAGCCACAAACAAAGTCTTATCGAGGTCATGCTTCTTCAGTCCTCCAGTAGCTCTGCTGGCCCTAAGAAATCTCAGCCTTCCAAGCCACCTTCTGTGCAGCAACTTTAGCCTTCACCAGATTCTGGTCTCATAGAAAACTCCAACTCAATTCTCAGTCCAGCAAGTAGCAGCCCAGCTTCCAGATTCTGTGAAAATTCTGCTTCCTCCACCAGGAGCCCTCCAGAAGAAAAAAATTCTTGATTCTGACTGCCTCTCTCTGTGATTCTTATTACACACACACACACACGCGTGCGCGCACGAGCGAGCTCGTGCGCGTCCTGTTTCAGCCAAATCCCTCCTGTTATGTCAGCAACAGGAGACAGAGTTCACACCCTCTGCCTCTTAGCCACAAAGGTTTGATTAGTTACTAAGGGCTAAGTACCTGCTTACTTGACATAACAAAAAGGAATTTTTTCAAATTTCTTTATATTTCTTCAAATTTAAATTAATTACCATTACAGTACGTAAGTTTAAGTATGTGTATCAATACATATATACAGACACATATCTAAATACAGATATATATGAATATATACACATATATACATACCTATACATATACACATATGTAGGATTTTCCTGATAACCTTCTTTAATCTCTTTAGATTCTATAATGAATATTTCTGAAAATCAGGTGGCAGACTTAATTTTAAAAGTTTGATATGAGTCTTGTTTATTTTTAATCTGTTTCTCCATCAATCAGCCAATCTCAAAAGACTGGGATTTAAGAACATAAATCCTTTTATAATGACTAGAGAGTAGTCTCATTATCTGATGTTAAGCAACACTGGAATTAATTATGCTAAATGAGGTTCATGTAAATGATGTGCTACTTACTAATCACGTAGAGCAATGGTTCTCAACCTTCCTAATGCCACGACCCTTTAATACAGTTCCTCATGTTGTAGTGACCCCCAACCATAAAATTATTTTCGCTGCTATTTCATAACTGTAATTTTGCTACTGTTATGAATCATAATGTAAACATTTGATATGCAGGATGTATTTTCATTGTTACAAATTGAACTTACAGGTTGAGAACCGCTGATATAGAGTATTCAGTAATCCTTATTTTCTTGAGCACTAGTACACAAGAGAAAGATGATACTTTTTTAAACCTGAGCTATGAATTCCACATTTCACTGACCAAGAGGCAAAATGCAAAAAATTTATGGATAAATTTAGTCAATCATTTCAATTAATTATTGTATACGCTTATACTCTATACTCTCTCAAATCATTAATTTCTAAATTAATTTCTTAAATAATACAGTTCAGTATCATGACAAAAATGTAGTCTTTTAAAATATTATTTCCTAATTCTAAAAATTTTTCCATGAAAGTCAATAAGAAAAAAAATACACTTACTATAGCACTATATAGACTTACATACTGTGGTGGAAGCATGTACACCACTCCACGTTATCTGCAAATCAGGTGGTTTTTTTAAAAAAACTTGCTTTTAATCTGCTGTGCTTTCCCTGAAAATATTTTTAAAATAAGCTTACATTATTGACATAAAGAAGCCATGCTCTAAGAAATGGACCAAATTTCATATAAATTCATTTTAAAACCTAAGAAAAATAGAATTTGGGATGTAATTTTACCTATTATCATACAGTGAAATTCTAAATTTAGTTACTAACCTCAAAGATGTCTAAGAGGTACTTCTTGAACATTTCCTCAAAATTTGAAAGGACAAGCCATAGTCTTTCTATGCAAGTAAACTGTGGTTATCTCACTTGAGGGGATAACTGTATTCTTTCTGCCAAACAACAGATTTTACCCCTGAAAGAATGTTAAATACTCTTTTGTATACAATTGGAATGGCTCCATGACCACATTTCTGGGGCTCCTACCCAAGAAGCTAAAATCTACCTCTAAAATCTCTAAATGGTTAATAAGAAAACAAGGCCTAATGACCCAATAAAGTAAATATAAGCAGCAAATACTACCTCCTAGTGAAGAAAGAGAAGGGAATCCCTTATGGAATACATCTTTTACATGAATGAAAGAAGGCTGACCCATAGAAATGAACAGCCTTTCTATTCTTCTTTTAACAAAAACCGGTGATAATAATAAGGTGGTAAGAATCAGTTGCAAGTGATTTTGTCTTGGTAGAGCAGATGAGTACTGGACTAGAAATACAGTGATCTGAATTCTAGTCAACCAGTAACTCAACGTGTTACTTCTCCAAGGTGTTTCTAGCACTAATAGCATATAATTCTACTTTATTCACCCCAGGAGAGTCCATTTTCCCACATTTTAATTATATAATAAAAGTATCTCATATAGTACTGTATTTGTTCCTGGGCACTAAACTTTAAAAGACATTGATAAAACTGGAATATCTGAGAGAAGGATGTCCAAAATGATGTGATATCTTGAAATTATATCAATTGGGAAACAGCTGAAGAAACAAGGGGTGTCATAGCTTAGAGGCTAAATAGTGATAGGATAGTTGCTTTCAAGTACTTAAAAACTATAAGGCAGAAGAGTAATCAGATATAATCTATAATGGAAGCACAACAGCTAGATCTGTTTAAAAAAAAGGAAACCAAATTATTACATGTTCTGTCACTATAAAAGTTCAAGCAAAGGCTTCATGACTTGTTAGGGCTGCTAACAAGTTAGATTCCTGCAGATGGTCAAAGGTGGTAAGAATCACTGTTAGTTGTTGGCACCACCTAGTGGCAAAAATCACCCAGTAACTGATTTAAATTGAGTTACATTCCTACAAAATTGGATTCACATTAAAACTATCTTAAATCTTAAATAAAACTTAATCTTCAATTCATATCTAAAGTCTCCTGGCCAAAAGAGTGTGAATTAATCCTAGCAAGCAGAGAAAATACTTTGAATTGACGTGACCAAGCATTAAAAAAAAAGATAAGAGAAAGAAAGAAATCATTTTTTACTAAGGAATTGCTTGCAGATTATCATGAAGTTAGATACTAATTCCCAAAAGATACTAAGATAAGAAATCATAAAGTAAACACAATGCTATAGCAAATTAGTTTAGAATGACTACAGAGAACAATGTAAAATTAATAAATATTAATAATGTGAAGTATTACAAAATTATTGTTTTGAAATGTAATTAAAATCTACAACTACCTATTTTAGTTCCTATCTTTTTTTTGCTTTTTTTTTTTTGGAGGGGGGAAGGTAGGGCAATTGGGGTTAAGTGACTCGCCCAAGGTCCCACAGCTAGTTTTGTGTTAAGTGTTTGAGGCCAGATTTGAACTCAGGTCCTCCAGACTCCAGGGCTGGTACTCTATTCACTGAGCCACCTAGCTGCCCCTTTAGTTGCTATCTTTAATAAAAGTGATGGCTAGAATTATCTCATGGAACATTAGATATGAATAATCCAACTTACTTAAATTAGGATAATTAAATAATAATATACTAAACTGTCAGAATAATTTTCAAAACATTTAAGATAAACTTAAGGAGACTGTAAAGTATCAAGTGATTTTCAAAACACTGGAGAATATATAAAATTGAAATCTATAAATAAATGATGAGTAACAAAATATTAATATTTCAAAAATCTAACAATATAAAAATCGTTAACTATACTTTGCCATTAGGGAAGTTTCTTTTTAAAAAATATCAGTCATATTCATTTAAGAATGTATTAACCTTCCATTTAATTTTCAAAATTATTTATTTGGTTATCTAGTCATTCATTTTGCTATTACAACTATTTCTAGGCTGGGAAGAAAACTGGAGTCACAAAGACAAAGTTAGTATAGTTATAGTGAAAACATCACTAGTTCTTTCATTAACGAGATAAAGAACTAGTTGAACCATTTAATCTCCTTCAGTTTCAATTTCTTCTGTAAAATGAACATAAAATCCTTGTCTCAGCTATTTCCCAGGATTGCTATGAAAATTAAAGATAATGTGATAGGGTGGGAAAGGACCCGAGTTCAAATCCCAACCTCTGATATTAACTTAGATGTGTGCCCTCAGCCAAGTCATTTAACTTCTCTGGCCTCCAGTTTCCTCATTTATGAAAATTAAGGGATTTGACTTAATGATCTCTAAATGAGGATATTCTTGATGAGTCTTCCTTTCCAATTATTGTGCGCTTACTTGCCTCCTAAGCAAACTACTCTTTTTCTCACTCAACATAACAACTCTACCCCCATGTCCTTGTACTGTTTCCCCTCATTTCTACCTTAGAGTCTCCAGCTTCTTTTAAAGCTTAACTTGTGCCCCTTTACATCAACGGTATCAAACTCAAAACAGAAATGAGGTCACTAATCCATATATAAAGATCCCCTGGGGACCACAAAATGATTCAGTTTTAAAGTATAATATTATCTGCATTTTGTTATATTTTTATTTATTTTGTCAAATGTTTTCCAATTCCATTTTAATCTGGTATTGGCCTCACGAGTGTGGTGGGCCACGGGTGGCCCATGGGCTATGTGTCTGACACTTCTTTTCCATGTAAAGCTTTGATTTATCCTCTCAGATGTTACTGCTTCCCCTCCCAAGTTACTCTTTATTTGTTTCGTGCATATGTGAGTGCTTGCACGAGTTCATGTGTGTGTACATTGTCTTCTCAAAAGAATTTAAGTTCCTTGAGGACAGGGACTTTAATTTTTGTCTTTCTATACCTAACACCTCGCACAATCCTTGCCAAAAAACAGATATTTAATAAGTAAATGCTTATTAGTTGCCTGATGGATCTCTCAGGACCCTTACAACTCTAATGCCTATATCTTATGACAGCACTGTATCCTATTTAAAAAGCATCAAGTACTATAGAAATATAATGTATTCTTATTAAAGATTTGCCAAAGATTCCAGATGGAGTTTGTGGTGTAACCAAGATTTTTCTGGTGCTTCAGTGGTACTTTGTGCTAGCAGCAACAGAGAACCACTTAAACTTATTAAAAAATGAAATAACATAATTGGATCTGTGCTTTAGGAATATCAACTAATCAACAATTATTTAAGTACCTTCATGCTAGACACTGTGCAAAATATCACTTTGTCAGTTGTGCAGAAGATGAATTAGAAAGGGGAGAGAGTGCACAGAAGATGAGGGGAGGGAAGGACACTTTTACTCCACTGTCCAGCCAAGATATAAGAAGCACCTCACCTGAGGTGACTGACCATGCAAGCAGAGAGAGAGATAGATAGGAGAAGAAGGCAATACAAAAAAAAGGGCATGAATTCTGAATCAGAGGACCTAGGTTCAAATTCCTGTGATGCATATTCTACTTGCGAGATCTTGGCCAAATCCTTTCACCTCTCTGGATCTTAGTTTCCTTAACTGTAAAATAAGGGAATTCGGTTATAGGGTCACTCTTACAGTTCCATATCTATTTCCCTATGATCCATCTTTTCCCACTGATAAGTCTTGGCAAATGAATAGTAGAAACAGAAAGAAGAGATGAGGATGACTGAGGCCTAAAAAGAAAGCAGGTCAGGAAAAGTGAGTTTAGGTATAGAACTATGAGTTCTGTTTTGGATACACTGAATTTGAGAGGTCCATGGGACAACCAGATGGAGATGTACAGCAGGCTACTGGAAATATGGGATTTGACCTCAGGAGAAAGATGAAGGTTGCACATATACACGTGGGAGTCATCTGCATAGAGATAAGAGTTGAACCCACGGGAGCTGAGATATCTCCAAGGGAGAGGATAGAGAAAAGAGGGCCCAAGGCAGAGTCCTAAATTACATTCACACATGGAGATGGGTCAAAGATGGTAATACAGCAAAGGAGAATAAGAAGTCCAAAGATAATCATTTTGGCTAACAGCCTCAAATTCCTTAACTGCCACAACTTTTAACAGGACTATGCTGCAAAATTAACAGAGGAAAATTCTTTCTTCCTTTACCTATGTACCCTGTGGTGGTAAGTTTCATGAATGACAGAAACAAGGGGTATGGATAATTCATCAATTAAAAATATACATGAATATTCAAAATTTTATTATGGTTACGTCTAAATATATATTGGCTCTGATTTGTTTACACATTGGCTATTTCACATCAAAACATAAAAGACTATTTGATTTTTTAAAACTTTTTAATTAATTCTGTTTGTTATAATTCAATAAACATTTATATACATTGCCTATAATTGTTATCCTCTGTTCAAAGCCCTTGTCATTGCACTTCTTTTTTCTTCTTTCTTGAGTAGATTAAAAAAAGGGCAAGAGATAATGCTGGTAATATAGATTCTTTATATCACTGTAGGCAGGTACTACTGATCTATTATTAAAAGGCAGCCCAAATAATGACAGAAATAAAGCATGTGGTCATATCAGACAAATCACCAAATTCATAAAAGTAGAAAATGTCTGTTCAGTGCCTACTATACTAGTTTTACTGTATCTTATTTGGCCAAAAAAAAACAAAACACACATACACACAAAAACAATCCAAACATTATGTTTTTAAAACTACAATAATAAGCTTTTAAGACACTGAACTAACACTTACCATTGACTTCAGCATGAACCACAGCAGACTGAGAAATCAGCTGGCAAGTTTCAAAGCCCAAATAAGACAATGCTGAGATTATAAGGCCCCTTTTGAAAACTATGGCATTTCCAAGAATCTAAGGAAGCAAATGGTGTCAGTTATCAAACTGTTACAAAACATGAGTTGATATGCTTGACAAAAATTATATCATTTTTTTCCTGTCTCTTTCCCTCCCCCTAAATAATACATCTTAAGGATAAGGGATTGTCAAGGAAAGTAATTACTTATTTTGACAAATTCTTTAGTACAACAAATTTCACACTTTTATTTATTTATAATTTATATATATATATAAATAACATTTATAATCAAGGTTTTCTTCACTTCTTAGAGACTGAAAGATTTAACAGAGTCTAGTGAATAAGGCTAGCTGCTGTGGGGTAATCTTGTGCTACATCAACTCATAAAATTATTTTTTTTTAAGCTGGACATAAGTTGTGATCTGTTTGTGGAAGACACTTCAGAGACCATCTAGTCCATTTTATGGATGACCTATAGGGCGTTATACAGAGGAGAGAAATGAGATCAAGGGAAAAGTCATTTACCCATGGTTATAACCCAGGCTCTCTGACTCCAAAGTCACTTCCCTTTCTGCCACTCCATGATGCAAATTTGTAAAGTATAATAAATAAATGAATTTCTGCTCACACACCTAGGGGTAGCCAAATATCTAAACATTTTTCGTCTTAAAAAATCCAATATTTAGTTTTAAAAAATTAACTCTATCTCTCATAGAGGGAAGGTCCCATGGAATTTGCTTTACACACACACACACACACATACACAGTACAATAGTATTACTTATATATATATATATAATATATGTATAATAGTATCACCTGCCCTGCTTCAATATAAATGACAGGACAAAATACGTTGAGTAACTATGGGCCAATAAAACGTTTCCAATCCAGAATTTTTCAAACTGGTGCCTCCTCCGAATAAGCAAAACAGTATCCAAATTAGTGTTTGCATTTTGTCTTCTACTGTATATGGGTCCAAGTTCACAGTTTTCCATTTTGTAGCTATGGGTTATAGTAGTGCTTCTCCAATTACACACCACACACACACACACACACACACACGCACACACACACACTCTCTCTCTCTCTCTCTCTCTCTCTCTCTTTCTCTCTCACTTTAAATAACTTCCTCACAACACAAAGCTATTAAATGTCAGAATAAGGATTAAAATTCACATTCTTAGCTTCCAAGTCCAGTATATTCTTTCCATTATGGGTGTATGTGTGTGTTCAAATCCGGACTCAGACATCAGCTCTATAACCCTGGGCAAGACACTTAACTGTTTGCCTCAATTTCCTCATCTGTAGAATGAGCTGAAGGAAATAGCAAACCACTCCAGTATCTTTGTCAAGAAAACCCCAAAGAGTCGGACATGACGGAAACAACTGAACAGCAACATTTAATGTACAGTTATCCCTTCCACATCGTGGGGGTTAGGGCTGTGGCACCCTCTGCAATCTGGAAAAACCAAGTAGGATGCTTTGGCCCTCCCTTTATACCAGAAAAGTCTGAATTTTTTCTTCTTTTTTGAGGTGTTTATAGTACTATATCACAAAATTTGAGTTGATATTATACAACACTATACATATATTTTATAAATTTCTGAGTTTCTAAACTTTTTCTGTGTCATTTACTGGCCTTTTGTGTGTCATCTGAGCCTTCTGTAAAACTCAAAAAAAAATCTCCCTCCCTTTTTTTTTTGTTTTTTGGAGGGGGGAAGGTAGGGCAATTGGGGTTAAGTTGACTTGCCCAAGATCACATGGCTAGTTTTAAGCGTCTGAGGCTGAATTTGAACTCAGGTCTTCCTGACTCCACAGACAGTCCTCTATTCAATGCACCACCTAGCCCCCCTCCCCGTTTAATTTTTATGCCAAACCCACGATATATCAAAATCACCACAGCAAAAGTTGCAATGTGGAAGGGATAACTTTATTATATAGATTGTACATACTACAGGAACATTTATATTATGATATATAATTATATAATATTAACATAATTATATAAAGTCATATAAACAACATAGATATCTATGTAATATAACTGAGCTGTAGCAGAAAGAATACTGGACTTGGGAGCTAGAAAAAAAATTAATTGTAATTCTTACTCTGACATTTAATAGCTTTGTTCCATGGGCAAGTGATTTACATTCTCTTTAAGTCTCAAATTTCTCATCTGTAAAAAGGAGAGATTAATACTGGCACTCCCTAGCTTATACCAAGTTGAGCTTTTACGTCATAGAAAATGTATGTATGTAGTACTATACACCACTTGATAAACCTTAAAGTACAACATAAATGTGAGTCTGTAGAAATAGCAGCAGTATATATTCTCCATTTAAGATTTAATCACTAAGTGCCTACTATATGCCAGGCACTATGTTGAGCACCGGGAATACAGACAGAAAAGACAATCCCTTCCCTCAAGGAGCTGACATTCTACTGGATGTGGCCCTGGTTTCTCTAAACTATGCTAGCAGAAAGCGAGGGGTAGAAGGTTCTGCTATTCTAGAAAGTGTTAGAGTACAGGCCTCAGACTCTCCTCAATCAGTTCAGACTAATTGTGAAAAGGTTAGCCAACAGGTGATGTTTTTCTTCATCACAACAATTCATGAAAACCATCAACTAAGAGTTACAAATATTACTGGAGAAAATAATCACCAATGAAAATCATAGATCTTAAAATTATCCTAATAAACATAACTATCCATATATAAATATACATACACCTACAACTTGGTATTTCATTTATTTTCATAAAGGTTTACAAATAAGAAATAAATACTCGGTGCTTGGAGCACAACATAAGAAAATTTCACTATCAGTCATGAAAAATGGTAGCTATAGTACAAGAAGTACACCACTGGGCAGTCACTTAACTTCCCTAGACTTTGGCAAACAGTATAAAGAATTATTCATAATTGCAATGCTTAGCAGCAGTATGAAGAACATCTTAAATTAAATAATGAAAATAATTAAAGCTTATTGATTTATAAGCATTTATTGATTTGTTTGATATACCTATATATGATTTATATAATGACATAATTTATATATTACACATAAACATTTATATCTTTATAGATTTATAAGCATTAAACATAGTGGTTTTGATAGTGGTTATCAAAAACTGAGCGACAATGCCAAATTAGTAAAGAAAATTTTATTCCACGGGAGATATATACATATTGCTAGTGAAAGAGTATGCAAATACAAATAAATGGGCTCAGAAAGTTCAAAATATCATCCCTGATGCTTTCTAGTACTACTACATGACGATGGGAAAGTTCCTATCTATTGTTTTAGATTCTTTATCATGGATGATACAATTTAGGATGGAAGATATAAACAAATAATCATATTACAGGTCCAGGAAAAAGGTGTATAAGAAATATGAGGATGGAGAGCATACTTTCAACTAGAAGGGTGAAAGAAAGATTCATGGAGACATCAAGTGCCTTGGTAAACTTCCAACTGAAGTACACATTCCAGAGACTGGGTGGGAGTGGAAATGATGTGGTATGAACAAAGGCACTGAGACAGACTAAGACAAGATGAAAATAGGTGACAATAAGCAAATGGTAGAAGGGGAATAATAAGAGATAGGATGCAAAGGAGGATTTGTGCCAGATGGCAGAGAGCCTTGAATACTAGGACCTGGAACTTACATTTATTTGGTAGGCAATAGGAAGTCACTGAAGGTTTTTGAGAGGGTAAGTACATTGTGTGTCAGGAAGATTATTTGGGCAGCAGTGTGAAGGATGGATTAGAGGAGGGATAGACCAGCGATAGGAAGAGTAGTTAGGAAGCTATTATGTTATTTTATATTATATTTATTTATTAGATATTGTTTGAATATTATATATGTATTACATATTATTGATAATGGATATGTAGTCTATGTAAATTATTTATATATTACAATATATTATATTTATATAATATAAATGTTTTATATTGTACCATATAATAATAAGTTTTCAGGAGAAGACACAAGGTGGCTATTAGAGTACATAGCAAGGGTTGGTTAAAGAACCAACACAACTTTGCAACTATTTGGACAAGTGGTAGAGATGGCTGGTGTTCACAAACACTTAACAGTGTACTTTAATAAATGTTTGCTGAAAATTAAAACTACTCTGTGGTACCACCTCATACCATCAAACTGGCTAATATGACAGAAAAGGAAAATGGTAAATACTGGTGAAGATGTGGGAAAATTAGAACACTAATGCATTGCAGGTAGAGTTGTGAATTGATGCAACCATTCTGGAGAAAATTTGGAACTATAGCCAAAGGGCTAGAAAATTGTGCATAGCCTTTGATTCAGCAATACCACTAGATCCCAAAGAGATCAAAAAAAAAAAAGGAAAAGGACCCACATGTACAAAAATCTTTATAGCGGCTCTTTTTGTAGTAGAAAAGAGTTGGAACTTGAGTGAATGCCCATCAAGTGAGGAATGGCTGAACAAATTGTGGCATATGAATATAAGGGAATACTACTTGTGATACAAGAAATGACAAGCAGGATGATCAGAAAAACCTGGAAAGACATACATAAATTGATGCTGAATGAAGTAAGCACAAACGAGAACACTGTGCAGTTAACAGCAACATGGTTTGAGAATCAACTACAACTGACTTACCTCTTATCAGCAATACAATGATCTAAGACAATTCCAAAAGACTCACGATGGAAAACGCTATCCACATCCACAGAAAACACTATGGAGTCTGAATGCGGATTGAAGCATATTATTTTCACTTTCTTTTTTTCATGGTTTTTTCTCCCCTTTTGTTCTATATCTTCTTTCACAACATGACTAATGTGGAAATGTTTTACGTGATTGCACAAGGTAAAACCTATATCAAACTACTTACTCTCTTGGAAACTGTGGAGGGAAGAAAGGGTGGGAAAAAAATTTGGAACTCAAAATCTTTCCAAAAATGAACGTTGAAAATTGTCTTTACATATAATTGGAAAAAATAAAATACTACTATATGTGTGTGTGTATATACATATATATGTGTGTGTATATATATATATATATATATATATATATATATATATATATATATATATATATATATATATATACATATATATTTTTTTCTTTTTTTGGCTTTTTGGAGGGGGGAGAGCAGGGCAACTGGGGCTAAGCGACTTGCCCAAGGTCATACAGCAAGTGTTAAGTGTCTGAGGCCGGATTTGAAAATAAATTTCTTAAAAGCTAATAAATAAATATCTGCTGAACTGAATAGAGTAATACTGGGACCTAGCACAAAAAGGAGTTTCAAAGGAAACTATATAAAATGAAATAGATGAGTACATACTGATTGCTGAGAACTACATGCTTTTGATAAAGCTTGATTACAAGGGCACTTACAGAGAGGAAATGAACCTGGACCAAAACCAACCGGGAAAAGAGAATAAAATGAAAGGGGAAAGCAACTGTATAAGCACAACAGGAGGGAAACAGTGGAGAGACACAGAAAATGTACGATGAACTTTCTATCCATGGAATTTCTATGTCAAAGGTGAACGAATGCATGGATGTACAATTATGTAAGCAGAGAGGGGGGAAATGTTATGTAATTTTAAAATGAGAGTAATAATTAACAATATAAATGTCCCTTCCATTCAGTCAGAAAACAAGCCTTTTTTAGAACCTACTATGTGTCAGGTACTGTGCTAAGTACTAGGTACACAAAGAAGGGTAAAAGCCAGTCCCTGCTTTCCCTTCAATATAAGACAACATTGCTTGTTTGTGCTTATGACTATGCACAAACAAGACAGATACATGATAAATCTGATACTACAAATAGGGGGATTCAGAAAAGGCTTCCTATAGAAGGTGGGATTTTAGCTCTGGCTTGAAGCAAGCATGGGAAGCCAAGAGGCAGAGATGAGGAGGGAGAGAATTCCAGGCATGGAAGACTAAAATGCATGAAGTCAGGAGATGGAATATCTTGGGGAGGAAAGCCAGGAGGCCAGTGACACTGGATCAAACAGTGTGTGGGAGGAAGTAAGGTACAATAAGAGTGGAAAGGCAGAGGGACACTGGATTATCAATGACTCTGGATGCCAAAGGATTTCATATTTGATCTTGAGAGTTCAGGCAGCTTTTTGAGCAGCTGAGGTAACAGACCTGCACATATGACCACTTTATGTATTTATTTTTTTACTGGTGATCTCATGGGGTCCTGTATGTTGTATGATCCTCCAAATTTCTATATTTAGCCTTAGCTTCTCTTGTCAACTCCAGTCCCATCTACATCACCAACTCTACCTGCATGCTGTATGTATGTATGCATGCATGTATGTATGTAACATACGACCACTTTGACAGCTGAGTGAAGGATGAACTGGAGTGGAGAGAGATTTGTAGCAGACGGACCCACCGGGGATAGTACAGATTTAAGGTGATAAGGGCCTGGACCAGGGTGGGAGCATTACCAAAGGAAAGGAGTGTATGCAAGAGACTTTATAAAGGCCATGGCAACAAACTGGATATAAGGAGGGGATCTTGTTTTTTGTAACACGTCCCCAGAGATGTTCTTGCCTGTTAAGGTTGCTGATGGGTGGCAAGAAAGTGCAGCAGGACACGCACTGACAAAAATCACTGGGAATTTGGCCCACACAAGACAAAAACGCTGTGTTAGTTGTGTTGTGTTAGGTGTACTTGCTTTGCTCTCCTTTCTTGCTAACTCTACTTCTTTGGTATTGTCTGTCGAGAATACACGTGTCCAAATGGTGAATGCGGACGTCTTGAAAGAACTGTCCCGCGATGTGACACAGGCCTTTCACAATCAGACTACCATAAATAAAAAACTGTAGGAAACTATGCAAGCAGTAGAAGAAACTTTGATCAATATAGGCGATGAAGTAGATATGTTAGAAAAAAGAATGCTTATGTGTTGTGATTACCAATATGTGTATCATTGTGTAATCCCTTTGCCTTTTAATGGGAGTTGGGAGCAAGTTAAGAAACATTTAAATAAGATAATTACTAAAGACGATATAACCTCTGACCTATTAGATATTGATAAGTTGATCAATGACATGTCTAAAGCTATTGCACGTGTACTTAAACCAGATGACTGGGCGAAAACACTAACTGATTGGTTTTGCAACACTACTTGGACTTCCTTTAGTCACTGGCTAATTTTGGGCTTAGCTGCTTTTTGTACGATTTGTCTTCTATTGTTATCTCCTTGCTTGATACAATTACTGAGTTCTATATTAAAATCTAGTCTGGAAGCCCTGGAGGCAAATTGTCCTCGCCCTCAGTCGCACTCTGCGCATAACAAGAAAGGGGACATGATGGGGGATGTGTAGTTCTGCCTGGGAGCACGAGCGCCAGAATATTCTGAGAATGCAGAAGGACAGTAACACCAAAACACGGAAGTCATAATGGCGGTTATGCCACTGCGTCAGTGTGTCCTGTTTTACTCTGCATTTCACAACCCAGATATTCTGTTGATACGCTCTGTTCCGGGGACGTGAGCTCCGTTTAGAGTTTACCCCACCCTTGTGGCATCAGAGGTGATTACAGGGGAGGTGGGCTATTTGCCAAGGGGCTCAGTAGGGGGATAAAAGAGAAGCCTGGGGAATGAAATATGGATGGATATGGATACGCATGAATGAAGAGAACAATAAAGCTGTCTGCATATTCCTAACTCTTCTGGCTCCTGACTCTACTTTGTGGAATGCGCAGGCTGCATCCAGGAGCATCCGGGAGGGATGTGCGCCCTGAAGACACAGGGAAAAAAGGGTAAGGGTGGCTGCCGCCTGGCATTAGGCCAGGTCACAAGACCAGGCAGCTAGAGCTATCTAAATGATTTAATTTCACAGTAGCAGATCATGCATCATTTTATTGCTTAGGCAATAAATAACCTGCACAATACTAGTAAATACCAAATTTTGAAGTGTGTGGTTTTTTTCCTTCATCACCCCCATTAAGTAAAATGTGGCCTAGTTTTTTTTTCTCCAATAAACCCACTACAAGTTATGGTTTGATTATTTTTAAAATGCTGTTTTACTTTGTTGAGTTTTTCAGCATGTCATGAAGCTTCACTGTTAAACTTGTCTTTGGTTCCACCGTCTCAAAGATATGGTCAAAGGTCAGGTTCTGTTAGTGTGGTATCCAATTGAAGGCATATATTTCAGTGCACAAGCTAAAAGAACATTCTGAGTTTAAATAGAACATATTTAGGAGCTATAGAGCTCCGAAATGTTTTTTTTCCACTACATTTTTCAAAAGCAGTTGTATTACTAATATCTAAAGCCTACACTAATACTTTATTGTTTT
Source organism: Pseudochirops corinnae (assembly GCA_028646515.1). Classification (NCBI taxonomy): domain Eukaryota; kingdom Metazoa; phylum Chordata; class Mammalia; order Diprotodontia; family Pseudocheiridae; genus Pseudochirops; species Pseudochirops corinnae. Next base: position 231,323,254 of record CM053587.1, read on the forward strand.
TTTTCCCGTTTTGAGAAAAGTAAACACTTAATATAAAGTAATTTAAAAAGCTGTGTCAACAGCAGTGAAGTTTTTAAGGGTGACAGGAGATTCCCAAAGGTTATTCAGGGATTCAAAGAGTAAGACTGAAACATATGTGGGTCTACAGTTTAATATATTTCACGGCCAGTCTTTTGTGGTGCTCGTGAAGTGTGGGGCACAGGGAAGGCACAGCTGTAGTCAGTAACTTTGGTTTTCTTTTGTAGCCATTTTATTCTTTTTCAGTGTATTGATTCTTAAGATGCTGTTGATCTATTTGTAAATTGTTACTCTGTATTTTATGCATGTACTGTAACTTGATTTTTTTTAGATGCTTATTTAAAATATATTCATATTCTAATAAACAGTTACAGGGGGACTATTAAAAAAAATAGTTCAAGGATAGAAGCCTGAGGTACACCCCTGTTTAAGAGGTCAAAGTATGGGGGGTGCAGAGCCAAGATGGCGGCGTAAGAGCAGCAACATATCACAGCTCTCACACAGCCACCCCAAAATACCCATAAAATATGACTCTAAACTAATTCTAGAACTCCAAAACACACACAAATATACTTTCCACTCAAGTCAGCTCAGCTATGAGGAACCATATCAGCACTGCAAACCGAAACCAGCCTGGCCTGAAACCTCGGCTGGCTCCCAGGGGCAGCTGGACAAGAGGAGCCAAGCCAGCTGCAGCTTCAGGTGAGCAGATTGGCGGCAGCTGCAGCAGGATCCAGAACTAAGTCAGTGGAGCTTGCGAGGTCGTGAGAGAAAAGCAGTCTGGCCGAAACACCTCCAAGGCTGAGATGCAAAAGGCAGAGGTTCTGCACCCACCTCCACATTGCTGCTTCAGAGCTCTCAGCCTGCAGACTGCAGGGGGACCAAGAGATCATTCAGAGGCCAAATGCTCTCGCATTGAGTGGCCTGGATCCAGATCGCAGTGTTGGGCTTTGGTCCTGTGGTTCGTTTTTATTCAGTCAGCCGGAAGTGACGGAGGGACCCAGCAACCTCCTAAGAACTCCAGCAGCTGGGAGGACCCCAGTGATTTGGGACAGAGCTTTCCCCTCCAGAAGCAGAGCTCCACAGAGATTAAAAAAAAAAACAAACCATGGACTGACCAACCATGAATAACAATAAGCATAAGAAGCAGCGTAAGAACAGCAACCCAACCCTAGATTCCTTCTTTGGGGAAAAGAAGGACAAAGGCAGAGAGCTGCAGGAGGACAGCACAGCCAGAGCTCCCCCACCAGGGGCTTCCAATAAACATGAAGATTGCCTCAAAGCTAGAGATCAGCTGAAGAAGGAAAACCAAATGAGAGAAGTGGAAGAAAAATTGGTAAGAGAAATGAGAATGTTGCAAGAAAATCATGAAAAGAGAGTCAGCAATCTGACTGAAGAAATTAACACCCTAAAAAATAGATTAACTCAAATGACAAAAGAGGCCCAAAACGCCAATGAGGAGAAGAATGCCTTCAGAAGTCGACTTTGCCAGATGGAGAAAGAATCTCA
>CM053587.1:231325280-231356032 GCA_028646515.1 Pseudochirops corinnae
ACATACTCACATATGTATTCATATACATTTATGTGTATGTATATATGTATACACAGACATATTTGTATGCATACATATATGGACATATGTGTATGTATACATGTATATATACATTTATATTCCTTTCAACTATCCTCATACTGAGAAAAGTTTCATAAGTTACAATTATTGTTTTTTCATGTAAGCATGTAAATAGTTCAACTTTGATAAGTTCCTTATGATTTCTTTTCCCTGTTTACCTTACTTTTCTTGGTTCTTGTATTTGAGTGTCAAATTTTCTATTCAACTCTGCAAACATATAGTACTTTTAAGAGGAAGGAAAAAAATCAGTGCAACTGATCAACACATTGAAAAAGTCCAAAATTATGTGTAATGCATAACACTTGTGAACCTTCCACCTCCATGAAATGATGGGTTGTGGATATCTTCTAATATTTCTTCATTTGAGTCTCACTTGTTCTTTATAATTTTGTTATACACTTTGTTTTCTTAGCTCTGCTTGCTTTACTCTGTATCAGTTCATGTAGATCTTTCTGTTTCTTCTTTGTACTCATCACATACATCATTTCTTCCAGAATAGTAATGTGAGAAACATGCTTGTGGGGATCATAGGATTTCCCAGGCAGGGTCAGGGAGGTAGCCCTAAAGAGCTTCCAGTGTCCAGGGCCTCAGGAAGAGCCACAACGGATGTCCCTCAGCACAGCTGTGAGGATCACAGACTTCTCAGTAGAGTCAGGGAGTTAATCTGGATGAGCTTCTGATGTCCATTGCTTCCCTAGAGGCTCTTAGGAAGATCCACATGATGTACCCCTTAAAACAGCAAATCCCTTCTCACTGAAAGAACTCAGAAACAGAGCGTGCAGAAGAAGGTGTTTATTACAAAAGAAGCAGGTGTGGTGCTCACTAGGAACACACCTACACTGATACAGAAGCAGAAACGAGGTTCTACAGTTCTGTCCTTCCCAGTAGACTTAGGGTTAGTCAAATTCCTCAAATTTTTCACTTTTATTTCCCTACATCCCCTCTACATATGCAGATTACATAGGCATGGTAGACCTCTAAGGTCCAAGCTGTTTGCCACACCCCCACCTTTCTGGTTCCCTCTGGCCATTGTCATAGTTCCAGAAAGATCATGGTCTTAGTAGGATAAGTGAGCTTCCCTACAGCTATTGATTATCTTCCAATAACTTTTGTGGAAGCAAAACAAGATAACCATAGTATCACCTCTTACAGTAATAGGGTTTTTTTTTTGTCTTTTTGGAGGGGGGAAGGCAAGGCAATTGTGGTTAAATGACTTGCCCAAGGTCACACAGCTAGTAAGAGTTAAGTGCCTGAGGCCAGATTTGAACTCAGGTCCTCTTGACTCCAGGGATGGTTCTCTATTCACTGCACCACCTAGCTGCCCCCTTACAGTAATATTCTATTACATTCATGTACCATAATTTGCTTAGCCATTCTGCAGTTGATAAACATCTACTTTACTTCTAATCCTTTCCTATCATAAAAAGTGTTGCTATAAATATTTTGGTGTATACAGGGACTTTCATCTTACACTTTTTTGAGGTATAAGTTGAATACTGGAATCTCTGGTAAAGTGTATGAACATTTTAGTCTCTTTATTTGCATAATTCCAAATGGCTTTGAGAAGAAACCTCAGGGTTGTTTTGATTTGCATTGTTCTTATTAGTAATTTGAAGCACTCTTTTCCCCCCTTGTTATATAGTATTTTATTTTTTCCAATTACATGATTTTTTACATTCATTTTTACAAAATTTTGAGTTCAAAATTATTTCTCCCCTTTCCTCTCCTCGCCTCTTTTGAAAATGGTAAGCAATTTGATATAGGTTATATATGTACAATCACATAAAATATATTTCCATGTTAGTTTATGCTGTGAAAGGAGAAACAGACCAAAAGGAAAAAGGTACCAAAAACTTTTTTTAAAGTGAAAATAGTTTGCTTTGATCTGCATTCAGTCCATCAGTTCTTTCTCTGGAGTGGATCGCATTTTCCATCAGGAATGATTTGGAACATTCTTTCATGCAGTTGTGAAAACTTTGAAATTCTTCTTTTGAGAAATGTTTGTTTATATTTATTAACCACTTATTTCTTACCTATATTTATTAATTATTTACATATAGGACAACAAGAGTTTTTTTTTTCTCATTTGATCCCTCCCTTCCTATCCTAGAATCATTAATTTTGTCTCTGCAGAAGCTTTTCAGTTTCATATAATCAGTTATTTATTGAATATTTTATAATGAACTGTTATTTAGTTATGAATACATATTTTACTAATAGATGTGATAAGTATATGATATATTTCTCTTCTAATTTTTTAATAGTCTGGTCATTAATGTTAAAGTTCAGTATCCATTTAGAATGTATTGAGGAATATATACAAGGTGTTGGTCCTAGCCCAAAATTTCTACTGTATTGCTTTCCAATTTTCTCACCAGTGTTTAAATTTTAAAATTTATTTTATTTTTAATTTGTGCGATAAACAAGCACTTGCATAACAGTATAATAAAAAAGATTATTGCACATGAAACTGCAAATCTATCATGTATAACTTATTAATAGTTATCATGTAAATTTCTTTTTTCCCTTTTTTTTCCTCTCCCCCAAGATGGCTGCCATTAGAAACAACTCTGTGTGTGTGTGTGTGTGTGTGTGTGTGTGTGTATAAAATCATTCTATACATACTTCTATTTATCAGTTCTTTCTCTGGATTGCAGATAGCATCTTCCTTCATATTTCCTCTATGGTTAATTTGAGTATTTATGATAGTCAAAATGATTTATTAGCTCAAAGTTGTTCTTAAAACAATATTGTTACTGCATACAACATTCTCTTGCTTAAGCTCATTACACTCTTAATTATTTCGTACAGATCTATCCATGTTCTTCTAAGACAGTGGTTCTCAACCTTCCTAATGCTGCAACCCTTTAATACTAGTATGTGGACATATCTGCCTGTGGGTGGACCCACCTGGAGACAAATAGAGGAACGGTGTCTCGGTTCTTAAGACCATTGGAAATATGTGTTTTCTGATGGTCTTAGGCGACCCCTGTGATCCTTGTGAAAGGGTTGTTCCACCCCCAAAGGGGTTGTGACCTACAGGTTGAGAACCGCTGTTCTAAGATCATCAAGCTCATCATTTCTTATAGCACAGTAGTATTCCATCACAATCTTATACCACAACTTGTTTGGCCATTTTCCAATTAATGGATATCCCCCAAATTTCCAGTTCTTTACCACCACGTGAGGAGTTTTTTTTTCCCCTGGGTAATTTTTATTTTCTACTTCATCAAATACTGGGTTATTGAGTTCCATTGTTTCTCAGTCTCTTTTGTTTAGTCTGTGTCATCTTGACTCTTGTCTTGCCACTGGACTTAGATAACTGGAGAAGACAGTGAGGTTGATGACTTTGCATAGCTCCACTTCACTTAAACCCAATTCACTGGTAAGTCAAGACAGCAATCACTCTGAGGAAGTCTTCACTTGTCTTTGAGAATGAAGAATGAACAACAACAAACAACAATCCATTGATGTATCTCTATTTTATAACCAATACCAGATAGTTTAGATGACTCCTGCTTTGTAATATAGTAGAAGTCTTTTTTTCTTTTCATCATTTCCTTTGATATTCTAGATATTTTGTTCTCCAAAGGAATTTTGGTATTACTTTACCAAGGTCTATAAAGTATCTGCTTGGTAATTTGATTGGCATAGTAGTATAAGTTAACTTTGGAAGTACTATCATTTTTATCATATTGGCATGATCACTAGATTGTCTCACTGGCATGAGCATTAAATATTCCTCCAGATACTTAAACTGTTTTGAATTTTTAAAAGTAGCACTTTGAACCGAATCTATACAAATATTTGATAGGTGGACCCCCAGATATTTTATTCATTTTTAGGTTGTTTAGAATGGGATTTCCCTTTCTATTTTTGCTTGTAGAGTTTTGCTATCATATAAAAATGATGTTGATATTTTTAAGGGTTGATTTTATAACCTTCCACTTGCTGAGTTACTAACTGTCTCAATCAGTATCTTTGCTAATTCTCTAGGATTTTCCAAGTTTACCATCTTATCATCATCAAATATAGTTTTATCTCTACTTTGTCTGTCTTTATGCCTTTAACTTTTTTCTTGTGTCTTTTGCTGTTGCTAGCCTTTCCAGAACTATATCAAATAATAATGGGGGGAGTTGGAATCCTTGTTTGACTCCCGTATTTATTAGGAAAGATTCTAGTATATTCCCATTGCACAAGATACTTGGTTTTGGTTTTAGATAGATGCTTTTTATAATATTAAAAAATTTTCATCTATGCCTAGTCTTTGTATGATTTTCTGGGTTTTTTTTTTTAGCATAAAAGAGTACATTTTTTTCCCTGCATCTGTTGAGATGATCATGAATTTTTGTTTTGGTTTTAATATGATTCATTATATTGTTTTCCTAATTGAACCATCTTTGCATCCCAGGTATGACTCACATCTGGTCATAATGAATGATTTCTTAGATCAAGTGCTGTCATCTGTTAGAATTTTATTTAAAAATTTTCAGTCAATATTCAGCAATGACATTGGACTATAGTTTTCTTTCCGTGTCTTATTCTTCCCTGGTTTAGGTATTAGGATTCTATTTATCTCACAAATGAATTCTATTTATGACCAAACAGGAGATAGAGAACATTATGAAATGCAAAATGGACAATTTTGATTACATTAAATTGAAAAGTTTTTGCACAAACAAAGCCAAAGCAACCAAGATTAGGAGGGAAGCAGAAAACTGGGAAACAATTTTTACAACAAGTATCTCAGATGAAGGCCTTATTTCTAAAATATATAGAGAACTGAGTCAATTTATAAGAATACAAGTCATTCCCCATTTGATAAATGGTCAAAAGATAGGATAGGACAGTTTTCAGAGGAAGAAATTAAAGCTATCTGTGAGGATTAGAAATACGTGCAGATTGCAAATGGTTGTGTGGAGGCACAGGGAAGTATTTGAGGCCTGGGAATTAGTTGAGTCACTTGGAGGTTACAGCATATTGCACTGTCCCCGGCCAGGGGATACTGCATTGCTCAAGATTCTCTTGCGTGGGGTTACCTGATGTTCCTGATTGGTGTCTCCACACCCTAGGGCCTTCATATCCTTGTGATTGCACTCCTCCTCTCACAATTCTGTTCAGCTGGGCTCTGTCACATGTGGTATGTGGTTCTGGGGTATAGTTAAGACCTAAGCCTTGGAGGAAGTTTGGAAGCCGTCCTTAAGATCTGGCTGTAAGGCTTCCCCATAGAGAGACCTTAATAAACCTTTTCTGTTTGGACCTCAGAGCCGTGACTCTTCTGTTCTAAAAGGTATACTAGCATCAGTTAAGTAGGGTAGTAACTGGTTGCCCCTGAAGGTAAGTTAGGGTACTCTGAAAGAGAACTCTGACAGCTATCTATAGTCATATGAAAAAAAAAATGCTCTAAGTCACTATTGATCAGAGAAATGCAAATCAAAACAACTCTTAGATACCACATCACACCTATCAGATTGGCTAATGACAAAACAGGAAAATTATAAATGCTGGAGAAAATGTGGGAAAATTGGAACACTAATGTGCTGTTGGTGGAGTTGTGAGCTGATCCAACCATTCTGGAGAGCAATTTGGAACTATGTCCAAAGGTTATAAAAATGTGCATATCCTTCGACCCAGCAATACTACTTTTAGGGCTGTATCCCAAAGAGATCATAAAAATGGGAAAAAGATGCACATGTACAAAAATCTTTATAGCAGCTGTTTTTGTGGTGGCCAAAACTGGAAATTGAGGGGATACCCATCAGTTGGAGAAAGGCTGAACAAGTTGTGGTATACGAATGTAATGGAATATTATTGTGGTATAAGCAACAATGAGCAGTCAGACTTCAGAAAAACCTGGGAAGACTTATATGAACTGATGTTGAGTGAAGGGAGCAAAACCAGGAGAACAGTGTATACAGTAACAGTCACATTGTGCTGCCTCACTTTAATAGACTTAGCTCTTCTCAGCAATGCAAAGATCTAACACAATTCCAGAAGACTCATGATGGAAAATGCCATCCACATCCTGAGAAAGAAATATGGATGCAGATCAAAGGATCCTACGCTCTCTTCTTTTGTTTTTTTCTTTCTCACGGTTCCTCCCATTCATTCTAATTCTTCTATAGAATATGACTAATGTGAAAATATGCTTAATAAGAATGTATATGTAGAGCCTATATCAGATTGCATACCATCTTGGGGAGGAGGAATAGAAGGGAGATGGAGAAAATTTAAAACTTATGGAAATGAATGTTGAAAACTAAAAATAAATTAATTTATTAAAAATGGATTCTGGTAGAATACTTTCTCAATTTTTGAAAATAATTTGTAAAGTATTTGTACCACTTTAAGAGTTTTATACAATTCAGTGTAACTGGGGCACAGTCAAGATGGTAGCTTAGAAGCAGGAGAACTCTGCAGCTCCCCCCATAACCACTTCAAATACCTATAAAATATGACTAACCAAATTTTAGAGCTCCAGAACACACAAAAATACAGAGAAACAAAGCTCCCACTGAAGGCAGTCCGGCAGGTAGAACGGATGGGAAGGGCTCATCACAACAAGCTGAGAGCCAAGACCAGGCCCACCTGTAGCCCCAGGGTGGCCAGGACAAGCCACAACTGGAGTACTCAGGAGAGTGGATAGCCAGCAGCTGTGGCACTTTCCAGAATTATTAACCCATAGGAACCAAGGACAAAGTGAAAGGTCAGTGGAACTCAGCTAAATTTGGGGGAGAAAAATGGTCTGGCCGTCTGCCCTCAGGGCAAGAAAGCAGCAGAAGCTGCAGCCCTGCAGCTGCCTCCACATGGCTGCTTCAGAGCTCATGGCCTGCAGATGGATCTTATATACAGAAAGGTTGTGGGAGGAATCTAGGAGTGGTCTAGAGGAGGAGATTGGGAAGGGTCTTCAAGAAGAGTCAAATGAGATTAGACTCCAGTAATGAGAGATTAAGGGTGGGAAATAGCTGGAGGCTACCTGGAAATGACAGACAAAGGAGGGCTAGGCTAGTTTAAGGGTAACAGATATTTTGGGAAGATCAAGGGTGGGGGCTAGCTGGACAATGGGAGGGCTAGGCCAGTAACAGAGATCTGGGCTTGCTATAATGAAAGGCTTATGGCCTTAGGCAAATGCCTCACGGTGGGAAAATGCAAGGGGAGCTCAAGGGTGTTCCCAGAGCCTGTACTTCATTACTGGGTAGTTCTCTTCTATTATTTCCTGAATCATGGTACTAAGGTTTTTTTTGCCCTGTTGTTTTCTTCCAGAAGATCTATGATCCTTAGAATTTTCTCTCCATATCTTGTCTTTGAAATCAATATGTTTTGCTCGAATAGTGACCATATTTTCTTTTGTTATTATTATTATTTTTTGCTTCTCTTCTAGATTGTCCATCGCTTCTGTGTATTTGTATTCCCAACCTATTGTTTTACCTTTTATTGCTTTGGTGAGACACCATTGTACATTCCAGTTTTTTCTATTCTGCCCATTATTTTTGCTATGCAGGCCATAAATTCTTCTCTCCTAATTCTCATTTCTCTTTTAAACAACTCTGGAAAAGTATGTTGTGGTTCCATGTTCTGCTCAAATTCCACAGGGTACTCTGTTTCATCAAGCGTTGGATCATTTTCTTGGTTTTGTTGTGTAGTCAAACTCCCCAAACCCATTAGAATAGGACTCAGGTTACAGCAGTATTTATTCATAGACACCTGCATTTTACTCCATCTGAAGGTCATATTTCTTTCTGCTGTTAATATGATTTATTTGCTCATGTGCAATATCTTTGAGTTTTCTTCTTCCTGAGATCTTGGGTAAATTCAGCACCCCCCCTATTTTTCCCTGTTGTTCACTGTCTAAATCCTTGTGCTCAGACTATAGTTTCCTTGGAGGCCAGGTCTCAAAACAACTTAGCCTGCTCCCAGACTGGGCAATTTATAATCACCAGCCTAGCCCTCTGCCATAAATAAGTTTTGGAGGGGAAAGAACCGGATTCAACTGAAAGACCGAGCAATTTCTCTTCAGGCTTAATTGAGTCCTGCAAAGGCCTGCCCCACCCCATCCCCACCCCACCTCACACAAAGAGACACATGATGACCTGTTCCAGTGATATATCCCACTCCATTTAATTCTCATTTCTCTGGCCCAGCAAAACAGTTCAGTTTCCACAGTGGTGGAAAGTGGTTGATATCTGTAGCTTGCGTCTCAGAGGTTCTAGGAGGATGGGGGTATGGTGTGGTGTGTTGAGCTCTGTTTCAAGCCCACATGTCTTGCCCCTTTCCCTTTCCCTCTATTCATGGCTGTGTTGCAGAGTACATACTGCTGCTCCTTGTTTCTCCTTCTCTCCCACCATTCCCAGGAAGTTTCTGCCTCTGGAGTATTATCACAGTGCTTGAACAAACTTCTGAAGGCTGGAGTCCAAGTCTCCACCACCCTGGGGAGACTGTAGTGTGGGCTTGAATTTTGTTGTGAGCCTGTGTATTGGATCCTTGGGCTGGCTAAAAGTAGCCTCCTTGCAGGTAGCATTGAAAGTGGAATCTCCTTGACCTTTCTGAAATCTTTGACAATGTTGATCACTCTCTTTTCTTTGATACTCTCTTTTCTCTAGGTTTTTGGGGCACCACTCTCTCCTGGTGTTTTTCCTACCTGACAGCTTCTTCTCTTTATCCTTTGCTTGATCCTCTTCCAAATCATGCTCTCTAACTTTAGGTGTCCCATAGGGTATTGTCCTGGGCCCTCTTCTCTTCTCCTTCAATACTACCTCAGTTATTCATCTGTAAAATGAGCTGGAGAAGGAAATCGTAAACCACTCCAGTATCTTTGCCAAGAAAATCCCAAATGGGGTCATGGAGAGTTGCACATGACTGAAACAACTCAACAACAACAACATACTTTCAAGCAGTTTATCTAAAAAAGATCTGGGGATTTTAATGGACTGTAAGCTTAATATGAGTTAATAGTGTGTTATAGCAGCCAAAGAAGGTAATTAAATCTTAGGTTTCATAGAGAAGTCTAGGATCCAGGATCAGAACTAATAGTTTCTTTGTATTGTGCCAACTGGCACCTCTAATGTGAGGGCTTGCCTCAGGGCTGCTCATCTGTGTCCACCTGGCATTCAACTCTCATCTGTGGCTCCAAGAAGCTATTGCATGTACAACAGAGATACCTTTTGATATTCATTAAATATCATATTTTTAACCAAAGTCTGAATTAATGAAACAGACTACTTTGCCTTACTTTAAAGATGCCTTTTCCTGTGTTGGCAACTTCAGAGACCAGATAAGGCTGGAGGTGAGGTTTCCCCTTATCTTGGGACATATTCCATATGGGAGGAAAACAGATATCCTGAGACCATAAACTGCAAATGGACCCTGCTTCATTTGTTGTCTTGTCAATTTGTATTTATTGCCAAGAAACTTCCTTTCTCACAGATGGATGGTAACAAATGGAGATCATAAATTTGTGTGATGTGGTCACCCTAAATTGGGATGGTTCTAAAATGTATTTTAGTCTTCTGATTTCTATGTCCACCAGTTAGGATTTAGCTCTCCTAACTCCTTATATAAGTCTCTAGTCTTAAGAATAAATGCTGTAACTGTATATCACGATTTGTTTGTCTCCTTTAACCAAACTTTTAAAAAGGTTTACACTCTGTAAAAACACCTTGGCAGATGGGCTAAACCAGGTTGAGGGTAACCAACAGCCTTTAAACCTATCAGTGATTTAGAAGGGTGTTTAACCTAAGCATGTGAAGCCTTCCCCAGGAAGAATGGGGATGAGATGATGAGAACATGATGATGAGTAGATGAGAACAATTTGTTCCAATGTTCTGAAGGCAGCTTGGTCAGACATTGAAGACAGCAAGGTCATCCACTGCATCCCAGGCTATCACCAGTCATCCTGACTTTGTCTTGCCATTAGACTATGATACGTCTAGAAAACAGTGAGGCTGATGACTTTGTGCAACTCTGCCTCAACTAAATTCAATTCATACATGAGTCAAGCCATCACCCAGAGATAAATGAAACTAATGACTTGCCCAAGGTCACATAGCTAGTAAGCATTAAGGTCAAATTTGAACTCAAGAAGACTAACCTTCCTGACTCAAGGCCCAGCACTCTAATCCCTAGCTGCCTTGAAACTATATTAGTCATTGTTAAAAGATAACACATTATCTTTTTTGCTCTGGTCTAGAAGTTAGGATATAGCCCAGTCATTAGCCTCTCCTCTTGGCAGATTAATTATGGATTATGCCCTAGTTTAATCAGCAAGTAAATGTACAGTTTTCATTTCCATACCTGACTGGGTTTCATGGATGAATCTAAAAAGGCAGTATGATATAATGGAAAGAACACTGACTACTTAGAAGATTTGGATTCCAGTCTTGGTTCTACCCCTTGTATCCCACCTATCCCTTAGGCAAGTGTAGCAGCAAGCACCCTACCATATCCAGGATGGCTGCTAGCACAGGTTCTTAGATCTGTTTTCCTAAAGGAAGGCAATTAAAAAAGGGTTAACAATCTTACTTTAATCAAGCATATATCATTTACCTAGTTCAGGGGGAAAAGTCAGCACCCTGAACTTCAGAGAAAATACAAACAGAAGTTACAAGCAGATAAAAAAATACAGACAGAGAAACAGACCAACAGATAGGGTTTCCAGCTATCTGACTATTACATCCATACCTAGTTAGTTACCAGAGAAAAAAGCACCAACATCTGGGTTTTCAAAGCTGGGGGGCTCAACAACTGCCCAGAGTCTCATCTGGCCAAATCACACAACTCTTCCCACAAGCAAGCCCCAAAGCAAAACCTAACATCAGGGTATATATAGCCATCTCCAGGGTCAGAGAACATCACAACCCTCTTGCCCAATCAAAGTTACAAAGTAACAAGGTGAGGGTGTTCCTGAAAAACAAGCCTCCCACCACAGCCTGTTAGGGGGTAGAATATATTTTCAAATCAGGGAAGGTCCTCAAATTCACTTAAGGCTATCAAGGGGCAGGGAAGATCTTCAAATTCCCATTCCCATTATAGCAAATCACTTAAACTTTCTAAGACCCAGCTTCCTCACTGGAAAAACAGGATACTAAAATTTTTATTACCTACCCAGCAGTCTTTTGAGGGCAAAGACTAATTTTTGTTTCTGAAACTCTAGTTTGTTGTTCATTCATTTCATTTGTGTCTAACTCTTCATGACCCCATTTGGTGTTTTCTTGGCAAAGACTCTAGAGTGGTCTGCCATTTCCTTCTCTGGCTCATTTTACAGATGAGGAAACTGAGGCAAATAGGGTAAAGGGAGTCTCCAGTACCTAGCACTTTCAAATTAGCACCACATAATGTAGGATGTACCTAATTCATTTTTAAGGGTTTGATTGTTGTAAGATAAGTGCTCTGTAAACCTTAGAGGGCTATATAAATTGGAAAAGGCAAAATTGGAAAGGATTAGGTCTTAAAGAGGGAACCAGGAAAAGCAAAAGACTTTTCTCTCAAACTGGGTGTTTATCTCCTTTTGATGTATGCCCAACCTATATAAACAATTTCATTGACTGCTCGTGACTAGAGGTTCTGGATAGGGGGTCACTGACACCCTATTTGTGGGTTAAAAATATTCTAAAGGTTAGCATGCTTTCATAATCTGGCTTAGTTAGTGGCAGGCCTGACCAGAAGAGGACTACCTGGAGCTTTAAGGCATAGGCAGATCAGCAAGTAGGTAACACGTGAAATGCTTGCTTTTCTTAGACCACCTCTGTGGTTGGAGGGGCAGAGTCTCATTTAGCCTATCTGTGATGCCTCTGGGCTGTATTATGAAGGCCTTAGGTTCATAGACTCCTCAAATAAGAAAAGCTAACTTCTAAACAATGGGGAAGGACTAAGAGTAATCATGATATACAAAATGCTCTTGAGAGAAACAGCAATGTAAACAAGGTTACCTTAATTGCTTTCTCAAGGGCTGGTGTGATAAGAGAGACACACAGAAACATACTTTTATTGGGAAAGGTATTTCAGAACCCCAGTAATAGAGTCATGTCCTTCTTGAACCCCAGATGATCATTTGGGTCTGAACTGCTCCCTCTGATAGCAACTGATCAGCCTATTACAACCAGTAGTAAGGTCTGCTTTTCCTCCTCATAAAACATCCCACTTCATACCATCCCTAACTACTCATAAGAGCAGGATAACACACCATACCTAGGAGAGACTCAACAAGGTCCACTTGTCACAGTGTTGGTTCAACTCTCTGCTCTCAACTTTGTGACTATTTCTGACCAGATACTGACTCTGGCCCACTATCACTATATCCTTCTCTTCTTTTGGGAAAATAGTAATATTCATCATGTATTTTCAGTATTATTAACAAATACTCTTTGGGCATAGCCATAAAATCAGTTCTGAATCTAACAGTGATGGAGTATAGAATCTGGGAACCCCCTTGAACCTTCCCACTGGATCTGGCATTTGCCTGAGGCCATAAACCTTCCGTTATTCCCTACTCCCAAATCTGTTACTCTTAACCTAGCCTAGCCCTCTGTTGTCTGTTACCTCCAGCAGTTTCCCACAGTTGATCCAGTCAAAATTCCTGGAGTCTGACCTCAGTCCCATCAAGATCCTTCCTAGACTCCTCCTCAAGATCTTCCCTGGACCCCTTCTCCCAACACCAGAGACTACTAGACCACCCCTACATCCCTTGCACAGTCTTTCTGTATATAAGATCAATCTTGCCTCCATGGAGGCACTGAGATTCAATCTAGCTCAGACTCACTCTGTGTCAGATTGTTCTGGCCCACTTTCAATACAAGCATCACAAATACTGAGGCTCCTTAAGAGTGTACCCAGTATGATGAATCTTTAATAAACTTAGCTTGACTTTGGCTGAGAGAAGACTTGAGTTGAATTCATTTGGCAGGACCTGGAGTGCTGGTATTTTGGGGTCTTGAGCATCTCAACAACAGAACTGATATTTCTGTATTATTATCTGTTCTAGTGGTTCTCAGATTTTTGGGTCTCTAGCTTCTTTTACATTCTTAAAAATTATCAAGGACTTCCATTCCAAAGGACTTTTGTTTGTATGGGTTATATCTAATGATATTTACTGTATCGGTCATGCAAACATATTATAAAAATAGTTTTTACCTTAAAGACCCCTTTTGTGGTGAGGAGGGGACCACACTTCCAGAACAGTTGGTCTCTTTAATCCATATCTCTTCCTTCTCTACAAGATTAATATGAAATACTTAATCAAAAGTTTAGCTAAAAACTAGGCAAACAATATAGTATTTCCCTCATTTACTAATTTATTAATCCTGTTAAAAACTAAAACTAAAAATGAGATTACTCTGGCATGACCTTTTCTTTCTTTAAATTTAAATTTATTTTTGACATTCATCTTTTAAAAATTTTCAGTTCCAAATTCTTTCCCTCTCTAGAAGCCCTCCCACACCCATTGAGAAGACATGCTATATATCAATTCCATATTAGCTATGTTGCAAAAAAAAAAAAAAAGACCAAGAAAAATTAAGAAAGAGAAAAAATTATGCTTCAGTTTGCATTTAGAGTTTATCAGTTCTCTCTCTGGAGGTGTATAGCATTTTTCATCATGAGTCCTTCCAGATTGTCTTCAATCATTGTATTGTTTAGAGTAGCTAAGTCTTTCACAGTTGATCGTAGTTATCTTAGTATTGTTACTATATGCTATATTCTTCTGGTTCTGTTCACTTAACTTTGCATCAGTTCATATAACTCTCCATAGGGTTTTTTGAAACCATTCTTCTCATCATTTCTTATAGAACAAATTATTCCATCACAATTTTATCCCACAACTTACTCAGCCATTCTCCAGTTGATGGTTATCCACTCAATTTCCAATTCTTTGGAACTACAAATAAAGAGGCTATAAATTATTTTTTTATATATAAAGATGACCTATTCTTTTTTTTTCTTTTTGGAGGGAGGAGGGCAGGGCAATTGGGGTTAAGTGACTTGCCCAAGGTCACACGGCTAGTAAGTGTTAAGTGTCTGAGGCTGGATTTGAACTCAGGTCCTCCATACTCCAGGGCTGGTACTCTATTCAACAGGCCACCTAGCCACCCCAAGGGATGACCTATTCTTAATAAAGCCATGTAGGCTCTTTGAAGTTACTCTTTTTAAGATGCTAGCCAACTATCTGTTTAATTATCCATTCTAGATTTTTCTCAGGAATTGAATTCAAGCTCATTGGCCTATGGTTTACACTCTGTTCTCTATTTTGGAAAACAGGACATTGGCCCTTCTCTAATGTTCTGGTACCTCTCCCGCTTCCCATGATCTTTTAGATATCATTGGTAGTGACACAGCAATCACAGATTGCTGATAGTCACAGTCCTTTCAGTACATGATGATTTCATTTATAAGGTTGCTGCTGTTTGTCCTTATTCTCCAAGAGGACCATGACATCAGGGAAGTGATGCCACGACTAGAAAGTGAATTGGATTACAATGAGGGAGGGATGTGCAAAGTCACCAACCTCACTTTCTCCTCCAGAACCATCTGGGTCCAGTGGTGAGATATAGATCAGGACAACTGCAGATGGGCCAGGATGATCTTTTTAAGCTAGAGTCTGTTCAAGGAGTGAGCCAAAGTATGCCCCCTTTAATTAAAAAAACAAAACAATAAGAAAACAAACTGTGAGGGGAGACGCTCATGGTAGTTTCTGCCCAAAAGAGAAACAATTACCATTTACATTCATTCTGAGCCATCTGGGCCCAAAAAATAACCATTAAGTGGTGCTTGGGGAGGCACCTATTTTGACCCATTCTTGAGAGCAAGAGGGAATTGAGTTCCTGGGATGATCTTTAAGAAAGAAATATAGCCAGTAAACCCCAGGCTATCTGGGTAGGCTTCAGTCATCAAAATTTACCTTCCTTTGTTAGAGGCAGGCCTTGAACTTAAGTCTTTGTGACTTGAAGGCTAGCTCGCTAGTCTGGCTACTTTTCCTGAAGCTTTTTCTAGTCATACATGTCCTTGATATCTTTTCTGTCACTTCTTGCACGTAAATCATCATTTGGGATTAAACTGTAGTTTACTTAGAATGACCATTGTTCCTATTGAAGATGATGTGTTAATGAGTTATTGAAAAGAGAAGGCTATCTTCTGAGACACACAAGGCAACCCCAATGTGAGTTGTAACAAAAGTAAAATAGGGTGTGATCTCTTGTAATGTGTCTACAATAAGCAGGAGAATAAAGGATGACAGGATGACATTTGTATTCTAAATAACTGCATGGGTGGTGGGGGGGGGAGAAATTCTTAGGATCCAGAGGAAGTCCAGGTTTTTCTCATTTCTCATTTTATTTTCCTGATTCCTTGTCACTGCTTTCCTTTCACCAGATTTCCAAGTTAGTTTTCTGTTTTATCTCTGTGTATAGTGCCCATTAAATAATATTTAGCATTTATATTGTACTTTTAAGGTTTGCAAGGAACTATACAAATATGATCTCAATTTATCCTTAAAGCAATCTTGGGTGGTAGGTGCTATTTTTATTATTTCCATTTTATAAAGAAAGTGAGGCAACGTTTTTTTTAAGTGACTTGCCCAGGGTCACACAGCTAGTAAGTTTGAAGATGGATAACTACCTTCTGTCCTGACTCCAGGACCAGAGCTCTCTTACCCATATAATCAGAGATGTAAATAAAATCTATTCTCAACTGTTTTTCTTCAGCCAAGGTCCTATTGAATTCAATCCGAGGGAGGTAGTTGGGAATAAAAGGAAAGTTCACTTTTTTAGTAAGTATTCCTTTTCCAATTTCTTTCCATTTATCTGTTCATTCATCAAACATTTATTGCCCATTTAGGCCCAGTAACAA
This sequence comes from Pseudochirops corinnae, assembly GCA_028646515.1. Lineage (NCBI taxonomy): Eukaryota > Metazoa > Chordata > Mammalia > Diprotodontia > Pseudocheiridae > Pseudochirops > Pseudochirops corinnae. The sequence continues at coordinate 231,341,196 of CM053587.1, forward strand.
AAATCTAATATCTGCTTACCTCTAAAGTGTTTACATTGTAGTTTGGAGAAAATTAATACAGACACGTCAAAAGGAACAAGACCACATCTCACAGTAGTCATTTGGTAGGTACTAAATACATGCTTGTTGAATTGAAACTAATCAAATAACACTTTGTGAGGTACAGTCTAAAACCACAAGATTCCTTCATCCTCCTACTCTTCTCATCTAATATTGCTGAGGCAGGTAACTCTAAAACTGCGGTACTCCGCCCCCTGGAAGTCTTGACATTTGCAACTTAGTTACTGTCGTCTGTGATCTAGCATAAAAATGCACAAAGATCAAAACTCAATCTACATTTTAAAAGGGCATGTATTCAGGTGGCCTCGTTCAGAAATACATTAGTAGATCTGCTTACTCCGCACTCCAGGTCACTCCGGAACGCACAGGAAAGTTGCAGAATGGAATCTACTAACGGCGAAGAGGCTTGCACTGGGGGAGTAAAGAGCATCCAGGTCTGACCCGTGATAGCTTAGATGGCTTCGTAGACAGCAGTGCAGGGGCCCGCGAGTCCAGGACCTGCACGTTAGGAGATTCTAGGTACAGGTTCCAATGGCGGTAGCTATCACACCTCTGGCTTTGAGCCTGGAGGAACAGAACTTTAGGGGCTGGATAGGAGATTGGGCGGAGATTTGGAGGGGGGCGGGGTTCAGAGGGTAAACGAGGGAGGAGCGCGGTCACAGCTCCGCCTCTGCTGGTTTGGCTTTTGGTTCCTGTACACCCTGGGCCTGGGCCGAGGCTACTATTGGAAGGCTTGTTCCTCTGCTGATTTCTACCTTTCACCCTTGGCAGGTCCCGGACTTCTGGAGGTGAGTGTGGTGCCTTGGCACGAGGGACCCTCATATTCTTTTTGAGGGAGGAAGAGGAGGAAGAAAGTGGATGAGGGCAAGACAAGAGAAACCGGGACTGAAGGGCTCTCTCAGCTCTCTAGTAGCCTTTCCGGGAAGGGAAAGGCCTTCGGTGCGAGCCTCCCTAGTCAGGGATGGCATCTCTCCTAAGGCTTTTTCTCCCAATCCTGATGACTCCTCTAGACGTTGCAGGATTGGGTGCCCCTGGGGGGTTTGGGCTCAGTTTGGCTGTGCCCGTGTGGGTGGCAGCAGAAAACTTGATCTTAGATTGGCTCCGCGTTTGTGGCTTCTCCGCAATTGCAAGGTGGAGCTGAAGCGTGTTACTGGGGCTGCTGAAGCCTTTGAAGTCCTCACCTGGAGAAGAAATCTGCTGTTGATTGCTTTAATTCCCGCTGCTCCCCGCCTCTGAAGTCGGGGTGGGGGACTGCGGAAAGACGAAGCTGCTTTTGGTGCTAATAGGCATCTTAGGATCAGTGAGAGTGGATGGCCGTTTACACCCAGCTTTAGTGAAGATGAATTGGTGAATTACTTAGAAAAACTTGAGCGATCATAAAATCTGTGTGAATATTTTGGCATTATCCGAGTTTTAATGTATTCAGTTAATGTAAGTGAAAAAGTCTTTTTTAAAATGAAGTTGATTTCAGAGCGTTTACAGTCTTTCAGGATTTGTACGTTGACTTTTTTAATGCCACAGGAAATTTTCATCCGATTTGTTCGTTTATCCATTTGTCTGACTTGACCCAAAGTTTCATTCAGGTCCTTTGGTCTTGTCTTTGCTTATCAGAAACAGGCCGGGCTGTAGAGGAAATAGAATTGGCTCAGTTTTACAGTTGTAGGCATTTTAGAGAAAGCGATTGAAATTATTGATTAAAGCTGAATATTACACATGTATTTAGAAAATCCAGAGTTCAAGTCCAGCCTCAGACACTTAATAGCTTTGTGATCTGGACAAGTCACTTAAAAGCTCTATCTGATCTAGATTTCTTATCCATAAAATGGGACTAATACTAGTAATCTACCTCCCATAATTGTGAGAATAAAAAGAGATAATACTTGTAAAGAGCTTTGTAAATATGCAAACCTTATTAATATTATTACTTTAATGGGAGTTTTCACATAACCATTACTACAGATAATAAAGAGCAGATTGTAATTCTTTTAAAACCTATTATAGTAGTATTAGATTAGACATCAGTTCCATTTTTTATCTTAGACCTAAGATCAGAACCTACTGCAGGCCTAAGCAATATGCCAATTGTGTCAGGCAGACCAGAAGCATAGGTAGGAGGAGGAGAAAGAGGAACAAGCACATGAAGATTCCTCTGTAATTTGACAGAGGACAAAGAAAAAAAAAGTTGCATATGATGTGGAATTATAGTGACGCTGTTTTAGCGAATTTCTTTTTTAAAACTGATTTGTGTATTTACTTTTAGTTTACAAGATTCAGTTCCACAGTCCCTTGAGTTTCAAATTTTCTCCCTCCCTCTCCCCCTCTCCCCCCCATGGCGGTATGCAATCAAGTATAGGATCTGCAAATACTTTCACGTTAGACTTTAGTCTGGTTGTATAGAAGGGTTGTAACCAATGGAGTGAACATCGCGAAAAAGGAAACAAAACCAAACATGGAGAAGAAAGAGAGCATGTAGTTTGCATCAGTCTCCATTTAAACTCTGTTCTTTCTAGATCTTTCTGTGAATGTAGACATCTCCTTCCATCCTGAGTCTTTTAGAGTTGTCTTACAACCTAGCGTTATCAAAGTCGGTCGTCATACATACGTTGTGTCTGTGATTGTGTACAAATTTTTCTTGTTTGTATAAGCCTCTCCAGGTAAATATGAAGTCCATCTGCTCCTCATTTTTTATAGCACAATAGTATTCCATTACATTTATACGCCACAACTTGTTTAGCCATTCCCCAGTTGAGGGGCATCCCCTTAATTTCTAGTTTTTTCCCATCACAAAGAGAGCTGCAATAAATATTTTTGTACATATGGGTCTTCCTGCCACTTCTCATGATCTCTTTGGATTACAACCCTAGAAGTGGTATTACTGGGTCAAAAGGCATGCAATTAATTATGCCCTTTGGGCATTGTTTTTAGCAAGTTTCAATGGTACTAGAACCAGATTATCAGTCAGTGATTTTTAAATGGATACCGAAAGGCAGTGAAGGAACTGAGAAAGGAAAAAAAGTGATAATCTTTGCCTTTAAGCCTATCTTTGGACTAACAATGACATAGAAACATTTTCTAACTTCCTGGACTAATAAAGTGAGAAATTTTTTTTTTTGGAGGGCAATTGTGGTTAAGTGACTTGCCCAAAGTCACATGGCTAGTAATTGTGTCAAGTGTCTGAGGTCATATTTGAACTCAGGTCTTTCTGACCCCAGGGCCGGTGCTCTATTCACTGCGCCACCTAGCCGCCCCAAGTGAGAAATGTAGAAAATAATTGTTGTCCGTCTTCCAAACAAATTGATGGAAATTGTAAAACATACTCACACTAGATTTATCTTAAATTTCTTAGCAATCTGCCATTATATTCTTTGTGCACCTGTGCCTGTAAACTATTTTCCCTTAGTTCCTTTGTATTCTTATCTGTGGTAGATGTTTGGAAGCACCATTTCCACTTCTCATTTCTTCTCACTAAATACTGCCTTTCTGGCCCCACCCTCACCACCATTTAAAAATGATTTTGCTTTGGACCTTTGAATTCATCAATGTAGGGAACTCTCATTGTGGAAATTCCTCCCAACAGCTCATTTTACAGATGAAGAAACTGAGGCAAACAGGGTTAAGTGACTTGCCCAGGGTCATTCAGGTAGTATCTTGAGGCAAGATTTCAACTAAAGAAGATGAGCCTTCCTGGCACCTAACTGCCCTAAGCAACCTGTGTATATACACATGTAGTTACAGTATCTGTGTGTAGTTATAGTACTTATAAGAACCCCTTCAGGTAGCTAGTGAAATTATTATTATTCTAATTTTACAGATGATGAAACTGGCTCTGGGAGGTTAAGTGATTTCCTGAGACATAGATAATAAGTGAGACAGGAATTGAACTCAGATGTCCTTACTCCCAAGTCCAGGGTTTGATTTTTCTACTGTACTTCTTAGTCTTAGTTGGAAAATTGATTAAATGATATTTTATTCTTTTATCTATATAAAGAGTCATCATTATTGAAGAAAAGTACTCATTTTCAGATGAGTGATTGAAATGAAGATTAATAAAGGACTGATGATAATTATATACGTATTGGATAAAATCATTAACTGCTTTGGGAAATTCAAACTTTCGACATCCCATTTAATCTGCTTTCTATTAATATTGTACCATTTTGTTCTCATATTTCATGCTCAGTCATCCCCCCACCCCCCACCCCGAAGCCTGTTTCTCTGCCCTTTTCAGCTTGTCCTTACCTTTGTTACTAAAAAGGGTTGTCCAGTTGATGTCCAAATTAATCAGTTTTGCTATTTCATAGATTTTAGTTTTTTTAACATTTATTTTTAAAATTTTGTAGACTTCTGTTATTATTGGGAGTAAAGTTTAGACTGCTGGCTAAAATGCAGTATTTTATAGATTTTATTTATCTAGGTATTATCCAAGCTTCTGATTACATTCACTGAGTCAATTCTATTTACTGAATTTGGAAATACTCTGTTGGTATTAACTGTTGCTTTGTAATAGGTTATCACACTTCCCTAAAAATTTGAAGAAAATTATAAAAGCACTGGAATTTTTTTTCTTTGATGTTATCTTATTGTAGCAATAAAAAATCCACAAATATGTAGCATTTAGAAAAAGATAAACCTGAAGTGGTCACAGTTTTGTTTAATTCTATCACTGCCAATTAAAGATGAATACCAATATTAATTTAGCTTCCCTCATGAAAAATTGAGAAAAATATTTAAAGTTACAGTACTATGTGCATTTTGCAATGTCCTGTTGCCCAAAAGAGGAGAGAGAAGTAATGTACAGTTCCTTTCCCAGTAAGTGAAAGTCAGATTACAACAGGTAAATAACTGTCTGTATAATAGTGATTACTGCTTTAATTTTCGTCAGTTTTGGTTGGAGTACTACTGTATTTTACTTATTTTTTAGAAATCATACAGCAATGAAAACAAAAAAAAATAGCTGACCATACACATTTATAAACTGCCTAATTTTGTTGTTTAGTGACAAGAATGTTTGGGAAGAAATATAAATTAGAATAAAGCTATCATTTCCATATTCTCATATTAATGACAGTTGCCTACATTTACATAGCACTTTACAGGAATATATCACTTTGCATACCTTTTTAATTTACTGACTATTTTATAACAACTCTGTGAGATTGATGTTAGAAATATTTTTCCTCAATTTTGTATGTAGCACTCCCTTTGGGAGGAGCTACTACGCCAACTCATACTTACACTATATACACTTATACCACCATAGCTCACAAGCCCCTAATAATGAACTTATTTTAAATGGCAATCCAGCAGCTACAATTAGCCCAAAGCAACAGCCTTGGCTAAGAGGGCATAGAAAGCACTATAAAACGTTCCCCTCATAAACCTGGCTTTCAGTCTCCCACGGATACATAAAGCATCAGTGGGAAGAGAAAGAACAGGCCTGGAGTTTCTGGTAGTGAGGCACAAATGGTATGAGCACATGTTTGTTGCCCTGGCAGTGCATCCCTCTGATACTGTCATTTCTTAGCTAATGGAATCCTCATGCCACACCTCTCTTCTCTTTTCTGCTATATGTGCCATTTAGCTAGGTTCTCTGGGTTTATTTTCTTATTGATTTCAGCACCCATTTGCTGGGGCTAATTCTTGAAACCACAAGTTGGCTTTCTTCTCTGCTGCTGGGAGCCATATTCCTTGAAGCTACTTGGCTGCTGCTTCTCTATGCTTGTGTGTGTGTGTGTGTGTGTGTGTGTATACATACATACATACATACATATACACATATATACACATGCATATATACAAGTAAGTACACATATATACATCTACACAATGTATGTATGTATGTGTATGCCTGGAATGTGTATGTTTCTCCTTTCTGGATATATCTCAAATGTACCGCTCCAAATAGGAGAAATAGCAGTGCTGCCAAAGTCCATCACTGGGGGCTGGGAGTGGGAGCAGAGAAGGAAATCTCTCCCTCTCTCCCTGACCCACTCCCTCTCCTCCCCATTCCCCCGCTCTCTACCCTAAGAGGTGAAGAGCTGTTCCATCTTAGGATCTGCTTTTCCTTGACTGCTGGCTCTTGTCTTGACTGCCTCCACAGCTGGTGAACTCAGCCTTTTTCCTTTTTTTTATTAATTAGTTTATTTATTTTTAGTTTTCAACATTTACTTCCAAAATATTTTGAGTTCTATTAACACTTACTAGCCGTATGACCTTGGGCAAGTCACTTAACCCTAGTTACCCTGCCTTCCCCCTCCAAAAAGCAAAAAAAAAAAGATTTTGAGTTCTAAATTTTCTCCCCTTCCATCACCTGCTACAGTACAGTCTGATATAGACTGTACCTATACATTTACATTAAACCCATTTTTACATTAGTCATGTTGTAAAGAAAAATTAGAACCCATGAAGGAACCATGAGAAAGAAGAAACCAAAAGAGAGAGAGCAAATAGTATGCTTTGATCTGCATTTAGACTCCATAGTTCTTTTTTTGGATGTGAATAGCATTTTCCATCATGAGTCTTTTGGAGTTGTCTTTAGATCCTTGCATTGTTGAGAAGAGCTAAATCTATCAAAGTTAGTCATTGCACAATGTTGTTGTTATTGTGTACAATGTTATGGTTTTGCTCATTTCACTTAGCGGCAGTTCATGTCATGATTGAAATGATAGAGCAACACAGGGTTGTTTTTGTAATGCATTTGGGATAGTGTCTGGCACATAGTAGACACTATATAAGTGTTATATATTATTATTATTATTAATTACTATTATTGACTATGGATTTTAGTTTGTAGGTCAGGAAGTGTCAGTGGGGAGCAATGAACATCCCAACTCTACCTGGCTGTATGTGTGTGTATGAGAGAGAGAAGAAGAAGAGGAAACAGAGAGAAAGAGGAGAGAGAGAAAAGGAGAATGAGAGAGAGCAGAAGGTAGAAAGAGGAAGAGGGTTGTGGTGATAGTAGTGGTCAGTGTTGGAGAGTTTGGCAAAGGATATGGTATCTTTCAGGAAAATGACAGGTTTCAGTAAGTGCCAGAAGATTATAGGATATTGAAAGGAAGAATAGATCGAGAATGATTTGTGATGAAATGAGTTTTAATTCCATAGTAGTTAATGGAATAGGAGGACAGAAAAGTATAGGGACTGGGAAGGGCTAGGTCTGTGCTAGACAGAGATAAGAAAGAGGTAGCAGATAAAAGTTAATATTCAATCCAAGGCAAATTAGTGAGCAAGTATAATTTTCTGAAAATATTTACAGATATGTTATCTTTTTTCTTCTTAAATTGCTTAAATAGCTGTTAACAAAAACAACCCCAGATAAAATTCAACCATGTAGATTTCAAGATTTGTGCTTGTTGGAAAGTTTAGAGGTTGACTTTTTCAGCTCCAGTGTAACTGGCTGGGAGGACAATTCCTTGTTAGAACCTGTTCTTCTTAGCATGTCAGGACAGGTTCAGAGGGATTACATGCTACGCTTAATCCTTGTTCACCTCAACTCCAAAATTACAATGAAACCGGATTCTCTGTTCTACAAATTACAAGCTACACATGCACATTCTCTAGAGTCTCTAGCTAGGAGACTTTTTTTAAAGATGGCTTTCAAGTCACTTATGTTTCTATCATGTTTTCTATCATTCTGTCATTAAAATTCAAACCTCATGAAATTGTTACTGAATATTTCGAATTTACTGTTTTGACCAATTGGATTCTTTTTTTTCAATTGTATTCATTTTAACAACTTAATTTCTGTGTTACTGATCACTAAATAGCCTTGCAATCTGGAAGCACTTAAAGAGAACAGAGAGGAAAACTCTCTGATCTCAGCCAGCTTTGAACAATGACATTGTCGAACAGCTAGACATCATATAGTAAGGCAGCTGGGTGCTATGATGAATAGAGTGCTGGCCCTGGATTCAGGAGGACCTGAGTTCAAATTTGACCTCATATACTTCCTGGCTGTGTGACCCTGGGCAAGTCACTTAACTGTTTGCCTCAGTTCCTTATCTATAAAATGCAGGAAGGAAATGGCAAACCGCTCAGTTGGGTCTTGCATAGCACAATGAAACTATAAGCTATGCTGTGCAGGTTTACCCCAGGTGGACAAGTCATAGTAGAGAACTCTGAAAAAGGTGATTCGCTGGAAAAGGAAATGGCAAACCACTCCAGTATCTTTGCCAAGAAAACCCCATGGACAGTATTAAAATGATTTTTAAAAATGACACCAGAGGATGATCCCTCAGGTTGGAAGGTGTTCAGCATGCTGCTGGGGAAGAGCAGAGGACGACTACAAGTAGCTCCAGGAAGAATGAAGCAACTAGGCCAAAGCTGAAAGGGAGCTCAGTTGTGGACGTGTCTGATGACCAAAGGAAAGCACACAGTTGTAAAGATCAATGGGAACCTGTGATGTAAGATCTATGAATCAAGATAAGCATACAGTAAATGGAAAGATTACTCATCAACATCTTGGGCGTCAGTGAACTTAAATAGATGGGAATGGGTGAATTTAATTCAGGTGATCACTAAATATACTACTATGGGCAAGAATCGCTTAGAAGTACCCCTCATACAAGAGTGAGAAAAGCAATACTGAGTGATATCTGCAGACAGAATGATCAGTTCAAATCCAAGGCCAACTATTCAATATCATTGTATTAGTCCTTGCTCTAACTACTAATGCCAAAGAGGCTAAAGTTGATCGGTTTCATGAAGAGCTACATCTAGAAATAATTTCCCCTTCCACCCCCAAAAAAAACCCAACAGGATGTCACATTCATCATAGGGGATTGAAATGCAAAAGTAGGAAATTAAAAGACAATTTGAATAACAGGTAAGTTTAGTTTTGAAGTACAAAATGAAGCAAAGCAGAGACTAATAAGAGTTTTGTCAAGAAAACTTGTTGGTCATATCAGTCACTCATTTATTTTTTAACAACCCCAAAGTTGACTCTACACATAGACATCACCAGATGGTCAGTATAGATATCAGATTGATTATATACGTTGTAGCCAAAGGTAGAGAAGTTCTATGCCAGGAGCGGGGAACCTGTGGCCTTGAAATCACATGTAGCCTTGAAGCCTCAGCCTCACCACCCTTGCTTCTATACAAGACCTGAAGCTGACTGGGGCTCAGATCATGAGCTTCTTATTGCAAAAATATACTTAAATTAAAAGTAGAAAAAACCATCAGACTGTATAGGTGTGACCTAAATAATGTCTCTGATGAATATGAAGTGGAAGTAATTAATAGATTTAAGGGAATAGATAGATCTGATAGATAGAATGCCTGAAGAACCCACGGACAGAGGCTTGCAATATTATACAGGAAGCGGTGACAAAGAACTCAAAAAAAAGAGCAAGGAAGCAAATTGACCGATTGATGAAGCTTCCCAAATAGCTAAGGAAACTATGTATGTGGTCCAAGAGCATGCAGTCCCAAGAAGTACCAGTTTGAAATTGAACATGGATGGAACAACTGATTAGTTTAAGATTGAAAAAGGAGTACAGCAAGGTTGGATATTGTCACTTTATTTAATTTATATGCAAAGTCCATTGTGCAAAATGCTGGGTTAGACTAATCAAAAGCTGAATTAAGGTTGCTGGGAGAAATATCAACAATCTCAGATGTACATTAGATATCACTGTGATAGCAAAAAGTGAAGAAGAATTAAGAAGCCTTTTGATGAGGGTGAAAGAAGAGAGTGTAAAAGCTGGCTTGAAGCTTAACATCAAAGAAAACAAAGATCTTGGCAACTGGTCCCATCACTTCCAAGCAAATAGAGGAAGAAGAAATGGAAGCAGTTTCAGGTTTTATATTCTTGGGCTCAGGGATCATTGCAGATGGTAACTGCAGCTATGAAATTAAAAGACGCTTGCTTCTTGGAAGAAAAGCTGATGTGAATGGCATACTAAAAAGCATCTCCTTGTTTTTGGCCCATCCCCTGAGCTCATTTCTAGTAACAGTGACAGCAGGGATTGAGGTAAGAAACAGAGAAAGTCAGTATCTCAGATCAAATCTAAAACTTCATTAACCTGCAGCCAATATAGGAATTGTAAAAAAAAAAACATACCTTGCCGACAAAGGTCTGTATAGTCAAAGGGATGTTTTTTAAAAACAATTTCCACATTAGTTGTGTTGTGAAAGAAGAATTAGAGCAAAAGGGAAAAACCAAGAGACAGAAAAAAACAACAAAAAAGGTGAAAATAGTATCAGCACTCAGACTCCATAGTTCTTAATCTGGATGGATACTATTTTCCATCCTGTGTCCTTTAGAGTTGTCTTAGATCATCATATTGCTGAGAAAAGCATGGTTTTTCCGATAGCAATGTAAGGCTGTCAGATTTGAACTATAAGGAAAGCTGAGTGTTTCAGAATCTATGCTTTTGAATTGTGATACTGGAGATATTTTTTGAGTCTCTCAGACAGCAAAGAGATCATATCAGTTAATACATAAATTAATTCAGGCTTGTTCCCCTGGAAGGTCAAATACTAAAGTTGAAGCTTACTTTGGCTGCATAATGAGAAGACAGGACTTATTGGAAAAGACCCTGATGTTGGGAAAGATTGAAAACAAAAGGGAAAGGGAGTGGCAGAGGATGAGATGGATACGTAGTGTCATTGGAAGCAGTGAACATGAGCTTGGACCGACTTTGGGAGATAGTGGAGAATAGAAAGGCCTGGTGTGTTATATAGTCCATGGGGTCATGAAGAATCTAAACTGACTCCGTGACTGAACGACAACACTTAATATTTCAATAGCTGTTTAGTTCTATCCTTCTAGGTAGTTTTGAGTACTCTGTTATTAGTTCCTTAATCTTTTTGATAGTAAATGACAAATGGTGTCATTAATGGAGTTGGAGCAACTTGCCTGAGGATATTAAAGTTAAGCAGTGGTAGAGCTTGATTTAGAATGATGGAACTGCTTATTTATGCTTTTTATATTCCCCTGTAATGCCTCTTAGTTCAGGATCTGCTTGTTAGTCTGTATTACCTCTCTTCCATTAAAGCAGTGGTTCTCAAACCTTCCTAAATGCTGCAACCCTTTAATACTTTTATGTGGGCATATCTGCATGTGGGCAGACCTGCCTGGAGACAGATAGAGGAGTGGTGTCTCAGTTCCTAAGACCATTGAAAATATGTGTTTTCCAATGGGCATAGGCGACCCCTGTGAAAGGGGTCCTTCGACCCCCAAAAGGGTTGCAACCCACAGGTTGAGAACCGCTGCATTTAAGGCTTGCTCTTTATATATATTTATGTATACATGTATGTATATATATATATATATATATATATACCCACATATACACATAGCTATGTGTACATACACACATGTACACACACACAAATGGACTATATATTTAAGAACAGACTAGCTAAGTTCAGAAAGACTCATTCCTATGTTGGCTGCAGGTTAATGAATTGTTTTGGATTTGATCAGAGGTACCGATTTTCTCTGTCCTTTCTTACCTCAATCCCTGCTGTCACTGTTACTGGAAATGAGTTCAGGGGATGGGCCAAACATAAGGGGAGAGTTTACCTCCCCAATCTGACAACTAAAAGGCAGTAGACACAAATTTATAAGTGAGAGGCCATGGAGTGTAATGGATTGCATTGTAGACTCGGAGTAAGGAAGATTCAGGTTCAAGTTCTACCTCCAACACTTAGTTATGTGACAAAGGGTAATTTACTTAACTTCTCTGGGTTTTAGTTTCATTGTTTATAAAATGAAGACAATACCTGTAGTAGCTATCTCAAAAGACTGTTAAGAGAATTCAAATGAGATGATGAATGTAAAGCTTTTTCTAAATCCTAAGTGCCCTAAGAATGTTAGCAATTTTCATTATTATTTTCATTTTTCTTTGTAATTTCACCATAGTAAGAGGGTAGCAGAGTAAAGCACTTCCCTTTGGCTCAACTTGGAGTTGCTAATAAATATAATAATAGATAAAATTTGTATGATGCTTTAAATCTGTAAAGTTCTTTATGTATGTTATTTCATTTGGTCCTCATAATAATAGTGAGGTAGGTGGTAATTCCCATTTTACAGATGAAGGAAGGGAGGAACAGAAGAGTGAAGTAACTTTTGAGGCAGGATTTGAATTCAGGTCTTTCCTAATCCAAGTTAAATGCTTTATCCACTATGCCACCTAACAGCACTCAAGGGATATAAATTCATGTCTAGATTTCCCAAAATGTGACTGCCAAGGTCTTTTTTTTTTGTCTAGTGTAGAGGCTGGTGTGTTTGTCACAAGAGCGAGATTATTCAATATTGGACTCAGTACTTGAGGACATTCTCTTAGAAGGCCTTAGTTATGAGCATATATAGAATTTTTAAAGAAATGGGCTTTAAAGGATTTCTAATGAAATAGGCAAAAAATGCCAGGATTGGTAAGCACCAAATGAGACTAACCTGGAAGTTCCTCCCACTCCCTGTTAGGATTGTAGATTTAAAACTAGCAAATACATAGAAGTCACCTGGCCCAACTCCCCTCATTTAAAAGGAAATTGAAGCCTTGAAAAGTCCAGGAAGCAAATGACAGAGGCGGGATTTGAACCCATATCCTCTTACTATAAATCCAGTGCTTTTTTCCCCCATGCCTTTGCCTTTTCTGACTAATTCAGTTCACAGAATCTCAGAGCTGAAAGGAACATCTTAGGCTCTCTCTATACTTGACTGGGATGTCCTCTCTACACCATGCCCCCAAGGTGATCCTCCAGCCAGCCTTCGCTCCAATGTGTGTTAAGTAACTGCTCTGTGCTGTTGTTGGTTGCCTCTGCAACTACAAACTTAGCTATTTCCTTGTTAGTTACTACTCTTCCTGATCCAGGGCATTAACTTGAAAATGAAGTTCTTAGACTTCCTGTCCCTCGATAAATAAATGGCCCCCAAAGAAAAAGAATCAGAGAACTTGGTGCATTGAAAAGAATTAGGGGAAACATGAATTGAGTTCTGCACGCCCCCCTTCTCCAGCAATATCTTGTTACCTAATATTGAGTAAAACTTCATTGTCTCGTTTTCTTTCCTTGGAAGGATGGGAATGAGGCATTTGCTACCAGTTATTTAAATGTTTTAGATCCCTATGCTACTTCATGTAAAATTTAAATTTTTATGATGCAGTTGCAAAGATTTGGATTTGCAAAAGTGGAAATTTAAAGAGAAATGTTTCCTAATGAACTTAAACACTTAAAGACGGGAGGAATATATAACACTAACTTTACTTTTTCTCATGCAACACAATGAACAAATCTGGTGAGGTGTTGTCATTTTATTTTCTGATTCAAATAACCTGCAAAGTTCACTTTTATTTGTTTATGGGGTATAATTTTTTTCTCATTTCCTTACTCAGATGTATAACTCTTTTGAAATGTTAGTGATTGTGTTTTATGCTTAGACTTTCTCCCTGCATACTATTGAATAGATCATTACAGAATTGAGAGATGTGCAGATAAAAATTATACTCCAGCCATGGTATATGGGTGGTATGCTTCATTTTACAGAACATTTGCATCCCAGGAAGGTTGCCTGTGCCTCTCCCTTTTATTATCTTTCATTCCAAACACATAACCCAGGCCTCCCAGAACCTTTGCTTTGCCCTCAAGCTATCACCTTATCTAATAGTCTCTTATCTATACACCATCTTCACCCTCTCCCTTGCACAGCCCTCCCTTACTTCAATACAATTCACTTGCAAGTCATGGCATCACCTTTCTGATGTCGTGGTCCTCGTCAAGAAGGAAGGACAAGTAACAACCTGTGAATAGTGTTAGCTGCCTCCCTGGTGGGCAGTGCAGCTCCCTTCCTCCCTTCCTTCCTCCCTTCTTTCCTCCCTTCCTCCCCATCTTCTGAGCTCCATTTCCCCATCTCCAACTCTATTGGTCATTTCTACCTGAATGTCTTACTAGCACCTTAACTTAAACATATGCAAAACGGAATTTGTCATCTGATCTCTGTAAATCTGTCTCTCCTCCCAGCTTCTTTATTTTTATTGTTAATACTGTCATCCTCTCAGTAATGTAGGCTTGAAATCTTGCAATCATCTTTTCTTTTTCTCTTTCCCTAAATTCCTAACCACCACCTAGTTGTCAAATAGTGTTGATTCTACCTCCACAATATTGCTACGCCAAATCTGCTTCCCAAATAAAGAACTAGGATAAACTAGAATGTTCTACCCTCCAGCTGTCCTGCTTAATCTCTCTACCCCGGTTGAAAGTTCTAAGTGTCCATCTCTCCATGTAAAATAAACCAGTCTTTGTAGAGTAGCCTGCTTGACCCAGACCTGGAAACTGCAGGGCGCTAAACTGAAGTACCAGCCTCAGGTGTGAGACACCCCAATTCAGACACTGTAACATAAAGCACTAAAATTCCAAGTTCCCTGGAGCTGAGCTCTCTGCTTGGCTTTTTGATTATCTGATTAAAGCAACTGACAGTACTGAGAATTGCTTAGAAAGTTAACTAACTCTTGCTAGGATATAGTGTGAGTCCAAAGTGAGAGCGGAAATGTGAGAGAGAGAAAAGTAGCTGGACAATGTGGGTAGCTTATGGATGCTTAGAACAAAGTTTTTAAAGATCCAAATGACAAAGATTCAAGTATCCTTATCTCAGTCATATCCTGGAATATTATTACTAATAGAATAGTCTGCCATACCCGGGAAGTAGCTTGGATAAGACAAGACTTGTTATCAAGGACCTAGGAAGTCATGGGGAAGGTCAGTTGTCTTTTATCCAAATGTATCTTACAGGACAAAGGCTGCTCCCTGAGAGCAGGCCACAGTCTCAAAGACAT
>CM053587.1:231365324-231420071 GCA_028646515.1 Pseudochirops corinnae
TTTCTCCTCTAATTTGCCCTTATGAGTGTCTTTATTACTTAGGGGTGGATTATTTTTGGAACACATTTGTCAGTGTTAGTGTCTTAATATACTGTTTGATTCCTGTAGTTATGTAGTATACAAGTTTTTTGAACTAGCTCAGATAATATCACAACTCATAGTTAAACTGAGCCTTAGCTTTTTGAGAATAATAGATTTCTATACAGCTTAGAAACATAATTCTGCTAAGGATTAGGCCTGTGGTTATAGATCTTGCCAAGATGATGAACCCAAGAAATATGCTATATATTATTTTGTCAAAAAAGTATTTTCTGGAGATTAAATGTTGAAGCTGTTTGAAAATTGAAAAACTGAAGTTGCCCTAGATGCCATTATCAGATCTTTTGACCTAGAAGAGACTTGAATGTGATTTTAATCTGAGATGAGAATCTTTCCCTCTTTTTCCATTAAAAGTCAGAATTTGTAAAATCTTGGTCTGTAAAAATATGAGTTGGTGAGGGTTAGGAGATGGGATTTATTTGGGTAGCCACTTTGAAAATTTCTAATTTGCCATATGAATAGCTGTATTTTAAGTGTTTTTTATAATTTCCAAATCCATAAGGAAAGTGCTTAGTGTTTCCATTTTTCATGACTGTAAAAGTTTCCATTTCAAAGCTTCTTTAATGAAGTGAAATAGATTTTCATTATAGTTTTTTTTGTTTGTTTTTGGTTCTAACAGATTGTTTCTAGTAAGAAGTTAACTCGACCATTGGTCCTTAAAAATGGAAAACCTGCAGGAAAAGGGAGCATCACGGTAAGACAAGGCTTTTTCGTTTGTTAAATTATTTAGAAGAAAGAGGTAACATTATGGGAAGATATATAAGAGGCAGCAGGGTGTAGTGACTAGAGAGTTGGTCTCAGCACCATGAAGATCTAGATTCAGGTTCTGCCACTGACACATATTTGCTGGGTGACCTTGGGGGAGTCCCTTAATCTCTCAGTGCTTTTGGCAACTCTGAGACTCTTAAGTTGCATAGAAGGTGCCAACCTGTGTTTATAAGAGGGAGTTTCTTGCTAAGAACTGCTTAGATCAATGAAATCACAAGTCTTTAGAAAAATAAAATAGCCAACTAAACAAACCACAAGACAGCTGTTTTTCAGCAATATTTTATTATTTCTTCCTAAGCAAATGAAAAAAAATTTTTTTTTGGCCAAATAGTAAGGTAGAGTTGGACTCCAAATATTTGGAAAATGGGGGCAACTCTGCTCTGGAAATCTCTTCTTTTAGTTACTGGATGCTTAAGAAACAGGAGCTCAGCTGCTCTGGAAATTTGTGTGTTTGCCATGTGAGACCTGTGCCAGCTATCTCCACATGTTCGTTCTTTCCTACCTCTCCATTGCCAGTGGAAATAGCATTTCCTGCATAGCCTCAGTCTTGTAACATGACTAGCTAAGTGAAAAGTGATAAGTGAAAAGTGATACTCAAGCTAAGGGGCACATTTTGGCTCTTTAATTTGAGCATACTTTCATAAAACCAACAGACAGACTACACAAGTATTTGGAAAGAACATCTCTGTGAAATATTTTGGGTGCTATCTTGACATGTAGCCATTCTATACCCTCTCCTCTCCTCTTCCTATCTTAATTACCCATTGTGCAGAGACATATTAACATATTGTGACACACATTCCCAAGTTATCCATCTTTCCTGTCTTAGATATTAAAACATACTCCTCTTTTCACTTTTGTCTATCACTTACTTTCTTTTGTTACCATGCATCTTGTCCAAGAATGAAGAGTCTAAGAGCATTGGCCCTGCAGTCAGGAGAACATGAGTTCAAATCCAGCCTCAAATGCTTGACTCTTACTAGCAGTGTGACCTTGGGCAAGTCACTTAACCCCAATTGCCCTACCTTCCCCCCTCCAAAAAAAAAAAAAGAATGGAGATTGTATATAATGTAGCAGCCATTAAACACCTTCCATGTTCAAGGGATGATACTCTCTGTACTGGAGGATTCAAAGAAAAAACTCCATAGTTCTTGCCCTCAGGGAGTGCACATTATAGCAAACAGATTTCTAATTTTGCATGTTTTTTTTTTTCTTCTAAGTACCAAAATAGGTCTCTCTTTTTCAAATTATTGGATTGTTGAATCTTATGTAACTTTTGGCCATGCGATTCCCATAGACCTATCTATTAAGAACATTGTAAATCCCTCTGGGGAAAACTATGTTATGGTTAGTTTTTTGCTGGAAGACCCTGACCCACTGGATTTTCAATTAATGATAGGATTAGTATTTTCAAGTTCATGAAGTAAAAAATATTATAACTCTATTTTAAGAAGAGTTTTTGAGAACTGTCCTTGGTAGTTAGAGGACCTTGTAGATAATGATGTAACATCAGGCCTCTACGGCTTGCCTCTCTTCTTCTGGCCACTAGTACCTAGACAGCCATATTTTGGGGGTTATCATTATTTTTGATAAAAGTCTTTTGTTTTTACATCATATTGATTTCTGTCTATCTGTTTGTCTAACAATGATCTATCTATCTTTCTATTCCCTCCATAGTAAGGCATTTCTTGTAACAAAGATTAAAAAGGAAATAAGGGTCACATATGTAACTTTATTACCAAACTAAATAAAGTAAAAATAGTTGTAGTTTAGGAAAATTCATGCCATCCTCAGCAGAAATTTTTCTGGTTGAGATTCAACCCAACTTATTTTGAAGTATACCTTATTCTTTCAGTATTTGTCCTTTTCAAAGAAGAAAGATCTGTTGAAGATAAAAACAAAACAAAACATTTCTTCTTATATCTGTAGAACTTTGATATTTTGTGTTCTGTTTTATACACAGACATTTTACAATAAAACCTAACCAGAGCCTTTTTAAAAAATGTTTTAACTCTTAAAAGAACAAACTGTCCAAGCTAAGTTTTTCATAACATTAAACTTTTCATAAGGCCAAAGTTATCTCTTGTAATGATATAATAAATGGCCAGATAATCTGAGGTTGTTTTTACCATATTGTGTTCATATTCTTATGTTGTATAATTAAACTTTATAGTCTGTGTGGGGTTTTTTTTGGACTCTTATGTAAAGTGGATATTTCTGTCATTTTGCATGGTTTCTTACTCAGATTTTACCAATACATTATAAAATATTTCCAAAATAGATAAATGATTAAGGGGGAAAAGCAGTTTGGTAAAGACAACAAATTCATTAATGGTTTCTGACAGTATGTTCTTCCACCTCAGAAAATAAGAGAGGAAAGTGTATTTTCTCAACTCTTCCCCAGGACAAAATTTAATCATTTAAATTTTACAAATTAAGTTTCGTTTTTATTGTTCTTTTTGTTTATGTTATTGTAGTTATTGTATAGATCATATTCCCGATTTTTCTCACTTCACTCTGCATCAACTTTGAATTCTTCTTAGTTGTCATTTCTCATATACATAGCTGTATTACATTGCATTTATATACCACAATTTGTTGATTGGTGGGGACATCCAGATTGGAAAAAGAATGTTGGATGTATTTCCTTTTGTAGTTCATTTAAATATAGTAGGATTGGCACATGAAGATCAATTCTTTGATGCTTCAGACTTTTTTTTCCATTTACCATGGCACACCTTTCCTAAACTTTCATCTTTATTCTCCAATCTGTGTATTCAACACTAATATAATTATTAAATATTTTAAAATCTATCTAAAGGTAGGATGGAATAGTAACATTATAATACAACAGAATTTATCAGTACTAGAAAAATAGACCAGAAAAATAGATTCTATTTTTTTCTTATTTAATTTGTCTATTACTAGATTTCAGCTGAAGAAGTAAAGGATAACAGAGTGGTCTTATTTGAAATTGAAGCAAGAAAACTGGATAACAAGGTTGGTAGAATGTAAAGATTTCCATAATGTAATAATACACAACTAAATCTCTTCTGGAGGGAGATTTGGTTTCAAACAAAACCTAGTGATATGCCTCTTGTTAAAAGAACAGTAGGGGGAAGGTTTGTGGAATATTGTGATATGTATAAATTGAGTAGTGATTAGGTAGTTAATTGCACTCAGATTCTATTTATGTCTGATGCTAACTCCACATTTTTTATCTGAACCCATAATCTCTGAGACCTTAACCTGCTCCACTTTTACAACTTAGCATATTCACTTTTCTTTCTCAAAAAAAAAAAAAGTTGTGTGGAGTTAGTGTTTGTCTAAAAATCTTCAGTGGTAATTTAGTTCTTAACATTTGTTTAAATTGCTTGATTTTTTTGGTTTGCTTTATATCTAAAGATGACCATGATCTAGTTTGGACAGATACCCTTCATTTAGAATTAGGATATCCTGGTTCTGGTTTTGGTTCAAGTATTGTCAGGGTGCATGACATTTGACAATGACCTGTTGTAGCAGCAAGCACCCTGGCATACCCAGGGTGGCTGCTAGCACAGATTCTTAGATCTGCTTTTCCAAAGGAAAGCAAGTCAAAATGGGTTAACAATTGTACTTTAATCAAACATATATCATTTACCTAGTTCAGGGGAAAAAGTCAGCATCCTGAACTTCAGAGAATACAAACAGAAGTTACAACAGAAAATAACGCAGTTCAGCAGACAGGGCTTCCACCTGTCTGACCATTACATCCATACCTGGTTAGTTACCAGAGAGGGAAGCAGCAACATCTGGGTTTTCAAAGCTGAGGGGCCCAGTGGCTGCCCAGAGTCTCATCTGGCCAAATCACACAACTCTTTCCAAAGTGAGCCCCAAAGCAAAACTGCACATCAGGATATATATATATAGCCTTCTCCAGGGTCAGAGAATGTCATAACCCTCTTGACCCACTGCCCAATCACAAAATAATAAGGCATGGGCATTCCTGAAGAACAAGCCTCCTGCCACGAGCTCCATATGACCACATTCAGCCTATTAGGGGGAAGAGTATACTTTCAAATTAGGGAAGGTTCTCAAATTCACTTAAGCCTATCAAGGGGCCAAGATTTTCAGATTCTGAAGATTTTCAGATTCCTATTACAACTGTGCACCTCAATATTTCCCCCACAAAAGAAAATTTATAACACTTCTCCTATCTCACAAACTTGTTTTCAGCCAATCATCATGAATATATTAAACATTTACTATGTGCCAAGCACTGTGCTAAATGCTGTGTATGCAAAAGAGACAGAGACAGAGAGAAAACAATACGTGCCATCAAGGAGCTTACATTCTAATGAAAGACATAACATATACACAAATGGGCATATCAAGGTATATATATACAGAGTAGATACATGGTAATATTAAAGGAGAAGGCACTAGCAGTTGGTGATGGTGGTGATGGTAATGAGGATAAAATGAAATAATACCTCTCAAAGCCTTTGGAAAATTAGACTACCACCTCCACCACCAACAACTGAAACCCAGAACGTATTTGTATCATGGAGTCTCTGTACTAATGGGTAGTTAGGGAGATTTAGGAGCTAGAACAATAAATGAGATTAATGAAGGGAGGAAAAGCATCCAGGAAAAGAAAAATTAGGTGCTAGACTTAAGTATTAAATATAATTTTCAAGCAAAATATAAATGTTGAGTTTGTGTCAATTTTAGCTGATTAGTTAAGTCACTTTTGAGCTCCTGAATTTTTTTATGTTACTTGTTAGCTTATTTGTTTAAAACAAATAGCCAACAGAGACTACTCTGTTAGATTCTTTATTATCAAGTTAACTTTATTCTCTGTCCATAGACTGAACCCCTCTCCATGTTAGCTATCACGTACATCAGTTATAAGGAAGGATATGTGATCAATGCAAATCTATCACCTGTCCTAGAAAAATCGTTCAAAATTTATGCTTTATTCATCCGTGGTAAAAGTTACCATTTTTGTTTCAGAAAGACAATTATTTTTTCAAAGTGTAAGGGCAGATTCTTAATGTCATCTGCCCTGTAAGGTAACTTTGCCCAAAGGGAACATATATCACTGCAGAGAGATTTCTAAGTTTATGTTTTTTCTAGCATATTAGCCCTCATTTCTAAGTGGTTGGGGAGGTAGATAGTTTTTCTAATTTAATTAACACCAATGTATATTTGAGCTAACTCCCATAGCTCAATACTTGTACACTGTAGTTGCAGATGATGTTACTGCTTTATTTTTAGGATTTATTTGGAAAATCTGATCCCTACCTGGAATTTCACAAGCAGACATCAGATGGACAGTGGCTAATGGTACACAGAACAGAGGTAAGTTAGTGGAGTGTAAGGATGAAAAGTATGTGTTGGAAGGAAGTTGCTTTCAGTGGAGTATCGGTATTCTGGCTGTTTTCTTTTTATTTAAATTGATACATATTGTCCGGACATAGTTGAAACTTCCCGAACAAACAAACCTTCCACCAGTCACATTCCTTGAAATCAGTTAAGCAGAATCCCCCAAACAGTGACTGTTCCTGATTAGGACATGCCACTCTCTACTGTTGTAGCTTAACCTGTTGTTACCCAAAAGAAAAGATGTGCGCTTTAACTTTAATAATTGATACCAACATTGTCATATTTGACTTGAATTTTGTTGCTAGTTAGGATTGTCTTTATATATACGTTGCTATTATGTATATGCACATGTACATACACACATACATATATACATATATACATATATATATATATATATATATATATATATATATATATACATCACATATTATATTTATATTGTTGCTGTCATTGACTATATTGTTCTTCTACCCCTTCACTCATGAGTGTTTTCTTGAATTCAATACTTAGGAAAATAGCCATGAAAGTTCAGACTTGCAAAGGCTGAGCTACACAAATGATTCATTATACATCCTCCTCAAAATGTATATATGTTAAAAAAAAAATTAGAGGGTATTGCAGGATTGAGTATATCCTCCTATGAGTTTTTACAAGAATACCAGCCTGTGTTACAGTCATTTTGCAACAATGCCAACCTGGACTGGTTCAGATATATGCAGGCTACTGTTAAATGTAGGCCATCTGTTGGGTAGGGGAAAGATCGGGAGAAAATTTGTGACTCAGAATCTCGTAGAAATGAATGATGTAAACAAGAAAATAAATAAATTTATTTTTAAAAAAAGGAAAACTACATATTCACAATAAAAAAATTAATAAATATAGACCATCTCCTTAAAGTGATAGATCTCACAAATCAAAGTCAAGTACAGAGTTATATATCAGAAAAAATAACACGTATTATAGGATTATAGGCTGTACTTAGATTTTATGCAAGTCAGATTTAGGCAAAAAATTGTGGCCTATATTTGAATCTATGTACTAGGCTTTCTTGTTTCCCAGCAAGCAAGGAGCTAGAATGCAGGTGTAATTTAGTTGTGACTAGATGAAATGTCTAGTGTTGTAAGTTTATATTTCTTTTTTAACTCACTTTTTTTCTGTATATATGTAAGTGGTAACATGTCTCCTGACTGCCATCTTTGTTACCCTTAAAAGTTTTGTAACGAGTGAACATATTGCCCCAATGACTATTTTTTCTTCATACCATTACCAAGTTGTGTCTTTTATATATGGTTTTTGTGGAAGTTGAAAAATAGGTCGTACTTTGTATTTTCTTTTAAAAAAAGCATGAAAAGTTCAGCAAGAAAGGAGGGCTAATAGTTGCATGAAAATCAGTAGTCGGTCAACAAACATTTATGAAATGTTTACTGTGAATTAGGCACTGTGCTAATTGCTGGAGACACAAAGAAAGGCAAGAAACAATCTTGTCCCCCCCTCACTTCCCCTCCCCACCATGGAACTCATAGTCTAATGGAAGAGACAACATATAAGTAATTAGATACATACAAGATACTGAGAGAGTAGATGGAAGACAATCTGAAAGGGGAAAGCTTTAGTAAAGCCGATTAAGTTGGGGATTGTTTCTAGTCAATCTATTTACATTCCTTTTATAGGTCATTAAAAACAACTTGAATCCTGTTTGGAGACCTTTTAAAATTTCTCTTAACTCTCTGTGCTATGGAGATATGGACAAAACCATTAAGGTAACATGAATATTGTCTATATGCATTTTTTTTGAAATGTGAAGCAATATATGGAAAAAAAAGCAACATATGAAAAAAAAATATGAAAAACATTAATATTGTCTGCATTTTTTTTGAAATGTGAAGCAATATGTGAAAAAGTAGAACATACATATGTAGAGCACATATCTATGGAGTTGGATTCATATTCATATCTAGAGAATTCCAGAGGAGGAAGCTTGTCTCCAGGGAAGTGAATCAGAGAGTCTGAAATAATGTAATATAGCTTTTTATCCTTATCTCTACCAATTCAGTGTCATAAACACGGTTTTTAATTTTACTCCCTATTTCTGATGAAAAAAAGTCAGTCATTTAGTCAGTCTTCATATTTAATTAGAATTCTTTTGCTTTGAGTCTAGGAACCTTTTAAGTGTATACTCTGTTTTAACCAAGGTGAAACCTACAGCCCAGTTCTCAAGAAATGAGGAAAGTCTTGATGTTTCCATTCATTACTTTCAGCACAAAGTAGGATTGTCTCATTTATTTAGAATTTTAGAACAGTTGGATGAGCCTATAGAACAGTGGTTCTCAACCATCCTAATGCTGCAAACCTTTAATTCTCTTATCTTATCTGCTTGTGGGTGGACTGCCTGGAGAGGATATAGAGGAGCAGTGTCTCAGTTCCTAAGACCATGAGAAATATGTGTTTTCTGATGGTCTTAGGTGACCCCTGTGACCCCTGTGAAAGGATCGTTTGACCCCCAAAAGGGTCATGTCCCACAGGTTGAGAACCGCTGCTAAAGAACATTCCAAAAGGAAATGATTGACTGATGGCTGTCATCCCAGGATCAATGCTGTATAGACTTCTTATTAAAATTGAATGGCACAAAAAAGTAAATTAAATGTAGAGTTCTCTTTATTATGTGTTTCCAAGGATAGTTTTTCCCATCATTCAAAAAGAACTGTGAAATAATTCCATTGCAATTAATTTGGATAAAGCAGGAATGTTCTATCTTGGATTCATAATATTTTGTCTTAAAGAGAATATATTTGATTTCTAAAGTATTTTACTCACCTTCAGGAATAATAGCTTAGAAATAAACAAAAATCCATAAAAGTAGCTTAAAAATGCCTCTATGCAGCATTATATCTGTTGAGTTTTTGCTTTTTCTTAAATAGTAATAACTTGGGGGCTCCATCCTTAGGACCCAAGCAGGCAGAGAATGTTGGAGCTGCCCGAATTATGACTCTTCTTTTTCATTTCTAATGGTGTGTTAAAGATTAAATAATGCTTTTAAACTTTTCTGCTCACAGTGGCATGCTTAATGGGCTATTTTATTATAGTAAGTAAACTGGTTTTCTGAGCTTTCTCTAGTGAATGCCTCTCTTCATTTCAAAATTGCTCAGTTTGTGCATTGATAAAAAATGCACAAACTGACTGCATACATCGTCAGTTACATTTCTTCTAAATTGTGTGTGTATATGTGTGTGTGTTTGCAGTGAGTCTCAGGAAGTTTTGTAGATCTGTGAGTCTTTCTGCTTTGAGGACTAACAGAAATGAGGAGTTGAGCTGGGGAGGAGAGGGTGCTGTGAAAATCAGTAGCAATTTCTGTACTCTATGAACTTGCCAAGTGTTGAGCTTTTTAGCATGTATCATTTCCATAACATCAAGCCGACAGGAAGAGAAATTACCATGCATGCTTGCCACCTTGCCAAGAATGTGAATGCATCAATATAATGTTGTGGAGCTGTGTGGTGTGGGGGCTTTTTTTTTTTTTTTTATATATTTCTATATGTATGTCTTTGTGTATGTGTGTGTGTATACAATGCATGTGTTTAAATGTTAAACTTTAAATTTTACAAGTACTGCTTCTTATTGGTTGGTTGGTTGATGTCGTTCATTCTCAAAGAGGACCAAAGAGACATAACTATGTTAGAGTCAAGTTACAGTGCATCTGACTGTGGCTGATCAGGTGAATATGAGTGTAGAATGCTCTACCACAAGTTGGGCACTAGTAGTCCATGTGAACACTTGGGGTGGGTTCTCTCAATTTGTGCACCTCACGTTTCTTCTGAGTTACTGCAATTCTGTTTTGCTCACAGAGCCCAGCACCTTCTCTGATGCTGAGCAGTCCTGTGACAGTATCTTCCCATGTCACACAGTCAGTTCCAAAGTTCTTAAGAGAGACCTTGAGAGTGTCCTTATATTGCTTCTTCGTAATCTATTGATAGACACTGGGTTATGATATGATCCACACATTTTCAAGGAGAAAAATGGGCAGAAATCCTGTGGTGTTATCTTTACTGTATCCGGCCACATGCCAGTGAGTGTTGCAGAGTCATTTCTCTCCCTCTCCCCCTGCCTTTTTTTAAAAAAATAAAACCTATGCAATGCACAGAAAGATCCTCAGGCCTGAGTTCAAGGCCTAGCTTTACCATTAATTAGCTGGGTGATTTTGGACAATTCACTTAACCTCTCTAAATCTCAGTTCTCCTTAATATGAAATGGGGACTCTTGTCTGCTTTACAGGCAGAATGACGAAATGAGATAACACATGTAAAAGTGCTTTGAAATCAGGAAGTGTAGACAAACATAAAAGCATTAATTGGAGAGAGAAATCAGAATGTGCCACTTGGACTGATTGTAACCAGTAATCACAAACTTAAAAAAATTTTTTGGAGAGAAGTTGAACTCTAGGGGAAACTAAACATATGAGCAGTTACTAAACTTTTATAACATTTTTCTTCTGTAAGTTCTTTTCTTTCCTAGAGTATGTGTGTGAAATAGCACTTGCACGTACATGTAAAATGTGAAATTTTGTTGTTCACAATTTTGAAAGTTCCCACTATTGGAAAACAACCGAAAACATAGTTTTTTAAAAATAAGACTTTGTTGTATTTTGAATTTTTTATTTTTAGGAGAAGAAGGAAGCTTGAATTAAAGTCATTTATTTTCCTTCTACTCTAGACTTTTAAGAAAAATTAAGGATTTGTGTCTTGGAAATAAAGTGGGGCAGAGCAGGCAAAATGTTGGAAATGGTGGTCCCAAGTGTTAGAAATGTTTTTCTGATTTTAAATAGCATTATGTGAAATTATCTGTTGTTGCATATTACAAAGTCAAAGATTTAGAACTATAAGGTACCATCAAAGCCATGTAGTTCAACCCCTTCATTTTATGGCTGAGAAACTGAGAAACAAGTTAAATGACTTTTCCAAAGTTACACAGGCTATTAAATGACAAAACCAAAATTTGAACATCAGTCCTCTAACTCCAGATCCAGTCTTCTTTCCTTGGCGGTGTGCAGCTTGCCTTTATATTTTCTGTGTTTTCTTAGTCTCCTACAAGGAGGTTAAAGTTAGGAATGAAAGACCTCCTGGTAAGATAGATGGCCATAATTAAAATGAAAAGAAAAAAATTATTAATTTGTAAAAATCTTGTAGAACAAAAGTCACAGAAATGTTGGGGTGATGTTGTTTTTTAACTAAAGGATTTTCATGTGGAATACATATCCTGAGAGAATTCAGAGGTTTTCAAGGTAGTATTTCCTTTTTTTTTTTGCTTTTTTTTTTGGAGGGGGGAAAGTAGGACAGTTGGGGTTAAAGTGACTTGCCCAAGGTCACACAACTAGTAAGTGTTAAGTGTCTGAGGTCAGATTTGAACTCGGGTCCTCCTGACTCCAGGACTGGTGCTCTATTTACTGAGCCGCCTAGCCACCCCTTGTTTTTTTTTTAGGCAATCAGGATTAAAAGACTTACCCAGGGTCATACAACTAGTATCTAAGGCTGGATTTGAACTTGAACCAAGGCCAGTGCTCTATTCATTATGCCACCTCACTGCCCTTTCTAGGCAGTATTTTGTAGATTACAGACCATATTCTATAGAAGAGACCATAGTGGTCCTCTAGGCCAGTCTTCTCATCCTTGTGTTTATTAATTCACAGGGTTGAAGATTGTTGGGTTCTAAAGCTGAGTAGGTGGGAGGCCTCTGTTTTTTTTTCTTTTTTTGGAGGCAATTGGGAATTAAGTGACTTGCCCAAGGTCATACATAAGTGTCTGAGACTGGATTTGAATTCAGGTCCTCCTGACTCCAAGGCCACTGATCTATCCACTGCAAAACCTAGCTGCCTCAGCCTCTGCTTGTATAGAGCAGTTCTTTCTTTTGCTAGGATAGGCCCTGTCATCATTTCCTCCTATTCTGAATTAAGCAAGGCTGAGAAGGAAGAACTCTGGGTAAATCTATAAACTTGGAGTTATATTTAATGCAGAGTAGTCAGTCTTATATTCAGAAGAAGTGGAAAGTGGAGATCTTTGGCTTTTGGAGCCTAGGAGATAAATGAAAGCCAAAGCTAAGGCGTTTAATATTTTCCCTGTCAAAACTTTTACTAGCCTGAGCTGCATAGATGAACAAATGATAACCAACATACCCCATTCAGTGATTTTGGTGTTGGTTCTCTGGCTTTTTTTTTCTTCTTCTTCTTGACAGTTTGGATTCTCAGTGTGACACTAATTAGGCCTTATGTAGTCTAAATGATACCAGACAAGTCTCCCTAAGGGAAATCCAGTAAAGTGGAATGGTTCATTGCTTGAGATCTGATAGTGTAATAGGCTATATAAATAACCTAGCACTCTGGCTTTGCCTCTGCCTTCGCCTCTGCCTTCCTTGAAAGTAATGACTTGGCGGCTAGGTGGCGCAATGAATAGAGCACCAGCCCTGGAGTCAGGAGGACCTGAGTTGGAATCAGGCCTTAGACACTTAACACAAAAACCTAGCCATGTGACTTTGGGCAAGTCACTTAACCCCAATTGCCCTCCAAAAAAAAAAGCAAAAAAAAAAAGTAATGACTTTTTGTCTGCTGCCACAAGAGAATTTAGAAAAGGATGGAAAGAAGATAAAAATCAGCTCATTTTGCTACTTGTTAAAAGTCTTTGAAAAGATTTTTAGTGGGAGAGGGGCAGTGATATTATGTTTTAAAAAATGATCCGAGTATATTATTTATCTTTACTCTGTTTGTCCTTGTTCCATGGATGATTGAGATAGGTGAGTATTCAGATGCCTTTTCCATGGAAGCTGCATCCCACTATTTCAAGTTGTGTGAGTCAATAATTTTGGCAGGGAGTCTATTTTAAACTTCTTGATTTTATAAGTCTAATGCGTAAATGCAAAGTTGTTGGCATCCTAAGAGGTAAAAGGTAGGTATTATCAGATCACATTTATTCCCATATGCCCTTGTTAATCAGAGAGATGTTGATTTTTGTTTATTTCTAATTATGCTTAATTTCAGGTCGAGTGTTATGATTATGATAGTGATGGGTCACATGATCTCATTGGAACCTTTCAAACCACTATGACGAAACTCAAAGAAGCCTCCCGAAACTCTCCTGTGAGTATCTTTTTGAAATTATATGTACCTCTTTTATTTTGGTCTTGCATTTGTAGTTTTCTGTTGGTGTCATAAAGAGCTCATAATGAACCTTCCTTAAAATTACATAGAACACTTTAAATCTTTATAGCTCTAGTAAAAGGACATGAAGTGCGAGTTGGCATTCTTGCTTTATATTTAATTTTAGAAGCTCAGTCTCATCTCGCTATGAATTGTATGTATGGCCTAGTAGAATTTTTGTTGTTGTTTTAGCTCAAGCCAGGGGGATGCCATTTTCTTTTCACTGAACTAGAATCTGATTTTTGAGGTGGATTTTATGTCTTCTGTTTGGCTCCTCTCTCCATCTTTCCCTTCTTACACAGAAGAAAATGGAATCAGTACTCATCGTGGGTTCTAATATGAAGCATTTGCTCAGGGAGAGGTCTTGTTAGGAGAGACACCTGGTTCAGCTAATTCCATTAAAACCATTTGGGTAGGGGCGGCTAGGTGGCGCAGTGAATAGAGCATTGGCCCTAGAGTCAGGAGGACCTGAGTTCAAATTCAGCCTTAGACACTTAACATTTACTAGCCGTGTGACCTTGGGCAAGTCATTTAACCCCAACTGCCCTGCCTTCTACCTCCAAAAAGCCAAAAAAAAAATAAAAACCCCACAAAACCATTTGGGTACCTTTACTCCATTCTGACTATTTCCGTTGAGGTCATTTCAGCCTGTGGTAACCCAGCATAATTTTCTGTAAAGGTTCCTGAAACAAATGTGTACTTGATCAACACAGCTTCTGATACTTTCTGAAATAAGTAGGTTAGTGCTTCCTTGGTAGCACACAATGCAGTATTGGTTCTTTCCCTAACCTCTTGTTTACTTTTCTGATTTGAATGGGATAAAAGTGAAGTACAGATTCCCTTTCTAGTCTCCTGATTTGTTCTGTGAATATTGTATTAAATGCTTGCCTGCTAGGTATAGTAGCTATGCCAGGCACTGAGGATCCAGAGACAGAAAGGGAACAATGCTTGCCTTTGAGGAGTTTACATTCTACTGGAGGAAACAGCAGGTCCACAGATAAGACAGTGCAAAATAACTTCACGATAATTTCATGGAGAAACTAGTAATTAATTAATGGGGGTAGGGTGGGGGAGGGGATAAGAAAAAGAAAAGAGCTTTGAAGGAAGCTAGAAATTCTGAAAGTGAGAAGCAAGGAATAGCATTCTACTTAGGAATCTCTGGAGGATAGAATAGGTAGATGGGTGGTCATATTTTCAGTGAGAGTGTATAAATTTTATATTTGAGGTAGGCTCCTGAAACAATGAATACAATAATATAAAGGTTGCTTTGGCTTATATATTACATAGCAGTATATAATATGTCTACACATTATATATAAATTACATTAACAGACAATTATAAATAGGCATACATTTATATAATAAAATGTGTTATACTATGTAATAAAATTATGTATAAAATATATGTAATCTATAAATAAATACCATCTATAAATAATATATTCTATAGTAGTGTAGTATGTAGAAAGTCCTGGCTATTAATTTTATCCTGTTTTATGACTGAGTGGTGACTTTTAGGTAACTTTTAACAAGGAAAACCTTTTCATGCAAAAGCATTTTTTAGAACTATCTATATAACTGAGGGAAATGAGTTTTATTACATAGCTGGCCTAGATTTTCCCAATATGCATTCTTTTCTGGCAGAGCTCTGAATGAGGGAATAAGTGTTTTTGGTTGTAAAAGGAAAATTCTGATGTTGGTTTCTCCTCCTTGTTCTTGAGTCATTTCATTTGTGGCTCAAAAACCAGTAACCAAGACAGAGAAGTGCTTTGAAAAGAGGAAAAAGTCGTTTAGAACTATTCAGGCTTTACGTGATGCCATTGACTTGGTGATGGAGAGTGTTGGTTCTGTGCTAGTCGAGTGTTCTTGATCATTCCCAAGTCAACCTGGTAGAATTCATTAGACCAAAAGGTATGAGGTTTTTCTTGTCACATCACCTTATGCTTTTAATTAGTTGTTATATATTTGTGAACACAAGCTTTTCAAGTGACTTCTTTCATACAAAACTACTTCTAGCAATACCACCGAAATCTCAAATTTGAGAATTTTTATCATCAGTGAGAAATCATCAGATCTGAGGTAATGTAATATAAATGTAAATAAATGGTTGTTTGGTATTTCAGCAGTTAGCAGTCATCTTTCCTGCTGAATATCCAAGGCCAATATTTTGCCATTTCATTTATAATCTTTGGATGTTTGTTTTTTTTTTTTTTAACTAGGACCAGAAAAATAAAAAAAAATTTAAAAATACTTAGATCTTAGTTCAGATCTATATTTGCTTCCCCTTCTCATCCCTCCGCCTGCTCCCCCATGAATTTCAGTCTTAGTAGGTAGAAGAATACTCAGGATAAAGATAATTTTGATTTAATGAGACATTATTTGTACTAAAAATGTACTTATTACTAAAAATACAAAGCATTGATGTTGAAAAATTAAAAAGTTGCAGGAAGTAGTGATGAGTTTGAAAACAAATGAGAATGTCACAATTTAACCTGGAAATACAAAGAAGATCTTGTCAAACTAAGGAGTTAAATTCGTATGTATTACCAAGAATCTGGTCATTCTCTTTGAATTATTGTATCTATCTTGGAGAATTAGGAGATGACCTGGTTTTGGGAAGCAGGTCTTGCTTGTGGCAAAATGTTTCCAATTCAGTTTCATCTAGTTTCAGCAGCTTATGTTTTCTAATATAGTAAAATCCCACTTTATCTAGCGTTTTATTGTGACCAAAACTCTATTAGGGACACCTTTGGAATTTACCCTAAAATGGTAATTGCTGTTTATAATGATGGTCCTGAGGCATAATCAAGATGCAGAAGTGTCTTTTGAACCATGAAGGCAAGATTAAATTTCATTTACCATCACCTGAATGTTTAGCATATTTCATTATTTTCTGAAAGTATGAAAAATGGTGATCCTCATATATATAACTCTCAATTAACCAAAGTCAGCTTCCTGACCAAGCTAAATGGTACCACCATTCTTTCAGTCATCCAGGTTTAAAATTTTAGTGCCATCTTTTATACCTTTATTATTGCCCATATTCAGTAGCTAAATCTTTAAGACTTTACCTCTAGACTGTCATGTGAGATTTTCTTCTCTCCATTCCCTCTGTCACTGCCCGAGTTTACCTATTTATTACATCTCCAATACCTGCCTTAGGGCACCTAGGTGGCTCAGTCTGTGAAATATTGGTGCAGAAGTCAGGAGAATTCATCTTCTTGAGTTCAAATCTGGTCTCAGACACTTACTAGCTGTGTGACTCTTGGCAAATTACTTAACCGTGTTTGCTTTAGTTTGCTCATCTATAAAATGAACTGGAGAAGGAAGTGGCAAACCACTCTAGTATTTTTGCCAAGAAAACACCAGATAGAGTCATGAAGAATTGGTCAAGACTGAACAATGAAAACCTCCTTTAGACACTGTTACATTTTCATTCATCTTTCATCCTCTACACTTTTACCTCTTCAGTTCATCTCGCCTCTGTCTGAACCTGGTTTTAACTATCCTCTGTAAGCAGATGACTTAAAAAAGTATAAGCCCATTGTGAGAAAGGATTGTTTCATTCTTTATTCTTGTCTTCCCAGTGTCTATCTTATTGCTTGGCACATAATAGGTGCTTAGCAATGTTTATGGATTGATATTGTAGTTCAGTGAATTCAGTCCTACACTATAGCTCTAGTCCTTCCACTTCCCTGTTTAGAACCTTTCCCTGTTC
The DNA here is from genome assembly GCA_028646515.1 of Pseudochirops corinnae. Classification (NCBI taxonomy): domain Eukaryota; kingdom Metazoa; phylum Chordata; class Mammalia; order Diprotodontia; family Pseudocheiridae; genus Pseudochirops; species Pseudochirops corinnae. The sequence continues at coordinate 231,382,460 of CM053587.1, forward strand.
CCCATTGCTTATCTAATAAAACCTAAACCCTTCAGCTTGGGAATTTGAACTTAATTTATTTGACGACTTGGTCTTCTCTCACTTGTTTTTGTTTTAGCAAGGGATGCAGTTTTATTCCCTGGGTATATCTGAGGGAGTAAACAACGTCCACATAGAAAATAAGCTAGGGAGACTAAAAAAAATCACATTGGAAAAAGAGAAGATTTGAGGGCGAAGAAGTAGAACAGGGTTTCTCTGATCTAAAAGTTGGGAAGATTCTTAGAACAAGAAAGAGAAGGGGGAATCTGTTGAGGAAGATGCCCCCAGAGTGAACGATGAGGGAGATGAGGGAAGGAACATCATGAGGACAAGGTGTCCTTTTTGGTAGTCATAGAGGAACCACCTTTTCAGCTTAATTTCCTATTATTGTTTTTCAAATAGGTGATTTTTATCCTTGTCCCCAGAGGGCAGCTAGGTGGTACAGTGATTAGAATGCTAGGCCTAGAGTCAGGAAGACTCATCTTCCTGAGTTCAAATCTAGCTTTAGATGCTTACTAGCTGTGTGACTGTGGGCAAGTCACTTAACCTTGTTTCTCTCAGTTTTCTCCTCTGTAAAATGAGCTGGAAAAGAAAATAGCAAAGCACCCCAGTATCTTTCCCAAGAAAACACCAAATAAGGTTATAAAGAGTTGGACATAACTGAACATCATTTTAAGAAATTATTCTTATTTCATTGAATATTTCCCAATTAGATATAAAATTTTTTAGCAGTCTTTTTTTTTTAATTTTGAGCTCTAAATCCTCTCCCTACCTTCCCCCCAGAAGTCAAGCTATTTGATTTTGATTATATATATGAGATCATGTGAAACATTTCTATATTAGCCATGTTGCAAAAGAAAATACAAACAAAATAAAACATGATAAAGAATTTTTAAAAGTTTCCTTCAGTTTGCACTCAGAATTTATCAGTTGTCTCTCTACAGGTGGTTAGTGTTTCATCTTTAGATTCTTTGGGATTGTCTTGGATCATTATCTTGATCAAAGTAGCTAAGTCTTTCACAGCTGATCATCCTACAGTATTGCTGTGTATAGTGTTCTCCTGGTTCTACTTACTCCACTTTGCATCAGTTCATATAAATCTTCCCAGGTTTTAGGTTTTTCTGAAATTATCCTGTTCAGCATTTTTTATGGCATAATACTATTCCATCACAATCATTTACTACAATTTATTCAGTCATTACCCAATTGATAGGCATCCCTTCAATTTCCAATTCTTTGCCACCACAAAAAGAGCTGCTGTAAATATTCTTTGTACAAATAAGTCCTTTTCCCTTTTCTTTGATCTCTTTAGGTTACAGACTTAGTAGCAGTAGTGCTGGGTCAAAGGATATGCACAGTTTTATAGCCCTTTGGGCATAGTTCCAAAGTGTTCTCTAAAATGGTTAGAATAGTTCACAACTCTACCACCAGTGCATTAGTGTCCCAGTTTTCCTACATTCTCTCCAACATTTGTCATCTTTCTTTTCTGTCATGTTAACCAATCTGGCAGGTGTGAGGTGGTATCTCAGAATTGTTTTAATTTGCATTTTTCTAATCAGTAGTGATTTAGAGCATTTTTTCTGTGACTATAGATAACTTTGTTTTCTTATTCTGAAAACTACCTGTTAATTAGCTCTTCTCAGCAATACAATGATCTAAGACAATTTGAAAAGATTCATGATGGAAAGTGCTGTTCATATCCAGAGAAAGAACTGATGGTGTCTGAATGCAAGTTGAAGCATACTATTTTCACTCTTTTTTTTTGTAGTTTTTTTCCCCTTTTGTTCTGTTTCTTCTTTCACAACATGACTAATGTGGCAATATGTTTTACATGATTGCACATGTATAAACTTTATCAGATTGCTTGCTGTCTTGTGTTAGGGCCCCTTAGAACTACCTAGATGTCTGACCTTGGTCAGTGTGCCCTTGCTGACAGGGAAAACCTAAAGTGGGTAAGAGGCATCCAGGTGTGTGTTCTGCCTCAATGACTGCACGTCAAACACGGGGGCATTGAGTATGCACCATCAATGGAGAAGCACTCCCTGCCTATCAGGACCCTGTTGTTGGGACACCTGACCAAAGGGCAGGCGGAAAGGGAATAAAAGGGGCAGGCGAATAAAGCTGAGGGGGCAGCAGCAAGAGGAGATTTGTGAGACAATTAAGACGCTTGGCCATTCCACTGAGAGGTGTTGGACTATTCTGTCCATATCTGGAGTTCTAACTCCGAAGAGTCGTCAGGGCGACTGAGAGTACCTGCAGGGCCATGGGGGCGGCCGTGCGCAACTGCGGGCCTATGGTAGGTACTCTGGGGCCCCTGGGGTGCCCGAGTCTGGCTGGCCCGGACAGGTGATGCCTGAACAGGGACTTGAGGACAGGTGGTGCTACGTCCAGGGGCTTGAGTACTGAGGGACATATAGCTGCTTAAAAAGCGGGGCGGGACGGTTGAGGCCGGGAGAGTGTAGAGGCACTCGTGATGGGGAGCGATTTTAGCTTCCCCATCGTGACACCCTCTTCGGTGGAGGTGTATGGCAGACAAGTCTATAAACTAGCAAAAAAACAAGGAATGGAGGTACATATAAAGCAGTGCTGTAAATTTGTCAGTAATCTTCTTGTGGTGTCCCCCTGGGTGGAGTATGCAGGCCTCGACCCAGAAAAAATAGACATCATTGATCATCAAATGACCTCATATGAGGAAACCTCCCCTGGGCTGCTGACGGACTTAGATTTCACTCTTTTTGGTATAGTGAAAGCAGCTCTGCGTGGAGTTCCTCGTTGCCCTCTGACTTGTCCTGCACAGGCTCAGACAGGGGACTCATTGGGGGAGGAGAGTGACGGGGGAAGCAGGCCGGAGAAGAAGGAGCCAAAAACTTTATATCCGACTCTCTTGCCTTATTCCTCCTCCTCTCCCACCGCTCCATCTGCTCCTCCGGGATTTGCATCTATGGAAGTAAAACTAGAGAGTTTGGAGTGTTGTTTCTTACAGTTATCCCAACAGATTTGTAACTTAAGGTTGAAAAATGCCCTGCTACCTCCACCTAGTGGAGGGAAAGAAGAATTGACCTTACCAACACTTCTTTCCAAAGTACAGGCCAAGCCCACACCACTCTTTAAGTCTCCAGTGCAGGCAGCTCTACAAGCAGCTATAGAAGCTGGGGAGTGGGAAGGAGTGTCTGAGTGGAGCAAGGAAATAGAAGCCTGTCCGTTTGAAACAGATCCCTTGACCAGAGCCGGGCAATACAATCCTATACCATTTAAATTCCTAAAGGAGTTAAAATCCTCTTGTGCTACCTACGGTCCTAATTCTCCTTTTGTATTGCAAATGCTTAACCACTTACCAGAAACACTGCTTTTGTCCAGAACAATTGGCGCTTGGTAGCAAGTGCCTGTTTAACACCAGGACAAGCAGTAATGTGGGAAGCCTTATGGACTAAGGAGGTCACCAACTGGCTAAAGCATGATCCCCAGCAAGACAATACAGCAGCAAAAAACCTTCTGCTAGGGGTGGGTCCTTATATGGCCACCGACACCCAGGCTCGATTAGACCCAGGCGTTTTCGCAGTCGTAACAGAATGCGCTATTAAGGCTTGGGGCTCTCTTGAACCCACCGGCGCACCACACAAAAGATTGAGCACCTTAAAACGAGGCCCTCGAGAATCCATAGCAGATTTCTTTGCAAGAGTCAGGGAGGCTTGTGAAAGGACTTTGGGAAAAGGTCCTGGCTCTGATTTGCTGTTTCTCCATCTCCTTCGAGAGGGCCTCAATAAAGCCTGCACACAGGCCATGAGCCCTCTCCCCCCAGATGCCCCCTTGGAGGATACCATACAGTCCTGCTCCAATGTGGACTATGCCACATTGGACAGGGAGGCTGTCATTCGCTATTGCTCGAGGGGTGACTCAGGGCCTGTCACGGAGCAGGCCCTCACAGCGGGGCATCAGGTGCTTCGGATGTAAACAGGCAGGGCACTTCCAAAATAACTGCCCTCGAAAGGTAGGAAAAAATTGTTTTGGATGTGGCAGACCAGGACATCTTGCCAAACAATGTAAGAAAAATCCAGCACACCCGCCAGGAAACGGGGTGGAGGGCCCCTTGCGGGCCCCTACCTGTCTCCCCATGGCATACCCTATGCAAGCAGCCACACCCTCCTTCCAGGAGGAGTACAAGAGACTAAGGAATCAGGATGCTGGCCAGTCACGCCATCAGTGGGGATTATAATAAAACTGTGGACTACCGTTCCCCTGGAGACCCAGTCTTTTCCTCAAAGATGGCTGATTGTAGGCTTATCTACCTATGCTCCATGCATTGTGTATACAATAGAACTTATGTCCGGGGATACTCAAATAATTGTCACTAATCCTCATGCTCATCCTGTAACCTTACTACCTGGGCAGACCATTGCAAAGGCATTGCCATTATAAGACATGAATAGCAACCTCTGTCAACACATATCCTGGGAAAAACCTATGCTAACAATATTTATTCAAGGTCTCCCCTTTGCAGGAATGTTGGATACTGGAACCGACAGTTCAGTGATCCGTGCCCTTGATTGGCCGCCCTCTTGGCCGACTGCTTCCTCTGGCACCGCTGTTACTGGAGTGGGAGGAACCCAGACTGCAGTTGTCTCTGCAAAACCCCTTACGTGGGAGGCAGATGGGCGGAAAGGGACATTCCAACCTGTCATAGTGCACGGCCTTCATAACTCACTGTGGGGAAGGGATCTGTTGAAAGCACTGAATGTTAGTCTAGTTTCTCAGCCCCCAAATGGGTGGGGGCCACTGCTCTAACAATACACAGAATAGTCCTGCTACCTTTGACTTGGGTGACCGATATACCCATAAGGGTTGAGCAGTGGCCCCTAACTGTAGAAAAATTAAAAGCTCTTTCAGATATAGTACAGGAACAATTAGAGGCAGGACATATAGAAGAAAGCTTTAGCCCTTATAATAGTCCAGTGTTTGTGATAAAGAAAAGATCAAGAAAGTTCCGAATGCTCATTGACCTCCGAATAGTCGGTGCTGCAATGGAGCCTATGGGAGCATTACAACCAGGACTTCCCAATCCAGCTATGGTCCCTAAAGAGTATAAAATAGTGGTCCTTGATATTAAGGATTGTTTCTATTAAAACCCTTAGGAACCTCTCCTTTAATTCACCCTTATTCTGGCCCCTTTTGGAAAACACCACTTCCGCTGTCACGGGATCCAGTGGATGGTCCCAATGTCTTCACAGATGCTACAAAATCACATAAAGCAGCCATTTATTGTCCAGCTCTCCAACAACAATGGATCCTCACCACTCCATATGATTCTACACAAAAAAATGAATTGTTTACCATAATAAAAGCATTAGTGAAAGTACCTCAATCCTGCAACATTGTTCCTGATAGCGCCTATGCTGTGTCAGCTATACAGAGACTTCCTCAGGCTTATATTGAGAAAAGACACACTTCTATTGCTTCCTTATTACATGAAGCCCAAGAAGTGTTGTTGTCTAGAGTATACCCTGTCTATATAATGCATGTGAGATCCCACACCATGGGATCCGGACCTATCTTTGAAGGAAATAGATACGTAGATTCTCTTCTTCCTTGCAGTATATCCTCTATCTCTGTTGAAAAGGCAGCTTCAGCCCATAACGCTTTTCATCTTTCAGCTCGTTCTCTCCGGATATTACATGGCTTGACCAAACAACAGGCCGCGGAGATAGTGAAACGCTGTATCTCCTGCGCTCCCTTCAGGCCATCTCTGAATGTTCCTTCTGAAAATCCCCAAGGGATTTGCTCCCAGGAGTTGTGGCAAATGGATGTCACCCATTGGAGTTCCCAGTGCATTCATGGGTCTGTTGATACTTTTTCCAGGTTCCTGTGGGCCACTAACCAGCCAGGGGAGGCAGCCCGACATGTGATGGATCACTTATTAACATGTTTTCTTTTGCAGGCCCCTCCTTGGCCATAAAAACAGATAATGGCCCAGCTTATACGTCTAAAGCCTTTGCTTCCTTTCTGCAGGAATTTTCTATTAGACATGTCACAGGAATTCTCTATAACCCTACCGGTCAGGCCATCATGGAAAGAGTGAACTGCACCGTTAAGACCCTCCTTCAAAAACAAAAAAGTGGAGGTCTGGGACGGACAGGAAAAATGGGCTGACTCACCATGGGACAGTTACGTACTGCTCTCTATACCTATAATTTTCTTCAATTCTCCTCTATTGATTTTTTAACTCCTGGTATGCGTCTTTACGCTGTAGCTCCACAGGTTGAAGGACTCTCACCACTCACCACACAGACACCAATGCTTCCCTCCGTGCTGGCAAAGGCCAGGGCCATTTGGAAAGACCCGGAGAAGGATTGGGAGGGACCTGATGCTATAACCCTTTGGGAAGCAGGGTATGCTTATGTCATTCCAGATGGAGAAACCAAAGGCAAATGGATACCCACGAAGTGGCTTCGTCTCCTAGCCGACGACAAGATACCAGAGAGAGAAGCGGAGAAGACGGTGGAGATAGAGGCCCAGACGAGATTGGGGAAAGAATCGTGAACTTCAACGCCTCTGTCAATTGCTGACCGCTCTGGCCATCATACCAGCTATCCAGGCCCGTTATTGGACAGAACTGACTGATGCCGCCCTACAACAGCAGAACTTGGCGAGACACTGGTCTCAGGGCCAAGTGCCTTTTCCTGGAGGGACTGTTTTTGTGTGGGTAGGATTCATAGAAGACCTAAAGAATCACACCTGGAATGCTTGGATGGTTACTGTAGGTCCAAGCGGTCTAATCACAAACATTGCTGGACATGACACCCATTCTTAGGGAAAAGTTTGCTTTATTGACCCCTGTTATGCCTTTGTTGTCAACTTTAATAATACATTGTATATGCTTATGCCCTTCTTTTTTAAAAAACAAAAAGGGGGGGATTGTAAGGGCCCCTTAGAGCTACCTAGATGTCTGACCTTGGTCAATGTGCCCTTGCTGACAAGGAAAACCTGAAGTGGGTAAGAGGCATTCAGGTGTGCATTCTGCCTTTAATGACTGCACGTCAAACACGGGGGCATTGAGCATGCACCATCAATGGAGAAGCACTCCCCACCTATTAGGACCCTGTTGCTGGGATACCTGACAAAGGGACAGACGGAAAGGGAATAAAAGGGGCAGGCAAATAAAGCTTGGGGGGCAGCAGCAAGAGGAGATTTGTGAGACAATAAAGACGCTTGGCCATTCCACTGAGGTGTGTCGGACTATTCTGTCCATATCTGGAGTTCTAACTCTGAAGAGTCGTCGGGGTGACTGAGAGCACCCGTTGGGCTGTGGGGGCGGCCGTACGCAACTGCGGGGCTATGGTAGGTACTCTGGGGCCCCTGGGGTGCCCGAGTCCGGCTGGCCTGGACAGTCTTGGATGGGGGGGGACAGAGGGAGAAAAATTTGGAACTCAGAATATTATAAGAAACGAATGTTGAAAATTGTCTTTACAAGTAATTGGAAAAATAAAGTATTATTTTAAAAATAAAGTAAAAAATAATAACAAAAACTAACTGTTCATATCCTTTGACCATTATAGAGTGTTAGTGAAACTGGAGTATTCTGTTCCCTGAACTTGACATGTACATCCTGCTTCTGTACCTTTGATTTTTCTGTTCTCTCCCTGTTACTTCTTATTCACAATCTCTAATTGGCAATATCTTATCCATTCCAAATGGAATGCCCTTTAAGAAGTCTTTCCTGATTATGCAAAAGGTGTGATATTTCCTGCCTCTTATCTACCTTACCACTATAATTGTGGTTCTTTTATGGCACTTGTAATGAACTTTCATTATTTTGTTCCTTATTATAGCTAGGTCTCTATTTGTGTGAAGAAATCTTCTGAAGGGATCGCATTATTCAGATTTGCACTGCATATTTCCACTGGGCTATAACCAGTTACCACATTTTATATAAAACTCCTAGTGGGAAGAGACTATTTTACTTATTTTCTTTGGCTAGAATAATGCTTTGGATTGAATTGTGCTCACAATGGGAATAGAGGATAGAAGCAAAAGACACAGTCTCTGACATTAAAGAATTTATGGTTTAGTTAGAGAGATAAGATTGACCCATATTCAGATATTTCATTCCATCCTTCCTTTCTTCCTTCAACAGGTATTTATTTAGCACCAACTGTGTCACAGGCACTAGGTGCCAAATACACAGAGACAAAAATGAAAGTCGTTACTCTCAAGGAGTTTATGTTTTATTAATGGGAATGTGAGGCGGGGATGAGATAAGACTCATTCAGTGTTATATATAATTAAACACTAAATTGTATGATATAGAGGTCTGAAGGTGAAATCCAGCCAACTTCTTGCTTTTGTAAGGACTTTGAGAATAGTTTTTACATTTTAAAATGTCTTTTTTAAAATGTACAATTTGAACATCTTACTGTATTTTAAAATATAAAAACCATTCTTGGCTTGGGCAGTAAAAAAAGCAAGCTGAGGCTGGATTTAGTCCTTGGGTAATCCTTCATGATCCTTAATACAGTTTCTAAATGCAATGAGATTTCAGAGGGTTGGATCACACAGGAAAGATTTTATCTATGGGGTAAGTCTTGAGAAATAGAAAGGACTTTTGACAGATGGACTGAGGATGTCTGTCTGAAGAGAAGGACTAAGTGAAGAAGGGACAAAAGGTAGAATGTAGGATAACAGAATTATCAGGTTACAGATCACGTGTAATATGCCCTTATATGATAGAAAGGTTTGCTCTACTCTTAATGAATGCATCTGGTAATTTAAAAAAAGCTCTTGAAAGCAGTTGTGCCATTTCATAGAGGTAGCTTCCATGTTCCTTGGTTCTCTAATAGTGACATAATGCTTTTTCTAAGTAACTCATTTTGCTCTCTTTCTGGAGTAGTAAGAATTATCCTGTTCTGAGGCAAATCCAATGTTGGCCTATGCTAATTATAGGAAAATTAACTATTAGTGATATTTTGCTACTTGAATAAATAAAGCAATTTAGGGCTTGGGAGATTTTTGGCATAGGAATGAGAGATGTTATGTTGGAAGAGGGGAAAAAAATAATTCCTTAAATCCTTTACAGAACTTCTGGTGGGATAATGAAATTTTTTTGCAGTTTACATTTATCTTCCAATTCCTATAGGTTGAATTTGAATGTATAAATGAAAAGAAGAGGCAGAAGAAGAAAAGCTACAAAAATTCCGGTATTGTCAGTGTGAAACATTGTGAGGTCAGTACAAGTTGGGCTAATTGCTTTATTTTGAAGTCAATTTGAAGAGTTGTACCCATTCCTTTAGCCAACATGCTATGGGGCTATGGTAGGTACTCTGGGGCCCCTGGGGTGCCCGAGTCCGGCTGGCCTGGACAGTCTTGGATGGGGGGGGCGACAGAGGTAGAAAAATTTGGAACTCAGAATATTATAAGAAACGAATGTTGAAAATTGTCTTTACAAGTAATTGGAAAAATAAAGTATTATTTTAAAAATAAAGTAAAAAATAAAAACAAAAACTAACTGTTCATATCCTTTGACCATTATAGAGTGTTAGTGAAACTGGAGTATTCTGTTCCCTGAACTTGACATGTACATCCTGCTTCTGTACCTTTGATTTTTCTGTTCTCTCCCTGTTACTTCTTATTCACAATCTCTAATTGGCCATATCTTATCCATTCCAAATGGAATGCCCTTTAAGAAGTCTTTCCTGATTATGCAAAAGGTGTGATATTTCCTGCCTCTTATCTACCTTACCTGGACACCTGAATCTTTGACTTCTGGACATTCTAGAAATTAAAAATTGTGTTTTGAGATCTTCAGGGAGGGGAGAGGAATAGGGATAGCGAGTAGCAGCAAAATATTCTAAATAACGTGTTTACTTCAAGGGTCAAAACATATCAGAAAATATAGGGGCTCTTTCCTAGGGGTGTGTGGGGACTGCATATTTGGTACTTTTTCCAGCAGAGGGTAGACAAAAACTATGACCTACCATTCCTGCACGCAATGCCTGATGACCTGGCATTTTCCACACATGTTGGAGTGTGAGTAGCCTGACCCCGTTTTGCCAGTCCTGTTAATCTTTACAAGATGAGGAGATTTAATTATGGTTATAATGTGAGGAGGAAAAATCTTTTTTTTTTTCCAGGCTTTGTCTTTTTAAGGCTTCTTATCATATAAGAATGTTGTTTCCTATTTCATTTGGATGTGACAACTACAAACAAAGTCCTTGTTACTTTACTCACTGTTAAGTTCATAAAACTAATCATTGGCTTTTCTCCATTTTTGGTTGGTTTCTCCTACCCCGATGGTCATAATGCCCTTTTTTTGGAAGTAAGATCATTCCATTAAAAGTAAAATGTAATCCTGACATGTAATCCCACTTAAAACATCCCTGGGATGTTGAACCAAAGTGCCACCATTAATGTTAGAAGGTCTTTCAGTGGAATAAGAAATGAGCGCTAAAGGATTGATAAGTAGAGAGCTGGCTTTGTGTGCTAAAATCCAACCAGAATGGAGTGAGTTGGCATAGCATTAAATTTTGTGTTTTACTAGTTGGCAGAGAAAGTAAGGTGAAATGGATTAGCTTTGCAAATACTGTAACATGAGTCTTTATTCCCATGTACTTGGACGGAGGTGTAAATTCAGGGATAGAGGGCCTAGTGAAGCAGAGACATCTTAGACTACAATTTAGCACTAATTTGCATGTATTTACATTTCACCTTTATTCAGTTTGGTTCAGCAAGATTTAATTTATGTCCTCTTCAAAACCTAAGTGAATGGATCTCCTTGTTCTGTATTTTACAAAGGGAGGGTTTTAACTTTAACTCTCTGTTTAGATTACAGTGGAATGCACATTCCTTGACTACATCATGGGAGGATGTCAGCTGAATTTTACCGTATGTGAAATAAATTTCAATGTATATTGAACTGGATTTTATAGGGTGGGCTGTGATACCAAGGCTTTACTGCCTGTCTTAAAACTGCTTTTGTTTGTTTGCAATTGAATGTGTGACCAGATTTTCTATAAATTCATTAAATGTGGTCTGCCCAGACCCAATTTCTGAGCTTGTCACAAGCTCTCTGTTTTATGAGCAAGAAAATCTGTCATTCCTGAGAGCAAGCATACATGTATAGAATCTGTGCTCATTCGGTAATAAACAGTGTAATTCAGAAGACCGTTAACTGAAAATGGTTAACAGTTGCAGCAAAGCCACAAAGTTAAGGGCTGAGTGCAATAGAAATTCACGATTTAAGGATTCTGGAATAATAGGAACAGCAGGTATGTATTTCATGTAAACAGTTTGAGAGGTAGTTTCATGGTGAGGCCAAGAAATGCTCTCTTTAAACATTCTGATTTAATTGTCTACAGAAATGCCAAGCATATGCCTGCTTTTAGGGCACTGTCAGTAACAGACTTAGAGAACAATTGGTTTGGTACAGGATATTTTTCCTGAGGTCAAGCACTGACTTCTGTGCCCCAACATTGGTAGTTGTTAACATTCTTGTTTATCGCAGGTGGGAGTAGACTTCACTGGCTCCAATGGTGACCCTCGATCTCCTGACTCTCTTCATTATATCAGCCCCAATGGAGTTAACGAATATTTGACTGCTGTCTGGTCTGTTGGGATGGTCATTCAGGATTATGATTTGTAAGTCTCAACTAAAATCTCATCTTTTGCAGGAAAGGCTTTCCCAGCTCCTCTTACTTCTGGTACCATTTCTCTGTTAATTATTTCCCCTTTGTCCTGTATACAGCTTTTTTTGTATATATTTATTCGCATGTTGTCTCCCCCTGTTAAATAGTGAGCTCCTTGAGGGCAGATACTGTCTTTTGCCTCTTTTGTATCCTCAGTCTTAAGTATGGTTCCTGGTATATAGGAGACACTTAATAAATGTTTATGAATTGATTTTAGAAAAATCCTGTCACATAGAATGTACTTCATAAATGTTTGTTGATGTATTGATTTTAGAATAATGATGACATTGATTTTTATAGCTGCCCAGAAAAAAAATCACCTGCTTTTGTTTGGTTGATTCACTTAAAAAGTATGTACAGTGCTTGCTATATGCCAGGCGCTGTGTTAGGCATTAGGGATGCAAAGTGAAAAATCAAAAGAATTGGGGTAGAGTGGATGGAACTCAGGACTTGGAATCAGGAAGATTTGAATTCAGGTTCCTATTTAGATTTTTATTTGTGTTATCCTGGATAATCCACTTAATCTGTCTGCATCTTGGTTTCCTTATTTGTAAAGTGAGAGTGTTGGATTCACTTCCCTCTAAGGTTCTTTTTAACTCTAAATATGATTCTACAACGTAGTTTCTGCCCTTATGGAGTTTGAATTTTAGGGCAGAGACTATTTAATTTTTCTCTTTGTACTTATAGAGCCTAGCAGGGTATCTGGCTTATAGTATGCCACTCAATAATTTGTTGTTGGTGTTGTTTTATAGTTTCTCTTTATAGATAGGTCAGCATTAGAAAAAATTCTGTATTACCAATTTCTTTCTAGGTCTGTTAGCTCTAGAGTTAATGTGCTTCTGATTTTTTCTGTTGGCTCTTGTTGTATGTTCAAAGCTGTTGGAGAGATAGTTATTGATCTGTCTGATATTTAAAGAGAATAAAATATTCATATTGTTAAACTTTATTTTTAGTGATAAGATGTTTCCAGCCTTTGGATTCGGGGCCCAGATACCTCCCCAGTGGCAGGTAAGAAGTTCTTTCACCCCCAGAGCACCTTACTTATTGAACTATGTGCAAAAACCTTATTCTCTCATTTGTGTGTTGACAGGTGTCACATGAATTTCCCCTAAACTTTAACTCAGCAAATCCCTTCTGTAATGGTAAGTTTTCACAATTGGCATGAAGATCTTAAGCTGAAAGTTTCAGTGACACTGATTTTTTTACATCACTTGAAACCCCTCTCTTCTTCCCCTGAATATTTTATGTTTGGTTGTAGAAAAAAAAAAGCAGAGAAGCAATAATTTCTGTGAAATTTTTAACTCTAAATTATGTAAGTTGAAAAATGGCATTATCATTCTTATGATTTTGGGCCAAATAATGAAAATATTTATAATTTTGAAAACTTTATCCAAATCTTGGCAGGAAATATTATTATGGGTCATATTATTGTTTTTAATATTTTACGTTTGTGTTGTATTTTTTACTTTTTATGGCTCTTGAATGTACATGTTATTTTGACTAGATAAAACAAAAACTGATGAAGAGGGACTAGTCCTATGATTTTATTGGTTTAGGATGAGAAAACTCATTCTACCAGTATAGGTTGTCACCTTCTATGCAAACGTAGCCTTAGGGAGTTGCCTAGAGCTCTGAGAAGTTAAATTCCTTATCCAAGTTCACATAGTTGGTAAATGTCAGAGATAGGACTGGAACCTAGGCCTTCATACTGTCAAAAATAGCTCATCAGTCAATATACCATGGTGCCTTTTGGTTATAAATAATCCAATTCAATGAATGCTTTCCAAAATGTGTTTCAGCATAGTGTGCTCTCTCTAAAGAAGAAAAATTTGTGTGTTGTACATCTTTACTCCTGAGCAATACTTTGGGGTTCTAAAGTTAAAGAGGATCCCCATACCCTTGGTTGTAGATAAGGAAATTTCTTCCCTTATTTTAATCTGACACAGTTTCGTAGAAACTTGTTCCATTAGCTATTTCATCCCCAAAAGAAAGGATGTGATTTGATGAAATTGTGAGCTGACAAACTAAAGGCAGTTACCCCACTTTGTTTCAGAAGGGTAATATTCTTTTCATTACTTTGATTAACAGATGTTTGCAGGGTCTGAATTAAAATGCTAACTGAGGAGGAGAGTCTTGTAGATTACTAACACGCTTGATGGTAAATGATACCGCATTTGTTCTCTAGGAATCCAAGGCATCATAGAGGCGTATCGGACCTGCCTTCCTCAGATAAGACTTTATGGGCCGACTAACTTTTCTCCAATAATAAATCACGTGGCCAGGTTTGCAGCTGCAGCCACACAGCAACAGACAGCGTCAGTAAGTTGGATGTTGTGGGTCAGAGGGTATATTTCCCCCTTGGTCTTGGCTGTTATGATTTGGAAACAGTGGAAAGAATGCTGGATTTGGGATCTGAACCACCTGAACTTGAATCCTAGATCTGTCACATGCTACCCGTGGGTCTTGGGCCAAGTCATTTGATTTTTCTGTTTCCTCAGCTTTTAAAAGGAAGTTGAGCTAGATGACTTGTAAGATTCTGTCTAGTTCTAAAGTTATGATGATAGAATTAGTTTGTTAACTATGAATGTTTGGTTCAAAAATTTTGTTTTCTTTTTTCTCAGTGTGAGGGGAATAGAGGAGAAGAGGGGAGCTAGGCATAGAGTTGTAAAAATAGAAAAGGAAGGAAAGAGAGAACCCTGAGTTCTAGCAAGCTCCACAATAGGATGAAGGTCTGTCTCGATGATGGCAGTCTTGGACCTGTGTCTGTTTTAATGAAACTTTATGAAGGAAGGAGGGAACCCATCAATGGAAGGGGAGAGCCTAGTGGAGGCATATTTCAGTGGCAGAAGGCCATAGGGGTGGTTGGATGTTTTGGGGTGAGAAGGCCCCAGATATTGTGGGAAGTTCCAGGATGGAATAGCAGGGCAGGCAGAGTTTTGAAGCCCAGAAAGTGAGAAACAGGGCCAGGAGGGGAATGTATGACTGTGCCTGGCCCATGGTGATTTTGGTGAAATTCTTTAAAAAAAAACAACCAAACAACTAAATTTATTCTATTCTTAATTTATGAAATAAAAAATATGCCATAATACAATTTAACATATAATATATATAATATAATAAACTGCAAATCCATTATGTACAACTTGCTGTTCATTTTAAATATATAATAAAGTTATCATGAAAATTTCTTTTTTTTCTCCTCCCTCCTCCATTGGCTACCATTAGATACAAATATATATGTAAAATCATTCTACATGTGCGTCTTTTTATCATTTCTTCCTCTGGAAGCAGACAGCCTCTTCCTTCATATGTCTTTTGTAGATAATTTGGGTATTTGTAATAGTCATAATGACTGAGTGGCTCACAATTGTTCTTAACACAATATTGTTGTTACTTTATATAATCTCTTGTTCTTTACGCGAAGTCAGTGACCTTCCATTATTCTATGGATAAGAAGTCAAAGAATGTGAACAAGTGGTTCTCAAAGGGATTCTAAACAAAATTGTAAACAATTAGGGATCATGTTTAGGTCCTGGCCCTTAATAAGTGCTCATTAAATTAAATACCAAAGACTATTCTGAATCAGAGAGAATGGGGCGAGGCAGACAAGCCTTTATAAGCCCCTCCTATGAACCAGGCACTGGGCTAAGTGCTTTATAAATATTGTTTCATTTGATCCTCATCACAACTCTTGGGAGGGAGGTTCTGTTATTATCTACATTTTACAGATGAGGAAACTGAATCAGACAGAGATTAAGTGACTTGCCCAGGGTCACACAACTAATAAATGTCTGAAGCTAGTTTTGAACTCTGGTCTTCCTGCCCCTAGGCTCACTGCTTTATACATTGTACCACCTAGAAATATAAGTTAAAAACAACTCTGAAATTATAATTCAAATTCATATCCAGCACAATGTCACAGATGACAAAGGACAGAGGTAGCCATTGTTGGAAGGGCTGCAGGAAGACAGGCACACTAATAAAATGTTGATGCAGTTGTGAATTGAGTCTGTTACTTTGGAGAACCGTCTGGATGTGCACTAAAAATTGACCCAGAGATCCCATTGCTAGGTGGGATGTCAGAGAGAAAGACTCACATATACAAAAATATTCAAGCACAATTTTTTTTTAAAGTAAAGAATTGTAAATAAAATAGATTCCATTATTGATATGTGCATATAATGAAATACTGAAAAATATAGAGAAAAATGGGAAAAGACTTGGGAACTGATGTGAAGTCAAGTATGGAGTGAAGTGGTTGCTATTTGGAATACAGTAGAAGTGTTGGAGCTGAGAAGATCTGAGTTCAAATCTTGCATCAGATACTTACTAGCTGTGTGACCCTGGGAAGTCACTTAACCCTCTTTACCTCAGTTTCCTCATCTGTAAAATGAGCTGGAGAAGGAAATGGCAACCCACTCTAATATATCTGCCCCAAATGAGGTCATAACGTGTTAGACATAAATGAACCAATTAAATAATCACAAAAGTTCACTACTTCCCTACTCAATTTACACTGTACAACATGTTAGTATATATATATTTTTTTCTTTGTAGAAATACTAGTTTTTTTTGCCTTTTATGGCATGAGGTAGCAGGATAGAATTCTGTTAGTGCTTAAGGTGTGGGACCCTCAGCCCAAATCTAATTTATGGACTGTTACGGTTCTTAAAAAAACCTTGCCGCTTTAGTTTAAATAGCCTTTCTCTTGCTTTTTTGGGCCAAGTTAATCTGTTGTCTGAGGATCTTAATAGATTTTATTCCAGGGTTACTGGAGTAGTAGGGACACAGTGGGAAAGAGACGAAGTAACTAATTTTATTCCCACAAGAATCCGTGGATCTAGGTGTTACTATTATCCCCATTTCAGATAAGGAAACTAAAGCAGACAAAGGTTAAGGAACTTGCCTAAGGCCACACAGCTAGTAAACCTGGGGCAGGATTGGAAGTCAGATCTTGATTGCAGATCCAGTGTTCCCCCCACTGCACCACCTAGCTGCCTAACTTTTCCTTGCTGACAAACTATTTGATGATGAAGGTAACTAGGTTGTCTTATTTTACAGCAATATTTTGTGCTCCTGATCATCACTGATGGTGTGATCACAGACCTTGATCAGACCAGGCAAGCCATAGTGAATGCTGCCAAACTCCCCATGTCCATCATCATTGTTGGTGTTGGAGGTGCAGACTTCAGTGCAATGGAATTTCTTGATGGTGATGGTGGAGCACTCAGGTCCCCAACTGGCGAGGCTGCTATCAGAGACATCGTTCAGTTTGTTCCTTTCAGACAATTCCAGAATGTGAGTATTGCCATTCTACATTCTTCTCCTCTATTCCCTTCTCCCCCTCCCCAAAATATATCTGGAGCTGAGTGTTCTGTCTGAAGGACTTCTGTGTTGTCCCACAGCCAGCCAGTTGAATAGATGTCCATGCTTGGAGGAGGGAGTACAAGTCATATTCTTTAGTGATCTTGAGCACATCACTTTCCTCATGCAGTTCTTGAAATTTCTGTGCCTGTGCCCATCTGCAATGCTTTTGTGCAGTAAGAATCATGCATCCTTCGTGTTTTTGAAGTCTCTGTCCGTGTTTTTCTAGTCAAGGACTCCTTTGATACATTCCAACAGCTGTGGTCTTGACCACAAGACCAAGAGGGAGGTGGTCCAGTAGGGCCCTTAAATTTTTCTGGGCCATTGCAGATGTACAACACAAAGCATATTTTTCTAATAACTAGGACTGAGATTAGTAACCTTTTTTTTCCCATTGTGATCCTTTTGGCAGTCTGGTGGAACCTTTTACTGTATATATACTAAATATATTGGATTTAAAAAAAAAGTCAAAGATGAGCGAAAGTAAAGACATAATTGTCTTCCCATCCAAGTTCTGGACCCCCTGAACCCTAGGTTTTAACAGATTCCCAAGAGAGCCTAGGACCCTAGATTAAGAATCCCTGCTGTAGAAGGTTTGGCAATTCCCAGGTTTGTATGGCATTTGTTTACCTTTCCTAGTGTAAAGATAAGTGGGAGAAGACTTTACTCTTTCTGTGTCAATGTTTTAGATATGTAATTTTTTTCTTTACCTTACATTCTGTGGTAGTTCTAATTTGCTAGCTGAAAACCCCATTTTCTTATTGGGATTAAGCTTGCTGGGAGTAACTGAGGAAAATGCTTAATTTGCTTTCTTAAAATGATCAGTTTTCATATGGAAACGGGTTTTACATGACTACACATGTACAACCTATATCAAATTGTCTACCATCTTAGGGAAGAAGAGAGAAAATTTGAAACTTGAAATTTACAAAAGTGAATGTTAAAAATTGTTTTTACATGTAATTGGGAAAGAGTAAAATACTATTTAAAAAAACCACAATGATCAGTTTTCTTTCAGGTTTGTTGCTCAGTATCTGTAACAATCTTACCTATTAATTACCTATTAGTTTTCAATTGTAAGGAAAACAAGTCTGGAGTGTTATTTTTCTAGTCCCATCACAAATGATGGCGTGAAAAAAGAATGCATAGTATTTTAGTTTATTAAGAAGATGTCAACAAGGCCTCTTATTCTGCTCCTTTTCTTGATTATTCCAAGATAAGAAATGGACCTCAAGCCACAGAAGGAGAAAATGGAATTTTTTAATGTCAAATAATTTTGTCTAAATTAAGGTACTTAATAATATTTAAATGTACAGTTGCTAACAAAGACACTTGCTTTTCTTTTTTCTTTTTTTTTTTTACCAAGTCTCCAAAGGAAGCCCTTGCTCAATGTGTCCTGGCAGAGGTTCCTCAACAAGTGGTGGGTTACTTTAACACATATAAACTCCTCCCTCCGAAGAATCCTGCTGCGAAGTAATGGAAACAGCCCAGGAGAATTCCTTTGTGCCAAGTGGAGCATTATCTCTCCCCGAGATGCATTCACCAGTGTTGTTGCTTGTGGCCCGTTATGGTGTCTCCTGTGTGTGACGTGATTCTTTTTTTTTGACGTGGAACTGTATCTGTTTAATGTTTTTGTATATGCTTGTGGATTTCTTTTTTTTAAACATGAAACGTGAATCTATGTGTAATCAATTCAGTGACTGGTAATTGGTAGGAATTGACTGAGGCCTCTTTAGGTTAGAAAGTGACAGTATGATGACTTTTGCTTTACATAGATGAAGTCATCTGGGAATGATGATAAGTCACTTCGCTGGAACAAATGTTACTATGAACTGCTAAGCTGTCCTGTTGTTCCAGTCAGTATATATTCCACATGCAATCCTCCCACTCTTGCTCAAGGTAAAGCTGTTTAGTTGAGATGATTTAGGTGTACTTTAACTGGTCTTTCTTAAACCTCATTATTGTTCATAGAGTGTCTACTTTCTTCACTTGTCTCTACATAGTGCTGCAGTCTGTAAGCCACATCTTAGGTAAGTTAATACTTTTGCTTTGAGGGAAAGGCACAGACTTAGTTTCTTATTAAACCTGTTACAGACAAACAATTCTCTGTTGCTATTTTTTTTGGCTCTTTAGAAATGATTTTTTTTAATTATTGAAGATGATCAGGTTGAAAGTGGGTCTTGTTCTTAAAATACTTCAGGCAAAATGGAAGATTCTTTAGAAATGAAAGACATAGCTTTTGTTCTTCTTGCTGTAGTTCCAGATCTGCTCAGTTGATTAGGAGTTCAGCTCATGTTAGCTTGTGTCTTGTGAGCCTGTTTGAGGTAGATAAATCAAGTGGTCTGATGAGAAGAAGACTGTTGACTACAATGCAGGTAGGAAGAGCTTAGTGCCCCCACTGTCCTGGAAGCCAGATAACCTTTCCATAGCTCACTACTTTACACTTTCTTATGCACCACATGTTAATCAGTGCCAGGGGAAATCACTTTTGCCTCATCATGCAACATTTTTTAAGAGAGATTTTTTTTCTTGAGGGATAATAGTGGTTTCCTACCAATTAATCTATCATTTTATAAGAATATTATTTTTGGTCATAGGGTGTGTCCTACACTAAAGCACAAAATATTTCAGAATTAAATAGTTTTTGAGACATCAGACCCATTTGAGAAGTACATATATGTATGTATATAAATTTTTTTCAAGACTTTGGAGGCTTTGTGGTAATAAACAGAAAACCAGCCTCAGTGCTGAAGATACTTCGGTTTGAGCCTAACTTTGGAAACATACCAAACATGTGACAAATTGCTTCAGCTTTCAGTGCTCTAGGTAACTTTCAGACTGTGTGTTTCAGAGAAGGAATTAACCTGCACTTGGGTGAAGGGAGTTTCCTCTAACAACCAAATCATGGGTTTAATCTCCATTTCTATGTTGTTTTTAAAGTAGAGTGCTCTCCATTCTGAAGGCTGTTTTTCCAGAATACCCTGCATTAAAGCCTATTTCTTCTTCATGAATTGCTTTGAAAAAAATACCCAACATCAAAACTCTGGACATAACTAATACCATCAACATATGTATATATAAAACAACATTAAACCCATTAACATATATGTATTTATAAGTCCATTAGCATGTACTTAGTACATATTAAAAATGCAACACTGAAAACTAGTACACATTTTACATGAAAATAAAGAGAGAGAGAGTGTGTGTGTGTGTGTGTGTGTGTGTGTGTGTGTGTGTATGTGTGTGTGTGGTTTTTAGTGTTGGTCCAACTATACGTGTATAAATAAGGATATGTATCCTTTAGTCTAGCTTTTTCGTCTTGTTGAAAAATCTCCATCCAGCACCTGGATCTAGTTTTACATACCTTCATTGCTATGTGGAAGAGAGGACTAGGGCTTAATAGACTCTGGCTTCTTTAAAATGACTGGACTTTAAATGACTGGTGGATCTTACTTGCTGCCATGTTGTGTTTGCCTGAGTAGCCTAGGTGACTGGCCTTGTAGAACTCCCTGTAAGTCTTTGGGATTGGGCAAACCACTATTACTGATACTCACCTGACTAGCATCTTACTTCTTGTGGCCTTATACCTTGTTGGCAATCCTTTCTTTAGATTACATCCCTGCTGTGGAGTGAATAAATGGTCCTTCTTTTACTGGCTTGGGGCTTGAATTATATGGAAAATGGCCCCCAATTTTTCTGCTTCAATTAATCAATAATCAATGAACATTTGTTAAGCACCTACTATGTGCCAGACACTGTACTAAGTTTTGGAGATGGAAAAAAGGTGAATGTAACATTTAAATGAACACAGTGAATTTTAATCATCCAGGTCACAAGGCCAGAGACACCATGGATAAGAAGATTTAGAGTGTTCCTGTTTTCATGCCATTCCTTTACTTGGAATGTTCCTCTGAAACAATCTGATGCCATTGAATTTGTGGTTAAATGCTGCTGAGGGAGGGTAAATTCTTGCCCATTTTATGTGCCGAGTTAAAAGCATTTACACTTATATTTTCATCACTTTATGAAAAAGATGTAGTTTCAATAAGTGCCCCCATCTCTTGTGCCACATTTGGATTGAACTTTGCATTTTAAATGGTCTCTCGTTCTCTGAATTTGTGGTTTTTAAAGAGGATATTGTGGGATTGATTACAGGGCGTCTTGAAACCGAATAGATCATGTCATCTTAACAGCTGTGTAAGTATCCAGATGAGAAACTTATATCCCTAGAGCTGTCTCCTCACCAAGGTTTTAGTTTTGAGAAAATTGTACACAAACTAGTTTGTGCCACCTTGTGGTAAAACTTTAGAAATGGACTTATAAACTTGGGAAATGTAAACCTCAGACCAGTGATTCTCAGACTTTTCATTTCATTGTCTTTCAGATAGTTTTTAAAGTAAACTTGATACCCTTACCTTCTTAATACTGTACTTTTGACACACTTTTCATATCTCTTCCTTTGCTTATTTGGAAATTCATTTTCCTAAAACAAAAACAATAAAAAAACAAAACACTATTATTTTTTACAAGGTTTATTTTAATATTCATGATGTGCCAGGGTAATTATACGGCAGGGTAACCTAATACTTTGAGAATCAGATTTAGGCTATTCATGCGCTTTTATAAAAGTTATATTTGCTAATATACGGATATGTATAATAGTCTCTAATATATGGCCACAAGTTTTAATTGTATCTTCCCGTTGATTTATGATAAAGTTGATTCTGGATGTAAGCAGTATGGTGTCTTGGTTTCATTGTGATCTGACTGAATCTTTTATCCCTCTCTGCATGATGCCCAGATAGCAAAAGAAAAAGTAAAACATTCAATGAATCACTATTTTCACTAAGAATTTGGGGTTTGTCATGTTGGGTTTTTTTTCTGTTTTTTATTTTTTTTGGAGGGGGAAGGAAGGGCAATTGGGATTAAGTGACTTGCCCAAGATCACATGGCTAGTTTTGTGTTAAGTGTCTGAGGCTGGATTTGAACTCAGGTACTCCTGACTCCAGGGCCAGTGCTCTATTCACCACGCCACCTGGCTGCCCCAAGCGTTTGTCATTTTACTGGATTTGACCAAACTGGATTTTTTAAAAATTCATTTAACAAATACTTAATAAATGACTATTACTATGAAAGACTGTACTAGGTAATAAGGGAGATATAAAATAATGGACTTTGCCCTTAAGAAGCTAATAAACTAAGCTAAGCTAATAAAGAAAGTAAGGGCCACATGAGTGCTAACACTTAATAAATGTTTCTTGAATTACATTGTGTGTGTAGACACAGCATGGTATGATAACATAATTAAAAGTCATCTTCCCATGTGGATAGAGCGCTGGGCTTGGACTCAGAAAGACTCATCTTCATGGATTTAGTTCTGGCCTCAGAAACTTGGTAGCCCTGTGACCCAGCGCTACTATTTGCCTCAGTTCCTCATCTATAAATATGAACTGGAGAAGTAAATGGTAAAGCATTCCAGTATCTTTGCTAAGAAACCCCAGAATGGGATTATGAAGAGTTGAACATGACGGAAATGACTGAACAACAACAGGGATTGCCTTCTGACCACAACCACACTTGTACCGGGGTGATCTTTCCGACATTACATCTCTATTTAAATGTTGAATCTGCCCATTCTGCAACTGGGGCATGTAACATTGATCATTATACAAGGCAGATGGAATGAAACTCTACTCTTGTATCTTCTGCTTCAGCCATGATAACTACATTTTTGTAGGTACAGATGGAAGCCATAATGTCCATAGTAAGCAAGAAAAAGAACTCAGACATACAACTTCTTTGCATGATCCAGCCTTATACGTTAATTCTCCTTATTGCTTTATTCTGATAAGCATGATGATGGTTATTCTAGTGGGCACCTTTTGTAGAAAGCCTTTTCGAGTTTATCTTCAAAGTGCAGAAAAGATACAGGACTATAGTTAGCAGGGAGGGAAGGATTTGGGATAAGGGAGATGTTGACATGTTTGTAGGTACTTTGGAATGATTCCAAACCTCTCTTTTTTGAGTTTTCCAGTGATTTCTACATAGTAATTATTTTTTTGCTTTTTGGAGGAGGGAAGTCAGGGCAATTGGGGTTAAGTGACTTGTCCAAAGTCACATGGCTATTAAGTGTTAAGTGTCTGAGGCTGGATTTGAACTCAGGTCCTCCTGACTCCAGGGCCGTGCTCTGTTCACTGTGTTACTTAGCTGCCCCCATAGTAATTAGTAAGATTTATAGAGCTGAATTCTGTATAAACTCAAATTAACAGAATTATTGATTCGGGTCTTTTTCCTCTCACCTATTTTGACCCCTTTCTTCACAATTATATGTTGAGACGATTCTCCCCCACAGATCTCAGATGGGTGAGGCATAAAGATTCCTGAAAGGCACACCATAGCTTTATCTCAGATGCTAAGGAAATTATTAAAAAGAACCATTCCTTATATCAAATCTCTGCTAGCACAACTCTTATACTGGGCATAAACTCTCCTCCCTATCTAATCACTCCTCTGTCCCCTTTGGTGATTCCTTTTCCAAATCATGCCCTCTGATTGTAGAGGGTTTTTATCCTGGACCCTCTTCCTCTATACTACTTCACTTGGTGATCTCATCAGCTCCCATGGACTTAATTACCAGCACTATGCTCATGATTCTCAAATCTACATATTCTTCCTCAAACTCTTTGCTCATCTCCAGTCTCAGAAATCTCAAACTGGGTGTCCACTAGGCATCTTAAACCCATCATATCCAAAACAGAACTCATTATCTTTTTCCCCAAACCATCCCCACCTCCTGCCTCTTCCCTCTTAGTATTGAGGGAAGCACCACCCTACCTGTTCCTCAGGCTCTCAACCTAGGAGTCATGCTGGACTCTTCACTGTCTTTCATCACCCATATCCAATCTGTTGCCAAGTCCTGTTCATTTTTCCTTTGCAATATCTCTTGAATATGTCCCTTTCTCTTCTCTGACACCTCTCTAATGGAGGCCCTCATCACTTCATGCCTGGATTATCAGAATAACTTGCTGGTGGGTCTGCCCGCCTCAGGTCTTTTTCCATTCTAGTCCATCCTCCCCATTCAACTAAAGTAATATTCCTAAAACACAAGTCTGATTATGTCATCCACCACTGACTCAAAAAACTAGTGGCTTCCTATGGCCTTTAGGAGCAAATACAAAATGTATTCAAAACCTGTCATCACCCAGCCCCTCCTGCCTTCTCAGTCTTCTTAGATGTTACCTGCAGACATGTCCCCTGATCCGGTGACTCTGGCCTCCTGGCTCTTCCACAAACAAGACACTCCCATCTCTCAGGTCTGGGCATTCTCTCTAGCCATCCCTCATTCCTGGAATGCTCTCCATCCTCATCTCAGACAAGAGATCTTCCTGACTTCCTTTTAGTCCCACTTAAGATCCCACTTTCTACAGGAAGCCTTCCCCAACCCTTCTTAATTCTTAATTTCCCTCTTGTTACTTATTTCCTATTCATCCTTTATATAGCTGATTCCCTAACCTTTCCTTCATGAAGCTGGCATTTGAACTGGGCCTTGAAGGATGTTTTCTGATGGGTTAGGTTTAGAATTGAGTCAGAAGTTCTATTCCAATCCAATCCACTAAACGTTTCAGGAGAGAGCATTCCTAATAGAGGAAATGATAGAACCATAGGAAGCAGGTGAAGGATAGGGCATAACCATGGAACAGCTAGTAGCTTTTTGTTTGGGGCATAGAGCAGTATGCTGTAAATTATGCCAAAAAGTGAAATTGTTTTATCTGGTTATACACTTTCCAAGTGTGCACTCCCTCCCTTTTCTTCCTTTCCCCCCTTCCCTCCCTTCTTCCTTCTTCCTTTCTTCCTTTCTTCTTTCCTATTCTCCCTCCTTCCTTCCTTCCTTTCCTTCCTTCCTTCCTTGCTTCCTTCCTTCCTTCCTTCCTTTTTTCCTCTTTTTTCCTTCCTCCTTCCCTCCCTCCTTCACCTCCCACAAATATTTACTGTTTGCCCACAAGATGTCAGGGATTGTGAACAGTGTCTCTTTTTGTGTGTGGGTATACACAAATGAATAAGATAAGTGTTTGACCTAAAGAAATTTATAATCTATTTTCATTCACAACTAGAACCTTACACCAGGCTCCTAAAACTCTTATCTTAACAAACTGCCTCCTGATGAAGTAAAGATTTCCAGACTGGCGGAGAGAGGTAGGGATAGATGAGGTTCCCATGAGTCAAAGATTTCTGGTTAAATTTAAACACCTGTCACCAACCCCAACTATTCCCAGCATGCCAAGTAGTATGTGACATTGGTGGATACTCTTGTAGCAATAGTTAACCATGTTGTGCTCATTCTCTTTCTTTTTGCAACCAACAGAAAAGCAAGCACTTGCTTAAACTATGAATTGATTATCGAGCAAGGCAGTATTATGTACAATTTTACCCCCAAACAGCATTATTCTCAAGCCACCAACCAGGTCTTTCTCAGACAGTTTTGGTGGCGAACATGCTTTCCAGAAGGTCGCAGTATCCTCAATGCTCACCAGAGGGCGCTTTCCTACAAACTTTAAGACCTTAAACAGTCAACTTCTGTTTGGGAGCAGCAGCTCTCCCTGAATTCAGTACTGACCTAGGGATATGGAAAAAGAAAATGGAAATTTGCTCTGAAATATTAAGATAATGGAAATCTCTAATCGGACTGTCCCCCGTTCTTCCCCACCTTTAGGATATCTGTTTTCAAATGACTGACCTCTTACCTCTTTCATAAGATCCGGACAACTGATTTTTAAAAAAGCAGCCACATGATTTATTTAAACCCAATAAAGGAAATGTCACATAGAAAAACTGGAAAAAAAATTATTTTCCTGGGCCTCTTCCTTGCTCCAGGTTTCTGGGACCCCAGAAGGATTAAGGGAAAAAGCTGTGTGGTGAGAAATCAGCCAAGATCAACTCTGTAAACAGCTGGAGAAAATGGGGAAGCTGGGGAAGGGGTTGAGATCAGATTTCATTAGTGGGTCCTGTATGACAATGCTAGTCAGTGTGTGCCATCATAACCTTGGGGTCCTGTCTCCACTCTGGGTCTCCCCCAATGCAACTCTCTGTTCTGGCATGTGGATCAGCAGCTCAAGCAACAGGAGCAGCAGCAGCCACAGTCACAAGTGGTGGCAATCACCTGCCTCCAGTGAGAACTCACAGCTTGATGAAAGTTCTTGCTTGAGAAACTATCAGGTTAGGGGCGGCTAGGTGGTCCTGGAGTCAGGAGGATCTGAATTCAAATCTGAATTCAGACACTTAACACAAAAACTAGACTTCGAGCAAGTTACTCGACCCCAATTGTCCTACCTTCCCCCCTCCAAAAAGCAAAAAACAACCCCACCCATCCGAAAAAGAGAGAAAATATGAGGCCAGAAGTTTCTAAAAGCTGAAAGGAAAAAGGATATTTGTGCTTGTTTGGGTTTTATAGGCTCACAGACTTT
Organism: Pseudochirops corinnae; assembly: GCA_028646515.1. NCBI lineage: Eukaryota > Metazoa > Chordata > Mammalia > Diprotodontia > Pseudocheiridae > Pseudochirops > Pseudochirops corinnae. The sequence goes on from CM053587.1 coordinate 231,408,978, forward strand.
TTCTTCTTCAATTCTGAGGAGGAAAGATACCATTAGAAGAGCCTGCTACGACAGAAATGGAAACATTTCACTTTTTGGTATAACACAGATCTATCAAAACCCCTTTAAATTTAACTTCCTTGCCCACATGAACAAGTCGGGTCTCAAAGTTCAGCCCATCAAGTGGGCATGGGCAGCTATATTGATCTTTCCATATCTCCTTTATTTCCCACTTTCTGAATAGACTTTAAAATCTGAAATTTCATATTAGAGTGCTATCTAGGGCTTAGAACACTGGTGCATTTCTATTGTGGCCCACTCATCTAACCAAGAGCTCCTGGGAAATGGAACTTCTCACCTGGAAATTCCTTTTTTTAAGATGGTAACAATTTCAGAAAGCAGGTTGGAAAATCAAGCTCCAGGGACTCACCTTTCTTTCCCAAACCTTTAGGGACAAAGCCACTGAGAATTTTTACCTGAAATCTGGACACTTTCTTAGTTTTTTTTTTTTCTCCCAAGACCTTTTGCTATCCCAAGGAAAGCCATTCTTTATACTCGATGTTGGGAGGATTACCTACAGTTATCTGACTTCTAAACATAGGACATCACACAAAAAGTTAAACTTTTTTTTTTTTGCCTATGGACATTATGTCACTAGGATAACCTATCTTAAAAAACTAACAAACAAAACCTCTTTCCTGATTTGCTTATGGCTACATCTTCTTCATGTGACTATTTCTACATTGGTACTCCTATATGCTGAAAGCTACTTCTTTACCTAGAACCCACTTTAAGAAACCACTTAGAGCAGTGGTTCTCAACCTTCCTAATGCCGCAACCCTTTAATACTTGTATGTGGGTGTATCTGCATGTGGGCAGACTTGCCTGGAGATGGATAGAGGAGTGGTGTCTCAGTTCCTAAGACCATTGGAAATATGTGTTTTCCGATGGTCTTAGGTGACCCCTGTGAAAGGGTTGTTTCATCCCCAAAGGGGTTGCGACCCACAGGTTGAGAACTGCTGACTTAGAGCATTTTGGAAATACAATATTTGCTCTCAAATTCTTTGAGAATTTTGGAACTAGAGAGTAGGTTAGAAATTATCTAATCCAACTTCATTTCATAGATGAGGACACAAGCCCAAGGCAAGGTATGAAGTGATCCCCTGAGACTACATAATTCGTGTCTCCCAATTCTAGCCCAAGGCTCTTAATATTACACAAAGCTACCTTTGAATAGAGGTTATTATATTATACAAATCAAGATGTGGGTTATGTGACTTTGGCATTGTTCTTCCATGTCACAATTTATGCCCTACTAATTTATTTATAAAGAGGGCAGATGACCTTTCACATATAATTTTATTTTATTTTTTGCCCTAAGATATGACAGCTTTTATGACACACATCTACTTGACCTTATTATCGTCATTCCTGTTCACACAGGTCATGCTGGTAAAATACATTCACTCATAAACCCACAAATGGCATGAATGCTGTCTAGGACTGTAATACTTGGGAACATCCATTCTAAATGACTCTGGGACTATGTTGAGATAATTAAAACCAGTTCAAAACTAAAGATTTCTGAAACCCTTACATAGAAGTAGATGACTTAGAAAACAGGCCAAATTTATATCAAATAGCATACAGAGTCTAAAAACAGACTTGACTTTGGTTGAATGTCTATGTAGTCATTTTACAACTAATGCCTGCAACTGAAATAAAGCAGATGTTCAGAGGCAAGGTTTTAAGGGTATCCATTACTATTATTTATTACTATACATTTATTAAATGTCCAGTGTTAAATACACATGCATTTTTTTATTCCTTTTGGGGGTGATGCAGAAAAAAATAAGTTTTCCCCAGAGGCTACTTTACTTGCATTTTGTAGCTTGTTTTAATACGAAAAGTTTGGTATAGTTGTACATTTTACAAATAATTCCTGGCTTAAGGGTTTTTTTCCTTAATAAAGGAAATAAGTTTTCGTTTCTTTAAATACTCTGTGACATTGATATAAAGCAGGGTGGGCAATTTGACTGCAGGTTCACTTTATGAGTCATGCTGAGTTTTGAGGGCCACACACAAGTATAACATATAGAGGTAATCATGTAACAAGGGCAGTGTTAATAACTCTTGGGGATGCCCTCAGTGGACCAGAGGGAATCATTCATTGGCTCAGATGTGGCCCACACACCAGGTTTTACTTACTGCCTTAACGAGCCTGTGCTTTGGATTCCTGGATATTTTAAGGTTTGGTTAATGATACTAGATCATGGGATCAGATCTAGAGCTTGAAGGAAACTCAACCCCCACCTTTTAACAAGGGGGAAACTGAGACCCAGGGAGGTTGTAGTGTTCTTGTTTGATGTTTAGGTGGTTGCCTTTAAAAAAAAATTGGGGTAACTTTTCAAGATTTATCTCTTCTAAGAGATTCATTTGGAGACATCTTGAGCTGTCCAAAGGAGGAAGAGATCAATTAATCAATCAACAGGAATTTATTAACCACTTACTAAGTGACTGTGGGAGGAAGATTACCTTTTATTGGAGGAGACAACATGTTTGTATATAAGGAAAAAACCCCAAAATAAAAGGGCAAGATTGTTTAGGGAGGGAGGATAACAGGGAATGTACTGATAATGTTTAAAAACAGATTTTCCCTGAGGGGACAAAAAGGTAGACTGGATACATCTTTAACTTTAATTTGCATCATTAACATTTTCTCCAGAAGTTTCTTAAGTCTAGACAATCAACAAAACAATGAATTAAGCCCTGATTTTTAATCTTTGCAAATTTCTTCAACATAAATGCTCATGCTGAAAATTTAACTATCAGCCCTGGGGAACTGGTAAGAGATCAGTGGAGGTTGGAGTAGTTGAGAAGAGCAGGTTTTCCAAGGGTTTGGAAGTATAGCAACTTCTGAAAAGTAGGATGGCAGCCACAGTGTAATGGAAAGAGCCTGTGCTCCGAAGTCAGCAATCCTGGGTTCAAATTCTAGCTCTGCTGTTAACTTGATGTGAGCTGAAGCAATGGTAAAAGTCTAAAGTTCAGGGAATGAGTATTTGGGGGCCAGAGAGAAAAATGTCCTCCTTATTGTAGTAACTAAGGGTGGCCACAGAATGGAAATGCAGTGCTTTCTAGGAAACTAGCTGAGAAAGCAGGCTCTGGGAGGTTTTTGCAAGACCTGGAAGTGGTGCCAACTCAAGTCTAATTTTGTTTGGAATTTTGAGTATTTATGTTTTAACATTCCGAGGACAACGAGTTCAAAAATTCGTACCCAGCAAAGGTTTGCCTTATTTGCATCTACATCCATCTTGCTCATGAGCCTTTAACATATTTCTTTTAATGATTTTAGGATCATAGACTTAGATGTAGATGGAAGGTTAGAGGTTATTGAGTCTAACACTCTTGTTTTACTGCTGGGGAAATCAAGGCCGAAAGAGATGAAATGATTTGTCCAAGTTCCCAGAAAGAATAAGGCACAGACATAGGAGCTGAATCCAGGTCTTTTCACATCATTCTGTGCTCTCCACTGTACTATTGGAAAGCTCTTTAAAAGAGATAATATAAAGTGCTTCTCCAATCTTAAATTGTGATATAAATATGAGCTATTACTGAGATTAAAAAAATTTTTTTAAATGATGTAAGCATCAAGAACATTGCAATTCAACTTTTTTCCTTTTTTTTCTGGGGGGGAAGGTTAAGTGACTTGTTCAAGGTCACATGGCTAGTTTTTTTTTTGTGGTGTTTGAGGCTGCATTTGAACTCAGGTCCTCTTGACTCCAGGGCCAGTGCTCTATTCACTGCACTACCTAGCCACTCCTACAATTCAACTTTTATTGCTTTGTTTTGTTTGCTCTGGTTTCTTAGTAAAGTCACCTCTCCCTTAAACCATTTGTGTGTCTTTAAACCTGGATTTTAATCTGTCTTGGAGAAGAATTTTCTTTGTAAATCACTACTATAAAGAGCCTAAGTGTTAGCTCTGGAGCCAGGAAGATCATAGAAGATTAGATTGAGAGCATGGGAGAATGCAGGGCTAGGGCCATCTATGGACAAGTCATATCTGGGCCTTGTAGGTCCAATCTCATGTTTTCCTGGAGGAGAATGACTAATATTCATGCCTACTCAGACTATCTAGTTTCTGCTAACATATTCTGAAAGAGCTACACAATTAAGTAGGTATCAAGCCAAATTTACAAAGTGATTAATAATGCAAAGACATATTTTCCACTATTCTAGCAATTATGAAATAGGATATTATTTTTTAAAATTGCTACTCTGTTGCCAGTATTATAGCTGTCTGATTTCATCAGTATTATGAATGCCAGTATGGAATGGCTCATTCAGTTAATCCCTGGCGACTGATGATAGATTGACTGAATGATTACTATGTGGGTTAACTTTCCTTTGGCATGCATGCATGGCGACAGTCTGATTGCTTGATAACAGTAACCTATCTCTCTTAGATACCATTAAAAATAGGTTTATTGATGCCTTTTGTTTTTATATCAAAATAATTTCCAGAAATTTTCCATAAATAGACCTTTTCCCTTAATTGGGATCTCCTTCACAGCAAGTAATCCAGGTTTTCCCAGGCATGTTTTGAGCATGCCTAGTTTGCCCAACATGGAGCCTGGTGTCTCCTACCGGACGTCCCCTTTGATTAGCTACCTGCATCTTTAAAAGTGGTGAGACTGAGGCTGTGTTCTTTTCTGGGGACTCATATCTGCTGTACCCAGTGTGGATGTCAAGAACTGAACTGGTGAAAGGGGAAGGACTTGTCTTTCTTTGTTTCTCTTTTACCCTAGTTCAGAGAAAAGGGTCTGGTGGTATTTGTTTCTGTCCTGTATTGTTTGTCCTCAGTTTCATGGAACAGAAGTGATCATCATAGCCTTTGGAGTCTGAGTCACGGTAACCTTACAGCCAGCATTACAAGGCAAGGTGGTGCAGCTAGCCCGGCTGGCAGGGAGGCCCTGAGAAGTCAAGGTGCTGGGAACTTGAACTTCGTGGTGGGTTTTTCTTTGTAAACTTTTTTGGTAAATATTTCTTTGTAAAAGATCCAGCAAAATCAACTGACACAGTGATGGTGTTGGACAGAATATATACCATTCTGTGCCCCTTTTTAACAGAGGAGCAAAAAGTGTGTTGTACCATGTGTTTGATAGGACCAAAATTGATTGCCAAGACTTGGGCTCCATTTTAGTGTTCTTTATAGTTACATTATTGTAGTCATCAGGTATATTGTTCTCTTTATTTTTCTTACTTTACTACATCGTTTCACTTAAGTTTTTTAAATGGATACCATTTTTTTTGAGCAAAGACAGAAAATACTGATAGCTCTGAGCAGGCTCCTGCTGGTAAATGTTTAACAAATGGATCTCTAAAAAAAAATGTAAATACAATACACTTTTAAGTTTGATCTGGATTATTAACATTTTCTCTATTGCTTTTTAAAGTCAACAATCAGCAGTACAATAAATCTAGCCCTGATTTGCATTGATGCTCACACTGATAATTCAGCTATTGGCTCTGGGGAGCGGGTTCAAGTTGGCTGCAGCATATTCCATCTCTCAGCAACCTCATCACAACCAATGGAAAACATTTAATTTGATAAACATTTATTAAGTGCCAGCCACCGTGCTAAGCACTGTGGATACAAGAAAAGGCAAAAAGATACTCCCTTCCCTCAAGGAGCTTACAATCTACTGGGGGAGACAACATGTAAACAAATATATACAAAAGACAGATAGGAAATAATTAACAGAGGGAAAACACTGGAATTAAGAGGAGTTGAGATGAGATTTTATTTGAGACTTAAAGGAAGCTGGGGAGGTCAGGAGTGAAAATGGAGGAGGGAGAGCATTCCAGGCATGGGCCATAGCCAGAGACAATGCCTGGAAGTGATAAGACAGAGGGTCTTGTTTGTGCAACAAGCAGAAAGCCGGTATTGTTGGCCTTTACAGAAGAGAAAACTGAGACCCAGAGGAAAAAAGTGATTAGCCTACATCACACAATTAGTAGCAAAGCCAAGATAAGATCCAAAATCCAGCTGTGCCACCCTTTAGTTCAGGCTTTTAGTTCAGCACTCATACAAAACACCATCTTGCCTCATAGTCATTTAGCAAATATTTGATTGAATGTCTCCTACATGCTAGCGTGTAGCACTGTTATCTGTATCCCACCTTTTACCGGAAGTTTTTTTTCTGACTTTTTTTTTTAGAGGGCAATTGGGGTTAAGTGACTTGCCCAAAGTCACACAGCTAGTTTTGTGTTAAGTGTCTGAGGTTGGATTTGAACTCAGGTCTTCCTGACTCCAGGGCAGGTGCTCTATTCATTGCACCACCTAGCTGCCTCCTTACCTCTATTAATTCTAGTGCCTTCCTCTGTGGATTATCTGCAATTTATACTGTATATAATTTGCATGTGGTTGTTTACATGTTGTCTCCACATTAGACTGAGAGCTCTTTGAGAGCAGGGCCTGTCTTTTACCTTTCTTAGCAAAGAGTCGGGCATTTAGTAGGTGCTTAATAAATGTTTGGCATACATAGGGTGTTCAAGGAGGACTAGCACCTCTGGTGTGAGGGCTCCCCAAGCCCTTTTCAAGGCTGCTCTTTGACCTTTGATGTCCACACCCAATTCTCACCTGTGGTTCCAAGAAGCTGTCCCACAAGCAGCAGCCTGGTCTGATAAACTTTAGAAAACTGACACTGCAGAAGGGCTAAACCAGCTTGAGGGGAACCAACAGGCCTTGAACCCCTCAGTGAGTTGGCAGGGGTGGGACGGGTTGGGGCTGTCTACCCCAAGCATATGAAGACTTCTTTGGGTAGAATGGGCAGATGGCAGTAATTTGGTCCAATGGCCATGAAGGATGCTGAAGCAGGCACTGTGGATCACTTAGAGCTTGATTGGACATTGAAGACCCCGAGGTCATCCACTGCATTAGGGCCATTACCAGTTGTCTTGATTTTTGTCTTGCCATTGGACTTGATTCAGGAAGAGAGAGTGAGGCTGATGACTTTGTGCAACTCTGACACTTAAATCGAGAGTCAAGACATCATTCACAATGTCACTGGTCCTCTTTAAAAATGAAGAATAAATAACAAATAAATGTTTATTGGCTGACGAGAATAAAACTTCCCCCCCTCCCACCTATGAGGAATGATTAAAACTTTTGTTTCCACAGAAATTATGTAATATATACCTTATGAAATCTAGGGGATCCGTACATACCAGAAAGCCTTTTTGATTTGCAGCAAATGCAGGAAAATAAATTCATTGTAGAAGCAATAGATTAGTACTAGATTATCTTCTAGCAGAAGAAGAGGGAAATTGAGAGATGTAATGGAAAAATGTTTCCATAAATTCAGAATAACAATCAGCAGAATGGGAGTCATAACAAAGGAGTTATATCTCACACTGAATCTAACAGGCAAAGCAAGGATCCAACTGGTTTTTAATTTTGTTTTGAGGTCAGAAGTCAGCTAAGTAGAGCAAAAGTTAAATCTTGCTTGGAAAGCTCATGTGTAATTAACTTATGAATATTAACTTCTCTGGGAGGGCTAAAGCTTCATTTTAATGGTCATACAATATATGTAGTGGGAGGGGGGAAACATATCAGGGGAAACTATATAGTAGGTGTATCAGAAAGTTGTGTACCCTATATTACTCAGTCAACAGGGAGACAAGGAAGGGACTTTTTGGTGGAGTATAGGTATTTAGATTTACTTTTGTTTCTGGAGGGTGTGTCTATCCCATGAGACCCGCCACTGCAGTCTCATTAATAAACTTTCTTTTTTTTCAAGAAAAATAAATTTAATAACAAAATTAGATTCAGATCTTTTTACATAATTGCTGAATTATAGAAAACTAACAAAAATTAAGAGTTGTCAATAAGTTACTATACTTAACAAGGAGATGTTACATTGCCTACTAAACTATAAAGCAAATATCTAATGCATATCTGAGAGGATGGAATAATAATTTAAATTAATTTTTGGAAAACTGCAATGAAGGCAAATAAGCTGTTAAAAAAAAAAGAAATTAAACCCAAAGAGGAAAAAAAAACAGCTATGCAAGTCAAAAAGTACACATTTAAAATTCAGTTTAGTTCCTCATTGCCAACATGGCATTTATGTCTCAGATGAGGTTCTGTAATTGGTCCATAACTTGTTTCAGCTGTTGATTTTTCTTTTCCAGTTTTTTACTTATTTCTGCTATTTCTCTCCTCTCTTTGATGAGGTGTAGGCTCTGGGACACCTCCCCCTCCCCCTTGAGTTCTCCTTGAATCTGTGAGGCACAGGCTCTGGGAAACAAGTCTGATTGAATCTTCCCACTTGATGAGGCATTTGCAGAGGCCATAAGTTTTTCATTGTGGCTGGGCCCAAATCTCTGTTACTAGCCTGGCCCTCCATCGTCTATCTGCTTCCCACCCTGGAGCCTATCAAAATATCAATCCACTTTTACGTCACCTCATTAACTCCTCCTGAAGACCCTCCCCAAACTCCTCCTAGATTCCTGTGTATATCAGAATCCCAGCTCCCTTCCATGTGGTGTGAGAGTGCCACAGAATGCCCTAGCATAGACTTGCTCTGTGTCCAATACAGGCGAACTATTAATAGACTTTACTTTTGTTTGGCTGAGAAAACTTCAGTCGAATTTGATTTCTTTTGGCAGGACCGGGCATGTTGGTATTTTGGGGTATCAGACAACCCTAACCCTCTTTATGAGTAACCTCTTCATTTTCACTGGCAAAAGGAAGTTGGCCAGAAGCACCAGGTCATCATTCTTTGAGCCATCTTCTTCCGCGTATGGAATGAGTTGCCCTACCAGAAGAGGATCCAATCCTGCACAGTTTACATCGCATTGATCAAAAACTAATCTTAGCTTCCGGAAGAGGATGGAGAGTTGACGGAGATGATCTTGAAGCTTAGCCAACCTGTCCTGGTATGTTCCAGTGTGGTAAGTGACACCATTTGGTAACTGCATGTTCCTGAGCAGCTGGAAGATCTCCATGGTGCGATACACGATGTCCTGCACCATTTCCTGCCCAATCCGGCAGAGGGACGTGGTGTTCACCTAGAGGGCAGCCTGGGCCTGAGGGCCCGTAAAGGCCCCGGGAGGCATCCCGGCCCCGGCCTGGCCAGTGGCGGGGTGGACATGCTGAGCCCAGCGAGCCCAGGCCGCGGGAAAGCGCCCTCTAGAGGAAGGACGGAAAGCGGCGGGGCCCACACCTCGCCGTGCCGCAGCGAGGAACGCTTCGCTTTATTAAAGCATGGTCGGCCAGAAGCCTGGAGCGACCAAGCCTGGGGATCTTCCTCCCCTAAACGCAGTGCGTTTGGAGTTGGGGACAAAGCTGCGGGGGGTGCGCCCGTGGGGCGGGAGGTAGGAGAGGGTGGGACAGTAGAAAGTTGCGCGAGAACAACTTCAAAAGCGTCGCCTCGGCTTCCGCTTTTTGGGGCCCTTAACGGTAACCTTTATTTGTTTTATCTTCACCCCTGCCAACCTGAATGAGTTATTTCTTACACTGCCCCCTCAAAAACATAAAAAGGTCTTCAGGATAAAAAAAATCAGGGAGAACTTTTTTTCCTCTCAGTTTTCCAGATCTCCTTCCTACTTACCCTTGGACCCAACCCTGTCTTCCCTTCCAACCCATCCACTCCATAGGACTCTCATCTCCCTGCAGCGCTCAGGGAGGCGTTTACATTTCTTGATCCGGCAAGAGAGACCTTACGGTTCAGTGGTTAGAGGGCTGGTCTTGGAGTCAAGAACACCTAAGTTTAAATTCTGCCTCAGACAGGTACTAACCACGTGGCTCTGGGCAAGACACTTAACCTCTTACAAACCCAGTTACCTCCGTAAAACTATGAATTACAGATTCTTTGGAGATCTGCATTGGTAGAAGTCTCTACAGCAGAAAATCCCAGATGCAGGTTCTTCCTCCATCGCGTACTCCAAAGTCTGGCACAAATTTACCTCTAGTGACTCTGTGGCTGGTGTCTATTGGGAGACAGAAGACAATAATTTTTTTTTTTTATTTTGGAGGCAGGAAGGCAGGGCAGTTGGGGTTAAGTGACTTGCCTAAGGTCACAGGGCTAGTTTTATAAGTAAGGCTAAATTTGAACTCAGGTTCACTTGACCTCCGGTCCGGTGCTCTCTTCACTGCGTTACCTAGCAGCCCCAATAATTTGATAAAGTACAAGCTTTTTTCATGGTTGTTGGGATTAACAGTTAATATCTACAAAGAATTAAAGTTGTATAGTGAATAGAGTGATGGATTTGGAGTCAGGAAGACTTGAGTTTAAATACTACCTCAGACATGTATTAGCTGTGTTACTTTGGGCAAGTCATTTATCTTCTGCCTCAGTTTCCTCAACTGTAAAATAGAAATGATAACAACCCCTAACTCAAGTGGTTTTTGTAAGGATCACAGGACATTATGCACATAAAAGTATTTTGTAAACTTTAAAGGATTTTGTATTAGCTATTATTAGTGTTCATGATATTCTTCCTATGTAGTGAAAGTGTGTGTCCCCCTTTATTGATGATGTCCTTAACAAAATAACTCATGTACATTTTAAGGTTTGTGATCAGGCTTCCCACAGCAGTGAGGTGGAGTTGATGAAGCTGGGTGTAGCAGAGTTCTAGGCGCTCTCAGCTGATTGAGGTCAAGGAGCTGGGTCCTAATCAGCTGATGAAGTGGGAAGTCTCTTCTCCTAGTGTTGGATTTTGGTTTAGGAGTTAGAGGAGCTGGAGAATATAGCCTGAAGCCTCTGGCTGCCCACAGTTCTGTTCTGCAGGCTCATCAACCAACATAAACTTCCCCTGGCTCACCAGCTCCTGACAAATGCAATTTTCAGGCCTTTTTCCAGACCATACATTAAGTGGCCTCCTCTTATTGATTTTTGTCTTAGAAAGTCTTATCAGTAGGAAGGTGATGACTTTAACGGCTGTTTCTTGGCCTACTTAACCCTTCTCTTTTATTTTAGATTTTTATAGGGAGAAGACTACTTTTAAACAGCTTGATGGGATATCAAAATGGTTTCAGAAAGATGTAGCCCCCTCATTTAGCTTATGTAGCTGAGCTAGTAGCAGCCTTTGCTAGGGAGAGGCTTATTAACC
>CM053587.1:231420571-231450518 GCA_028646515.1 Pseudochirops corinnae
ACCCCCACCTCCACCCCCAGGGAGTTCACTAAGTATGTTCAGAGAGATCATAACTCTTTCAAGCAACTAAGTGGCTGCTTTAGTAAGTTAACTGGTATCTTGGTGACCTTAAAGAATTAATGCCACTGGGCTGCCACAAAGTTGCTGTGTCCCCCAGGGCATTTTTCAGTGCTTGCTGCTGATAAATGGTATCCTTAGAGCCAAACTCTATGTTCTAAAAAAGTTCACTAAGAGAAGAATGAGGCAGTCTCTTAGAGCCTCTGGGAACCATGGAGTTTAAAGACTAAAAACTAACCTCTGGCAGTGTTTCTTGCTAGTATTGGAGGCTAGCACCCTCTGTTTCCCCTCCTGTTCTTTTTAGTTATCTCTCCTGCCGTAATCTCCACAGAGAATGGGGGGAAGGGAGGGAAACACACATCTTAAAGGAGTTCTAAGAGCCATGCTGAAAGTAGATATAGGAAAGACTTAAAAAAATCAAGCTTCTCCCATCTTTTCTAGTAACACTCTACCAATACTAATTTCATTTAAAAATTTTCAGACCAGGGGGCAGCTAGGTGGCACGTTGAATAGAACACCAACCAGCCCTGAAGTGACGAGGACCTGAGTTCAAATCCAGCCTCAGAGACTTAACACTTACTAGGATCTTGGCCAAGCCACTTAACCCCAAATGCCTTGCATCCTCCTCCTCCAAAAAGAAAAAAAAAAACACAAATTATTTTTCAGACCAGATTAGAGCATAATATTGCAATTTTCATCTTCTGTAATTCTCAATAAAACTTCTGGAATTTCAAAATTAGTAACTTGTACAAATTCATGTGATATTGGCACCTATGATTAAACTATGACATTTATCATGCATTCTATTTACCTGAATATTATGCGTCTTATTTGCACTCCTACAGAAAAAAAAAGCCTGGAAAAATAGTCACCTTTTTGAGAAAATAATCATATTGAGAACAATGATTATAATTAAATAATATTTTGTATTGCATCTTTCATCCTAAAAGTTCAGAAGGATTTTCATTTATAGGTTCTCACTAACCATTTTACTGATGCAGAAAAAAAAGTTAGCTTTATCACCATTTTATAGTTAGGCTCACCAGCAGAGCCCGATCTAGAATATGGGTCTTGATTTCCATCCCAGCATTTTCTCTGCTGGCACATAGCAGCACTTAACAAATGTTGACTTGACTTTTCCCATTTATTCAATATTGTTTCTACAGATGGGAACTATTATAATGTCAACAAAAATTGATAAATTAATTTTAATTGCTCTATTTCCTTTATCTCACATCTATTTTATCTATTCCTATTTATTATGTAATGAACTTTCCAATTTTGGTTGATATGTTTCTTCTTTTTTTTTTTTTTTGTCTTTCTGAAGATGAATCAGAATTCCTGGAACACCTGCCGATCAAGATGAAATTGGCCATTGCCATCAATATGAACTTCAAGATCGTGACTAAGATCGACCTATTCAAAGTAAGTGCTTATACAATGAGGGATAATACACCACACTTGGGTCTGTAGACTCTAAACCATGGTCACTTTTAAAGAAATAACTTGCCGTAAGCTGTAATAAGTTCAAAAATTAAGAGTATATATATCTATATATATAGATATAGATATAGATATGTAAAAGAAAGTCACTTGCTAGATCTTTTTTTCACCAAAGTTTTCATTTGCTCCCCTTTGTCTCCTTTCCTCTGTCTCCTAATTAGAACTAAGGAAGAAGTGATTTCATCAGACTATTAATTTAATTTGCATTAATTTAAATATAATTACACTCTATGGTACATGTATGGAGTCATTTGGTTTCTGAACGTGCCTTTGCCAGGTCTTTTGAGCCAGACCCTGGTTAAGTCCAGATTGGTTCAAAGATCTGATTATCAAGTTTAATCATGTCTCTCATTCTGAAGGCTTTGGGATCTGAACCTCTAAGTTTTTCAGGGGGAGTTTCTGTAGTTTTTGTAGAAATATAATTCTTTTTATACATTTGTAAAGTAGAGATTTATTTAAAATCTTTAAATTCTTGTACAATTTACTATATAACTTTAAGTGAAGAATAGTAAATAGAGAGCTAGCTAACCTTGAAGACTCTGCTTAATTTCCCTGGCTTCCTTCAAGACTCAATTCAAATCCCATCTTCTTCAAGAGGCCCTCTATGGTCCGAATTGCTAGCACCTTCCTCTATGAAATTACTTTTCATTATAAATATGTGTGAGTGTGTAAAATATATAAAACAAATATATATACATTTAAAATATATAATATATACATAAAATCATCATTATCATTGTCATGATAGTATAATATATATAATAATATGTTATTATAATATACATCCTACCATTTATATGGCACCTTAAGGTTTGCAAAGCACTTCATAAAAATTACCTCATTAGATCCTCACAATTATCTGGGGAGGTAGGTACTGTTATGATCTCATTTTATAGCTGAGGAAACTGAGATAGACAGTGGTTAAGTGACTTACCCAGGGTCACAGAGCTGGATTTGAATTTAGGATTTCCTGACTCCAGGCCTGGTAGTCTATCCACTGTGTACCAACCTGTCTCTTTATAACTTATCTACATGTTGTCTCTCTATTAGACTGTAAATTTCTTGAGGGTAAGGACTATTGTTTTCCTGTCTTTGAATGCCCAGCACTTAGCACAGTGTTTGGCTTCTAACAAGCACTTAATAAATGCTTCTTGACTGACAAAATAAGGAAGAATTTTATAATAATAAAATCCAACAGAAGGGGCTATTTTAAGAAGGTGTAAGTCACTGGGAATATTCAAGCAAAGACTGAATGACCATATGACAGGGTTATTTCATTGGGTAGTATGGAACTAAATGGTCTCCAAAGATTCTTTTCATTCCGAGGTTCTACAATCCTATGATTAACACAGCATAGCTTATTAAACAGAGCTAGCTGGTCTTAAAGCCAGGAAGGCCTTGGTTTAAGTCCCTCCTTTGACACATCATCACCATTATCATCATCATCATCATCATCACTAGCATTTATTACCATTCTTAGAGCATTTACTATGTCGCAGGCACTGTGCTAAGTACTTTACTACTATCATCCCATTTGATTCTCACAACAACCCTGAAGGTAGGTGCTATTACTGTCACATTTTACAGATGAGGAAACAATCAAATAGAGGTTAAGTGACTTGCCCAGTTTCTCACAGCTACTAAGTATTTGAGGCCTGATTTTAATTCTAGTCTTCCTGGCTCTGGGCCCAAAACTGGTCCTTGTACTCTAGACAAGTCATTTAATCAGTGCTTTAGGCATCTCTCTCAGAGTTGTGTAAATGGCATCAACCTGCATTAGTAGAGGGAGTTACCTCATCTGGATGGTCCTTATACCAATGAAATCCAATCCTCATCCCTATGATAAAATATAATTCTTTAGTGTTTAGATCTTTGAAAACGTCATGACAACTTAGTGGATAAATACTTATTATGATATTAACTTATTTTTATTATACTAGTGCCAGTTATTAGCTCCCTTAAGGGCTTTGAATGAAAGGTCTTGAAATCAGAGACCAGTAACTCCTATGAGACTATCTCTCATTTTCAAGGTGACCGGACCTTAGTCACTCAATTTTTCCATTTTTCTTTTAGCATATATTCCTTGAACTCCATAAAATCTTTATTCTATAATGGGTGTAACTGAAAAAAACCAAATATTCATTCATTAAGGTTCTATATAAATTGAGTCATTATTTCCTAAAATTCCCATTAAAGATCGTATTTCTCCCAGAAAAAATCCATTTCCATTTATATTTTTGCTAAATGAAAAGCAATTTCATATCATTGTGGGACAACAAAGATGGAAAAAAGCTCGGAGATCATCTTATCCAAAAGCCATCCAAAGCATGAATCTTTGCCAAAACACCCCTGACAAACAGCCACCCAGGCTCTTCCTGAAGACCTAAAATGATGGTTCTAACTTTCCCCTTTATTCATTACCTCCTAATGCAGCCAATTCCACTTTAGGACAGCTCTGATTGTAAGGAAGTTTTTACTTATGTCTAGTCAAAATCTGTCTCTGTAACTTCCACATGGTGGTCCTAGTTCTACTATTTTGGATCAAGCCAATTAGATTCAAAAGTAGCAAGCCTCCATTAAATGCCTGCTCTATACCATAGGGGTGACACAAACTAGATAGATAGATAGATAGATAGATAGATAGATAGATAGATAGATAGATAGATAGATGTCTTGAGATTATATATCAGAGTGTGTATATATAGGTATATATGTGTGTATATATAATATATACATATAAAGCCATCATTATCATCATCATGCCTCACAGAGAGGAGTATAATCCCTTTTTCTCAAGAGAGCTCTTCGATTACTTCACAGAATCACAGAAACTGAGTGGAAGGTAATTAGAAGTCATTTGGTATAATTATACCTGAACAGAAATCTTCTATGTAACATCCCCAAATAAGGGTTCATCCATCTTCCACTTAAAAGACATTCAGTAGCAACCCATTCCATGCTTTCACAGCTCTAAACATTGAGAAAATATTTCTTATAGACACTTAAAGTCTTTTTCTTTGAAAATTCTTCCCATTGTTTGTAGTTTTGCTCTCTGAGGAAGAGCAAAATGTGTCTCCCATATGACAGCATTTAAGATACTGAACAATATTTTATAATGTCTCTCTAAATCTATCTTTGCCGTAATAAAAATCTCCCATTGCTTTAACCAATGTGTATCTATAATGGTTTCTAGTCTTCTCACTACCTTAAATTTGGGTTTATCAATGTCCTTCCTAAAATATGATGCCCAGATCTGAACCTACTATGGCAGATTGCCCTGACGGAAACAAATTAAAGAGAGGTAGTTTACCTCCCTCATTTTGTGAATTATGCTTTTATTAACACAGTCTGATGATGCTAGCTTTATTGGCTGCTATTGTCACACTACTGACACATAGTGAGGTTAAAGTGGGTTTTAACATTAACTTTTGTCTAATTGTCCCTCCCCCAACCAACACCATTGGTTTTTTAAACCAACTGTAGGAATTTACATTTTTTCCTATAAAATTTCATTTTATTATATCTAGCTCATCATTCTAGTATGGTAAGATCTTTTGGGATTATATCTGACATGTGACACATTATTTAAGCCTTCTAGTTTTGTGTTATCTCTAAGTCTATGTGTGCACCATCTATGTCTTATCCAAACAATTTATCAAACTGTTGAACAGCACAGGACCAAGAATAGACGTATATCTAGGGAACTCTACTAGAAACCTCTCTCCAGGTTCATAAATAAATTAATCATTGTTCTTCGGAGTGAGTCATTCAACCAGTTCTGAATACACCTAGCTGTACCATTGAATTTAAAGTCTGCCAAAAGTGTGAGGTCTTGTGTGACGAACTGCTGTTCTTCGCAATTCCCCCATATTGATTTTCTGAGGTGGATTTTTTAACACAAATGTAGGACTTTAAATTTATCACTCTTATATTTCATCATATTAAATTGGTCCTATGCTCTTAGCCTTTCAAGATCGTAGTCTGAACTATTGCAATAGCCTGTTGACTAGATTCCCTACCTCAACTCCCTCACCACTCTAGTGTTTCTTCTACTCAACTGTCAAACTGATCTTCCTAAAGTACAAATCTGATCATATCACTCCCTTACTCAATAAACTCTAGTGACTCCCTACTACCTTAAGGGTGAAATATAAAATCCTTTATTGGGCTTTTAAGGTCCATTATAATTTAGCCCTTTCTTTTCTTTCCAGTCTTCTTACACATTATTCCCGTCTACATGCATTGTGATAGGCCTCCTTACTATTCCTTGCCCAAGACACTTCATCTCTCAACTACAGGAATTTTCACTAGTTTTCCCCCAGTCCTGGAACTGTCCTTTCTCATCTCTGCTTCCTAGGATCTCTGGCTTCCTTCAAGTCTCCACTAAAGTCTTATATTCTACAAGGAGCCTTTTACAATCCTCCTTAATCTTAGAGTCTTCCCTCTGAGATTGCCTCCAATTTATCCCATATATACCTTATTTGTATATAGTTCTTTGTAAACTGTTTCTTCCACCAGACTGTGAGTTCTTTGAGAGCAGGGACTACTTTTGCTTAGCACAGTACCTGACACATAGAAGAAGCTTAATAAATATTTGTTGACCCAACTTGACTTTCTGGATCCTAATCTAGTCACTCAATATTTATTACTACTGCCTCTCTTCTTAGATGTCTTCTTTTAATTACTAGGAATCTCCACTGATAACTTTCTTTCTATGTTGTATTCATTACCTACTACATTACATAGTTCAGCAGTTGGGGAAACATTCTCCCAGGAATGATTACTTTATATTGAAAAGGGATTGAGTATAGAGAGAAGCTACCCAACTAAAGTCATCCAAAAGTAGAATGGTTAGTTTTAAGAGATGGTAGATTCCCATTCCCTGAAGATGCTCAAACAAATGTTCTATAATCACATGTCTATAATCCACGGTTTACAGAGGAAATTCTTGTTCAGGTATGACTTGAATCTAAATTGTCACTGATGCCCCCTTCTAAGTCTGATGTTCTGGTATTCTCTTCCTTTTCTGTCTTCAGTTAAAAGTTCTTTTAATGAGATCATGAAACTCCCGCAGGAAATATATTGATTAAATGAATGCCAGGGGAAGTAATCACAGAATCATAGAATTTCAGAGCTGGAAAGAAACTTAGAGAACATCTAATTTGGTATCTTTATTTACAGTTGAGGAAACTGAGTGTTAAGGAGATAAGTGTGTTGCCCAAAGTCACAGAGCTACCAGAAATTCATCATTTCCATATCTTAAACCCAGCCCAGAAATCAAAATATTATTCTCTAAAACCATCTTTTAAGCAATGGCTTGTTCCCAATATCCTTTCTATTCTAAAGTCCTTGTTTTCAATTGGCATCAATGATGAAAATCCACCTGTGCCCCTACTGTCTTCATTCTCCCATCTAGAATGTCTACCTCCCTAGAAAGCATTCTTTTTAACATTATCATTTGTTGCCCTGTGAATCACCAAAACTGAGTCATGACTATCTGGTTTGACAAATCTCAGAAGGTTCTCTATTACATCCTAAATAAATGCCCTACAAAAATAGACTACATCCCAATTGTCTTTGACATATGGTTGGTTGGTTGGTTGTTCATCATTCACAAAGAGGACCAAAATGACATTGTTATTTTAGATTCAAGTTACAGTGTTTCTTACTGTGGCTGATCAGACCAATATGGAATGCTATAACACAGGTTGGGCACAAATAGTCCACGTGAACATCTGGGGTGAATTCTCTAAATTCATTCATTTTGCATTTCTTTTGATTTACTTCAATTCTGCTTTGCTCATAGAGCACAGCACCTTCTTTGATGTGGGCATGCCACTTTGGATAGTCTTTTGCCAGCAACTCCTGTGTCACACAATCAATTCCAAAGTTCTTCAGAGAGAACTTGAGAGTGTCCTTGTATTGCTTCTTCTGACCACCATGTGAGTGCTTGCTTTGTGAGAGTTGTCCATAAAATAGTCTTTTCGGCTAGCAACATTTGGCATTCAAGCTAGGTGGCCAGTTCATCAGTTGCACTTTTTGATGTAGAATCTGAATGCTTGGCAGTTTAGTTTGAGAAAGGACCTCAGTGTCTGGTACCTTATCCTGCCAGGTGATCTTCAGAATCTTCCTAAGACAATTCAAATGGAAGCAATTCAGTTTCCTGGCACGGTGCTGGTAGACTGTCCAGCTTTCACAGGCATACAACAATAGTTCAGCACAACAACTCTGTAGACTTTCAGTTTGGTAGGCAATCTAATAGTTCTTCTCTCCCACACAAACGGTACCTTTGAAAGAAGGTCAATGCATCTCTTCTTTCTTTAATGAGTACTTGATGCCCTTTTTCTCCCCTTGATGGTATTTGTGAATCCCTTCTAAAGAGAACAGTAATCTGCTTTCTCATTAAAGAATTTGATTCTAACTCTAGGGAAATTACTTCATACCTACTACATACAACAGTCCTTCCTTTACTTCTCTGTGCCATTTTCTTTAACCTCATGACACACGTTTAGATGTCCCACTGGTTCCTTGGACTCTTTTTCTTCTTTGTTTTCCTCCCCAAGCATTTCTTCCATTCTTCCAAGAAACTCTTCATTCTCCCTCATATATTAGGGAATAGAAAAGTAGTCTTTTACTATTTTCACCTCTTCCTTCAGCAGAAAGATCAACCTGCATTTTGCATATGCATAGTTATTGTTTGGTGCTGGGAAAAACACAAACATGGAACAATTTTCTAATCACTGGAAATCGTCTGTCCTGAAAGACAAGTATTCCTCTTGCTGTCCATATTTGCTGACACTGAGATTTCATTTCTCTGAGGCTCTTATTACTAACTCACTAGTTTTCCTACTTGTTAGCTAAACTTAAGGAAGGGAGGAAGCTGCTAGAGAGGGTAAAACATCGTTAAGAAAAGGTGTTTTGTTGTTGTTGTCGTTGTGATTGCTGTTTCTTTTTTGTTTGTTTTTTTAATAAAAGATTTTTATTTTCCCAGCTACAATTAATCTGCAACAAGCAGATTTACACCAGTGATCTAATGCAAACAGTAGTTGTCTGTACCCAGAATCAAAGAATCTCATTGTTTAAAGGAACCTAAGAAACATCTAGCCCAACCTATACCTCATCTGTCAGATGCCATCTGCTTATCTCTTCTCCAAAATGTTGGGAGAGGTTGAGCATCTAGTTATTTGGCAAGAAATAATGAAGCTGCCTAAATCAATTCTGGCCTTTGGCATATTTTGCAGACATTCCTCTCCAACACATTAATTATTCCTGAAAACAATGTCACTAGTCACTTTGGTGATCCTCCAGTCCTTATTGGCCTCCCAAATACTGCAGGGGTTGACTGAAACATAATTAACCCTAGAGTAAGAAACTAAACCATTACTGAGGTTCATATTTTACCATGCCGGTATGTGTATTTTGGATATTGGCATATGCAGAAAAGATGGCAAAAATCTGAAAGGTCATTGTTTCACATATTTCAGTATAGAAATACCAATGTGGGCTAGAATGAATAGAAAAGGCTGAGATCATTGTCATAATGGTCTGGTTTTCTCCACCATCTCAACTTATTGTCCATTTCCATTGACTTTGGCAGAAAAACCTGAATTCTTGAACACCGTATTTCAATTACCTTTAACAAGGAGAATTTTTATCTTCTCCTAAAATTAGACTTTAAGGCATGGGACAAGCCCAAGAGGTCATGTAATCTAAGCTATATCAGAATAAGAATCATTTTTGTACAAAAGCATTCAGAAGTAGGACTCTAAATGGACAGTTCATTCTAGCATATTACATCTGCCATGATTTAGTTTAGTCTTTAGCAACCTCAAAATCTACGATAATTCTCAGTCCTAGAATTGTCAAGTTCTATGATATGTCAAGATCTGTCACCTACTTGTATAGAGAGTCCAATCTGAGAAAGATTAAAAATTATACTTCATCCTCATAAAGGATACATGTTGTCTCAACCTCAATCTTACCTTCTAAGCAGACAAATAAGAATTTTGCCCACGTACTGGGAAATTGTCTTCTTTCTTACAACCTTCCTATTCCTTCCTTACCCTCAAAACCTTCCTAAGATTTTGTTTTTACTTATATTTTTTGATAAGAGAATTTGACTTTAAAAATTACCAAATGGCTTTTCTCGCTTCCCGGCCATCTTGGTGGCATGTCTCTGACTGAGGGTCCTCCCGCGCTGCAGGCAGGAAGATGGTGGCCGCAAAGAAGACGAAAAAATCACCGGAGTCCATCAACTCGAGGCTCCAGCTGGTCATGAAAAGCGGCAAATGCGTGCTAGGCTACAAACAGACCCTGAAAATGATCAGACAAGGCAAAGCCAAATTGGTTATCTTAGCCAACAATTGCCCAGCCTTGAGAAAATCAGAGATCAAATATTACACTATGTTGGCCAAAACTGGCGTACATCACTATAGGAGCAATAACATTGATTTGGGTACAGCATGTGGGAAGTACTACAGAGTATGTACACTGGCTATCATTGATCCAGGTGATTCTGACATCATTAGAAGCATGCCAGAACAGACCAGTGAAAAACAAACTGTATAAAAGTATACTTTAATAAACCAGACCAAAACTTGTTTAAAAAAAAAATTACCAAATGGGGGTGGCTAGGTGGCACAGTGAATAGAGCACTGGCCTTGGAGTCAGGAGGACCTGAGTTCAAATCCAGCCTCAGACACTTACCACAAAAACTAGCAATGTGACCTTGGCCAAGTCACTTAACCCCAATTGGCCTCCAAAAAGCAAAAAAAAAAAAATTATCAAATGAAAGATTAGGCCTTGGGCAAATCACCCTCACTGAGCCTCAGTTTCAAACTCATGTATAAAGTAAGGAGGCTGGGCTAAAGAGCCTCTAGTTCTAGATCTATGGTCTAATGAATGTCATTTATCATCTTCTATAGTTAAAATTTCAAAACCACAAAAGGAAAAAATAAGAAACTCTTCCTCATCCCTAGTCTCCCACTGATGGCTCAAATGGCAACTGGTATCCCTGGTACCTAAACAATGTACTGATGTACATGGCACACAGATCTATAACAAACATTTTGATGCAGAAGACAAATTCCACAAAACTACCCAGAGGAACCCTAAAATTAACCTCTTAAAATAAATTAGAGAGAGGGAAGGTAAAGATCTCAGTAGCACAAGACTGTGTGAGAGACAGAGACCCCAGGATACTGCTCAGAATGTTAAAAGAGACATAAATCACTATGAGGTTTTGCTGGGGAAGTGGCTGGTTTGAAAAGCGGGAAGTGGAGGCGTAGAACAAGGCTGGAATGGGGAAAAGATCACTCAGAATATGGCTGCTGAGAAAAAGATGGAGACTGCATGGAGCTACTAGAAAGTAGCTTCCTATTTGAACTAATTAATCTTGCTAATTAAATGCTAAATTCAGTTATTTCTTTATTGTAGGAGGAATAGAATATGTTGCTATCAGAATAATCTAAATTTCGGTGACCTGGAACAAATCCTCAGCCATCCTGTTCTAATTACAGTTCTTACAACACATAGTCAGTGTGTATTAAGTGTCTGTTTAGAGCAGTGGATAGAGCACTGAGCTTGGAATCAGCGAGACTTGAGTTCAAATTTGCCATCAGACAGGCAAATCCCTTAACCTCTGCCTGCCTCAGAGTCTTCATCTGCAAAATTGGGATGATAATAGCACCTACCTCCTGGGAATTCTGTGGAAGAACAAATGAGATAATATGCTTAGCACAGTGCTAGTCACATAGTAAGCATTTAATAAATTCTTGTTATCTTTCTAATAAAAATGAAAAATAATACAGCATTCCAATAAGTATCAACAAACCTAAGGCAATAAAAGGATAAAATAGATACCCTTATTTTGGTAATAAATGTGTTTCCTCTCTAGCATCCCAATTATTATTCTCAAACCCCATGAAATTATGAGACAATGACTCAAATAGGATACAATATTAAAGAAAGAACCTGAAAAAAATAAAATGTGTGCTTTGACCTATATTTAATTTAATCACTGAGATAAGTAACTGAAAAAATTTTAAAAAACCAATTCTATTGTTTGTATTTCCTGAATGTCAACCATTTACAGTGAATGGCTTAGAACAGGGGCCCTGGGCAAGGTGAGCAAAATGAGATAAGGAAAATAATTGATAAATAAATATATTAAGATAAATCATTGGAAACTAATTTCCATACTAGTAAAATCAGATCTATTAATGTCGCCAGAATGATAGATTAGATGATCTCTCAAAGTTTTTTTTTGACCCATGATATACTAAGTATCCTAGCTTTCTCACTAGAATTTTGCATTCTAACAATGGGCTCCATGACTTTGATAATTGAGTTATCCCAGGGCCCAGATTTTTGTATTACTAAAATAGCAAAAAAAGAAAAAAAAAAGACTCTTTTAAGATAATCTTATAGTATGTGCTTCAACCATATGTGCTCTTCATGGAATAGTTGATAATAGTTGACAAGACCTGACTTCAAATTCCATCTCAGACATTAAACTAAATAAAATGTGACCCTGGGCAAGTCATGTTATCACTGTTAGCCTTAGATTTACCTATATAAATTGAGGGGATTGGACTTGATGGCCTGTAACTCCCTTTCAGCTCTGACCTTAAGGATCATTATGTACTTTCCCGGCTGTGCATGCTCCCAATGAATGTCCACGCTTCCCACTGTGTTTGGTGTGTATATTAGCAGGACAGAATGTCTCAGGTTTGTGGAAGAGATGCTTATTGCCACTTTTCTCTCATCATGGTATTTCAGTAAATGTCTTTGCTTTGAACAAACTACTATATGTTGCTCTGGATGACTCATAAAAGTCAATACCAGAATAGGATTCGTTAACCATGGTTGTGAGAGGATCTAGATTTATATAGTACCTTCAATCCTGGGTAGCCTTATCTAAAGGACCCATTCATCAAGCTGAAAGGGCGGTGCCCCCAGGTATACAGGGGCTCATCTGATACCTCCATTTTAGACACTGAGTATTATGGGGAATACCCTGGAGAAAAAATAATAATAATTTCTCTTTGGTTTACAAGCTGAAATTAGACAGCTGGCTTTTCTGATCTGTTTCATTTATAGTTCAAACTAGTTGTTCTAATATGCTTTGCACGACTGTGTGCTTAAGTCCTGATCTCTTTTTATTACTGTGTCCTTCATATGTATAGGAACCAGCATGTGCTGGATGAACTAACTACATTCTTGAAATACCAATGTGTAGCATTGTACCTGGAGCCACACAGAGGCATGTTAGTTATAGGAATACTTTATGGCTTAATAAAGATGCTAAGAATATTCTGCAAAATGCTCCAAGATACTCTGGAAGTAGGAGAAACAATAACAAAAATGGGAGTTATTAACTTTTTTTTTTTTTTATGGACCTCTTCTGTGAATAATCCAATGAAGCCTATGGACTTCTCAGAATAATATCTTTAAATGCACAACATAAAATACATAGACTACAAAAGAAACCAATTATGTTGAAATACAGTTATCAAAATATTTTTAAAGCAAATTCATGTACCCCAGGTTAAGAACTCCCACAGGAAATAATATCAGAAGACAAAAAAAAATCCTGTCTTCCTTCAGTAATTTACCTCAATGAATAACATTCTGAATTCCCTGGTAGAAAGGAAGTTCTGAAGCAGAGCTGAAAACTGGTCACTGGGTCTATTCCTGGGGATGACTAATTTCTCTTCTCAAAGACAGAATACAAGAAGATAGACCATCAGAATTGAAATGGGGGAAAAAAAGGACTAACAATGCTCTGAGGCCTCTGCATCACGGACTTCATTACCCCAAGTTGAGGAACATTTCAGAGGAATACCCATGTCTGTCTATGGAAGAATCATTCTTAATTTGAGGGCCTATACAAAGTCTTGAAGCATTGACAAGCAAATGACATATAGAGAAAAAAAAAAGGTTAATCTCAGAGAAGTACTGGAAGACCAGCTTTGACATCAGGGATTCTTAACCTGGGATCCGTGAATTTTTAATGCATATTTTAATAATTATATTTGAATATAATTGGTTTACTTTGTAATTTTATTTGATGTATTTTAAAATACTACTTTAGGGGGAAAGTCCGTAAGTTTCATCAGACTGACAAAGTGATTCATGACACACATACAAAAAAAAGATATTTAAACCCCTTGCTTTATGGGTAGATGAAATCTGAAAAGTGAGGTTCTTGAAGTCCCACGGCAGGAATGCTTGCAAATGCTGGAGAAACAAATTTTGCAGAAGCAGGCCATACACCAAATGCATGCTAAATTTCTTAGCACTATTCAACACAAAAGTAAGAAGTCTTTTGCCTATAGCATGGGTAGAATGAAATATGGTTGGTCTGGGGAAGGTTGGGAAAAGGTAAATGCAGGCTTTGTTCAGTAAAAGCAGCTGCTCATAGAAGGAGCATCAGAAAATAAAGATGGGTCAAGGATAGGCACACCCCAGGCTCAAAATACAGAGCCAGGCCTTATCACCAATTATTTACGGGCCTATTCCACTTGGACTCACAAGAGAAGAAATGATAATAAACACTGAAGTTAATGTCTTTTTTTTGATAAACAGTGGACTTGAGCAACCATTGTGCTCCTGTTGCTCTATGAAAGACTTTTCCAACCTATGAAAGTAGTAAGGCTCTGAGGATAGCGAGCCATCACGTCTGTTCCATTTTTTCCTATGCTACTTCACTAAATGCCTTTGTTTTTAACTAATTACATCCTCTCAGAGGATAAAAAAAAGATAAACACATCAGTGTGACCCATGAGCTATGGTTTTCAGTGAATGCAGAAGCACAGAGTACCTTGAATTTGAATAGTCTGGAGGATTCACCTCTGTAAGTTGGGGAGGTAGAGACAGTAAACCATCTTTCCATTTTTGATACTATTTGCTTTACAAAATAGGCACAATTTTCAAATGTTAGGTATGCAGTGAATTTATGTAAGTAAAATAATTTTCATAATGACTTCTATTGTGACAATGAATGCAGACTCCCAAAGAAAGCAATCAGTCTTCACAGCAATAAAAAAAAAATCATACTTAAGAAAGTGACAGAATCTTTTTTTTTATCATACATTGAAATGAATCATTATCTCTCCTGAATTCCAGTAACAGTCTCCCATTTGGCTTTTTTGCCTCCAGTCTCCTCCCTCTCCAACTCATCCTCCACACAAGTAATGCCAAACTAACATTGTCAAAGTCCACTTCTGACCATGTCACTTACCTACTCCAGGAGTTTCAGTGGCTTCCTGTTATTTCTCACATAAAATTCTCTGAAAGAAAACTCATTCAAATCTTTCAAATTCTATCTGACCTTTCTTTCCCAAATCTTTTTGTGTTACTTTCTTTTATGTTATATTCCAGACAAACCAGACTCTTTCCCCACAAATGATGTTCTATTTCCCACCCTGTGATGCCTTTACATGATCTGTCCCTCTTTGCCTATAATGCCTTCTTCGTCTTCTCCATGATTTAAGAACAACAGGCTCATGTGCCATTAGTTTCAAGACACCTTTGCAAAGTGTACCAGCTTCTGGAGAAGTCAGCCTTGGCTTCAAATCTTGCCTGTGGAGTCTGAGCACAGCCACCAAGCATGGGTGTTATCAGATAGGATTTGGGGCATGAGCACTACTTGCAGAACATATGACTGACTGACAGAAGAACAGACTGTAGAAGTCTTTTCACCATTTGATTAGTACAGAGAAAACGGAATTAGTGTAATGAGGTCACTTAGGCAGACCCCTTCCCCCAACTAGAGGAATTACAGGATATGATTAATGAATTAGATGCAGATAGGAATGCACAGTTGACTTTGCAGAATTTCTGCTGATGATGGCAAGAAAACAAAAGACACAGACTGTGAAGAAGAAATTATAGAAGCGCTCCATGTGTTTGCTGAGCTTAGCGATGGTTCAATGAGCACAGTAGAACTTTGCCATATAATGACAACCTCTGGAGAGAAGTTAACAGAGGAAGAGTTTGATGAAATGATTGGAGAAGCAGATACTGATGATGATGGTCAAGTCAACTATGAGGAGTTTGCATAAACGATGACAGCACAGTGAAGCATCATTCAGAATATACTGAATTTTTGTTAGAAAAAATTTTATTTGCCTTTCCTTTGGCATGTATCTGTAAAAGGCTTTCCCCCTGCTACTTCATTTTCCCAAGTCTTTCTTCCCTTTGTATTACTTTAATCGTCCTGAAACTTTATTTTGGGAAACTGATCAGGTAATGTGTTCTGTATGGATTCTTCTGGATATATCTAAGCCCTTTTGCACAACTAAACTTAGTTAGAGTTGGTCCAATCAGGGATATGCTTTTCTTTTTCTCTAGGAAGGGTCAGCACCTTGTTGAATAGGGAACAATAAAACACTGTGTTGTCTGTAGACAGTCAACAACATACACTTAAATTGACAGGTGGGTATACTATATCCAAATATTCATAATGATATGTTTGGTTTTTTTGTACTGGTCTTACATCAGAAAATATTTTTCTATTCCTACTTTTAAAACTTTGTTAGCTACTTAAAATGGTTTTGTTTTTTTTTTTTGCTTTTTTTTGGAGGGGGAAGGCAGGGCAATTGGGGTTAAGTGACTTGCCCAAGGTCACATGGCTAGTGTTAAGTATCTGAGGACATATTTGAACTCAGGTCCTCCTGATTCCAAGGCCGGTGCTCTATTCACTGTGCCACCTAGCCGCCCTAAGCCACTTAATTTTTAAAATTAAAAACATTTGTTTAAAATAGTAACTTTGCCTCAAATCCATATATCTGTCTACTAATTCTTAAAATTATAATTTAAAAAATCCTGCTTCATATGTATATTACCTGTATGACTTCAGCCAAGTTGATTGAACTTTCTGGCCCTCAATTTGCTTATCTGTAAAATGAAGGTGTTAGATTAGATGGTCTCTAAAGTCCACATTCTAGCTCTAAATCTAAAGAGCCTATGATAACCCAATTATTCATATTAATAGTTAATATTAGGGAGCAGCTGGGTGGTACATTGGCTAGAGGACCAGCCCTTGAGTAGAAAGATCTGAGTTCAAATCCAGCTTCAGACCTTTACTTGCTGTGTGACCCTAGGCAAGTCACTTAACCCTGTTTGCCTCAGTTTCCTCATCTGTAAAATGAGCATCTTTCCTAAAAAAAAAGTGAATAAAAGTCCATGAGGTCACATAGAGTCAGACACAACTACAGGATTAAACATCAACAAAGCTAATATTATATCCCTTATACAAAAATTGGCATATATTTTGAATTTATGTCACTGTGGACTTGTCATTTCCCCTTATAGAAGGTAAATTTTAGGACTAAGATCATTTTCATTTTCATCTTTGTATCCCCAACACCAAGCACTGTCACATTATGGGCTCTTAATAAATACTAACTGGATTAAATTGAAAGAAAATGATCATTTTAATAATAACAAGCATTAACAGAGCACTCTAAGATTTATAAAGTATTTTACAAATATCTTGTTTTGTCTTCGCGTTAACCCTGAGAAGTGGGTGCTATTATTTTCCCATTTTATAGATGAAGAAACTGAGACAGACAGAGCTTAAGTGAGCTGCTCAGTATCACACAGCCGTAGTAAATTTCTAAGATTGGATTTGAACTCAAATCCTTTTGAGCCAAGGTCAAGCACAGGCATCCACAACAGAATAGAAAGAATTGAATAGAAACTGCATATCATTGTGACAAATCCAGACTAGATGGAACTGGTCTTACCTCTTGTTATCCAAGGTAAATAGTTACAGAATTAATTATTCCTATCAACGCAATTTGGCAATAGTGGTTTTCCTTTCTTCAGCATCCTCTCAGTTAACAAATTAATGATTTAATTTGGCCTAATCAAAATATAATTAGCATTGCAAAACTAAGACCTAAAAAAAATCATATTATATATTTTAAATACAACTAAAGATGGTTTCATTCTTCATTCCTATCTGCCACTTTTTTAAACACATTCCTAAGTCCCCTGCATTAGTGTGGATAAATGAAAGTTAGCTCTACCACAATAAGAAATACTTCATATGTGTGTGCTTAGGCACCACCAAGTACATGTCTAATGTATTTTCTTCAGCAACATCAAAGGCTCTAGTGGCCGTAAAAGGAGAGAGCTTGTGTCCAAATTGAAAGTGCCTTGAAGGAAAAAAAAATCCTTTCTGAGTGATTGGAATGCCTTCCCTCTAAAAATAAGTCCCCTCTCAACTGAGAAAGAAATAAGAAGGGTATGCCCAAAGGATAATTTATTTTAAGAGTCGCCACTGAAAACTAGGTCCTAGAAAATGACTCTTCAAAAAATTCATAATGTTAGCTGCCTGGAATTTGTTTTGGAAAAAGATTTGTCAGTAGAAAATGGCATAAAGAAAATAAATACCAAATAAAGATAGTAAAATTCCTCTTTAAGGTACCCTATTAAAAAATATGGAGTCAAAATTTCAGTGGCTCAAGTAAAGTAAGATCTGTGACTATACTCATTCACGTGGAAACATGGTAATTAATTTAGCATTGTCAATTCAATTGAAGTCATCAATGCAGAAGGACAAACTGTACAATTGCCTCACCTGGGCATTTAAAGGCATTCATAATCTCACTCCAACCTACCATTCCAGGTTTATTTCACATAATTGTTCTTCATATGCTCTACATACTACTCAATTACTCTACTTCTTGTTTCCCAAACTCCCATCTCCTACCTCCATGACTTTGTATAAGCTGTGCCCTTATTGGGAATGTAGACCCTCTTCGATTCCACCCTTTAGAATCCCTGGTGCAGCTCAGGTGACTCCCCCAACAGAAAACCTTTCCTGATCCTCAAAGTTTTTAGTATCTTCTCCTTCCTCAATTTCTTTTTGTCCAGACCTGTGGTTTTATTAATGTGGAGAACTCCCTGTATGAAAACACCTTCCACCTATACAAATCAGCTATTTCTCTGTACCTTATCGTCTCAGGGAGATGCTTGGAGCACTGAAAGGTTAAGAACTTTTTCCTACAGCCATAGAGCTAATATGTGTCAAGGCAAAACTTGAATCCAAGTTTCCCTGACTCCAAGGCCTACCTTCCATCCATTATGACTTACCACCATGTCTCACCCATAATAATGTATGTATTTATGTATTTTCATGTTTCATCCACCTCTCCCTTTAGGACAGGCACTTTTTCAATCTGTGTGTGTGTGTGTGCGTGTGTGTGTGTCTGTGTATGTTGTATGAACCTATTAAGCACTTGTTGCTTTGGACTGGATGGATGATTGAAGCCACAAAGTGAATCTTACAATTTGGCACAAACTTGACTGCAGTCCACTGGGAACAGGACCCATTTTACAAAAAAGCTTCTCCCTCAGTGGTGATAAATTTGCACAGCTCTGCCTCTCCACACCCTTTGTAAACAGAATAATACATTTGCAAGGCAAAATGCTCATCCTAAAAGCCACAGCCTATAGCCACGGAGCAGAACAAAATTAACTGGTCAGCAGTGGAAATTTCATAATCTCTGCCTCATTTTCACTTTGCCAAATAAAAATTACTGATTACTGTTTAGCTAACCAAAATGAATAATCATAAAGCTATAGACTGATCTGTACTTTACTATGTGTGTATATACTTCCTAATTTTCTCCCAGTGAAGATTCTCAGTATCTCCATTTTCCCCCAAGAAGTGCTATAATAATAGTAAGATTACCAAGGGGAAAGAAGAAAGATAGTGTAGCAGCAAGCACACTAGCATACCCAGAATGGCTGCTAGCACAGGTTCTTTCATCTGATTTTCTAGAGGAAAGCAACTCAAAAAGGGTTAACAATCTTACTTTAATCAATCAAACATATTACCTAATTCAGCACCCTGAACTTCAGAGAATACAAACAGAAGTTACAAGCAGACAAAAAATACAGACAGAGAAAATAACACAATTCAGAAGACCAACAGACAGGGCTTCTAGCTGTCTGACCATCACATACATACAGTTAATCACCAGAGAGAGAAGCACCAACATCTGGGTTTTCAAAGCCAGGCAGCTCAATGGCTGCCCAAAGTCTCAACCGGCCAAATCACACAACTCTTTCCAAAGTGAGCCCCAAAGCAAAACCTCTCCTCACAGGTATATATAGCTCTTTCCTGGGTCAGAGAACATCACAACCCTCATGATTCACTTGACTGCAAAGTAACAAAAGTTGTACCTTCCTGAAAAACAAGCCTCCCACCAAAGGCTCCAGGTGAGCACATGCAGCCTATTAGGGGCAGAGTATATTTTCAAATCAGGAAAGGTCCTCAAATTCTACTTAGGCTTATTAAGGAGCAGGGAAGACTTTCAAATTTCTATTACCTTCACAGATAGGTAGAATAAGCCAACCATCAAAGCCCAGGAAAAGGGCTGACAGCCAAAAAAACAACAACAGTGCAATAAAGTACAGATTAAATTTCAATTTGGGGAAAGCTCAGAGACTGTCCAGCCTTGTGAAAAGGGTTTAAAGATTCAAGAGTGAATTTATCATCATCAAGAACAAATATAGATTGGGTACCTGCTCTGTGTAAATACATAGATGTAAAGCAATATAGAAAAAAATTAAGTAAACTGAGGCTCAGACACTGCACTGACCTCAAGAAGACTATATTCTAGTTAGGGACACTGAATATAAAAAATTTAATTCAATTCAGTAAATATTCATTAAGTGCTCCCTAGGATGGACTTGGTATCCAAAACTGTTCCTCTCGTCACAAGCCTGCCACCATCAGTGCACTTCATCCTATAGAATAGTGGAGCCTGATCCCATATTAAAATAACACCTTACATTAGATCATTACCAACATACTTGCTTTTCTTCATGTAGGCATAATGCTAATGAGAAAATGAAATTCTTTTTTAAGAGTTCTGCACATTTTAAATAATTGCAGCAGGTCACTCTTTTGAAGGAAAATCTGTATCCTTGATGGAAAATAATTAATATTCTTGAGAAAGGTGACATGTTGGCAGATTCACATTCAAGTTAGCAATGACATATTTTAGGATCAACATTCAAGGGCTAAAAGGGATCTCAGAGGCCCTCTTGTCCAACCCCCTCATTTTACAAATGCACAAAATGGTGGTCACCTGCTCACAGTTACACAATTAGCAAGTAAGAAACTAAGGATCGGAATCCAGGGCTTGGATTCACCATTTGCCAGATGCTTTGCTAAATACTTTACAATACTATTATTTCCATTCTACTGTAAAAACCAGTAGGGTTATTTCTTAAAGAGATAAAGAAATTATTACTCAAATATAGTGGGAAAAATGTGTTGTTGTTTTTCATTTACGATAGGGGTGTGATGCACAGATGATTTATGACATGCTGCTGAAACTGAAATCCAGTGTGTATTTACCTGGTGACTTTGTCTGCAAAAAGGTGAGTGAACTCTACTTTTCAAATGCAAGAATAATCAGCAGATTCAAAGTGGAGTTCAGATATAGGCCAAGAATGTGCTTTAATCAAAACTTGTCCTGAGTGAATTCCATGATAATTATGATATACAGAGCTGGGTAATAATAATAATGGGCTCCCAGACATCAAAATGTACAAGACAATATGGACTCCAT
This sequence comes from Pseudochirops corinnae, assembly GCA_028646515.1. NCBI lineage: Eukaryota > Metazoa > Chordata > Mammalia > Diprotodontia > Pseudocheiridae > Pseudochirops > Pseudochirops corinnae. Next base: position 231,441,730 of record CM053587.1, read on the forward strand.
TACTTACATGACAGTACAGAGAATTTAGGCAGTCTGAAAAACTGCTTCCTATCAATGCAAATTAGAGTCACAGGTCATTAATTTAAAATATTTAAAGAAAAAGAAAAAGTTACAGAAGCTGCAGGTGCTTTGCTTTTTAAAACTACTAGCAGTTACTCTCATGTTTTTCTCCATTTGGGGGATTATCCCGAGGCTATTTTTAAAACAAAGTGTCCTCCTCTTGCTACCCCAGAAAGGTGACAGGACCCCATCTTCCCACTATTAATGAGGGACCACCCTAAGGAAAACAGAACTGGGATGGAGAATTTCCTGAATTTCTCTCTCACCCCCAGACCATGCTGCCTCGGCTCCAGCCCTCATCCCAAGTCTTTACCTCTGAAAACCTGAACTCCACCCCTGCGACCACTGTAAGCTTAGTCACAGACCCGCTTTTGCTTTGTCTTCTCCAGTTCTAAGCCTTCATCTCACTTCCCTACTGTCTTCAGGCTTTTCTACCCCCTCTCTCCTTCCTAGAGACAGCTATATGACGCAGTAGACAGAACACTGGGCCTGAAGTGACTGAAGTCAGAAGATCCGAGCTCAAATTTGGCCTCAGATACTTACGAACTATGTGAGCCTGGACAAGTCACTTAACTCCTACCTGCCTCAGTTTCCTCAACTGGGAAATGGGCATAACAATAGCATCTACTTCCTAGTTTGTTGTAAAAGATTAAATGAGATAATATTTGTAAATACTATCTTGGATCATGTTTAATAAATGCTTACTTCCTTCCCAAACCCCTTTTTCCTTTAGAATGCAAGTTTCTTGAGGGCAGGGGCTGGTTTGTTTGCTTATATTTATATCCCCAATACTTAGTACAGTGGTCGGCATATAGTAAGTGCTTATAAATTCTTGTGGCAAAGTGCATAGAGGGTTGGGCCTAGAATCAGGAAGACTCATCTTCCTGAATTCAAATCTGGCCTCAGACACTTACTAGCTATGTGAGCCCAGGCAAGTCACTTAACTTTGTTTGCCTTAATTTCATCATCTGTGTAATGAGCTGGAGAAGGAAATGACAAACCACTCCAGCTGTCTCTGCCAAGTAAACCTCAGATGGGGTCACAAAGTCAGACATGGCTGAAAAATGACTCAACAACAACAATAAATTCTCCATCCTTCTTCCCTCATACCCCCAAAACACACACACACCCTTCGAAACAAAAGTTAGTTCAAAGCTAAATGCAAATTATTTTGTATTATCTATTCTTTATTCCCTCTAGGATGAAATGTAAACTCCTTAGTTCAACATTTAAGGCCCTCCCACAATTGGGCTCCACCAGACTTTTCCAACAATATTTCGTATTGTTCCCTTTCATTAACCAGGTCTCCTCCAAACTAGACAACTGCTGTTCCCAGATCTCAGCTCACTGCATCTCCTGCCTTCTCCCAATTCATATACACTATACCAGCAGCTCTCAACCTGTGGGTTATGTTCAACTTGTAACAATGAAAATACATCCTGCATATCAGATAGATTCATAACAGCAGCAAAATTACAGTTACAAAGTAGCAACGGAAATAATTTAATGGTTGGGGGTCACCACAACATGAGGAAATGTATTAAAGGGTCACGGCATTGGGAAGGTTGAGAACCACTGCACTATCCCATGTATCTGGAATGTATTCCTTTCTATATCGCCTTCTCAAAATCCTTGTCTTCCTTCAAGGCTCAACAAAGGTGCTGTCTCTTCTTTGAACTTTTCCCTGAGCCTCTAAGATATATGTGCTCTCTCCCTCCTCAAATTATATTTTATATTATAAAATTATATATTTTATAGAAAATTTATTTGTAAATATAAATTTGTTCATATAAAATCATATATTATATTATAAAATATATTATATTGTATTTGCTTACCTTTGTATATCACACCCTGCCCATTGTCTCTGCATATCTATGGTGGTATCTCACCTCACCTCCAATAGAATACTAGCTAATTGAGGACAGCCTAGCTTATTTTTATCTTTGTTGTGTCAGTCCCTAGTACAGTTTTACACAACAGGAGATAGTTAATACATGTTTACTGAACCAAATTGAACTGAATTGTTGGGGGGAATTTATTGTTCAGTCTTTTCAGTTGTGTCTGACTCTTCATGACCCCATATGGGGTTTTCTTGGCAGAGATACTGTTCATTTTACAGATGAGGGTTAAGTGACTTGGCCAGGGTCACACAGTTAGTGTCTGAGGTCAGATTTAAGCTCAGGTCATCCTGATTCCAGGCCCAGCACTCTATCCACTGTGCCACCAGCTGCTATGCTTACCCGGGGAAAGGTCACCCCTAAAATCAAAAGAGTACAAATGATCAAGAATTAGAAGTTAGAATCAAAAACTTAACATTTTTGAATCAGAAGGAATTTTAGAAACCATCTAGTCCAGGGGTGGGGAACCTGCAGCCTCGAGGCCACATGTGGCCCTCTAGGTCCTCAAGTATGGCCCTTTGACTGAACTCAAACTTCACAGAACAAATCCCCTTAATAAAAAGATTTATTCTATAAAACTTGAACTCAGTCCCAAGGTCACACCCAAGGACCTAAAAGGCCACATATGGCCTCAAGGCCATAGGTTCCACACCCCTGATCTAGTTCAATATGATATTTTAGGAGAAAAGGCAGCATGGTGCCGTGGACAGGACACGGAAGTGCTTGTTAGCATAGACTTGATTCAAATCCTGCCTCAGATGCTGTGGGCAAGTCATTTAATCTCCCTGTGATTCAATCTCCTCAATAGTAAAATTAAGGAGTTGGAAATGATGATGTCCAAGGTCTAAAATTAAGGAGTTGGAAATGATGATGTCCAAGGTCTCTTCCAACTCTAAATCTACAATCCTATGTCGGGGATAGGGTCTTAAAGACCCTAAAAGACAAAACGATTTCTCCAAGTCTGAGCTTTGTCCCAGGAAGCCTGAAAATTTAAAGGTATTGAAAAAACATGAAGTCCTTCAGCAGAGCAGAAACAAATAAGCTTAGCACCTGTAAACAAGAATAATTAGTAAAATGAGGAGGTTATTAAGCAGCATGTACATCTCCCCCACCCCCAACAGCTTCATCCCTGGTCAACTCCTTTCTGGCCTGATCTGACCCACTTTCACCCACTCTCCTCAATGACATTCCAGAATCAGGATTTCCACTCCCTCCCTCCCCACTCCTCAAGGGAATTCAGGCACACTTTACAAGCTTCCCCAGGCATATTTTATGCCCCTAGCCCAGGAGCAAAAATCATTAGTTTCAGCTCTAGTCCAAGGTCACCTAGCCTCTGAATACATATTAATTCATTTGACCAAGGATCTCATATTAGCTACAGAGAGTTGTATATAATCAATTCTCAACTGCCGGGTCAATTAATAAATCCACACTAACTCCAAAGTCCTAAAGAAGTCCATACCAGTTAAGAACAAGGCTGGTGTTAAGGAATCCTAGTGACAAAAAAGGAAAATATACATTGGAACAAACCCACTGCTTCTGTTCTACCTTCAGGACACTGAGGCTACAAGCCTATATTTGGAGGTTCTCATGTGGGCACAGCCTTACGTCACCAAGAAAGCATTCCAAACTGTCCAAGCATCAGAAACTGGAACTGATGACTATTCCTGTTTTGAGCTTATAAATAGCCTTATCCCTAACTAGCTCTAATTGCCTGACAAACTTTGAAAATGTATCATAACTGCATCTCCCTAAGGGACTGAGTCCATTTTGCTTAGCCAAATAGCACCCAGCATAAGAATTGTGCTTATGAGCACTTCAACCTCTTTCTTTGAGGAATTCCTATTGCTCCTTTCAAACTTAATTACAAAGCCAATGCCACCTTCCCATGCTAAAATTATAAACTTGTTTATCTAAATGTGAGTTCAATTTTTTGGCTGATTTTTTTTTTTAGGTATCATTTATATTGGTGAGATTTAAGGACTGTGAATTGCCAAAATTTTAGTCAGTTAGGTATAATTAAATTTTTTTATTTACTTTTAGTTTACAACATTCAGTTCCACAGTTCCTTGAGTTTCAAATTTTCTCCCCCTTCTTCTCCTCCCCCCTCCCCACCATGGCAGCATGCAATCAAATATAGTTCCTATGAATACCTTCACATTAAACATTAGTCAAGTTTGAAAGAAGCATTATAATCAAAGGATTGAACAATGAGAAAGAAAGGATAAAACAAAACAAAACACAAAAGAGAGAGAGCAAATAGTTTGCTTCAATCTGCATTCAGACTCTGTAGTTCTTTCTCTGGATGTGGATAACCCTTTCCATCATGAGTCTTTTGTAGTTGTCTTCTAACCTTGTATTGCTGAGAGGAGCCCAGTTTATCAAAGTCATCACAGATAGGATGTGTCTGTAATTGTGTACAATGTTCTCCTGGTTCTGTTCTCCTCACTCAACATCAGTTTATATAAGTCTCTCCAGGTTATTATGAAGTCAGTCTGCTCCTCATTTCTTACAGCACAGTAGTATTCCATTACATTCATATACCATGACTTGTTTAGCCATTCCCCAACTGATGGGCATCCCCTTGATTTCCAATTCTTTGACGCCACAAAAAGAGCTGCTATAAGTATTTTTGTACATATGGGTCCTTTTCCCACTTCTATGATCTCTTTGGAAAATAGCCCTAGAAGTGGTATTTCTGGGTCAAACAGTATGTGCTTTTTTATAGCCCCTTGGGCATAGTTCCAGATTGCTCTCCAGAATGAAACACAAAACTTTTTTTAAAGCTTTTATTTGCTATATGTTAACTAGTTATGTTTGTAGTCTAATTTATCTAGGCTGGACAATTGCCAGCCTGAAACTTTACTTAGAACAGCATAGAGGAGCTCAGGGAATAAATGGAGCTTTCACCCAAGTGCTATGGGATATCTTGCATTTTAGGGAATAGGCAAGAGAAAAGAGGTCTACCATCCCTGGAATTGTCTCCACAAAAGCATGCTGGAAATTTACTGAGCCCTTTTTGGGAGGCATTGCCTAGGACTGGGTTTAGATTTTATTTCTTATTTCAGCTATCTCTCTAACCATCTCAAACTGACATATATGTCAACCCAAAAGAATCTGAGTTGATTTGACTTTATCATGTAATTTTTTCTTCAGGGAATATCTACTTCCTTTGAATGTTAAGTAAATATCCAACAAAAGTTTAAATTAGCTTAGAAATATGCAAGGAACAGTGAATGCTTAGCCTGGTTAATCTCCTTAGAAAATTATGGAAACATCATTAAAAAATAATTTAAAATGCTGAATTACATTTAAGAGCCCATTATGTACTTCTTCCCCCAGTCAAGGGAAGTTTAAAAAAAAAATCATTCTGGGTCCTTTTAAGTTGATTCATGTCAGGGAAAAGAAATGTGACTCTTCTAATCATGACCTCCTGCAGTGTTCCTTGAACAACTATAGCTTGCAGACTATTTCCATTATTCCTTATCAAACATACATAATTTTATGTAGAGGAAAAAAATTATTTTTGTCTGCCAATGCACTTAAAATCACATTTGTCTTGTATGTTTAGTTTATTATTAGCAATATTTTTATCCTGATGCTAGTAATGCTACAAAATAAACTAAGGGGTCTACAAAATAAAACCAGGGGTCTAACCCTAGTTTTACTACTAAAGCATGATTTTGAGCAGGTCATTTAAATGACTATGTTTTTATTTTACTCATCTTTCAACTAAAGGTGAAAATAAGGATTATATTAGTATAATATGAAATAAAATAGAAAGTTTGCTAAAAATTAAAATTTATTTATGAATGTTATGTAAAAATTTGTTTCTTTGGTATTCATGTAATAGGAAATTCCAATAATGGGCATTTCCCCATGTTTATAATGACAATTTACATTCAAGATGATGACCCTGTGGAATGACAAGGTCCTAAAGTACTCTTGCCCCTATCAAATACAAAATCCTCTGGTGTTCAAAGCCTTTCCTTCGTATCCCTAGTATCCTAGCCTCCTTCATATCCCACCCCCTCCAGCTTTCTCCCAGTATTCTCATGCCTTATTTCTTGCCCATTCTCTTCAATCCAGCGACACTGACCTCTTTGCTGTCCCATGAACAAGACACTCCATCTCTTACTTCTGAGCCTTTTCTCAGGCTGTCCCCTACTCCTGGAATGCATTCCATCTTCATTTCTGTTTCCTGGTTTCCTTCAAGTTCCAACTTAAATCTCACACTGAAGTCTTTCCCAAAGCTCCTGAATTCTAATGTCTTCCCTCTGTTAATTATATCCTATTTATCCCGTATTTAGCTTGTACATATTTGCTTGCTTGTTGTCTTTCCTGTTCACTTGTGTTGCTGGACCCATTAAATTGTGTAGATATTGGACCCATTCGATTGTGACTTCCTCAAGAGCAAGTCTTTTGCCTCTTTTTACATCCCCAGTGCTTAGCAAAATACCTGACATGTGATTAAGAAATGCTTATTGACTGGCAGAACCATCAAAGAAAAATTAAAATATGTTTCCTATAGTTTTAGCATCTAGTGCATTCTCATGTTCTAATTATCTGAAGCTTGGTACCGTAAGTATAGAATGTACTATATGACAACTCTCTGTTACCTCAATATTTCAAAAGCTCTATGAGTTCTTTAGGATTAGTATTCTTCCATCAATGAAAATTACAAACCCCCTATCCCTTAACAGACTGTTTCATGCGTGGTTGTGGCCTAAAAGAAATTCAGAACCTGAGTTCCAACCCTTTGGTGATGAATTTTTTTCTGAATTTAGCTAAAGTGGATGTGGAATCACAGAATATTAATGTTAAAAGGATCTCAAAGGTTGTATCAATAGACTGAAATCTCAATATAAGACAACAGAGTGAATGGCAACTACATTGAGAAACATATCCAGGACTATTAAGGTTTTGAGTCCCCCTGTTCCCTCCCCTAGTGAAACGATATCAGAAATACTATATCCACATTGGATTTCACATTGGCGAAAAGACATTGATAAACTCTAGACATATAGAAGAAGACAACCAAGATATAAGGTGTATGTATATATATATATATATATATATATATATCATGTGATAATAGATTGGGACAACTTAAAATATTTTACAAGAAAAAGAGAAAAGTGAAGAACAGATATAATAGCTATCTTTTTGTATTTAAAGGGCTATTTTGAAGATGAAGGATTAGACTTGATCTGATTGGTTCAAGATGTCAGAAGTAGGAGCAATGAGTAAATGTTTCAAAGAGAAAAATTTAGACTTATTTTTGTCAGAAAAGACTTTCCAATAAAAAAAGTCATCAAAAAGTGGAAAGTGTTATCTCAGTAGGCAGTGAATTCTGTCTCATTGAAGGACTTCAAGAAAAGGCTAAATAATAATAATTAGCATTTATATAGTGCTTTAGAATTTACAAAAGCACTTTACAAATATTATCTCGTTTGACAACCCTGGGAGATATGTACTATTATTATTCCCATTTTACAGAAGAGGAAACTGAGGCCAACAAAAATTAAGTGACTTGCCCAGGTTCACACAGCTAAAAAGTGTCTAAGGCTAGATTTGAACACAAGTCTTCCTGACTCCAAGTCCATCAGACCCTGATTCAGGTCTGCAATTTCAAAGGATATCTCATTAGTGTCTAATAAAACCTGGATTCTATGATAAATAACCTTTATCCACTGCACCACTTAACTACCTTCTTTTATATGTTGTAGGGGAAGAGTCTTCTTTAGGTATACAATTGTAATGCCATGCACAAGCAGATTCCCAAAAGAATACTACTGTGAACAGCTTTTAAGGCTCAGATTACAGAGTATAGTGAACATTCCATTTATTTCATTACAAATCAAGGCAAATATTCACAACAAATCACAATATAATATCTACAACATTTCATCTTGTCACAGAAATTCACACTACAGTGTTCATAATAGCTTAACATTAGAATGGCCACCTAGTTTTCACTACAGTGGCCACAATACTTAGAACAAGGAACAAAAGAATAATTGTCTGGTTTCCCTAAGGGGGAAACTCTCCTCACTTAATCATTCAATCAATTCACAATACAATAATCAATACTCAATCATTCAATCCATTCACAATACAATAATCACTCTTCCACTCATGGGGCAACCATTAACTTAATCAGTCACTAATCTAGATTCACAATTACAAAATATCATTAATCACTAAGTACAGTCATTGGAAAATTACACAAACTCTCCACCCCTCAGTGTCTAGCAAACCTCAATTTCATCCAAGGAGAGGCCTTTTCTTCATCTTGACTCAGGGTGGTCTCTCTGATTCCCTAGATCCCCTTCCATGGTCCCAGCTCCTTCCTGAATCTACCAAACAGTCACCTGGATTCAGGGGCAGACAGCTCCCAGGTTTTCATCCAGTCTTCAGAGGTAGACAGCTCTCAGGTCCTTGTCCAGTCCTCCAGGCAGTCCCCAGTACTGAGTTCACAGGGTCCAGCACATCTCAAACCCTTCAGCACTTCTGTTGCCAGGAACTCAACGATCAGCCAGGCCACGAACAAAGTCTTATCCTGGTCATGCTTCTTCAATCCTCCAGCAGTTCAGCTGGTCCTAGGACTCAGTAGAAAACTCAGCCTTCCAGGCAGCAGCAATACTGGCCTTCCAGGCAGCAGCAACAGCCACTTCAGCCTTCACCAGATTCTGGTCTCAAGAAAAAACTCCAACTCAGTTCTCAGTCAGTTTCCAGATGCTGGGAGAGAAACTTACTCTCTCTCTCCTTCTCTCTCTCTCTCTCTCTCTCTCTCTCTCTCTCTCTCTCTCTCTCTCTCTCTCTCTC
>CM053587.1:231451018-231477463 GCA_028646515.1 Pseudochirops corinnae
TCACAAAGCTACAAGGCACGGGCATTCCTGGAAAACAAGTCTGGTGCCACAGGCTCCACATGACCACATTCAGCCTATTAGGGAACAGAGTATACTTTCAAATATCCAAGGGTCCTCAGAGTCAGGTAGCCACTTTAGCAAAGGGCCTAGGGGTAGGGAAGATCTTCAGATTCCCATAACATTTCCTCTTCCTGTCTCTGGGCTGAGAGTTCCCATAATAGTTGCTGGACTCCAGAGAGTGATTCCAGAGAGACTCCAGACAGGTTTCCAGTCCCTGTATCAAAGACTCGTCCAGATAATCTCTTAAGTTTTCTTAGCCCAGAAGATTATCTCACCCCAACCTTTTCCTGGGGCTACTGCTACAAAATTTGATTTGAGGAATTTTATTTTAAAATTGTTTGGAGGTGAATGTTGAGAGAGTTCAGCTGGGTGGCTGCCCCTAATCTACCATCTTGACTTCTGCAGATTTGATAAATATACTATTCTTGACTTTTGCCAAGTTACCAATAAAAATGCTATTGCATAGGGCCAAATATAGATCCATGGGACACTCCAGTGAAGCTTTCCTTCATTCCAAAAATTAACTTTTAAAACAAAACTTTAACAATAAGATTATGTCTTTTTAAAAATGGTTTTTGCTTTTTTGGTATACTATATACTGAAAGGATAAGAAAATAAATAAAAGAGACTCTGCCAAGACACAAAGAGAGATATTCTGTGTGTGTGTGTGTGAGTGTCTGTCTCTCTCTCTGTCTCTCTCTCTGTTTCTCTCTCTCCCCCCACACACACACACTTGAGTGTCCCCTCATAGACAAAACAGTTTTCTCTAAGACTGATTGGAATTGTATTTGCAGTCAACCCCTTTCACTGAAACATTTAGAAACAATGACAATTAACACTGACCCATTTGTGACTACTCATTAGTTCTGTTTATTCACTAAATTCCAAATTTATTTAATTGTACTCTACTTATCCTCATCTATGTCTTCCACAAGACTATAATGAAAAAAAACTGTCAAACACTTAGCTGATTAAACTATATCTATAACATTCCCCTAATTTATTAGCCTAGTAATCCTGTCCAAAAGAAAAAATAAGAGATGAGACTAACCTTGGCATAGCCTGTATTTACTGACAGCCACAACCCTAGTACAAATCCTACCAGACTATTACAATAGCCTCCTGTTTTTTACTCTCTTTCTCCTTTAATTCATCCTTCACACAGCTACCAAACTTATCCTTTTTATATATTGATCTGATTTTGTCATCCCTCTGCTCAAAACTCTTCCATAGTTTCTTACTGCCATTCAGGGAAAATTCCCATTTCTTTGCCTGACATTCAAGTCCTTCCATGATCTAGGGTCACCCTACTACATTTTTATCTCATTGTTCTCCTTTCCATACTCTCTAAGGCCATGACTAAGTGGACACTTGCCATACACTGAACATATCTGTACTTTCTCATTTTGGCACAGCTGTTCCCTGGGCTTGAAATGCCCTCCTCTGCCTCTCTATCTATGAGTTCATGACCATCCTCTGAAGTTTAACTCATATTTCACCTCCTCTATAATGTCTTCTTTGATTTACCTAGGTAGGCAATGATCTTCACCTATCCAGAACTCACACAACAATTTACTTGAACCTATGATTTGTAATTATCATATATTATTTTACATTATAGTTATCTCTGATCCCCTCTGACCCATAGGATGAAATATAAATTTTTCTCTTTGGCTTTCAAAGCTTTTCTTGATCTGCTCTCCTCTCACATCCATTCCTGATACTCTAGGATCCCAATAGCACTGGTCTTGTTGTTCCTTGCTCAAGATACTCCACCTCCCTACTCTGAATGTTTCCCTGTCTTTCCCTCATGCCTCTTCATCTCTACCTTCTAGCTTCCCTGGCTTCCTTTGGATCTTGGCTAAAATCCCATCCTCTGTAAGAAATCTGTCCCAGTCCTCCCTAATCATATTGCCTCCCCCAGAGACAATCCACAATTAATCCTGTATTTATTTTATTTTGTACATAGTTTTTGCATGTTGTCTCCCCCATTAGACTGAGTTTCTTGAGAGCAGGGACTGTTTTTTGCCTTTATTTATGTATACCTAAGCTTATCACAGTGCTAGTAGGTGCTTAATAAATGCTGGTTGACTGACCTTGTGTTACGCTTCTGTCCCATAGGCAGCAGGGAAATATTCTACGACTACACTGTAAACTCCAAGAGGGCAAGTCATGACTCTAGATTTAGTTTTTCATCCCATACCTTGGATGTTGTTACTGGTGACTGGTCTGAACTTTGAGATAATAAAGGGAAAATCATGGATTAATATGGAGAAAATATAAATGACTCTACATGTCCTTGAGTAAGATTAAGTAAAAGTAAAGCAACAGTAAAATCATGAAGAAAGAAACAAAGAAAGAAAGAGAAAAAGAAGGAAGGAAGGAAGGAAGGAAGATCTTTCATTCTCTCATTCTTCATTCATCCATCATGTCTACTGTGTGCAAAGCACTATGCTAGGTGCTGAGGGAGACACAAAGATAATTAATCATGAAGCTTATAAGCTTTACAAAATTATGCTTTTTGGAGAAATGCTGTACTAATTAGCCCATTGTTAATGTATCCCTCTTTCCAAAGGCAAGTCTAAGAAAAAACACTGGCTATAATTTATAGGTTTCGTAACACATTTAGATGACAGTTTGCACAGGGGTATTGCCATCCAAGGAACACAAGGAATGCAGAGCACTACAGGGAAAAGAACACTGGATGACAGAAGACCTTGGTTCTTCTAGTCCCAGCGGCCACACACCAATTAGACACATGGCCTGTACCATGTAACAGGTAACTTAACCTCTAATCAATTTCCTTGCCTACAAAAGGAGAAATCTGAATACAGTGAAATCTAAGATTCCTATCAATTCTAAAATTCTGTAGTTCTAACCTAATTGCTGTTCACTTCAAGATGGCAGTTTCTTAATGGAGGATGTGTACTAGTCCAGCAGTGTTTCAAGCAAATTTGCCACTGGAACAAGTTTTTTCAATAATGGTGAAGGTAAATTAAGAAGAATCTGGAATATTTAAAGAAAATACAGTCTATGGGAGAGAATATGTGTTTTTCTCTTGGTGTACCCCATTCACTGGCCTATTTCTAAATGCCTTTTCTCTTTTGCTTAATTAGTCCACATCAGAAGCCCATTGCTAGTAAGTATGGTGAAACCCAGCTCCAGGATTTTGCTAAAAGGTTGCAGCAAAGAACAGCCCACTATAAGAAAAAGTTGGAAGAGGGTGATTTGTCTTCCCCTGAAACCAGTCCCAAAGCTGGTAAGTATTTTTCATCAAAGTAGAATGACAAAGGAAAATTTAGGCCAGATGTACCTTAAGAAATGTGTTAGAGATAGACCATAATTAGAGAGTAGAAATCGTTCTATCTCTAAGTGTTTTCCACCCTTTCCACATACTTCTGCACCCCCAGTTCTTGGCAAAGTACTAGGAATATATTATATGTGTAGAGTTGAATCCTCATAATCATAAACAATACATGCTCAATTCAATTCTATTCAACAAATATTGGTTATACAAAAAATAAAAACACCTTTCCTCAAGGGATTATATTCTCACTGTGGGGATGGGGGAAGGGAACAGGAATACAAGCAAATACAAAGACAGGCAAAGCAACAAATTAATTCACAATAGAGATAGTGTCAATCACTAGGCGGTCAGAAAATGCCTTGCGTAAAAGGCAGTCCTTGAACTGTTCTTTGAGGGAAGTTAAAAATTCTACACTGTCTCAGTGAGGAGGAAAAAAGAGTGAACGTTTAATTTCAAAGGTAGAGAGGTGGAAGTTGGAATGTCACATACAGGAAACAGTTAACAGAACAGTTTGACTGGAACAGAAGATGTGTGAAGAGGTGTGAACAGCTCTGAGTGACTAAGTCCTTTTGACTATTATAAATGTCCAAATTAACTACAAAGCATATGTGAAGGAAGATGCTATCTACATCCAAAGGAAGAACAGATAAAGAGAAGTATGTATTGAATGATTTTACATACAGATATATATTTGTGTCTAATGGAAACCATCTCCAGGGGGATGGAGGTGGGGAGGGGAAAGAAAGAAAAAAGAAAATTTAGACAACTATTATATACTTAAAAGTAATAGCAAGTTGTTCATAATAGATTTGCAGTTCCAAGTACAATCATCTTTTTTTATTATACTCTTATAGAAATGTTTGTTTGATTTCATAAATTAAATATTAAATAAATAAATTTTATAAAGAAAGAAAGAATACGAGGAAAGTAGAAGGAAGCCAGATAGTGAAAAGACTTCGGATGCTCTACTGAGAAGCTTGTATTTTACCCTAGAACCAATAGGGAGCCTTTGGTGATTGGGTGATGGTGGGTAAGGGGTATCACTGCTAGATCTGTGCTTTAGGAATATTAATTTCGAAGAGACAGGAAGGATTGGAGAGGGGAGAGATTAATCACATCTAACCCTTGAGAAATGTTTTTCTTCTTTCATGACACATTAAGGTGCCCCTGCAATTCCTCCTCCCCACCCAGAAGAAGATGAAGATCAGGGAGAAGAAGACTACTGTGACATGCTGTGTTGCAAATTCAGGAAAGTCCCATTGAAAGAATATCTGAAGAAGATGAAATATCCACCCAGTATAGATTCACACACAGGTAAACAGATGGTGTGCCCATTGAAGGCTGACTTTCTATAATTAATTGCTTAGCACGCATTTATTAGGTGCCAGATAGTACCTGAGGCACTGAGTTTGCGAAGATAAAAACGAAACAATCTTTGCCTTCACAGAGCTTACATGCTATCATTAGACTGTGAGCTCCTCAAGATTAAGAGCTGTCTTTTGCCTTACTTTGTACCTCTAGACTCAGCACATAGTAGGTGCTTAATAAATGTGTATGGACTATCAAGGGAAACAATTTGTGCACATGTAAATTTACTTGAAACCTATATAAAGGATATATAATATAATCGGGGGAGGGGGTTGGTAATAGCAGTTGTGGCTTAGAAGGAAATCAGAAAATTCCTCATTAAGAGGTCAAGACAGCATGATACACTGAGAACTTTTTGTTTCTGACCTGTCCTAACCTAAGAGTTTACCTTTCTCTAGGAAGCAAAATTTAAACTTCCTTTCTTCCTCTCATTTTTCCTTCCCTTCTTCCTTCCTTCTTTCTTTTCCTCCCTCTCTCTCTTCTTCCCTTTCTCTCTTCCTCTTTCAACATGGAGAATCATACACTTACATATGGGTGCTCTGCCTAAAGAAATATAAATTTCTTGAAATAAAGCTCTGTTTAAAAATAAATAAACAAAAAATAAAGCTCTGTTAAACTACGCTTTGATAAAGTCCATTTGGATCCAAATGGAGCTACCTGACTAAGTCTTAAACCCAAATCACTCAGGTTCTCACTGATTGGCCAACAATAAGTCCCAAGCCAAGCTTCCTTTGGTCATTGGGTTTTGATGGCTCAGAGTGAGTGTAAATAGGAATTGTTTCTGTTCTGGCCAGAAACCCAGCTGATAACTGGCTGATAAGCAATCTTTCAGCTTTAAATCAGTGATCCTATGTTCTCATTAAAGGGGTAATATGATATAATGGATAGAGGGTAAACCTCACAGTCAAAAGGAATTCAAGTTCTAACTCTGACATAGTAGCTGAGTGACCCTGGAAAAGTCACTTAAATACATAATTCCCCCAGGCAACTCTCTTAAGACTGTAGTTAAGGGTATAAGGAGTTGCTATATGGGAATTCCTCCAACCAAATAAATCATTAGTTAAGACTTCTCTCTCTCAAAAAAAAAAAAAAGATTAGAAAAGGTCTCTTAAAGATTATTTACTCCAATCCTCTCATTTGACAGCTAAGGAATTGAGACCCAGAGACAGAAAGGAACTTACCCTAGGTCACACAGGTAATAAGTAAGAGTAATAGTAGTACCAAGACTTCAGGTCAAATCTTCTGGCAACAAATCTATTATTTTTCGCATATACTTTGCCACTTCTTTATTGGATTAACATTGCCAATAATTTCTTTAAAATGAACCATTATTTTTTTCTTCTTCAAGCTGATAAAGGGAGGTCAATAAACTGAGGAGATATAGGGAATACTAATGGACTGCATTTAAAATCTCATAATTTTAGGGCCATATTAACTCAACCCAGTATTGGTCTTCATCCCTTCAGATAGTCCCTACCAGCTCAGAGCTGTCCTGCAGTCTAGCAACCGCACAAGGAAATGAATACAGTTATGTCCATTAATGACTTTTCCATGGGCCACTCCTGGATTTTCCTTAATCTTGCTATGGTAAATAACCTCTTTAGAGGAGGTAGTAGGAAACAGAAGGAATGCTCTCCCACATTTGAAGGGAAAATAAGGCTATTTTGTGAAGTCTTTTTTTTAAAAAAGCTCTCCATGTTACATATGCATATACATCTGTATAGAATGTATATATTATATAATATACATGAAGAATTGAGCTAAAAAGCTAACATTTATTTATAATATCAATTAATTATATTTCTGGGATAGAAATCCCCTCTTATTCCAAACAGAAAAAAATATAATAATAAAGTTTATTTTATGCCAATTGTATTATTCATTTAATTTTGTTTTTCCTAGATGGCTCCTATGCCTTGTGGCTCTTGTTAGTCACTATTGCTTATAACTGGAACTGCTGGTTTATTCCAATGCGCCTAACTTTTCCCTGTCAAACACCAAACAACATGAAATACTGGCTAATAATTGACATCATCTGTGATATCATATACCTGAGTGACATGTTTATAATCCAGCCCAGACTGGAATTTTTAAAAGGAGGAAACAAAATAGTAAGTGGAAAATGGTAGGAAAATTCTCATTTGTTGGGCCAGTGTGTTGACAAGCTATAGCCTGAGGTCCAAATCTGGTCCTGCCTATTTTTGTTTGCCTGTACAATACAATTTCATTGAAAATGAAAAAACTACACTTATCCTCTTCCACATAGTGGCTTTCCCCAACATGATTTCAATCTATTTCAGGTCAGCATAAGTAATTAAATGGGAATTTGAGGGGAGTTTTAGGTAAGCTGCAAAGATGTGCAAAGGTCAGCAGATGACACAGAACCTATGACCAAATACTTAACCCAAATTTTAGAGTAAGGTACTGTAAACACCCCATAAAAGAAAAAGAAAAAAAAAATCACACTTCTTCTCCGGTATGAAGAGAGTGACAAAAAATTCTCTGGGGATCTTCCTGATCAAGGGGGCACCTGAGATAACCATATTTTCTTAGCTCACTATCCAAATACAGACTGCAGTCAGGATTTGGTCCCTGGGAAGAATTTGGCCCCCTGGCTATAGTTTGCCCACCCCTGCCTTAGATCATGGAATAACCTATTATTATTGTTATTTTTATTTTATTTTATTATCCAAATAATCTTACTTGGTGTGTGAGTATTCTGTTTGTATGTGAAGCATTTGCCAAAAGGTAAAGGACACCTAAGTAATGGCATCTAGTCTCTCTAAACCCCACATAAGAGAACCTTCATATGAAGTGAGGAGGGGCAAGACTCTGAAATCTCATAATTTTGGGGCCATATTAATTCAACAACAGGCAATATGGCACAGCAAGTCAACACTGAGGTAGAATCTATCCAATGTGTTCCTCCTGCTGGCTCCAGAGCATTAGTTAACTCACCAAAGATATCCCCAGAGCTCACTGACAGTTTGAAGAATGATGATGAGAGTGTACAAATAAAGAATAAACAAAAACAAACAAAAAAGAATGCTAATTTCAACCTCCATTAGATACACAAGGGGGGGAAATCAATGTTTGACAAATGGAAAATGACAAAATCAGTAAGGAAAGGCTTTTATTTTCAATTTTCTAAGAGGCCTTCATGCACAATAGAGAGTTAGAGCCAAGAAAAATAACCTACAAAAACACACTCTGCAGGATCTATTTAAAATGCATTATCATGGGTTACTAATACATGGTAGAAACTATTTGCTTTGTGTCACAAGACACGTAATGCTTTCTTTAATTTAAAATAGTTCAAAGGCAAACAAGATCATAGGGGTTAGAGGATGGACTGAATTTCTAAGCCATATATTTCAATTCATTCCTATTACAGAGGAAGAAACTGAGACCCTAAAACAGGGGGTTCTTTGCCTGAAGTCTACAAACTTTTTAAAAGAAAATTCATAACCATATTTCAGTATCATGGATTTCCTTTGTAATCCTATGTGTTTTATTTTATGCATTTAAAAACTTCTGAGAAAGGGTTCCTAGGCTTCACCAGGCTATGTGGGGATCAAAGGAGTGCATAGCACAAAAAAGGTTAACAATGTTTTTGCCCTAAGTGATTAAATAACATGCCCAAGATCACACAAGCAGTCAATTGCAAAAGATTTTGTTCTTGAATGCTAGGAATATTGCTAGTATTCTGGTAAGAAGACCATTTAGGGCTAAGGTGCATCCAAAACTTCTATCTACATTTAGAGGCCCATGCAGTCCTTAATTTCAGAGTTATATGCCACCAAACTGGCTGGGTATATAAGATGCAAGATTTTCCAAACATTTATCAGAAGAGCTTTTTCCTTCTTAAAGTCAGAGAAAATTACTAACAATAAAGTAATGATAGCTAACATTTATATAAAGCTTATCATGTGCCAGGCACTGTGCTAAAATCCTTTATGGTTATCTCATTTAATCCTCACAACAACCCTGAGAAGTAAGTACCACTGTTATCTCCATTTTAACAGATGAAGAAATTGAGGCAAACATAGATAAAAGTGAATTAGTCCAGGACATCACTATTGAAGAGTCTTTGATCTAATGATCTACTTTCAAGACAACAGAAGCAGGGTTTAAATTAATTTGGATGTAGAGATTTGAACCAGAGTGTTCTTGGGAAAGATACATAAAATGCTCAGTACTAGCTCCTGTCAAAATGAGTACTACCAAGGAAACCTTAATTTCCTAACACCTTCATGGTGTTGACAGTAGGATAGAAGAGTTTTCTTCAAGTTTCTTCTACTTCCCTAATCTGGAAAATGGAGATGATAATACTTGCATCACCTACATTATAGGTTAACATGAAGATTAAATGAGGTAATACAGGTAAAGAGTTTTGGAAACACAAAATACTATACAAATATGGGTTATACACGGATGTGAGTAACTATTGTTGAATCAAGGATCCACTTTATTTAAATTGCTACACAAGTACTAAACCTGATCTATTATTATATTTCCAGCTATTAACATGTTGGTTATTTATTTGAAGGAAAAGGAGGGAACTGGGCAAGATTTATGATTTCATTGACTTCCAAAGAAGAAAATACCCTATGCTAATGCAGACTGGAAATTGCTCTATAATCTATAGACTCAGAGAGCTGGGGCAATGAAAGGTTCAATGACTTGCCAGGGGTTGTGCAGCTAATAATTGCAATTTCTATTGTTCTTAACAACTTTACAAGGGCTTTCCTCATAATCTTCTCCTAGGGTAGATGGTACCTACCTTTTACAGATAAAAAAAAAAATAAGGCTCAGAAAAGTTAAGTGATTTGGTTAGGTTCATATAGTTAGTGAATGGTGGGACCAAATGATGTTCTAAAATTCTTTAAAAGTACCTATTTTTGCCAGTTCACATGTCACTCGTGATGATACTGAATTTCGGTCTCAAGCAGTATCACATAAAATTTCACAAGGGATATTTTCAACTGAATATAACCTATATATCCAGTCTTATGGCCATAGACAACACAGTGAATCAAAACTAAGGGGCTGTTATTGACCCAGAAAGTGAGCTCTTTGTTTTAACTTCTCCACTCGCTCAGCACTCCCCATGTGTCTGCTTTCCATGGGGATGACGGATTTTGTTCAGATTTGGCACCTTAGTGAAGGGTACAAAGATACACTTTAAGTTTAATTTGTGGCTCAGTCAAAAGTATAACATTTTGACAGATTTCAATGAAATTTGGAGATTGGATAAAGGCCATGGAGTTAAATGTCCTAAAGGAAAAACTATGGATTTTGCTACCTTAAAATGAGTATAACATAATGTTCCTAACATTTATATGTTATAAAATTAATCCATTTACTTTCAAAAGTATTTTAAAATCTATATGTTTATGTTTATATTTATATAAACACATGTAGATATATTTAGATGTATAGTATGATCATGCAATAGTATTATGCAACAATAGTAATAAATTCCCCAAAGTAGAAATGGTTTATGCTTTTAGCAATTAATTTTCTCATTTGTGATCCAGTCTACCAGATTCATTGATGGCTGTTTATAGTTTTGTACAACTTCAGTTCAGTTCAACAAACATTAAGCATCTATATACATAGTCTGTGCTAGGAGCTGTAGATAGAAAGATAAAAAATGTACCAAGTACTCATCCCAATCATTTTAAATTAAAGGAAGGCACTGAGAACCATCAGGGGATTTGTGTCTGTGATTTCTAAATCAAATTATGAATCTGACCTATGTCCACCTTTAGATTACTAGGGAGTCAGTAGACCTGGGTTCAGACCTTAGCTATGAAACTAGTAGCTGTATGACTTTGCACAAGTCACTTAACCTCTCATCTTCAAGTTTCCTCATTTATAAAGTAGAGATGATGACTTTGCTCTGCCTACCTCACAGGATGGTTGGGAAGATCGAAGGCAGTATATATTTAAAGGGCTTTGTAACCTACAGAGTGCTATAGAAATAAATGCAAGTTATCCTTCAAATGATTGGAGCCACTCTGGGGATCTGGACCAGGCTGGGAATACATTTAAATGCAAAAGTAAGCAAAAAGAAGGACAGAGGTAAGGAGGACTTAGCACTTCTTGACTACCCTGTGACATCCAGAAGACAGGCTGAAAACCAGCACAGTGAAAGCACACAGTTGATCTTACCACAGACCAAGGAGTCATTGGAAGGAGGGGCTCTACTCTCTCCTCTTGACTGTTTAAGCCCACTAGAACAAATGGGAGCTAGGACAATGCTCCCACCCAGAAAAGGCCAGGCCAGGAAAGCGGAGAACCAAATAGAGTCTGATATTAATATTAATCATTTGAGGCTATATAGTTTGAAATATGAATTCCTATGTTCTTAATATTGCATTTACATGTATATTTTAGATAGAACCAAAGGAGATGAAAGAGCACTACCGGACTTCTGCAAAATTTAAGGTTAGTATCTTGCACAGTCTTTAAAAATCCAGACAGTTCTTTAATGTTAAATTTCTTAAAACAAAAGCCCTTCTCTCTTAGAATTAATTCTACCCTTTTATAAAATGTATCATGTAGTTGAAAATGAATTGGCCACAGGTAGATATAAAATGTTTGCTTATTACCAATTGCCCCATATTTTATTACACGGGTTAATATATATTAAGCAAAGTTACTTCATGCCTATATTTAAATCTAGAATAAAAAAATGAAGGTTTTAAGCATTTATTAAGTGCCTACTATGCAGTGTGCTTTGTCTAACTCATAGCAGCATATGAGTATAAAAGTCAGATAAAAAGTTCATTCCAGATTCTTTCTCAATTATTTTTTAATCTAAGTATGAGTGAAAGTACTTAGTTTAATTACTTACTAAAGTTCTACTTACTAAAACATATTCATATCAGTCATTTTACAAAGAACAAAAAATTAAAGTCTATCTGTGGCCAACTTACATTTATGGCAATGTGTAGACATTAATCCTGTTTTATGACCAAGTCTACACACATCAAGTGAAATGGGGAACCAGAGTCTGGAGGGGCAGTGGCAAGAGCTTTAGGCTGTTGAGAATCCTACATTCCTCCACTAATTCTAGAGGGTGATCTCAAATAAGTCAATTCACAGTTTCAGATCACAATTCCTTTATTTACAAAATGAGCCTGAGGCTGTCCCACCTCCTCAAAATTACTATAAGAACAGATAATATATGTGGAAATGCTATTAAGAGGCAAAATAAGGAGTCTGGTTATATTACTTAATTGCTATGTCAGTAACTCATGTTAATAAATAACAAATAGTCTGATTAATTCAGACCAAAATTCAATTTTTATTCCAAAATTGCTGTTCCACCAATAACTGTCTTAATCTCCTATCACATCTGTGTCCTTGAACAAAACCCTTAATTGTAACTTAGTTTTACTATTTCCAATATCTATCGATATCTATAAAAATATACATTATATCCTATAACTCAAAGTTATATGAGGATTAGTCTTCCCAATCCAAATCATCTTTCCCGGGCTACCACTCCCCTATAGGTATTGTTTAACTCTGATAGATAGAAGTTGTTAGAACTTCTGTTAGAATGTAAGTTTTTTGAGAAGAAGAGCTATCTTTTGCATTTGTACCCATGGACTGTAACACAGTACAATGACACACAGTATTTGATGAATACTTTTTTCATTTATTCATTGATAGAGTTATACAAACCTTAGAGGTCTCCATAGTTCAATGCCTTTCTTTTATAAAGTAGATCAAATTGAGAACTAAAAAGATTAAATGACTTGCCTGGAGTCACACAGCTAGTTAGTAACAGATGTAACTAGAACCCAGGTCTCTTGATTTCCCAGCCCAATGCTATTTTCATTGCACCATGCTGCAATCTCACTTTAAATGAATGAAAAAAAAAATTATTAAGTACTTACTAAATGGCTAGCACTGTGCTAAGTCCCACAGATACAAAGCAAAAATGTAATAGTCCCTATTCTCAAGAATATGCATGTAAGAGAAGTCAGCTATATGGCAGATGGTAAAATCTGGAAGTTTGCAAGGTATAAGGGCTGAGTGGATGGCAAGACCCAGGGGTCCTTAGGATACATTAGTAGTAAGTCAGATGACAGTTCTGGGAGTCTGCAGGGTATAGAATCAGCCCAGATAGTAAGACCCAGACCACATAAAGATGCAGTGGCAAGGTAGATGATAAAGATTTAGTCAGGGTCCTCCACTTCACTGAGGCGATGGATCTCATCTCATCCAAACCATGTGAACATTCATGTCACTTTCCCACTTGCTGCCTTGATGTAAATTGGATAGTAGATGGGTAAAGGAAAGGCAGGAGGGAAGGCACTTCTGTGGTAATCTACCCAGCCATCCCATGGGGTCGGGGTGGGGAGAGACTGGGGTCAGGAAAAGAAGCAAAGGAAAGAAAAGGAAAAGCGTATGTCCAATGGCAGGTCTTACTTCCAGGACACCCCATGGGTCTGGGCTATGAGAGAGTCAGAAGAGGGGACAAAGGGAAGGTAAATGGGCAGGATGTCTCTGGTAATAGAGTAGTGAGGAGGTAGGTGAAAGGTCTAAGATAAGGCATTGCCACCAAGATAGTATGCAAGTGTTACGTAACACTTTACAATTATCCATGGAAGAGGAGGAGTAATTAGAACAGAGAGATAGATACTCTGAGAGGCATAATGGAGGGAGCAGTGATTTGGGAGTCCAGAGACCTAGCTTTGACTCGTAACTCTACCACTTAAGAGCTATGGAACTTTGCCCAAGTGACTTAACATCTCTGCTTATTGGGCTATTGTGATAAATAAGTGATATAATGCATGTAACAGATTTTGAATAACCATAAAGTACCATACGAATGCTGGCCAAAATAAAAACCCAAAAGGATCCCTTAGCTATTCAGCAGCTACTCCTTTCAGACTCTCTATGAAAGCTGCTCAAGGCCTGCAAAGGAGACTGACTTGAATTTCATCCCTTCTTCCTTCCCTAACATGGATTGTGCTAAATGTGCTACCCAAAGCAGTAAATTATCAGTCCAAAGGCAGATAATGGGAGAATGGAACAAAGGGTCTGGATAATCCATAAGCCCTCAGAATACTTAAAAATTTGGCTGCACCATAAAAATACATTCGAGGCAATGAATGTTCAGTGGTTTCAAATAAAGCCAAGGCTAGGTTTGATTTTCAGACCAAAAGGCTGCTTCCCAGCAGTATTTTAAAAATACTGTTAGAAGGTACTTAAGCATCAGCAGCTATGCTATAAATTAAGTGTATGTGATGACTCAAGTCTGTGCTGTTTAATGTGGAGTGGGTGGGAAGGGAATTTCCCACAGGATTCAGTGACTAAGAAAGGATCAGGTTCATGGTTGTTAATCCACAATAAATTTAAAGTAGACAGCATGTATGCAACATAATAGAGCTCTTGTTTTTGTGGTGATAATGTGGCTTTCCAAAGACTGCAAATGTATGGAAAGTTCCTTTCGAACAGAGGCCTACAGACAATTTTTGGTGATAGATCATCTTTTCTACACAATGAATGTTGAATCCAGCCATGTTCATAAAGGGGTGTAAACACAACACAATGGTCAACTGTCCTCTTTCAACAGCTGGATCTCATGTCAATAATACCATTTGATGCTCTTTACTTCATTTTTGGGTTTAATCCAATATTCAGAACAAATAGGATACTAAAGGTGAGTTATCTATAATTCATTCTTCTTTCTGAAACAGTGGAAACTTGGGAGCCACTCAAAGTTAGTCAGTTCAGCAGATGTTTATTGGCTGTAATTTAAGGGTTTTTAAATTCCCATAGAGTAGAAACTGTTTCATTTGTGTACCAAAAATGGAAGGTCTCATAATTATATAGAGTCCATATGGCATCATCATCATCATCATCATCATCATAGCTAGCATTTCTGTCTTGCTTTCCGTGTGCCAGGTACTATACTAAGTGCTTTACAATGATCATCTCGCTAGATCCTCACAATAACCCTGGGAGATCAGTGCTACAATTACTCTCATTTTACAGATAAGGAAACCGAGGAAGACAGAGGTTAAGTGACTTGCCCAGGGTCACACAGCTAGTAGGTATCTGAGACTAGATTTGACGGTCTTCCTGACTCCATGCTCTATTTACTGCACCACCTGGAAGGGCTACTGGATTTGGAGTCAGAAAGACTTGGGTTAAAGTCTTGCCTCTGCCATATACTGGCTGTGACAGTAGGCAAATTACTTAACAAGGATGGATGGATGGATGGATGGAAGGAAAGAATGAAAGAATGCAGGAAGGAGGGAGGGAGGGAAGAAAGGAGTAAAGAAGGGAAGGAAGGAGGGAGGGAGGGAGGAAGAAAGGAAGAAAGGAGACAAGGAAAGGGAGGGAGGGAAGGAAGGAAGGAAGGAAGGAAGGAAGGAAGGAAACATTTATTAAGCACCTATGTGCCAGGCACTATGCTAAGTGCTTTATAAATATTATCTCATTTGATGCTCACAACAACCCTGAGAGATAAAATATTACTATGATCACCATTTTACAGTTAAGAAAACTGCGGCAGAAGGAAACTAAATGACTCACCAGATTTTAGCTCAGATCTTCCTGACTCCAGGCCTACACTATCCCACTTTGACACCTAACTGCCAACTCAGTGCCTCATTTTAAAAAAATCAGTAAACTACCAATAGGTTGATGATCTGCATCAGTCAAAGGAATCTCCACATCGAGAATTTCCCAAATAAATAAAACTACAGGTCCAGACAAAATAAAAGTATGCACAGGTATGTATACATGAATATACATATACACATATACATACACACACACATATACATACACACACATATACATATACACATACACACATAAACATATACACATATGTACATATACATAGCAGTATGTAGTAGCAGAATAGAGGGCTGAACTCAAAGGCAAGAAGACCTGAGTCTAAGTACTGCTTATGACACATAACAATTGAATGACTATAAGCAAATTACTTAACCTCTCAGTGCCCCAAGCAACTCTCTAAGACTATATCTCACAGAGAAAGTACTGACCTACACGGGTAGAAGAAGCCCCTCACTGGAAGCTCTCATTGCCCCAACTTGATCTATGATCCAGTGACTCTGGCCTCCTGGCAATTCCTCAGACAAGACATTCTACCTCCTGATTCCAGGCATATTTTCTGACTTGTCCTCCATGCCTAGAATATTCCTCATCTTCACCTACTAGTTTCCCTGACTTTTTTTAAGCCCCAGCTTCTGCATGAAGCCTTTCCTGTTCCACGCCCCCTTAATGTCTTCCCTCTAAAATAATCTTCAATTTACCCTTCTTCCAACTTCCATATATTTTCTTGCTTGTACATTGTCTTCCCCAATTAGACTGGGAGCTCCTTGAACTGCATGATGCCTTTTCTGGTCACCACCCCCCTTCACCTGCTAGTGCCTTCCCCTCCAGTGTTATTTTGTAATCTACTTTGTAGGTTTTACATATGGTTGCCTATATGAGATATACATTCGTATCTATATGTATATGTGTATGTGTTGTCTCCACATCTGCATGTAAGCTCCTTGAGAGTAGAAACTGTTTCATTTTTGTACCAAAAATGGAAGGTCTCGTAATTATATTACTTTCCAGAGGATGACAGAGCATCCAAATATACCAATTAATTCACAGAATACACTGGGAAATATATACACTAGATAGGACTTCCACGACCTTTTAGTGTTACCAAATCATGAGACATTCTCATCATATGCTATGATCTCTGCAGTATTGGTCCAGATTAAGAAATTCTTGGTAGCCAGTTCCAGGACCATAACCACTTCAAAGGGCCATGGGATCCCTTGAGTTGATAATTCAGTTCCTATCCCTCCCCTTACCAAATTTCCAGTCCATGTGGAGGGATGCCAAATCTGGCCCATTAAGCTGCTTCAAATCCAGTGGATAGGGTGTCTTTCTGGGCTTAGATTAGAAAATTCCAGGATCTTAAGTATTCCCCAGTCTATATCTCTACCCCTTAAAGAGGAGCCAGAGCCCTTGAGTTTTGAAATATCCTACAGGTGAACATCACTCAGTCTTTACTAATAGTGCTTTTGACTTCAGTAGTTGCCAAACTATAAGTCATTTCAGTGTCTTGAAAAGGGTGTCATTTTGATACACCAATTCATATGGAGGGTTTTTATCAAATATCTGTCTCTAAATTATCAATGAACAAAGTAATTAAGTATTGGCAACAAGTTACCGTAAAAAGGACACAGAATCAAAAAATCTGGAAGTATACGTCTCAAGTATGGAAATTTTAAGGAAATTAAATTAAATTTGAGAAATATTTTTTAAGGAGCTACTATGTTCGAAGCACTGTGATAAAGTACTGAAGACATAACACAGATTTTTTAAAAATTACATGGACCCTGTACTCAAGGAGTTTACATTCTACTTTTCAGACTTCATTCTACCAGTCCCAAAGCACAAATAAATTGAATGTACAAGTTGAGATGAGCAACTATACATTTGTTGAACAAGTCACTGTGCTAAATGTTTAGTGGTTTTTGCTTCAAATGAGTTTCTTCTTACTCTCCCAAAATGTCTACTGCTTAATATGACTGTTTTTACAAATGCCTAACACATTTCTAGAAAGATACCATTTCCATGTCAAAATATTTTAAATACTATTTGAGATCTGTCATACTTTTGGTTGTTCTGTTACGATGGTTTGATTGGTTTTTGCCCATTAAGAAATTTTAAAGAAGAAGCAAGTTATTCGTGTCAATCCCCCATCTGCTAAAAAGCAATTACTTTTTTTCTTTTGATATACATAAAGGAGTGTGTGTGTGTGTGTGTGTGTGTGTGTGTGTGTGTGTCTGTATATAGCAGCCCCTCTAGGGCTTCCTACTCCAGTTAGGTACTCACAGGTTGCATTTGGGTCCCCTAAGGGTTACAACTCACTCTCAGATTTATAAGATACTCCATGGATCTGCATTACTAAAAATATAACTCATAAGTCCCCACTTGTATTCTTACTTTTAATAGTCAAACAGTGGACTATGAGCTTCAAGCAAAATAATCAACTAAAATGGAATAGTAAAAACAATAGCTACAAAACATTCCTTCCCTAAATCTAGGGCACACTCTCCCACAAATGTAGCATCAATGGAAAGAGTAGTCAAAAACTTAGACTACATTAATCATGAGACACACATGGATGAAACATATGCTACCAAGGCAATTCATGCCTTCAATACTGAATGATCCCAATGTCCTTTCTCTTTTCACAGAATCTTCATGGTGTTCCCCTTTTCCCAATGAGCACTGCATCTCTGTTATGCAAGTCACTCAGCTGGGCTTCCTAAGCCTGCTGCTCTCTGCAGTTCATTTCCCATCTTCCAGGACTAATTTTCTCTTTAATACATAGTTGGCTCTCTTAATGGCTACCAAATGTCATCATATTCCTTACAGCTTCTTCCATTAACTCATTCTCCCTCTCTCTTTCTCTACGCTCTAGTCTATTAGATTCAGTGTCTATTACTGGGCAAGTAGCTTTTCTGCAAGCCATGGCCAATGGAAAAAAGTGAGGAGAGAGGAATTCCTTCCCTCCAGTAGAGGCAAGGTGGCAAAACTTAACTTTTTAAAGACCACTAAGGGTGTGACAAATCTTTTGCCAGTCAATGACAAGCTGCCCTTCTAACTCCATCAGTGAGACCTTCTTGGCACTTCACAAAGAGATAACAGACTAGACATATTTTCACACTTTCTTTAACGCATTAACATCTCTCTGTTATCTGTCTCTTTAAGTGATTATATCAACTGGACTGGAAAGGAAGCCAATTCCCCCATACACATACTACATATACAATTTTTCTAGCATATAGATACTTGGAATAATGAGGAAATTGAACTAGATAGACTAGGGTTGTTTGAGTCTATGATTTTATGGAAAAAAATGGAATTGGGTATTTTTCTACAAAAGTTTATAAAGTGCTTTCACATCTTCCACAGGATAGAGGTCTGGCTAGTTTAGCATACTAACTAGAAGAGGATGGGGCAATAGAATGAGAATCCCCAAGAGGAAAAAGAATGGGAATTCTTAAACTTAGGCAAATACCTGCATTTGTAGAATCACATTGGAATATCAGCTATCATTTACTACGTATTTACATTTTACCAAGTAGTACAATGAACCATTATCTCAATAAGATGTTGGTTTTTTCCAAAGAAATACTACATACAGAATAAGCACATGCTGTAAGAATATATTCTATCTTAAACTCCTAAGTCTGATGACTAACTAGAAAAAATAAAATAAAAATGAATTAAGTAAAAATAAAAGTACAATAAATGGTAGAGTAGATGAGACCAATAGTTTATTTGCCAAAAGGTATTTATGGAAAATCTGTTAATCTCAAAAGTTCAGGAATATGCTATGAGAAAGGCAACATAGTATAGGAGATTATGTTGGACCCAGAGTTAAGAAAACCTGGATGAAAATCCTATATCTTAAAAATCGTATAAGAGGGAGGGGGAGAAAATTTGGAATTCAAGGGATTGTGGAACTCAATGTTATAAACTAAAAGTAAATAAATATTTTTTAAATTGTATGATAATAGCAAGCCATGTCAACCTCTCTCTGCCTGGATTTTCTCATCTCTAGAGAGAGAATACCTATAGCATATCTAACAAAGTTGTAAGGATCAAATGAGTTGATATATGTAAAGTACTAAATAAATGCTAATTATTACCATAAAAACAGATTAGTCATAGCTCCTTCATTCATCAATTTATGCAAACAGTTTTCAACCCTATTATGTTTTGAGTCTACCACCAACTTGCCTGTTGACTGTTTCTAGTATGGCTTCCTGTATGTCTCTGAAATTTACTATGTCCAAAATAGAACTTCTTATATTTTCTCCAAAACCTATCTCTCATCCTAATTTTCCTGTCTCTGTGGAGTATACCACCATCTTTTCAGTCAACTCAGGTACACATCCTTGGAGTAATCTTTGGCTCTTTAGTTTTTACCCATATTCGATAGGTTGCCAAGACATAGCAATTTGTCCTCCTTGATAATATCTCTTCTGTCTAACCCATTATTTCCATAAACACAACCATCACCCTAGACTATCCATCCTCTATTTGATTTCCCTGCCTCCAGTCTTTTCCCTCTCCAGTTCATCCTATACATAGCTACCAAACTGATGTTACTAAAGTTCAGGTCTGACATTCCACTTCCCTTGTGAAGAAACTCCATCTTGTTGCCTCTATGATCAAAACCAAACATACTTAGCATTTAAAATCTCTTCACAATCTTACCCTAGCCCACTTTCCCAGGATTGTTATATACTATTTCCCTTCACTCATTCTCTCTTTTGGCAAGACTGGATTTCTTGATGTTTTTCAGACACGGTATTCCATCTCCCACTACCACTACGTGCAAGCTGTCCTCCATACCTGGAACAATCTCCTTCCTTATCTCTGCTTGTAGAATCCTAAGATTCCTCCAAGACTAAGATCAATTGCTACCTGCCACACAAGGCCTTTCTCTGATCCTTCTTCAAAAATATTTATTTTATAAAATTGTGTAAATATTGTTTCTCCCAATAAAACAGAAGCTCCTTCTGGCCAGGGAACATTCTGTGTTTGTCATTACATCCCCCCAAAGTAGCATAGTACTTTGCACAGAGGAAGGACTTAATAAATGCTTATTTAATAAATAAATGCATTTTATTACTTCTTCTATAAAATCTTAAGGACAGCAAGTTATGGTGACTAAAGTGGCAGACTTGGAGACAAGAAGTCCTGGGTTCAGATCCTACCTATGACACTTGACTATGTGACTAGACAAATTTTCTAACCTCTCTTAGCCTTAAGCATTGCTCCAGACTAATGGGTGGGGAACTGATGTTTCACCAATGAAATTACAGATTTTACATATGTAAAGTAGCATTTGTCTCTATTTGCATTAAAAAAAAAAAGAAATCCTTTCCAGCTCCAAGGGTTTTCTGTTATTCCCAGGGCTCATGGATTGGAAGTCAGAGCTTACACACTTAAATTCCCATCAAAATTAATCATTTAGAACCTGCTTTTTCCACCTTCTTGAGGTACAAGAACTAAAACTACACAACATTCTAAGTACAGACATACATGAGTGGATCATAAATTCCATTTGGGTTCTATTACCCACACTAATGATTTCCATTTGTTTGTGTAACCTTTGGCTGAGGCAATATATTGGGCCATTATGCCCAAAAATAACCTGATCAAAAATCAGTATCAGAATATATCAACATCTTTGCTAAGTAGAGACACACTTTTTAAAATGCGAACAACTCTTCCAAATGTTAACCCAAACATTTTTTCTATTATTACTAAATTTGAGCAACTTTATCTGTCTTTATTTTGCAGTAAAATTTTAGATATTTTAAAGAACATAAAACCCTACTTATCCAGTAACACCCTACTTATCCAGAGGTAAGACTTTTAGCAATTTCAGCCACTTGGGATATAGTTACAAACCTGGAAGCAAGAAAAATAATGACTTTAAGGAAAAATTAGTTGTCATGTTCAAAAGTATGCAAACCAGCAAGCCCTAGAGGAGTCTATGTATGTTATGCAGATGTAGCATGACCAGTTTTAAGATTAGGGACAGCTAGATGGCACAGTGGATAGAGCCCTGGGTCTGGAGTCAGAAAGACTCATTTTCCTGAGATCAAATCTGGCCTCAGACACTTAACTAGCTGTGTGACCCTGGACAAATCACTTAACCCTGTTGGCCTCAGTTTCCTCATCTGCAAAATGAGCTGGAGAAGGAAATGACAAACCACTACAGTATCTTTGCCAAGAAAACCCCTAGTGGGGTCACAAAGAGTCAGAAAGGACTGAAATGACTGAACAGCGACAAATCAATGTTGGCATTACCTAGAGGTTGAATTTAATTGAAATAATAAGCATTTGGTGGAACAGTGGATAGAGCACTGGGAGTCACAAAATCTCAAGCTCAAATCTGCCTTCCAATACTTACTAGCTGTGTGACTGAGCAAGTCATTTAACCTGTCTATCATAGTTTCTTTGGCTATAAAATAGATACAAAAATATTATCTACCTCCCAGGGTTGTTGTGAGGATCATATAAGAGTATAACTGTAAAGGGCTTGATACAATACCTGGCACATAAGTGCTGCTATATAAATGCTTGTTTCTTTTTCTTCCTAAAAACAGGTAGCATTTATGTAGAACTTTAAATGTTATAGAACTGTTAAATGTGTAAATAGAACTTTACATATAGTATCTCATTTGATCCTGACAAGAGCCCTGGGAAGCAGAGGCTATCATTTTCCTCATTTTACAGATGAGGAAACCAAGGCACAGAGAAGTAAGTAACTTGCCTGTACTCACACATATAATAATTTTCCAAGAAAGAATCTGCACTTAGATCTTACGGATTCCAAGTCCAGGCATCTATGTGCAAAGTACTTGTTGTTGTGTTCGTCCCTCATTTTCAAAGAGGACCATGGCATCAGGGAAATGATGACATGACTTGCAGTTGACTTTGATTTGAGTCAGGGAGGGCTGTGCAAAGTCGCCAGCCTCACTTTCTCCTCCAGAGCCATCTGGGTCCAGTGACCAGATATTCATCAGGATGACTAGAGATGAGCCAGGATGCAATGGGAGACCCTGGCCCTTTTAGGTTAAGGCTTTTTCACCTACTCACTTAGAGTGAGGTAACGCCCATTCAGTGAATATACCTCTTTAAAAAGTGAGTCAAGGGATGGCCCCTTTAATTAGAAAAAAAAGGAGAAAAAAATCAAGCTGGGAAGAGAAGACCCTCAGTTACCATTAACATTCACTCTAAGGCAGGAGGTACAAAATACAGCCATTAAAGTGGAGCTTGGACAGGGACCTATTGTGGTGCAATCTATGAGCTTCAGAGTCAACTGGGTTTAAGATGGAGGCAAGGAGAGGCAAGGGAGGGGAGAGGAGGGGAAGGAAGAGGAAGAGTGGGGAGGGAAGGAGAGGGGAGGGGAGGAGAGGGAAGGGGAGGGGAGGAGAGGGGAGGGGAGGAGAGGAGAAGACCTTGTGCCTACCACTTAGATGTTGCACACACACACACACACACACACATTATAAAACCCTTGCTGTTGGGGACAGGAGTAATATCCATATTACAATAGCATTTGTTTGTTTTAAGGCATAATTGTGATTTTATTGGTTAAAGAACTCCCAGTGAGGAATCTCCCTTTACCTATACAGGTAGGAAACTATTTTGTGACTTACAGTCTTACTGAATTACCTGAGGCACTGAAACATTCAATGACTTGCCAAGGATCACATGGCTAGTATATGTCAGAGGCTGGATTTGAACCCAGTATTCCTGATTCCAAGGCAACTTTCTTTTCCTTATACTATCTGTCTTTCTGTGCAACCTTTCTAAAAATTATATTATGTAGTTGCTTTTATTCCAATGCTCATTAACCAAGTTGTAATTTGATGATACAACTAAAGTAACATAGAAAAGTGTCACGTCTAAAATGGTGTCCAGAGGAAATTCTCATGAAAAATGAAACTGATTTTTTTAGGGGGACATGGAAGATTTATAAATGAAAATATATCAATATATCATTTTCAGAAGCACACAGATCATAACAACTAACCCCATTAGGAGTCGCTACATTTAAAGTAGGTGTCTATAAGACTAACATGTTGTTTGATTTATTTCACTTGCCTTCTATGAAGTACACCACATTCTTTGAGTTTAATGACTGCCTGGAGTCTAGAATGGACAAAGCATATATCTACAGGTAGAGTATAATTCAAGCTCTTGGAAAGGGGAAGAGATTAATTGGTCCAACCAACCAGACAGACATGTGGGTGAAATTAAGTCATGACCTCCCTCTTCAGCAAAGGGAAGACATATTCTAGAACAGAAACATAGGGGTTCATTCCAAGGCTGATCTGATGGACACATTTTTAAATGAGATGTAAGTATAAGGATTATTTTATGATTCTAGATGATTTTAGTTCTGAAAGGAAAAAAAAGATTATTACAGCTTCAATTGGGATTAGTCTATTAGTCTAGACAGACATGATCTTTTGCAAGTCTACTTTATGTCTCTGTCACCACACCTCAGACCTAATCTGAAATACATTCTTTTTTGCTATTCTGATCCTCTTGCAAAGAGTCCTTCAGTCATAGTGAATTGTAGGATGGAATCCCATGGGCCTTTCTGAGATATCCAGTTAAATCAGCATGTTGTGCTTTATGAGGCTCCCAGCACAGAGATGACCCTGGAGGCCAAGTCTTTCATGGAGCTGATTCATACCATGTGTGAATGGAGAAAACGAACCTTTTTTCCCCACTTTGTCAGACCCAGTCAAGAGGCTGGAGCCAGAAAACAGGCAATGGCACCATCACTTTCAGTAGTCCTAATGAGAGTTAACAGCACTAGAGGTGAAAGCAAGAGGTCTGGGGGGACTTTCAGGGGAAAATAATAGGCCATATTTCAGTAAAAACATTAATCCTCGCTTGGCATATGTTATTCCCGACAGAATTATTCGTACCATTGGATACCTGCTGTTCATCCTACATATTAATGCATGCATTTATTACTGGGCTTCAGACTATGAAGGAATTGGTAGCACTAAATGGGTATATGATGGTAAAGGAAATAGGTAAGTGCTAATTTTTGGAAGAAACATTTATTGATTTTTCTCAGCTTCTATTTCAAGGTATGTCTTTTTTTTTTTTTAAACAACTGTTTGGATAACTAACTTTTCAAATGCCCCACTGCTGATTGTTAGTAATGAATGATGCTAATTATTTGGTGGGCAGGTGCAGTGAATAATTAATTTACCACTGAGGGGTTTTATGGGTTTATGAGTCAGATATAACCACCAACTCAATTAAACATTTAGAAAATAACAAGGGCCATAAATTAAACTTGCCGATTAGGCATGCAAGTGTTCAAGACATAAGAGATCATTTCAAAAGATTAGTGGAGTAGAATCAGGATGCAGTATCCAGAAAGATGTCACTGGTTTATTTAATAGTGAAGTTTTCTTTCTGAAGGGACAAAGGCCTTGGGCTTAAAAGAGGCCCCACTAGTTTTCTGCTCCAGTGAAAAATCACACGTGGGCATATGGTAAAGCAATGTCCTTGTTGGAAAGTAGCGGGTATTGCTATGTACTATCAAGGGCAACTCATAGCAGCTGTGGGAAGGATGGCAATTATAGGATAAAGGAAAGAGAGTGGAAACACTAGACAGAATAATACAGTACCTGGAGTGAAAGTATTTGGGTGGTTTTTTTGTTCCATACCTGGTTTTAATGAATTTTAAATCACAGAGGTCCATTGACAGGAATAAAAACCAGGTAATGGTTTGTTGGAAAGAGTTGTAACCAGTCCTGTGGGTCCCTTCCTTTGGAAAATGAACTAATGTAAATAGAATTGCCTATTTTTTTTCCTAAATCCAGATGACTAGGATAGAAAATTAAGCTGCTTATAAAGTACACTAATAGAAAGAATATGTGAGTATATATTTCAGTGTATTCACCCAATGAGATCAGTTTATTCAGTCATAACTTTATTTTGAGATAACTCAGCACATTTTAATTCAAATTAATTAATTTAATTCAAATTAAGAATGATGCAGTGTGCCAAGTCCAGCACTGGGAATATACAGATAGAAAGGACACAGACCATATACTCAAGGAGTTTACGATTTAAATTGGTGAGGAGTGGGGATAGGGAAGACAGATGCTCTGCATGATGGAGGGTTGTGTCTAAATGTTGGGAGACTCAGGCAATACCATCCTGTCTTAATTACCCTTTTCATATTGGAAGGCAGTCTGCATGTACATCTGTAGAGTGTCCATATCTAGTCATGGGCTTTCTGGCTAAGAATTAAATAATTTTAGTGTCATTTCACTTAGAATCTCAACTAGACTATGAGAAAAGCCCAAAAGAAGCAATTCTGGTTCCTTTTAAACTGAATTTTACAAGAATGATCTCTTAAGTGGTTTAAGATCATCCATTCTTCATACAAACACATGAAAAAAGATCTTTACAGATCCCTTTTTACAGGTAGGTTGCCACAGTTAATTTTCTCCTAGGTGAGGCGACTAAGTGGCTCAGTGAATAGAGCACCGGCTCTGGAGTCAGGAAGACCTGAGTTCCAATCCGACCTCAGACACTTAACACAAAAAAAACTAGTCATGTAACCTTGTGCAAGTCACTTAATCCCAACTGCCCTACCTTCCCCCCTCCAAAAAAAAGCAAAAATAAAATAAAAAATAAAAATAATTTTCTCCTAGGAGTGAGATTTGGCCAGAAATCAGAGCTATCAATACAGAATTGGGGAAGGATAGTAGAATCAGAGTGCAGAGCTTAATGTTCCTTCTAAAGTAATGGAGGCTCTGAAAGCAAAAATGAAAGATTTAGAGCACAAAAATACAGAAATGGAGAAAAATTTGGCAGAAAAGAAGCAAAAGATGGTTTTAGAAAAATGAATTCTAGGGGGGCGGAGCCAAGATGACGGCGTAGCAGCAGCAACATATCGCAGCTCTCACATAGGCACCCTAAAATACCCATAAAATAGGATTCTAAACCAATCCTAGAACTCCAAAACGCACACAAGGATACTTCCCACTAAAGTCAGCTCGGCTATGAGGAACCATATCAGCACTGCGAACCGAAGCCAGCCTGGCCTGAAGCCGTGGCTGTGCCCCGGGGGC
>CM053587.1:231477963-231494678 GCA_028646515.1 Pseudochirops corinnae
TGACTTGCCCAGAGTCACGCAGCTAGTAAGTGTTTGAGGTTGGATTTGAACTCAGCTCTTACTGATTTCAAGTCCAGTGCTCTATCCACTGCCTCACCTAAGCACAGTACCTGCTTAATTCTTTTTGCTTTTATCCCAGCATCTACTATGGTGCCTGGTACCTAGTAGACGCCATATAAATGCTTGTTGATTGATTAGAAGATACCACATTTGACATCAACCATCCTTAACATTATTTTGCAGTGGAGGTCTATTTTAAACAGATATTAGTTTTCTACCTGTACATCAAATACTTTGGCATTCTGACTTTGCTTAGATTAATTTTATTTATGTACAACCCATGACCAAATTTTAAGTTGATTTAAGTCAAAAGTTTTACAATAATCAATAAAGGTGATTTCAATCAGTCAGTCAATAAACATTAAGCACATACTACGTGCTGGGCACTGTGCTAAATGCTGGGAACATAGAAAGAGGCAAAAGACAGGCCCTGTCACAATCAAGCTCACAATCTAACGGGGAGAAAACAAGCAAATAAACAAGTTACATAAAGGAATAAATAAGCAACAACTAACAGAAGGCAGTTTATATAAATGTCATGGGGCTTTCTGGTGCCTTATTCAATCATCGCCAACTCAATAATGCATTGCTCCTTACACAGTGGAACTTTTTGGTCCACTCTTTTGTCCTCCTGTTTTCTTATGATCTTTCTTTGTGATGAAAGATTTTTATTTATTATTATTAATCATTATTTTTATTGATTCTGTGACTTTCAATCCTAGGCAGTCACAGAAACTGACCTATAGCCTTTAAAAGTTTAGTTTTATAAAAGATAAATACTCAGATTTAGTACAGGGCACCAATGATTTCAATTCAAATATCTCTTCTGCATTTTCCTTCTTTGTCATCTTTGCACCTGAGCTGAATGAAACTCCATCTATTATATTAGACTTTTCCTAATTCCCACAGCTACTAGAACCTCTTTCCCCATAATTGCTTACCCCTCACCCTGCCTTACCAAAAATTACCTTGAGAGGATTGTGGGAAGATGGCAGAGTAGGTCAGAAAATTTCAAGCTCTCAAGATTTTTCTCCACAAAAGAGATAAAATAGCACCCCTAGGTGAACACAGAGTCAGGAAAACAAATAAGAGTAGGGACAGAACAGGGGTCCCTCTTGGGAAAATCAGAAGACAACCAGAAGAAAAATCTCCAGACTAGATTTCCTCCCTGTGAAAAATAAACACCTCCAGGTTAGGGTGGACTTTAAGAATAAGCTGCAAGCTACTTAAACAGCAAGTGGCAAGCCCTGGGGTTTGCTGGGTTGGGAGACTGCCTCAGCCCAAGCACAGGAACTTTTACGCCTGGGACAGTGAAAGGAGTTGGGCATCTGAGCTGGGGAGGATCTAGAGAAGCTCTGCTGACAAGACCCACCAGACCCAACTGTGCTGCAGAGAGTAGAGGGGGTGAGAAGGAACCAGCACACCCTGGTGAGTACAGAAGCAATGGGGGCAGGGATGCTGCTGACTGTGGACACTTACAGGAGGCTGGAGGTCTTGGTTTGAGTTCAAAGTCAGAGGGGAGAACTGAAGAGGATCAGAGCCTAAAGGTACCACCCTCCAAACCCTACAACTAGAGGCGATTATAAAAACTAAATTGTTAACCAAAAAAAAAAAGAAATGCAGAGGCAAAAGAGAAAGAATCCAACCCCATAGAAAGCTATTACACAAACAGAGAAGACAGGGGTTCCTCTTCAGAGGAGTGCACTGAAGCAAAGAAACCCTCTTCTACCCCAAAGAGTAATGTTAAGTGGTCACCTGCCCAAAAAGAATTCACTGAAGAATTTAAGAGTTTAAAAATCAAATGAGAGAGACTGAGGAAAAATTAAAAAGAAAAATAAGAATACAAGAAAAACAAAAAGATTATGACAAGAAAGTCAACCAATTAGAAAAGGAGATCCAGAATCTTATGGAAGCAAAAGACTCCTTGAAAATCAGAAACAGGTAAAGGGAAGCCAGTGAAGTTATAAGAGATGAAGAAATAAAAAAATATATATATATAAAGAATGAAAAATAGAAGAGGATGTGGAACATCTCATAAGAAAGACAAAGGATTTAGAGACCAGATGGAGAAGAGAAAACATAAGAATAATTATGAATGAGATAAGTGAAAGCATTCTCATAAAATTAAAGAGACATTTACCAAACTTGAGCTAGGTCCTAGATCTCTTTAGGCCTAAGTTTCATGTTCCTGTAAATCACCCAATTTTGGGGAAATCAGATGGTGTGCCCCTGTTCCCCCTCCCTTTTTCCTGTAAGGGGCATTTTGTAATGGCCCCCTTTTGCTACATATGGATAAACATAGCTATATGTCTTTGTATTGGGTAAGACGGGCTTTCCAAGGTCCTATGTAGACTGTGAGGTCATATCACCCCACCAATGGGGTAATGATCCAGCATTAGGGGATTTTTGGTGGGAGGGGGTTTGGGGTTTATCTGGAAATTTTGGGGTTTTTCATAGAATTGTTTGTATGAGGGTATATAACTGCTTGCTTGCCTCTTGTTGGGTGCCTCCCTATACCAGACTGCTTGGGTAGGTGATGCCCAACTCTCGCGAGTCTTTGGAAATAAAGAGATTCTGTCTTTACCTTGAGAAACCTCTGGATTTATTTCAGGTAAGGGTCCTTGGGGTTTTTATCCCATACAATTGGACTACCTGAAAGTTCTGAACAAAAAAAGAATCTTGATACAATAATACAAGAAGTAATTAAAGAAAATTGTCGTGAAGCATTAGAACAAGAGTGGAAAGTAGAAATAGAAAAAAAAACAAACCACCAATCACCACCTAGAAGGAAAACTCACAGGAATATTATAGTTAAATTCCGAAACCCTTAGATCAAGGACAAAACGTTACAAGAAACAAAAAAAAAAAAAAACAATTTATATATGATGGTACCACAATTAGAATTACACAAGACCCAGAATTGGCAACATTAAAAGATTGCAGGTCTTGGAACACTATATATCAAAGAGCAAAAGAACAGGGCCTCCAGCTGAAAATATCATACCCAGCAAAGTTAAGCATAATTTCAAATGAAAAAAAAAATGGACATTTGATCAACTGTCAGACTTTCAAAACTCTGTTTTAAAAAACCTTGAACTCAATTGAAGATTTGACATAAAAGGGCCAAGACAAATAGAAGGTACATACTAATGAGCAATTACTAAATAAGGATAGAATGCTTACCTTTTATGTACGGAAAATGTAAAACCTATGGCTAAGATTGTTACTAGTAATTAGGTAGATTTTAACAAATATTGGAGTAGATTTGAGTGTAATATGACTTTAAAAAGTAAAATCATTCAAGAACAGCTAAAAGAACAATTATCTTATATAAATGAGGTGCAAGAGGAAGAACCAATAAAGAGGAATTAGATGGAGGAGGTGGGTTGTTAGTTCTCAAAACCTACTTTCATCAGGAATGAGTTTAAGAGGGGAAAATACATATACATCTAAAAGAGCACAAGAGTCTTCTAAATTTAGAAAGAAATAAAACTAGCAGCAGTTCTCAACCTGTGGGTTATGTTCAATTTGTAACAATGAAAATAAAAATACATCCTGCATATCAGATAGATTCATAATAGCAACAAAATTACAGTTATGAAGTAGCAATGAAAATAATTTTATGGTTGGGGGTCACCACAACATGAGGAACTGTATTAAAGGGTCACAGCATTAGGAAGGTTGAGAACCACTGCTTAAGGGGATAGGGAGGAAGGAAATGGTAAAGGGGTTCTTAGAGGGGAGGGTGAGGGAACAGGTTAAAGTTGGGGTATAGAAGTGTATTTAGATTTAGGGGAACGGGAGAATAAGGAAAGATTGCTAGAGTAGGGGGTAGGTTAAGTAATAGGAGGGCAAGGTAGCAGACAGAAGTAAAGTAGAGGAGTTAAGAGAAATAGAAAAAAAAGATATGCACAAACATAAAAAGATTAGGAGTAGAGTCTCTTAGGGAAAGTATATGTTTACATATGTATGGATATATATGTGTATGTGTATCTATGTCTATGTGGATGTATATATCAATATCTATATATAAATATGTCCATGATCAATTGTAGCCTTGGGGTGGCAGGTACAGGGAAGGAAGGGGGTAAAAAGAACAAAGTAAAAAGGGTACAGCAGAGAACAAAAGAAATCTACAAGGAAGCAAAGAAAAGATAGACAGCTTTCAACATAATGCACAGTATTTCATATATAGGTGTTCTTTAACTATAAGTTACTGCTTTATATTTTGAATCCTCTCCTTTGTTCTGTTGTGCACATGACAAGTTCTTTTTCTTATTTTATATTTAAGTTTATAATGTTTTTTTCTTATTATATGTTTAAGTTTTCGTATTTGTCTAAAATAATTTTAAGTGAATATATTTATTTGTATTTATTTTACATATGGTTTGAAAATACATATATGTGTATGTGTCATCTGCCCTGATATAATGCAAGCTCCTTGGGTAGGGACTATTTCATTTTTGACTTTTGTCTCTTCATCTCCTATCACTGCACTTGGAATATGGCAGATGCTTAAAAAATGCTAATTGCCTGATTGATACTTTGATATTTTTAAACCTCCCCTGAAGCTAATTAGAACATTTCTACCTATACCAGTTAGTTTCCTAAAATTGTGGTGGCCAAAGATTTCATCACTCACTAAACAATCCTATGCTGGTGAGCCTCTTGGACTTTTAGAATGGTCCCCAGATGATAGCTGTCTGTTGCCATGTCCATACTAAAAACCTTCCTCACTTAGTTGGACTTGCCAGAATTAACAGTGGGCTCAGCCTTTAAGAAACAATCAGCTGACAAACACAAGCTGAGCAAACATACTCACTGTGCTGATCACTGGAGCTAAGAAGACAAAAATAAAAAAAATCTATCCACTCCTGCACATTACAATGAGACATCATTGGGTGAAGAAAAAAGGGAAGGAGGAAGGACAGGAAGATTAGGGAAGAAGACTTTTACAGAAGCTGGAATTCTGATGGATGAAAAATTAATATTTTGTAGCTAAGTAGTGTTGCGCCTGGAGTCAGACAGACCTGCATTCAGATCCAGTCTTGGAAACTTACTAGCTTTATGACCCTCAATAAGTCATTTAACTTCTGTCTGCCTCTGTTTCTTTAATTGTCAAATGAGAATGATAAAAGCACCTACCAGCTAGATGATGCAGTGGATATGCCAGGCCTACAGTCAGAAAGATTTATCTTCCTGAGTTCAAATTTGACCTCAAACACTTACTAGTTATGTGACCTTGGTCAAGTCACTTAACCCTGTTTGCCTCAGCTTTCTCATGAGCTGGAGAATGAAAGGAGCTAGAGAAAGAAATGGCAAACCATTCCAGTATCCTTGCCAAGAAAACCTGGAATGGGGGCAGGAAGAGTCAATAAACAACAACATCTAGTAAGTAAGTGCTCTATCACCCTTTGTTGTGAAGATCAAATGAGATCATATTTGCCAGTGCTTAACACAGTGTCTGGCACAAAGTAGGTGCTTAACAAAGACTTGATCTCCTCTCTCTTTCCTCCTCTTAAATATTGAGCAGGTATTA
This sequence comes from Pseudochirops corinnae, assembly GCA_028646515.1. Classification (NCBI taxonomy): domain Eukaryota; kingdom Metazoa; phylum Chordata; class Mammalia; order Diprotodontia; family Pseudocheiridae; genus Pseudochirops; species Pseudochirops corinnae. The sequence continues at coordinate 231,483,563 of CM053587.1, forward strand.
TGTTAAAGTCAAGCCAAAGGACCCAGGGCTCTGCAGTACTCACAAAGAAATAGCCTGTGAGAAATAGCCTGGTGTTATTACATGATACATCTATACTGAAATATCACAATACTTGGCCTATAAGGGTTCCGCTATATTTCTCTTACTGGAGACCATGCGTGATTTGAAGTAATCTCCAGAGGGAACAGTTTTGCCTAAGAATTATCACAACTGGGGTGGCTAGGCGGCACAGTGAATAGAGCACCAGCCTTGGAGCCAGGAGGACCTGAGTTCAAATCCCACTTCAGACACTTACCACTTACTAGCTGTGTGACCTTAGGCAAGTCACTTAACCCCAATTGCCCTGCCTTCCCCCCTTCAAAAAAAAAAAAAAGCAAAACAAAAAAGAATCATCACAATAAATGTCTTAGAAAAAAGCAAGTGGAATATTCATAGTTTGAATTCCAGGTATAATTTTGCCAAGAGTGTTCTATTATTATATTATTCTTATATCTGTACTCTCCCCCCTTCTAGATGTAATTCCAGGGGAGAAATCTGCCATGGACTGGAACTTAAATCCCGACCTTGTACATCCTCAAAATTCAGAAGAGCCAAGCAGAATGACACCAGTGCAGAAGGAAACAAATAATTGGAGAAAAGAAGCAGTCAAGTGAGAATTTTCTGAAACATAAAACAATGCATATTATAAAACATTTTTAGCATGCCCTGAGAAACTCAAACACCTGCTTCTCATAGACTTTGTTCTTTTGTTCTTTACTTTAGAAGTAAATAGTATAGCTATCAACATATCTACACAAGGGAAGTGATACAAGACTGAACCATTGATTCAGTCCAACTCACCACCCTCTGTCTACTCAGTTCAATTCAAAAGACTTATTATGTTAAAGGCACCACCTTAGGTACTGGTGACTAAAAGACAAAAATTAACACTGTCAGCTTTCAAGAAAATAACATCCTACTAGGGAATTTCAACACAAATCAAGCAATTAATAATGCATTTATTATGCACTTACCATATACCAAAACTAAGATACACACCAAGAATTCCAAGACAATACATGCCCTCAAAGAGCTTACATTCTAAAGGGGCATGCAGCATATACCTATATGAGCATAATATGTACTTATAATGGTAGAGATTGATTGAGTCAATCAGTCACCCCACCCTACTTAGCCCTGGTACTTTTATTACATGAAAATACAACTCTACACATCTAGATTCAATCAATCAATCGATTGATGGATCAAAAGGGTAAACTAAGTGTGAATAAGACCCAGACCCCTGGGCCTAGAATAATTGTAATCAATCAGATCAAAGACATTTCAACTAGATGTCACAACAAACATTTTGATTATTTAAGGAACTTGACCACACCCTGTGGAGCTTTTTATAAAACCAGCAACCTATTTTGAAACTGGAGATTCAAGACTAGTAACTTAGGGTGGAGATTTTCTAGCCAAGTCCAAGAGAGGGACTAGCTTAGGAATAAAGAAGAAAAGCCTCATTTCTAGCCTTAGCCTTGGTCTCTTTCTCCCACCTCCTTAGCCAGAGGAGGACCGGGTGAGTTTCAGAGGGTCAGAGGATATTAACTTCCCATCAGAAACCTATTCATATCAGTGTCCCCAGAATAGCCAATGCAGTGTCTGCCTCAAGAGCCAAGGACGAGCTCAACATGTTGAGGAAAGACAGTTTCAGGATTCTGCTATAGTATGCCAAAGGAGCTTCATCATAATCCACAAGGGAGACAAAATGATTTCCAGTAACCAGAAGCTATGAGTTTTCTACATATGCTAAGCTTGATCCCACTTTCCCTTGGGTTCTTTATGGACTTGTGAAAGAGTGAGTCACAGACTTCTGCAGGGGTTAGGGAAAGAGGAAACATTTCATACCAATTGTTGGTTTTGGGTTTTTAGATTTTTTTTTTTAAATACCACCTCATATGCAACTAATTCAAAACTAAATAAATCTGACTGGCCAATTGATGTTGACTAATAATTGTGAAGTGAGGAGGGGAGATCATAAAAGTTTATGTGCTATAGCATTAGAAAGACACCCCTAATACTTTAGGGATACTCTATAACCCAGAAGAGGAGATTTAGCCAACCTTGCTCTGGGGAGCCAACCTGTTAGTGCAAATGGGGGTGGGTAGAGTAGTGCTATATTACAAGCATAAATAACAATCACAAAAGGCAGGCCGAAGAGGGAGAAAGCACTGACAACTAGAGGGATTGGGGAAGGCTTCCCAGAGAAGGCGTCATCTTAACCATTTAAGGACAACAAGGATTCTGAGAAGTGAATGAGAAAAGTATATGTTGCAGGCCTAGGGGAATGGTTTCTGTGAATGCAGAGATTGGATGAGTTCAGGGAAGAGCTAGTTATCCAGTCTGAATGGATTGTAGTTTCTGCAGAGCAGAGTCAACCAAACTAGGCTGCATACTATCAGTTTGGTCTTTAAAGACTGAGACTGTGTCAAACCAAATAAATCAGACTATTTAGTTTAGATCCAGTTCAGTGGGATCATCATATAGACATAACCTATATCTTTATGAGAAATAAATTTTAAAAAATTGAGCTAAGAAAAATACTGCATGAATCTCTTCCAAGGTATCAAAGAAATTACTTTTCCAATCCTGTAAATATTTTATTGTTAAATAAGATCGTGTATTTTTTTTCTCTCTTCTAAAGAAGCTATGGCATAATGACCAGGGATAATGAAGGGAACTGGTAATCTTTACACCACCAAAGGAATACAGTTATATAAATACCTCCCACCAGAATTACTGGAAATGTCACAAAAGACTTGGCAATTTAAATGTGAATCAGCAAATCCACAATAAAGCCCAACTAAGAGCTCCTTCATTGTGCCACTTCTTTGGCATGTCATTATGTGCCTGCTGATCCAATTTTGAATTGCTTAACCATGGTTAATATAATTGCAATATGCTTATGGGACAATAAAGGCGTACATGTCTCATTCAACAGGCAAGAAAAGTTGTCAGTCTGAAAAGAAGTTAAAAATACCTTCTTTCCTCCTCTCCTCTTCCAGCAGCTGCTCTAATTTGCTATAATGGGTGCTTGTCAATATGTGTGAGACTGAATATCTAGGATCCAGTATATTGCTATGGAACACCAGGCTTCAAAAACAGAGAGCACATTTTGGGGTAAACATAAAGTTATACATATACAAAAATAAACACAGGCTTGCAATTAAAAATGGAGTTAGACAAAAGTTGTAACATGACACAGTCTTTAGGCAGAGAAATATGGAAGGTGATTAAATTCTTTGGTAAGGGTTGGCACCTTCCCATTGGGACCAGGCATTATGAATAATATTTGCAGAAGGTTTTGGAGTCATCATGTTTGCAGAGTATGTAGTATGATCTGCAGTCCTGTTATAATCCTCACTTTGCAGATAAGGAGCTGAGGCACAGAGAGGTTAATTAGTTTGCCGTGGTAACCCAGTCAGCACAGGCAGGATTAGCCTCTGAATTCCTGGACTGACCCTCCTCCTCCTGTATAACCCCAAGCATGTCTGTATTTTAAGCCTATGCTCTGAACCAAATCACGTCTTATTTATGATATTTGATTCCTTGACCCTATGTAGTATGCAAGGCTTGAACGGTAGAGTTAGGGATGAAGTCAGGAGAAGAGTTGTTTGGGGGAGGGAGGAAATGGTATGTCATCTGATCCATGATCCTGTGGGCCTCACTTCATCCTGGTACTACTTCATGGCACACAAGAACGTAAGGATAGTACTTTTAGCCTTCCTTTCCAGGACTGAAACCAGAGGATGAGGAGGATAGCGATCCAGGTCAGCACCTCTGGTTAGACTGGTTATGTTGGAAAGAGAAGCAGCTCTCAACCAAATCATCTTAGGTCCTCCTAGATCCCTAGTCCTACTCCACTTGGTCAAGTATTGGTATCAAATATTTGACTACAGAGACTCAAAAGTATTGTAGCCTATAAAAGAACAGGATAAATATAATCCTGTGTTCTTGGATCAAATGAACTAACATAAAAAGTGCTTTGCAAATCTTAATATGCTATGTAAATATCATGATCGTCATCATCATTATTATTACCTGTTCACTAGACAGAGTTCTAATACTCCTATCAAGGGAAAAGTTTAGCAAACTGTTATTAAGCCATTTCAGTTGCATCCTACTCACCATGATCCCATTTGGGATTTTCTTGGCAAAGATACTAGAGTGGTTTGTCATCTCCTTTTCCAGCTCATTTTACAAATGAGGAACTGAGGCAAACAGGGTTAAGTGACTTGCCCAGGGTCACATAGCTAGTAAGTGTCTGAGGCAAGATTTGAACTCAGGTCTTCCTGACTCCAGGGCCAGCTCTATAGTCACTGTGCCACCTAGCTGTCCCCAGCTTGGGAAGTGTCCTTCAGTTACATGGAACTTCTCAGGATCTGACATTCACTCATCATTTATTAGTTCAAAGCTGGTGCCTATCATCCACGGGCTCTGGAATAGGGACTGCTGACCCCTTCTCCACAGGAATTCCCCCCCCCCCCCAAGTGATTACTGTAATGACTGGGCAGGACCATAGATTGGTGGTCTGGGGAGTACTGCCTTTAGCTCCTTTGCCTTTCTGTCCACTGGTGACAGTTGCTCAGCAGTTGTTGCTGGTGGTAATGAGGAATGTGGGCTCCCTCTCCACAATGACTTTGGTCCTCAGTTTTGGCTCCTTGGACTGGGTCAGAAGCATGCTTGGTGGTGTGGGAGGCATCACAAGTTCCAAGGTTCTTAATCATAAGTTTCTGGGCTGTCTCCATCAGGAATCTAAGGGAAGATATTGATCAAGGTAGTGGTGACAGTTTGACTTGCCAGGCATCTGTGGCCTCCTGCCTGTGACTTAGCATGCCTTACTGTTTCACATAGTCTGACTTGCCAATCCTGTGTGTGTGGCAAGTGGTTTGCAGCTGGTGGGAAAAGGTTCCAGCTTTCTAAGGAGTTGCTTCCTTGGATGATGGCTATGGGGCAGTCACAATCTAGGCCTTAAATAAGCCTAGAAATCTTGAGAGAGGGCCAGCCTGGACTAAAGGGGCCTAATGTTTCATTAAGGGTGTGTGTTGGTTCTGTGGACTTTCAAAGCACTATTCAAGACAAATTTCCCAAGTAGAGAGTAGGACAAAAGGAACACAGTGGTTTTATGGTAAAGATACCTCTTTTGAAAGCAAGTTGCCTCCCCCCCCTCCCAAAAAAAATACCTTCTTTCCCTGCCCTTTAAACTATAACTTCCCAGAAGCTAGATGTTTTCAGGTTCAGATTTTGGTGGATTCCAAGGATCTCAGCAAACATTGGGCACATGAAACATCCCTAGAAGGAGAAGGTATTTCTATAGCTCTTGAGTGAGCTCAGGGTAGCAGAGCTCAGCTCAAACGGCTCCTCTTCAAGACAACTTTCCTGATTTCCTTAGCTGTTAATACGCTACCCCTCAGTGTGTATTTCTTTTTATTTATCCTGTATTTACTCATCTATGCACATGTTGTATGCGCCTCTTGAATATAAGCTCCTTAAGGGCAAATGCTTTCTTATTTTTTGTATCTCTACTCCAGCCTTCAGAAGAATGTCTCACAATTGATACAATCAATCAACAATTACTTATTAAGCCTACTCTGTACTGGAGGTAGCTAGATAGATAGTGGATAGGGTGCCAGACTTGGAATCAGAAAGATGAGTTCAAATCCTGCCTCAGACACTGACTAGCTTGGGACCTGGGCAAGACACTCAACTTTGCAGTGCCTCAGTTTCCTCATCTGTAAATCTGGAATAATAACAGCACCAAACTCACAGAGTTTTAAGGATCAAATGAGGTAATTAATGTAAAGCACTTTGTAAAAAAAAAAACAAACACTGTGTAAATGCTATTATTATCATTATCAGAAATGTACAAGCCATTGAAGATACATATACAAAAGTGAGACAGCCCCTGTCTTTTAGGAGCTTACATTCTACTTGAGGAATGAAACACATAAATGGACAGAGATTATACATACATAGAGGAGTAAGGTGCTAATAACTAGAAAATCAAGAAAAGCTGAAGGGAGCTAAAGGGTTCCAAGAGACAGAGGAGATAGAGAGCATTGCAGGGGTAGCCAGTGTTCCAGGGCACCCCCAAAGGGCCTCTACGGGTTCAATACTATGGGGGCGGGTCTGAAACCAATGGGTTCAGATCCCTTTCTGACTAGTCATCCATACCCAAGAGTAAAACTCCAAGAAAATGTCTAAAAGAAAGCCTAGGTATGGTTCATGTCTTATAACAGGGTCCCCTCACAAAAAGGTAATCAATGTATGATATGGATTTCAGGTATGAGTCGGTTTTTTATTTCCTCATCCATAGAAAATTTATAAGATGCATACAATGTCCAAGAATCCATAAACACATGTAGAAATATAAAACACTCCAAGATCCCATGGCATTCATTATATTGCCCCAGAGGGTAAAAAGCCTTTGTGGGCCTACTAGATACTTGCCATTCGTCTCACACCTGTACTGTTCAAACAACCCATAGCTTTTATCATGAAGAGTTGACAAAGTTCAGATCTTCTGCCCAGTTTGGTATTGCTTTAATGCTTCAACTACTGAATGGTCTTCTTGTTGGTGCTCCTCTTCTATTCTAAGTCACTGCTGAGGAGATCTTCATCTGTGTATCTGATGTCCAAGTGTCAAACTCCAGAACATTCTAATTCAGGAATTCAGAATTACCCACAAGGTAACTGTTGTAAGGCTAAAAACATCCTTTCTCAGGATCTAGTCTTTGACTTGTCTTCATGAACAGAAAGCAGATAGGTAGAAGACAACCAGAATTTGAAGTCCTAGAAATTCCAATCACATAAGCTTTATTGACTGGTTGGTTGGTTCATAGATAAGTAGCTTGGGAAAAGTGAGTCAGGAAAATAAAATCATTATGGGATACAGAATGGGGGAATGTGGTCAAGTAGACAAATCAACAAGAATTTATTAAATGCTTACTATGTTCTGGGCACTGTGTTAGGTGGCAGGAATACAAAAACAAGTGAAAAAAAAAGTAGTCCCTGGCCTCAAGGAGCTTGTGTTATAATGGGGGAAGATGGTACATTAAAAGAGTTGAAAAATGAAAGAAGGAATAGGTACCCCTGTAGGGGCATGTTGGCAAAGTTCAGAGAATGAGGGATGACTGGTCTGGTCCCTTCCCCAAAATGGTGACAACCTCTACCCACTATCACTTGATCTCCTGCATACTTGCAATCATTCTTCAGCCTAGATGTTTGATTTAGCATCACCCAGCTATTGTGTGGGCCTCAGAAGTCAATCCTTTCTTGGTCTAAAAACTACCACCTGAATTTCAGGGGAGGTGAGCATGTGATCTCCTCAGTCAGAAAATACACCGCTGCTGCTGTTAACAGGAGCTTCAGGATGAGTTAAAAGTCATCCAGGTGAAAATGTCGTTCTTGAACAGAACAACAGACTGCATGACTCATTTTATTACCAGTATTTTCATTTCCTGGAGCCATGGTTCTTTATTGATCAGAACCAGGAGGAAGCATGCCAGATTCTGGAGAAAGAATATGCATAAGGGGTTCATCCATCTTTCTACCTCTCCCCTTAGAGTCCTGATATTCTTCATAAAGAAAAAGAATGGGGAACAGAAGCTCAGGCACAATTATCAGACCCTCTGTGCTATCACAGTATGTATTCTCCACCCTTGATTTCTAAGTTATTGGACCAGCTGCATCTTCACCAGACTTACCCTATGGGGGGGCCTATAACTTTATTCAAATTTATGAAAGGGATGAATGGAAAACAACATGGAAAACAACACAAATAGTCAGAGAACATTTAAGGGCTGAGTACTTTGAGTTGTGAATTAGCCAGGAGGTATTCCAGTGGTTTGTTACTGTTATCTTTCATTATTATCAGGACTTGGTAAGTAAGGGACACCTTGCTCATTGGAGAGTTCTGTTATGAAAATGCAGGTACTCTTCTCCCTGAAAATTTACTCCTGTATCTTTGCAGATGGGACTTTTGCCTTACTTTTTTACCTGAATTCACTCCCCAAATGGATATACCAGTGGTGTTAACTTCCTGGCAAAACTGGAAATGGCCCAGGCCAGTCTACAGAAGATGATCTAAGTGGCCAAAAATGCCTATAAACCTTGAACAGATAGGACCTAATGGTAGCCCAGACTGCACTGAGCATTTAGATCTTCAAAGTAGCTAATGGATGGAATCATAGGGTGATTTCCCCATTGTCCTGCTAATAAGTCCACTGTCCTACCTCCTCCTAGTTTTTGTAGGTAATTATCTGAGATTTTACCAATTTCTACTCCACTCTACACACATGGATCTGGGCTTATAGTAAGATTACTAACTCTCTGCATGCTCCAAATGCTGATCAGGATGGAGAATTTCCTCATCTAATATTTTTGACTCATAAAATCACTCTTAGTACTCAGAGATACAAGCTGGAAGAAAGAGCCTGAAAGCCTGTACAAACTCTAATGCTCCCAAATTCATGGAGAACTTCCAACAACAGGAGTCTGACTAAGTCAAATCTCAAGATCCTGAGGGGAAGAGTGAGTGACACAACTAGGGTTTTTTCCTAGATGCCAACTTCCTCCATGAAAGAATGCAAAGGATGCTGTTCTTGTGCCTCATGGTCCTTGATACATGCCACCGTGAGAATTAAAGGAGGGAAGGAGAAGGAGATCCTGGGAGAGAACGAAAAATGATAGGACAGTCAAAGACCCACAAGTAGTCATGGGAGGAAAAGGGAGGGGATTAATCGCTTCCTCTCCCCACAGGCAGCACCAGTAGGTAGACTGCCTCTCCCAGAGCCTGCCTACACTACTGTTCCAACTTCCAACTGAAATTTCTGGTCCCAGAATTCTCTACTTACCACTCTGGTTGCCACTTAGAGCCAAACATTTCCATAGAGAACATGCTGCCCCTGACCGGTAGGAGACACTAGAAGGTGGAGCATCCTCATGCAGCTGGATATGAAACACTCAGGTGCCCTGAATCAGGACCTCTAAACGTGTCAACTCTGTCTAGAACCCAGACAACAATATCTCAATAGAAATACTTCAGCCTTAACCCCAGACCATTTCTCTCTGTTCACCCTTTAAACTGGTACCACACTTTTACTTTTGATCCAAATACTGCCTTCTACTTCTGGCCCTTTCGTTTAACTACCCATCTCCCTGGCAACCAAGTTTACTTCAGCATGATTAAGCTAACTCTTTTGATCTCGTTCCATGAAGATGGGAAAGAATCACAGGTAATCCAGAAGGAGAGACAGTTATCATCTCTCACCAGCCTCTCTAAATATTCTAGGTTTTATCTCAAGCCCTCAGAACTGCCTCTCTTCCCCTCCCCCTCAAAAAAATAAGGAAAATATAAACTGGCTGCACTTAAACATGTATTATCCCATCAGCTTCTTGAGAGGTTCTAGGTAAATACAATGTATTGTTTTTATTAAAACTGAGGTTTGTTGTTTTGTTTTGCTTTTTCCAGAAGGCTGGCATAACCTTTTCTGAGATTTTACATCTTCCCTTAGATAAGAATCCAAATAGGATAGAATCTATCCCTAATTTCACTGCTACAGTAATGCAATGTATCTCAAACAGCCACATGTCAATCCAGCAGGTGATTTTTCAAGATATTTCCAGGATGCCTGTCTACATCTCTGATTGGAATCCATCTGCATTAAGGTAGCTTTTTGCTCCTATCACAACATTTCCTAAATTTCCCATCCTAAGGGGGAAAAAAAATATTCTTTGCAAACCTTCTCTGAGAGAAGAAACCAATTCATTACCTTGTCAGACAAATCACTTAGCTTCTGACAGACACAAAGTTCACCCCCTGAAAAGTCCCACTGATGCTGTTTGCCCATTACCAGGAAAAATGACCTATTTCTGGCATTCCATCTCAGCACATTCTCATTTTTAAATATAAAACATACAATCTGATGGACGTTAATGAATAGCCAGCAGAAGGAGATGTGTTTTGCCTGGAAACGTCAAAGTGCTCTGTATAGAGCACACACTTGAATGGCTGATGGGCCCAGTGGCCAAATGATGAACAGGCAATGAAAGGAGGTGCTCAGTGACTACAATCAGGCAGGGGGAGAGGAGTGCCTGATAGGTGAGGGGTGCAGGTGGAGGAGGGGAGTGAGGAGGGAAGCTGACTTTTCCAGTTCAGTACATATTCATCCCTTACCATAATGTCAGGAAGCAAGGTTATGGCTATGAATAGACTGTTCCGGTATTCTGGGATTCTGTAATTCCATGATTCTTTTTCCACAATAGCAATCAGTCTCTATTTTGGTGGTTTTAAAATATGCAATCACTTCACAGCAGGAACAATGAGAAGAGAATAGAATTCAGAATCTTATCAGCATTTAGAAGACACTGAAGTTTATATTATGTTATTGCCAAGAAAGCAAAAACCAAAGGAGTAATAATGTTGAAAGATTAGTAAAATGATGTCATAGTTAGGATTAGAAAAGAAATCTATTCTGTCAAGTTAGTAAAAATAAAATATGGGAATTTTTTATATTAATCATATATAAACATAGAAAAATAGCAGTTGTAGCTTTTGCTATCTCTACATTACTGTGTATATGTTACAAAAAAATTATTTTGAAATTTAAAATTTTCTTCATTGGCAAGAGAATATTTCCATAGTTAACATTTTTTAAAATTTTCATTGTTGTTTTGAACTTATCAACAAATACGAGTATTTCAATATACAAAGATTTTTAACCACAATACAGAAAATGTTATATATTATTGTTGAAATTGAGAGTTATGACAATAAAAGTCCTAATCCATAGTTTAGTAAGCATTGAATTACTAAACATAAAACAGTGGTGTGATTTAAATTCTTCACACACTGGTCCCTGCTGAGTTGAGAAAAAGTTAGCTTTGAAACTGATTCTTGGCTGCTAGCTGGCATAGTGAATAGAACACTGAGACCTGAATTCAGGTCTGGTCTTGGATACTTCCTAGTTATATGACTCTGGCCAAGTCACTAAACCTGTTTACATCACTTTCCTTATCTGTAAAACAAGGATAATAAACAGCACCTACCTCACATGGTAGCTAGATAGTACAG
>CM053587.1:231494778-231508477 GCA_028646515.1 Pseudochirops corinnae
ATAACTGTAAAGTACTTAGCACAGTGCCTAGCATGTAGTAAGTGCTTGATTTGTTATTATTCATATTAATATACATGTATGTATATGTATTGTGTATACCATTCTTTCTGGATCTCACTCTCTTTCCTGCATGCTCCTTCCTTCTGCAGCCATGAATTGAACTGGAGATAGTTCTGTTCGAGGCATCCCTGATATGGGTGAACTTTGATCTCCACCCTCTGCATATAGCAGGAAGATTTATGTAGGAAAGAAAAAGTGAGATCCAAAAAAAATGCAGTAGAAAGAGCACGACCAGTCTCACCAATTTTAAAGATGCAACCTGTTCCAGGTACACAGCCAAACAAAGGGAGGCTATACTCATCCATTTGGTCCAGGACAAAGAGAGTTTCCTAAGAAATCTGCTCTTCCTCAGGCAAGCCCCCTTCTTGATGCCTCCATGTTAGGTGATCTGACCTCTGTTCTGTATATACACACACATTTATATTTAGATGTGTATATTTAAATTCATATTTTCATATGCATATATACATATGAAAATATATAAGCTTCCTGTTAGAGCTTATACCATGAGTAAAAGGCAGCAAAGTTACAATCAAGTAAATTAAGAATTTCCCCCCTAGGGGTGGCTAGGTAGCACAGTTAATTATAGCACCAGCCCTGGAGTCAGAAGGACCTGAGTTCAAATCCAGCCTCAGACACATAACACAAAAAACTAGCCATGTGACCTTGGGCAAGACACTTAACCCCAATTGCCCTCCCTCTCCCCCTTCCTCCTTCCAAAAAGCAAAAAATAAAAATAAAAAATAAATTTCCCTAAAAAGGAAGGTCCAAATAGGGACAAGCCCACACCTTTAACTGAATGAGACAATAATGATGGAATGATGGAGAGAAGGCAGAACTACTCAACTCTTATTTTGCTTCTGGTTTTTGTTTTGAGTTTGTTTTTTTTTTTTCTGCCAAGGATAATGATCTGCAAACCAAAAAGAAAAAAAAATAATTAACAAGGAGTTGAAATCCAAGATAAGTAAGAAGATGGCAAAAAAACAGTTTGGTGTCTCAAAAAAAAAATTCAAGATACCATGTTCAGATGACGTATAGCCTAGAGTATTAAAAGAGCTAGAAGATGGGACTTTTGAGTCTCTGTGAAAGATCTTGGCAAATGGGAAAAGTGTCACATGGCTGGAGAAAAGCAAATGTTTTCCTTTCTGTTTAAAAAGGGAACAGGGTAGCATCTGCAAACTATAGGTCAGAGTGCAAGTCCACTCTGAGTCTTGGCAAAATCTGAGAAGGCGCGATTAAAGTCCCCTCATCTGTGAAATCGAGGTATCAGTTCCTTACACTGCCTACCTCAGAGGAATGTTTTGGAGAAAGTGTTTAGTGAACTTTAAAGTTCAGTCTGTACAAATACGAATTATTTATTATTAGGTAGGAATCAGATCACAAAGAGAGACAGTTTGACAAGAGTGAATAATGCTTAGAGTCAGAAAGACCCGGGTTTGAATCCTGCCTAAGACACTCGTTAGCTAGGTGACCTGAACAAGTCACTTAATCTCTCTGAGCAATTCCTCAGGCAAGCCCCCTTCTCAGTGCTTCCATGTTAGGTGATCTGACCTCTGTTCTGTATATACACACACATTTATATTTAGATATGTATATTTAAATTCACATTTTCATATGCATATATACATACAATTCTGTTATGGACTTATATTTTGTTATTGTTTTGTTGTTTATAAAATGTAGGTCACCTAAAAATAGGATTAGTGTGAGGATCAAAAAACATTTGACAGATTTTGAAGAATTACATAACTGTTAATGATTATATGCAAACTAAGAAGGTTAACCTTCATCCTATAATCAACGGGAACTTTGTTAAAGGTTTTAAGCAGGGTTTGACACATTCATAATGGTTTTTAATGATTCCAGCCCACTCTGAAAGTTTCTCAGAGTAAAAAAAAAAAAGATCATGACTAGAGAAAATTTGGCCTCATCTGGCTAGCTCCATTTTTCTACATATATGTTACTAATATGATTAGAAGCAATCATTTCTAGGGTTTGAGGCAATCAATTCAGTGTTACCTGCAAAAATGAGTATCTAGAGAGACTCCTCTCATCTTGGACCCTCCATACAGCATTCTTCATGACAATGACAACCACTTTTGACGAGCTAACATCTCCCCATTTTATGCCCCACTTAATAGCGGATAATAATGCCTATTGCTCAGACTATGTCAGGCAGCTGTATATACAATCCATTGGTTTTATATACGAATAGACATATCTTGGACAGGTACTGTGCATAGACAATGAATGGGCCTGCTCCTGAACATGAAAGAGAAATCAGACTGGTTTGCATTTGGGAAATCGTATAGCAATTTCAGTGATCTCAATCTTCTCCCTGAAGTCAAAATCTATCTTTTTCTCAACAATGATTTATAGGTATAAGTCAGGGAACCCTGCAGCCTCTGAAGAACAGACAATAAAAATCACCCAAAGGGCTAAATAGAGAGATGCGACAGAAGGTATAAGCAAGCTAGAACATTACAGACAAAGGATTTAGAAAGGGAAATGTAATAAACGATGTCATCAAATAAACTGATGATTACAAAAGAAGATAGGCTCATCATGTGGCAAGAGTGAGGGCCAACTTATTGATTAGCCTGTGTATTCCATTAGCATCAACATGATGTTGAAAAAAATAAGGGCTTCTAACATGTTTAGTAAACTTTATGTAGTGAATATATTGATGGAAGTAGCCAACAGTTGCTGAGGATGGCTAGGCATAGATGTTTTGAAATCTGTGTCATTAGGGTCAATGCAATGGATCTAATTAGAAAAATCAGATCCATGTAAACATTCTTCTGGTGATACTCTAAAGCAGCGGTTCTCAACCTGTGGGTCGCAACCCCTTTGGGGGTCAAATGGGGTCACCTAAGACCATCAGAAAACACATATTTCCGATGGTCTTAGAAACCGAGACACCACTCCTCTATCCGTCTCCAGGCAGGTCCACCCACATATGAGTATTAAAGGGTCGTGGCATTAGGAAGGTTGAGAACCACTGTATCTAAAGCCATCAATTTCCAAAGAAACAGCATCGAAGTCCAAGCAAAGGACAATGGAGAGATGTTGGTGTAAGTAGACTGGGTATAATTAGGGCGTAAGTAGTCTACAAAATATTACCAACGGTGGCTTATACATAAGAAGCAGAATAAGGTATCCAAGAAATGTAGTGTATGATTAGAAAAAGTCCCTTGGTCATGCAGTGTAAGTAAGGAAGAACAGATATCAATCCACATGTTCTCATACTCACAAAGTGTTAGCACAAATTGAGGAAGTTTTCCAATACATTGAGTAGACTTCTATAGAAGATTTAAGGGAAGATATTAATAAAGATATTATGGAATGGAGGGATGGGTTGGCATCTACTTCATCAGAAGATCAGCTCACTGAAGTAATAGTGCTTACATTTCATTTTACATGGCAAACACTCAAAAGTCATTAAAGATTTAATCATTTTGATATCTTCAGGCACTGAAAGACAGAATATCACTGCCACTGAAGAATTAATTATAAATGAGTATATCAAAGAGGACAATGGAGAGGCACACTGTGGTTGTGAGCAGAGTGCAACATTAAACCAATGAGAAACTCTGAAAAACAACAAGAAATTGTGTGACAAGGAGAGAAGATGGGTTGGTTACATACTGAGGTCAATGGATGACAGACAGACAGTCATAGTACTCCACTGGTAACTTTGAGACATCAGAAGAAAATGAAGAAGACCACTGCATGTTCAGTGAACCCTCTCTGGCAAAGTTATGGGGAAATATGAACAAGAGTTACATGACATGGGCAAGCATGGATTGCTTGCAATCTGTAGAACTGAAGGAAATCCTCAACTCCATGAGACCACAGATCCGTTTGAGTGATTTAGATTACTACGACTATTCCCATTTGTTCATTTCTAAGGTTGAAAAGAAGCACAGAGCCTTTTGATCAGTGGCCTAAAGGAATTCAGCATGGCATTGGTAATCATAGAAACATAAATCCTGACTCCAAATGCAGCATTCAGGCTTTAGGTTCATCTTAATGATGGGAGAGGAGATTTCTCAGCAGAGAATTACCTGCTAGTGTTTTCAAGTTATTAGAGACACAACATGAATTAAATTCTTATAGTAAGGTGACAGGCCTGTATTGGAAACAGCAAGAGAGCTAAAGTAGATAACTAAGAAATGAGTCTGCAAATAAAATGCCAAGGGGAAAAAAAACTCCCTCTAGATATGTAGTGGCCTTAAGAGAGAGGCCACCTACAGACTCAGTTTGTGGTCCTGTTTTAGCACTGACAGTTTATCTATCATGAAAGAGAGACACATCAGTTGTCTCTATTTCAAACAAATCAGCCCAGACAGATGAAACTTCCTTCCCTTATTTCTTTTGACATAAAAGAAATGCAGGCAAACAACCAAACTATTTCTCACTAACTTTTTTATGTCATCTAAAAAGATGATTGTCCTACATTTATTGTTTTCTTTAACTTAGCTCATGCCTAAAGGATTCCAGATTGAGACTTAACTTATTTCTTGGTCCTTTAGTGCTTTCAAATTATGTGCTATCATAACAAAAAGAAAGACAATGCTCTTATTCTTTAACCGAATAGATCATTCAACAATTTGACATTTATTAAGTGCCTACTATATGTAAATGTGCAGCTAAGTGGTCCAGTGCATGGAGTGCCAGGCCTGGAGTTAGAAAGACTCTTCTTCCTAAGTTCAAATCTAACTTGAGACACTTCTAGCTGTGCAACCTTGGGCAAGGCACTTAACCCTGTTTGCCTCAGTTTTCTCATTTGTAAAATGATTTGGAAAAGTAAATGGCAAACCATTCTGGTATCTTTGCCAAGAAAAATCAAAATGGGGTCACAAAGAGTTTGACATGACTGAAACAGCTGAGCAACTTTATGTAAAGCACTGTGTTAGAAACCAATGATTGAAAATAGATATGACACCTTGCTCTTAAGAATCTTATAATCTAAAGGGGCAATGACATAAATGTAAAAAAGAAAAAACCATGTGAGGGAGAGTAGAATTCCAGCCAAGTTTGCTAAAAAAGTGAATTTCATTTTTCCACTGTCTTCCAAATTTGGCTTGTAGATGTAATAAAACCTTACCTGTGTGTGCCACAAACCTTTTAAAGTCACAAAGATGAAGGAAAGGCAACACTTTCTACTAAAACATTTATGAAGGACAGCAATTGTAGTATTGGAATAAGTCCATTAGTGCCTAAATAATAGGCACATAAAGTATCATTGAATTGCAGAGATGGTACACTGGTAACCATTTAGGTCAATCCAGATTGGAAAAAAAAATCCCTTCTATAACACTCCCAAAAAGGAATCACCTAGACTTCATTTGAAGATGTCCAGTGAGAGAGAGCCCAACATCTCCCAAGGGAACACATCCCACACTGGGATAGCTCAAATTGTCAGGATGTTTTTTCCTTAGGTCAAGTCTAAACTTGCCTTTTTCATAGTGTGCATGTATTGTTACTGTTTCTGCCTTCTGGATCCAATAAGAATAAGTCTAATGATCTCTCTTCCACACACATAACAATCCTGTAAATACTTGAAGTTTGCTATCTGTAATGAGAATGGGAATTTGAGATCTTCCCTGCCCCTTAATAGACCTAGAGAGGAGTTTGAAGACCTCCCCTGCTGTGAAAGTAAACTCTCCCCCTGATAGGTTGAATGTGATCACATAGAGCCTGTGGTGGGAGGAGTTTGCTGAAGGGAAACAGAGCCCACAGTAACTGGTTCAGAGCTAGCTGGGCATTGGGGGAGAGAGGACACTCATTAAGGAGACAGAGAGGTTTGTGAGTAAATTTTGATTTTGTATTGGTTTGTCGGAAGGCTGAAGGATGCTGTGGCTCTCAGTGTTATTATGGCTTCGAAATATCTTTGGTACTATGATGATATTGGTTTACTGGTTTGGGGATTCGATTTTCTAGTGTCTAAATAAATGTTTCAGTTCTGTTCTCTACCTGGAGAATCTAGTATATTTTGTAATCAAACATCATGCAATACTTATAGTCACGGTCTTAATTGTGAGCACTGTAGCACTACTGCATTGGTGCTACACCATCTGAAAATTTGATTAAGATCTTTCTATGCTTTCTCCTAGCTATTGATAATATAAACAGCAAAGATTGAAGTACAGAACCTTGGGACACACCACTGGAGACCTCCTTCTCAAGTAACATAGAATCATTAATGGTAATTGAGTCATCAAGCCCTTCCAACTGTATTAGTGTCTAGTTCACATCTTTTCATCTCCTTCCACAAAAATAGCATGAAATAGTTTATCAAATCTCTTACTAAAAGCTAGGTGATAGATAGATAGATAGATAGATAGAGATATATGTATATGTATGTATATACACATACATATGTATGCATATACATACACATATGCATAAATATGCATAAAACTTTTCGTTGATTTACCAATTTAGTATCCTTTTAAAAAAAAGGAAATTAGGTAAATTTAGCATAATCTGTTCTTGATAGAAGTTTATTGAGTAAGGGAATGACACAGACAGATCTACACATTAGGAAAAATCACTTTGATGGATGTATGGAGGATGGACTGGAGCAAGGATTGGCTTAAGGTAGTGACTAGGAAGTTATTGATTCCCATAGGCAGCGATACCTGAGTTTAAATTCTATTTAAGACATTTATCAGCTGTGTGACCCTGAACAAGTCTCTTAGACTCTATCTTCAGTTCCCTTATCTATAAAATGTAAATAATAATAGCATCTACCTCCCAGAGTTGTTGTGAGAATCAAATAAGATAATGTTTGTAAAGTACTTCACAAACCTAAAGTACTATATAAATGCTATTATGATTATTGCAATAATCCCAGTAAAGATGATGAGAACCTAAACTAGGGTTGTATATGACTAGATAGGATGGAATGTGTGTGTGTAAATATATATATATATATATAGTGTGTATAAATATATATACATATATATGTTTACACACATATATGTGTGTATGTGTATATATGTGTGTGTATTTATATGTAGATATGTAGATACATACATGGACATATATTTTGTATAGACAGGAATGAATGTGTTGTGGATGAGACCTAAATTCCTCTTTCACAACATCTTTCACATACTTCCCCTCTTCTCCACTCACACGGTAGAAATTTTAAATTCCTCTGACACCCTTCCTATTCTCAGGCCAATACTTTAATGTGAACGACTAGATCTGCAAAGCACAAGGTGGGGCTGAGCCAAGGAGTGGAGCAAGGGACATGCTAAGGCTACAACAGCTGCAACAGCAGCCAGCCTAAGTTCTCACTACAGCCCACTCTTCAGTGTCAAGGTCCCAACAAAGTTCTCAGAGACTTTTAACCATTAAAACAATTTCAAAACAACTCTGAAAATTTAAATCAGTAGGTATGTGATGGAAGCAGCTGTGGGGAACACAGAAACAAGCACAGGGCATATCTGAGTTAAGCAAGCCCCAGGGCATCCCTGAAAGCTCAGATAGGTGTAGGCAGGTCTTATACAGCTGGGGAGGCTGAAAGTAGCAAGAGTCTGTAATGGTAAAGGGAATTTGAAGATCTTCACTGCCCCTTAATAAGCCAAATGTAATTACGTGGAGCCTGTGATGGGAGGAGTTTGCTGACTGGGTGGAGAAGGAAATGAATCTGAGCAGTTAGAACACAGGGAGGAAAGCATGCAGGCAAGCAGACAGCTAGGATTCTGGGTATTTGTGGGAAAGCCTGAGCAGGGGGAAGGCTTTGGGATAGTGTTGCTCCTTGTAGTGATAAGATGTATTAACTTCTTTGTTGCTATCATGGATTCGGTTTTCTGGTGTTGTGATTCTACTTTCTGGTGTCTGAATAAATGTTTTGCTTCTGTCTTCTATATGGAGAGTCTTATTATATTCTGCTATTCAAAACCGTGCCAGCATATTCATAGTTGCCATCAGTGCTGTGAATATTGCCTTGGCGATACAGACTCTGAACTAGCAACAGAGGGAGGACCATATGGATCCTCTTTCTATTTTGATGAATCCCCCTTGACTTTGTCATAAGGCAGGGTGAGTCCTTATGCTATAAAGTTGGCATTTGTGGCAACAGCCATCCCTGTTATTGGTGGTCAGGTGTCAGGGGAAGAAAGGTCACAGGGTCAGGATACTGGTAAAACTAAGGAAGTATGCGTTAACCCCATACAAACACTCCTACAATACCAGCTAATTGTGACCAAGGAAGTTGGAACCAGGCCTGGGATAGTCCAGCCTAGCTTTGCACTCCAGTAGATTGACCAGGGACCCAGCTGTAGGCCCTGTGGGAAAGAACTATATAAAAGACTTTTTAAAAAAAATATTATAGTAAGAACTCCTGAAACCCCAGGGAATCTTTTTGCTGACTTCTTTTAACTTCTTATTGGGGGCTTTTATCTATTTTAATCTTTCTAAACTGCTTCTATTCACCTTGAGAATTGGTTTTAGCTGAGAGCACTGGGACACATTTTCAGTAGAAGGCTTGTTTGCCTGAATCGTCAGTCTTCCATTGCACCAAAAGTGAAACTAGAACTGAGACAAAAAGCATCTCATTCCATATTAATACAGCTTTAATTCTTCAGAGGTTCCCCAAACCCTACCCTTCTGCCCTAACATCAAGCCTAAACTTCCTTCTTTGCAACTTCTCCACATCACTCGGGGTTTTGCCCTCTAGTTCCAAGAAGAATAAGCCTTCTTTGCCATGATTTAACACTCTGTTGCTTTACATGCCAGGAAATTAGTTTACTTATTGTTGCACCTTTTCAATAATTTTCTGTATTCTTTCTGCAGATTTATCCTTGAATGGAAGGAGACAATAAAATCTGAAATATCCAAAATTTGCCTAATAAAATCTTACCCCGTGTCTGTGCTAGTTAGCTAGTTAGCTGCTGACTAGTTTTATAGACTATACCTGTTTTGACTATCCCACTCACAGCCAATGGTTTATTTAATTTATGGCTGACGTTCTCACTAAGGCACTTCTAATACACCTGTACAGTGTTTACTGAGTCTGACAACCTGTTGATCACAGTTAGACCTTAGCTAACAGTCTCAGGAACTAAGGGCAGCAGAAGGAACAATATAACAAGTGTATGATGGTGGCATAGGATTCCAAAATTCTTTTAAGTTTTTGTTTGTTTGTTTTAGTGGAGAAAGGTAGTATTGGAGGTACTGCTTTTAAGAGAGAAACTGTTGCTAAGGAAATCATTGTTTAAATTCCTAATCCTGTCAGCTTGATTTCTGAGCAAGGCTTAGGGATGGGCCTTTATCTGTTCCTGCTAATCAAGCCCCATTCCTAACTGCATTGATACTTTAGTGGACTTTATGCCCCTGAGGTCCTACCAAGATCACTTTCAATGTGCTTCTAACCTAACCAGTTAAAGTTGAATCCTCCTGCCCTTATATAAAACAAAAGATCTTCCAGTAAGGCAAGCACACTCTTTCATTCCCTTTCTGCAACTATTACTTTCAACTGTTATTATTCTAATGACATGCAATTTCCAGGTTTGGAGGGAGCTCTCTCATCAGAAGGTTAGTGAGCTGACTTTTCATCTCTGAAGTCCTAGACATGACTTAAGAACCAAATGAAAGAAAAATTATGATGACAGTCTAGACTCAAGTGGGCATTAATCCGTAAGACAAAAGCTCCCTGAGGTTTGCATCCTATTCTGGGCCAGGGTAATTGTTGAAAGTTATTGCTCTTGGCCAGCATCAGAAGGCAAACAAACTGGTCACGTAAAAGCATTTCTGAGAAAGCTACTGTTGCTACATTTTTACCTACGTGGATAGTGGAACTGCATTTTCCCCATATAATGAACTATATATTTACTCATGTGATTCTTAAATGAGGAGCAGAAGGTATTTTATAAATCAATGAGTATTCCCCTTCCACTTCAGCAACATGTGTTTCAAAATGTAATGCAATTGAGCTAAGTTTGAGTTGCATTTGGGTTAGATCTCATCAGTGATCTTAATTCTGACTTAACAAGGACCAAGTTCTTTTGCTTAGTGGCATTCACTAGCTATTAATGTCTACATCCATCTGTCTAAGAGCATAGTGCTTGATGCTAGGGAGGAGAGAAAGAACAATAAAATCATAGTCCCATTCTTAAGGAACTTACAGGGAGGTGACCAGCAAATACAAAACAGTGAATTATATAGTAAATAGGATACTGACATTTACATGGTACTTTAAAGTTGGAAAAGCACTTTACATGCATAATCTGGATAGAACACCCAGTCAAAAAGACCTGGGATGGAATCCTGCCCAAGGCACTTACTAACTGTGTGAACCTGGGCAAGACATTTAACCCTTCTGAATTTCTTCTTCTTCATCTGCAAAGTGGAGATAATAGCATTGATTCATAAGATTGTTATGAGGAATATATGAAAGACTAGCCGTAAAGTACTTTGTGAATTTTAAAGCTCTATATAAATGGGTTTTGTTATTATCTCATCATCATTCATTACCAGATTGATAATTTCTTTGGTGTAAGAAACTCCCTCTCCCAAAGTAGATCAATAATGTACCTGCTTTGTAACATGATATTAAGCACTTAGAGGTTTAGGCAAGCTAAGTAGCACCGTGAATAGAGCACCTGGCCTGCAGTCAGGAAGATCTAAGCTATTACGAGGATGTAATGAGATAATAATTATAAAGTGCTTAGCATAGTGAGGCACATAGTAGGTGCTACAGAAATGTTAATTATTATTATACTAGCTATTAAGTAACTCACACAGGGTCACACAGGCAGTGTGTGTCAGAAGCAAGGTTGGAGTTGCTGAACTATGTGGGAGTACTGTGGGAGTTCAGAGGATGAGGGAAACACTGTGAGCTGGGAAGATGGTAGGATCCTAGATTTAGAGCTGGCAGGGATGTTTAGCAATCATTTAATCCATTTAATTCATTTTGCAGGTGGGACAACTGAGACAAAGAGAGGTAAAATGATTTGCCATGAGAAATTTGGTAAGATCTGAATAGGAAGAAGAGATAATGAAATGCCAGACTGGAGGAGAGGAGGGTTCCACAAACAGGAGGAGAGATATGAGAATACATATGCCATATTCAGAGAACAGTGGACAGCATGAGTGACAACCTTTTGTAGATGTGAACATTTACTAAGGATTCCTAAGCAAGTTCTTTTAGAAGTCTGCTTACTTATATTTGGAGGTTATGCTTTCCTCCATAGAAAAAAAAGACCCAGGGCAAGGCTCTGATTTCCAGCATGTCCAGACTGCCCTCTGTGCCACCACTTCCCCACCCCCATTCTTTTACTCACCTGGGTCACACCCCCCTCATGAGCTCCACAGCTTCTGTGACTCACAGCCCTGACTCTTAACAAAAAACCTGACTCCCAAGCAGGGTTTGATGCACTATGGTACAGAAAGGATAGTGCAACAAAAAAGAACTCCTAGACGAAAACCTGAAACTTGGAAATGAAAGACCTCTAAGAACTTTTTCTATAATTAGACTGACCAAATAAACAAATAAAATAAATAAATAAATAAAATTTATTAACAGACAAATAAACAAATAAAAATAAATAAACAAATAAACAAACAAAAAACCCTACTAACCAAACCATGGAAATAACTCAGGCCCAAACTGCAACCAAAAAAAAAAGACAAAAAAGACTGATAATGTGTTTTTTTTAATGACTAGGAATTTCAGCAGCTACTCAGCAATGGTGGTTGGACAGCTGGGTGGAAGAGAAGTAGCCAAAAGCGTTTGTTCCACTTGCATATCCCATTCAGCCATCCAGTCACCAGCCCAGCCCATCTTGCCATTTTCATACTTCCAAGTACTTTTCCCTGCCCCCTTTCCACCTCTTGCTTTGGGCATGATAATCAAGTCAAAAGTGCCACTAAGTCTGTAAAGGACATGTCAACTCACTACCCTACATATCAATTCACCACTGTCTGTGATTCCTCAGTCACAAGTGACTCATTTCCCTGGCTATTTAATCCTTTTATGCGTTGTCTTCCCCTATAAAAACATCCGCTCCTGGAGGGCAGGTACTCCCTCTCTTTTTATATTTGCACCTGCAACATTTAACACAATGCCTGCCACAAAACAAATGCCTAAAACACATTTTTTTCATTCATGCAAGGGTTTGTTGATCTCTACCCTCTATAATAATACCCTAGCTATCCCTGATACTGAAGATATTCCATAACAATGCATGAAGACAAAGGGTAGAAACTGGGATTAGGAGAACGAAAGTAATCCCAGAAAGTAGCAGGACAGGCAGAAATAAGGGGAATAGTAAAGAGGGAGGGAGAGAAATCCCAAGTGCATAAAGTGGAGACAAAAGAAGAATTCCTGAGAGCTTATTCCTAATGCCCATTCTTCACATGTATGAGGATTTAAATAAATTGAGACCCTTCCTATAATCTCAACTGAGACAAGGAGAGGAACCTATTCCAAAATTTGGATTTGGGGTCCCAGAATGTCCATTTATACTACTGCCCTCCAGATTCATATATTCCCCATACTGTGATCAAACAAGTAGACAACACTGACTCTCAATATGTGTAAAATCTATGATATTAAAATAAGGAGAAATCACTATCATGGTTATAGAACAAAGCTCCTGCAGGTCAGAGACTTTCAATCTTTTTTTAAATTCAAGTGCCTACCTAGCCTGGACAATAGTAGTCACTTAATAAATGCTTGTTGGTGGATGAACGGATGGCATAAAATCGTAAGAACACATCTCAAATCTCATTAGATTGTGTACCCCAGGAATATTTTTAAGAAGAACATTTATTAAATATCAATTGTAAAGGATGTATTTTTATTATCTTATAAACCAAAGAAACTAAAACTTCATTAAAATGAGTTTTTTAAATTAAAAACTAAAGAAATAACTATCCCCCAAAAAAATTTTTTGGAGACTTTAAAGTGTGTTTATGCACTCCCAGCATAGCCTGTGCCAAGGTCTGTGCTTAGCTTTGTCCCATTCTACACCGCTGCTAAACAAAAATATGCATGGCATTAAGAAAGAAAGGGGTTATTTTGAGGAGCAGTCAGTCTCAACAAAGACATAGCTCTGTACAGAACTACACGTTTGCTCCTTCCCCCAGCTCTGCTCATTTTAGGGACTGTAGAAAGTGTACTCACAGTGCCCTCTGCTGTTAAACAGGGCAGTGCCACATCAGCACCCTTTTTCTCAATGTTCTTGGCAAACTGATAGAGGATATAACAGAAAAGAGTCAAGACAAAGGGGAAGAGAAGGCTGACTAGAGAAGAAATAAGTTCTATGCCAATGCATTACCTTCTACAAATACAAAATAGGAGAGTCCTCTGGCACTCCCTACACACTCTCTACATGAGTGGGAAAGGAAGGGGAATTCCCTTGAAAACAAAGCAAGACCCATGGAGAAGGGGGCCCTAACTGTTTATACTACAAATTGTAAGGATTGTGTAACCTTGTGTGGGTCCAGGCAAAGAATGTATTTAGAGGAGGCATTTAAAAACAAACTGGAGGGGCGGAGCCAAGATGGCGGTGTAGCAGCAGCAACATATCGCAGCTCTCACATAGCCACCCCAAAATACCCATAAAATAGGACTCTAAACCAATCCTAGAATTCCAAAACGCACACAAAGATACTTCCC
>CM053587.1:231518383-231530009 GCA_028646515.1 Pseudochirops corinnae
AAAAATTAAAATTAAGAGGTACAAGAGGAATATATTGGGAGAAGAAGAAAGAGAGAAATAGAATAGGATAAATTATCTCACATAAAAGAGGCAAGAAAAAACTGTTATAATGGAGGGGAATAGCAAGAAGGTGAAAGAGAATGGGTCAACCTTATTCTCACTGAATTTGGCTTAAGAAGGAAATAATATACACACTAAGTTGGGTATCTTATCCTACAGGAAAGTAGAAAGGAAATGGATAAGAGGGGTGATAGTAGAAGGGGGGACACATTGGAGGAGAGTGTAGTTAGAAGCAAACACTTTTGAAAAGGGACAGGGTCAAAGGAGAAAATAGAATAACTAGGGAGCAGGATAAGATGGAGAGAAATATAGTTAGTCTTTCACAATATGACTATTATGGAAATGTTGTGTATAACTGCACATGTACAACCTATATTGAACTGTTTGTCTTCCCAGTGGGGGTGGGTGAAAAGGGAAGAAGGGAAATAATCTGGAAATCAAAATTTTAAAAACAAATGTTTAAAAAATTTGTTTTTTACATTCAACTGGGAAATAAGATATACAGACACTGGGATATAGAAATCCATCTTGTCCTACTAGAAAGTTGGGGGGAGGGGACATGGAGGACGATATAAGAAAGAACAGATTGAGGGAAGGGGTATTCAGTATGCTTGCTATCTTGGGGTGGGAGTAGGAGAAAGACAGGGAGAAAATTTGTAACTCAAAATCCTGTGTAAGTTAATGTTGAAAACTAAAAGTAAATAATTTTTTTAAAAGGGCTTTTAGATAATAGCTAGTAGCTTTCTAACCTTTTTTTTTGTTAAATATTCCTGACCAGGCCAAAATAAAAATTCAAAATATAAACTGAGATAAACAAGTTGTATTGTGCTTAAAGTAACCATAAACAATGAACCAATATCCACATAAAACATATATGTTCCGAATGACACATCATCTAAATTCAGGAAAGAAAAGCTATCTGAAGTGCAATATCACATCAACAGTAGCATGATAATATTAGAAAACTTAAATGTTCCCCTCTCAGAGTTGGACAAATCTAAGAAAAAGATAAACAAATAGGAAGATAGAATCAAAAAAATTCTTAAAGGATTTAAAGTTAAAAGATTGATGATTCTGTATGAATGGGACCAGTAAAGAATATACATATCCTCAACACCAAATGGAACTCTTACCAAAATGGATCATACATTAAAAATACATATAAACAGGCAAACACACATCTTTCCAAGACAATAACATAATAAACATAGCAATCAACTCAGGAAGTACAGTCAAAAGACATAAGCCATAGAGACTTAATGTAGAGACCCTAAATAATGAGTGGGTCAAAGAAGAAATTATAGAAATGATAATTATGTAAAAAAAATTAGTGACAGCTCATTTATCAACATTTCTACAGCCAAAACAGTCTTTGGAAGAAAAATGATATCCCTAAAAACATTCATTAACAAATTAGAAAAAAAGAGAGAATTGATGAACTGCATGTACCACCACAGATCAGATCATCAAATGAAATATTTGATAACTTTGAATAAGAAGTACACTGAATCAAGACTAAAAAACTAAGAGTCTGTTCTAATTGGTCATTACTCATTTTATTGCACACATCTGAGCTGGTGGCAGCATTATCTTAATGTAAGTTATAAACTGAAGAGTTGATGGTATTTACACAACTAGCAACACATTCATTATAATTCAGTTTGTCTGCTCCTTTTCTTATCTTAACAAACCAATCCATATTTTAAAATTAAGGAGAGCATCATACTATTAAATTAAAATATAAAGCAATAGGAATATTTTGCTATTTCAGTAAAGTATATACAATAAAAATTGTGAACATTCTATTCTGCTCGGCATGCCTGCTATAGCTGCTTATAGAGGTCAAAGAATTTTCTAGAATAGTAGTCAGGTAATGCAGCACTGCTGTACCAAGTACAAATGCTTGAGCAAATGTGGACTTTGTGTACATTTCTACAACATCAATATTGTGCAGTTTGTTGCTTATTACATACGTATTTTAAAATTAAAAGAGCATTGCATTTAACTAAATGAAAATTAAAAGCCATTTTTTCCTCATGTTGTATATAGACTTTTCAAAACACTTTTTAGAGATGAAAAAAGGAGGCATACGGATCAATAGTTGCTGATATCTTCTGGGATGACTTTTTTTTTGGTAATAGAACTCTCTAAGATCTTTTCCACTCTAAGAAATCACTCATTTAAGTGGATCTTCAATGATGGCATTTCAAGCACTATTGAAAACTTAAGAGTATATTGAGAGAGAATTGGAATTAAAGGGATTTTCATTCAGACATTACTCAGATCATTTCACACCTATTGTGAGACTTGTTGTGAGAAAAGCATTCACAAACTGAAACGTGCTATATGTAATCACAAATTACTTGTTATCAAATTGAGTAGCAATTTGACTGCTGCCTTTTTTCCATTAAAAAAAAATCATCCATGTGTTAACTGGATAGAGGAGCACTGTTAGCTCCTAGTCATTAATAACCATTCATTCGTTATGACTGAATGTGACTATCGTGTAAAAGTTGGCCAGCACCAAAAAGTTCACTGAAATTTCATTTGTGAGAACTATTCAGTACACAGCAATATTAGAGTAAGAAGTTTGCCTGACAATATGGTCCTTCAAGGAGTAGAGATTATGGGAACCCTTACAAAAGTTGGTTGATTTAACCTTCTGGATTAGAAAAAGAAAAACATAAAAACAAGGGAATAGAGAAATGTATGAAGTCAAGGCATCAAAATTCATAGATTTAGAGCAGAAGAAGACCTTAGAGATTGTCTAGTCCAAGAGTTCTTAACTCCTTCTAGGGATTTGTGCATAAATTTTGAAGGGTCTGTGAATTTGAATGGGAAAAATACATCTTAATTTTGACTATAATTAGTTCTCATTGTAACCTTATGTGTTTTATTTCATGTATGTAAAAACTTTATTCTGAGAAGTCTATAAGCTTCATAGATTTCCAAAGGGTCCATGACACAAGACAAAAGTTAGGAACCCCTGTTCTAGCCCAACCCCCTCACATTTTACAGATAAAGAAACTAAAGACCAGGGGACAGTTAAATGGCACAGTGGACAGAGCACCAGCTCTGGAGTCAGGAGGATCTCAGTTCAAATTTGGCCTCAGACACTTACTAGCTGTCCCTGAGCAAATCACTTAACTCCATTGCCTCAAAAAAAAAAACAGAAAGAAAGAAAGAAACTAAAGACCAAAAATATCAAATGATTTGCCAAAGGTGATACAAGTGGTAGGTTGAATAGTCAAAATTTGAACTCGGACCTTCAGATTCCAGATCTAGGACTGTTTTTACTCTGTCAATTTGCCTTGGTGTTCTTCAACTTCAGATTGATTTTATTTTATCTTGTCCAAAAATAGCCTATCTCATGGCAATCAGTTAGTTTTTTGATGTTCAGGAATTTTTTCCCGTTATGTTATCCAAATATAACTGAAAATATTATGAACCATCAAAATAAATAAGAACTTGAAGAGATTTAATATATAAAGTGTTGGAAATTTTATTTGGAGATACAGTAAAGGTAAAATATCTTATTACTGTGATAGATGTAGAACCTTCTTGACAACATCCCTCAGTTCTCTCTAAAAGCAGTTTATTTCTATAAGCTTTCTTTTATGAACTGAAAAAAAAATCCACTGAAGCTAGAAGATAGTTGAGGCAAAGTGAATCATTTTTCCCTTTTTCTAAGAAAATGTCTAAGCCTAAATTTATAGTTCACATCTCTTAACAACACTTTGGTAGTTCAACAGAAAAAAATACCAAGTCTCTCCCTTGGAGACCCTGAGTCTCTCTCTGCAGAGTTAAAGGAAGGCAATTGCCTCTCACTGGGAAGCTGCATTATGTCTTTCAGGCCACTGGGGTTCCTTTTTCATAAATGGCAGCTCCAACACCCGTCATACTGTGTCATGGTACTTTGAAGGAAGTTAATGTGTCTCCAAAATAAAATGGATTTTATACTCTCCTCCCTGGTAGAAAAGATCCTATGTTTTTCTTTGCTATCTTTTTCAAAATGGAGCCTTTACCTAATTCTCAAAGAAATCTTCATGGCATAAGTATTTCTCATTTTAGAAATGAAGCAATTGTTCAAAAAGTAACTTCTCTATAGTTACACAGAGAATTAGGGATGGTGCATTATAAGAATCTGCTACTCAGCAACCACTATTTCTTAATGCCTATTTTACTTATTAATACTTTCACGCCAAAGCTAGGCATACAGGAGCCAGCTAAATGACTGAGTGGTTAGAATGCTGGGCCTGGACTCAGGAAATTGAAATCTAGCCTCAGATACCATGTGACCTGGGGGAAAGTCACTTAGCTACTATTTGCTTTAATCTACCAGAGAAGGAAAGGACAAACCACTCCAGTATCTTTGCTAAGAAAACACCATGGTTAGTATTGATGTGCTGTGGTCCACAGTGTCACAAAGAGTCACACAAAACTGAACAACTGAACACAACAATGCCAAAGATATGGAAAAAATCCTACTATAAAATGCATGATTTCTTATTAATTCAAAGTACTGCAGATGGACATTCAATTCATCCTTCTACCCTTAGGCGGGATCACATCAACATTATTTCAAATTGGAAACATCTTCCTTTCATGACATCTAGTTATTGTTGATACATTCATGTCTGTAAGTTGTGGCAATGCACCCTAAAGTTTCAATCCACCTCAACAATATGAAATGTTAGAATTCTAGAATTTCTAAATTGGACGGGAGTGTAAGATATCATCTAGTGAGTCTAACCTTCCACCCTACAAGAGGCAATTCCAAAGTCTGAGTATTCATTCTGATTTCAAGGCCTCCAAGTTACAGGAATCTCACTTTCTCAGGATACAGTCTTTTCTACATTTCCCTCTTCTATTTGTGTCAAAGAGCCTTCTTATTTTAAGCCAAAATCTTCCTCCTTGTAACTATGTTTTGCCTATTTTCTCTTAAATCATTTGTGTAAAATAAAGCATTATCTCAAAAGTGATAATAATAGGATAATTAAAAATCATTCTAGGGATGCTATGCATTCTAACAGCTACACAATAGGAAATTATATACGAGGATTTTCTTTACATATGTTTCTCTAATTAGAGGTCACGAGCACTGTAGCAAAAGTCATCATAAAAAATGTAAACAAGTTAGAAAAAAATTTATTATTATATTTGTAAATATCCCTTTAAGCCCCAAATTCTCATTCATAGCAACAAAAAAAGTATGTTTTACACTGATGTATTTATCCAAAATATCAATATATAATCATGAATTCCTTTAACATCCACCTCTTAGGTAACTAGCTGTTACTCAAGTTAATTCAATAAGCATTGATAAATTGCTTCCTAAGTAACCAGGGACCATGCTAGGGGATAAAAAGAAAAGAAAACACAAAACAATCCCTGCCATTGAGTAGTTTACATCCTACTGACAGATTTTATTGTTGGGATAAGAAAGTTCTGTTGTTTAGGTCTTTCATTGTTGGGGTACAAAAATATAGAAAGGATTAGTGATCTGGCCAGCATGGAAAACTCCCTATATGGGAAATCTCTTCTCCAATGGAGGCTATCAGATCATTGCAACCACATATGACTTAGATAAATTCTAGGTAGCTGCCAGAGGTGTATGAAGGTTAAAAAATTTGCCTAGGATCAGCTAGTAAGTGTTAAAAGTGAAACTATTTTTCCTAACTTCAAACCCAATACTTTACCCACTATCCCAAGCTATCTCTAAACAATTTTTGGAAATAAAATAAAAACACATTATCTTTTCCTATTGATCTGACTAATTAAATCTGAGTAGGCAAGGCCTTCTTTCTGTGACCTTCCAAAAAAAGAGGTATGATCTTATCACTCAAAACTGAGAAGTTGTTTAATTTAGATCCTTGGTGCAGTGTAAGATCTCACTCCTGTATTAGTCACTTTCCATAGACCTCCTTTAAAGCAATGACTAAGGGCCATTGATTAATTGCTAAAGGTTAATGGCTTTCTGCATCATGATTTCATCACTGGAAGAGGTAACAGATGTCTCACACCTGCAAGGGTCTCCAATGTGCCCTGCTTACAGCACGGGACACAGCAGGCTGGAAGTGTATTATACTCACCCAGAATAGGATACAATCAAACAGATCATCAGCATCAGCTGTGTGCAAGGCAAGCTGTGCTTTAGTCATCCTTCCTCATTTGATAAAAACCAACCTATCTCTAAGCATGCTGAGCCTGGATCTCCCGGGGAGCTATGTGGGTGCATCCCAAGGCATAATTTGACTGCATGCATTGATGGAAGTTGGCAAATGTGAAGGGCGACGTAAAAAGCACGATAGGCAGGCAGCAAGATTTACACCATTCCTTTGCATGACCCCAAAAAGGAATCCTGCTGTCCCTATGTGAAGTCTGGGATGAAATACAATGCACGGCTGGCACAACCTCACCTAGATGCCAAAACAAAATGTGCCGTGTATTTTGGATTCCTATTTCATGTCGAAAATGATGCAATCAATCTGACCATCTGCTCTTCCAAAAAAGAAAAAAGTCATACTCCTTACAAAGAAAAAAGAAACACCCACCCTACAACTACAGTTGCCTGGGGTTCTTTTGTTGAAAGTCTCCAAAACATTTTTTTTCTCAGATAGTGGTTTGGCTGTAAGTCCAAAAATGTGCAATAACTTATCTGTAGGTTCCTTGGTCTTCATCAACATGCCATTCTCCCAGGCTTTACCTGGCAACTCATTGGTTATTTCCAGGAAGAAAAACATACTGTCAAACAAGTGCTACTTCTACTATTCCTGTTATAACAGAGGTGGTGTCATTTTACAAGGTCTTCATGACTTCTGAGAACAAGAAAGGCCCTGGCGGGGAGCTGAATTTAAACCAAATGCTGCAGCCAGGAAATGTGAATGAGCATCAATAAAATCATCAGAGTGGGAGAGAACTACAGGACAGTCATGTTTGAATAATAACGTGGGAGAAAATGTCACAAATATCATTCCCTTGATAAAAGATTAGACGTGCAGGCCGCTATAGTCTGAATTAGCGAGAAGAGTAAGGAATTGGATATTCTACTATAAAATTACCATGAGCCCATGATATCATCCTTGTGGGCGCTCTCTCCAATACTGTGAATCATAACCCATCTATGCTTTCACATCCTGTGTGACTCTTGCACATATACTCCCCTAAATCCTCCCACAGGGAGTCCTTCCAACATACAAGGCACATTTCCCTTGATATCTTGACACCACATGGATACCAATACCGCATGTGGGCTAGCTGTTATCTCTCACTTACAATATAGGATTCTCCCACTGCCTCTTCCATTAATAATACTTACCTTGATTCATGCAGGTCTGCCCACTGGGCAACGAGATCGTTGGCCACGGTGATCTATGAAACAAAGGAAAGAAAATAAAGTTATAATAAAAGCACATATCTATTGAGGTAACATGGGGGTAGTAGATAGTGTACAGGATTTGAGTCAGGAAAACCTGGGTGCAAATCCTGCCTCAGCTATTTACTAACTATGTGACCCTAGGCAGGTGACAGCTTCTCTAGTTCTCAATTACCCTACTGGCAAATTAGGATTATTTTAATTAGGATAATCATTCACTAGGTTACTGAAAATAAAACAAAATAATCTATGCAAACATTTGGGGGGTTTGTTGTTTGGGGTTTTTTTTGTAAACCTTATATAGGCATTATATAAATATCAACTTATATATATATATATATATATATATGTACACACACACACACATACATACATACATATACACACACTTTTATTTGATCCCCACAACTCTGTGAGGTTGGTAAGTGACAGTAAGTCTTAATATCAGCACTTTACTAAAAAGGACATAACCCCTCCATGTTTTCTCATCCTATGTGACTCTTGCTCAGAGAGGTTGAAAAATCAGCCCAAAGTCACATAGGCAGGCAGGCAATTGTAGAGTCAAAAGTTAAGCTCAGATCTTCTTACTCTAATTTTCTGTATTCTTTTCATTGGGCCAAGTAACTTCCATACTATAAATAATTGTGTGCAAATTCACAAAGCTTTAAAAATAAGGTTTCATGAAATTTTTTTGGAGGGGGAAGGCAAGGCAATAGGTGTTAGGTGACTTGTCCAAAGTCACACAGCTAGTGTCAAGTGTCTGAGGTCACATTTGAACTCAGGTCCTCCTGACTCCAGAGCCAGTTCTCTATTCACTGTGCCACCTAGCCACCCCGTGAAATCCTTTTTAAGAATAGAAAAAGAACCTTTGGATTTAGAGTCGAAAGACCTAGGTTTGAGTCCTGGTTACGCCAATTGGAAGCTATGTGATCACAGTCTAAGACATTAACTTTCCGAAGTCAGTTTCCATGTCTACTAAATGTAGAGGTTGAGCTTTTAAATGATAGCTAAGACCTATTCATGTTCAGTGACTCTAAAATCTCAACTGGGTAGCTGTTTCTTGCTCAGCATTGAGATTTTACAACCAATCATTATACTCACCTTTTATACTAAATCTCTCATCTAAGTTTTCCCCGATGCCAATATTCAAGGCAGCTAATTCTGGGAGGGGAAAAGACTCGAATATATATAAATTTTTTTTTTCTGTAGTTGGACAAAAATTGATGTTATTTACAAGCCTAGACAGATTATTAGATTGCCTTTAAACGTATAATAGTGAGTTCATAAATTTGAGAGTGGATCCATTTTTTGTTTATATGTGTGAAAAATGCCATCCCAACCCAGCATGTAAAAGAGTGAGAGATACAGTACATCTTGTTATTCTCAAAGCTCTCATAGTGGGAAGTGATTTATTCTGCAATGCAGGATTTTCTCTGTTAAATCCTATATCTTGCTATATCATGACCTTCTAGCGTGGAATTTGGTAAAAGGATGGCCCCTTTCCAATGTCTGCTCTACATATAATGAGGTCCTGCTGGTAGTTCCATTGCAATAAACCCTTGGCTTTATTACTGGAATAACAGCAGGAACTCATTATACAGATAGCAGTGTTTTACCTAAAACATGTTCCTGCTGCCTAGACCTACAGGACAGCATTAGAGTGAGGCTGCTGGGTGTTTGCATATCGATAGAGTCAGGGGGTCTGCTGCAACTCTGGGAATTGGACTTCGAAATGAACTGAGCCTTTTTTTATTTTTATATTTGCTACTTTCAGGCAAAAATTATCTTTTCACTCTAAAGTGAATCTAGGTAGAAGAGGTATAACAGCCAAAAGCATCTTGGGAGAGTTATAGTATAAAACTTTCTTTTCTCCATTTAAAAATATGACTAATTATCCAATTTTATGCAGGGTGTGTGTGTGTCTCTCACTTCATGCAAATGGTATAGTTCTTGCAAACATACATTAAAAAAATCATATTGGGTAAATTAAATCACATTTTAAATGTGTATGGGAAGTTCATAGTTTAAAAGACAATTGTAGCATTAAATGAATGGTCACTCTCGAATTTCCCAGTTTCACAAATACAGATTTTCATATATATAATGTTTGTTTAAAGTATTCAAACTGAAATTCAGAAAACTAAACAAGGAAAGTTTTCTCAGGGCAATTATAATTTCTTAAATAGACTGCATCCAATTAAAAACAAATTACTAACTGGAGACCATGAATATACTCTACATGATTCTCATACCATTCCTCTTATTCCTATTCTATATTTTCTCTCCACATTAAAGTAATTTACTTTCATCAAAACTTTTCAGCAATTCCATTGCTTAAGCATGAATTTTCCAGCAGTAGATCTTAAATTAATGCTTATTAATGGACTGCTCTATATGTACAATTTGAGGGAAAAAGTTTCATAGACTAAATAACAAATAATAGTTTTATAGACTAAATACATTTAATGTGTTATTGTGAGGATAAAGCACCAAAGCATTATATGTGTATGTGTGTGTTTCATAGATATCGATATAGATATAAATGGTTATTATTAGGGACAGAGTCTGGACTTTTGATTACATTTGTATAGGGAATTCCTGAGTGAAGAAACTTCCTCCATCAATTCATGTTGGCATCTTCTCTTCAACTTAGGGTCTTACAGAATTGACTAGAACACTAAAATGAGTTATGACTTGTCCAGGATCCCATAACCAATGTGTTACTTAACTTATACAACTTATTACCTGGAATGATATCATCATCATCATCATCATCATCATCATCATCATCATCATCATTTCACTGTTATCTCATTTTTCTTATCTTTTTCGATAGGTTTCCAAACAAAAAGCCTAAGGGTAAGTCACTTTCTTGCTAGTATTCACATACATTAAATATTTTGTTGACTATTACACAGGTGAATAAAATTACTACTTTTGAAATTGACTAAGAACATTGGAATATATACTCTCATCTTCAAAGCAACTGCAGTACAAGTAGAGTAGCAAACAAGACAAAAGGGATGACATGTACTTTATCTTCTTCCCAAATTGTTTTCAGTTCTCCCATGAGGTCTTTATATATTGAAAACTATATGTTCTATTTGGTTGGAGATTATGAGTATTCAGGGTGAAAATATCCTTTAAAATCTTATTCTTAAATTTTTATGGATCAATGTTATGTCTGCAGAGTTGTGGGCAACGGTTTTATCTGTAATTGATGCCCCAGGTCGGGAATTTATTTAATGAATTCTCAAGGATGCTTTGGGGTTTGTATTTGTACTACAATATATAATGTTTGGGCATATAAAGGAATTTGACATCATTCATTTGTAAAATACAGTGAGCTTCTTGTAGTTAATTCTAGCTATCCAGTCATGTCTTTCTAGGTATTTGGTAGATGCTAAATTTTTGCAACCTGCAGTGATACATCCACTTGAAAGGAAGCTGTGCCTGATTATACTAGCTATTGTTCTCTTCTGAGCTCCAGTCCTGCCTAATGGACATTTTGAACTGGATGTCTCTTAAGCACCTCAAACTCAACATGACACAAACATCTTTCCACAAAAATTCAGTCCTTTCTTGATATTCTAAGTTACTGTTTAGGGCATCACTATTCTTCTAGTAATTCAGATTTTCAACTTTGGTATCATCCCTGTCTCTTAAGTCTCACCCCACATAGCCCACATAATTAGCAAACCTTGCTTCTCTCTCCACAACATCTCTCCTATACTTCATTTCTTCACTTCCACAATCATCACCTTATTCGTGTTCACCTGGTCTATTGCAATAGGTGCTTATTTGGACAGCCTACCTCAAACTTCTTCCCACTCCAATTCAGCCTCCAGATAGTAGTGTGATTTCCTAAAGCACTGATTGTGTCGGTATCCACTCTATTAACTCCAATGATTCCTCATTACTTCTATGATCAAATATAAGCTCTTTTATCATTTAAAGTTCTTTGCAACCTGACCCTTTCCTAGATTTATAGTATTCTTAACTGTTACCAGTATACCTTTACTTCTCTAGACATAGTCTATACTCCTGCCATCCTGACTTACTTTTTGTTTCTCACACACAATTCTTGATCTCCTGACTATGCTTTTGTACCAGCTATCCCCCTGGCCTGGAATACAGTATTTATATAACTCTGCCTCTTTAAATTCCTAATTTCCTCCTCCTACGTGAGTT
>CM053587.1:231530509-231553416 GCA_028646515.1 Pseudochirops corinnae
AATAGACTGGGGGAGGGGGGACACACTGGGTTGGCTGTTTTGGGGCGGTGGGTAGGGGGAAGAGGGGGAGAAAATATGTAACTCAAAATCTTGTGGAAATGAATGATGCAAACTATAATAAAATTTAAAAAAAAAAAAAAGTAACTATTTCTCACAGTGAACCCAAATCTACTTCTTGCAACTTCTTGTTCATAGAATCATCATAGAACCAGAGCTTGAAAGGCTACCTCAGAAGCCAATGTAGTCAAACCCCATCATTTTACAAATGAGAAAACTGAAGCTTGAGGCTCACCAACGTTACATAGAAGCATCTAGATGGTGCATTGGAAAAAGAGGTCTAGAGTCAGGAAGAGAATTTGAATTCAGATCCAGCCTCAGATACTTCCTAGTTGTATGGCCCTGGGCAAATCACTTAGCCTCTGTTTGCCTCAGTTTTCTCATCTGTAAAATGGGAACAGTAATATCACCTATCTCCCAGGGTTGCTGTGAGGGTCAAGTGACATATATAATTATAAGTACCTGGCACAGTATAAGTATAAAGATTAGCTCCTTCTCCTTCTGTTTCTCCTCCTCCTCCTCTTCCTCCTCTTACGAGGCAGGATATCCACAAAAGTCTCATCTTTCTTCCATAATATTTGAGGCTCGTTGTTATGTCTTACTTGGGAAGGTACCAGGTAAGATATCACACAGAAGGATACTGAGCCACCAGTGGGACAGCTTGTATGAGGGGGTGGATCCCTTAACTCATGAGAGGACCCCTAAAGAGGGAAGGTCATAATGTGACCCATAAAATCTTGGACTTCAATTTTCTTATCCATACAGTGAGGTTCTCCATTTAGATGATAGCTAATGTACCTCCTAGCTCTAACCTCCTACTATAAAAACTTTGTCTACATCATAATTTTCTTAGGATTAGTAATTTCAGCAGTCTTTAATTTCTCCTTTTGGCAGTATCAAGTCAACAAGCATTTATTAAGCCCTTAGTATGGGCCAGGAACCATGCTAAGCACTGGGGATACAAATAACAAGTCAAAAGAAAGACAGTCTCTGTCCTTGAGGAGCTTATACCTTAATGGGGGAGGAAAACACATGAAAGAGAGCTGAAAAGATGGAGTTGGGGGAGAAGCAATTGTGCTGGAGCCACCTGCACCTGGCTTTTGAGAAGTGATTGTTAAATTTTCAGTCTGAGCATTTGCACCATAGAAACTGGCAAATGCCACAGTTTGGTACTTTGCTTATTGTTTTGTTGATTATCTTGATCTAAGAAAGTGTTGTGAAAAGGGTAATAATGTAGATTAATTTTTAAAATTCAAATATATGATGTCGCTTTACTTGATGTTTTGTTCTTTTAAAAATTTTTATTTTATTCTGAACTGAAGAAATAACACAAACATTTCCATAACATAGTAGAATAGAAAAAAAAAGATGATTGTTCATGAAACTGCAGATTTATTATGTACAATTTGCTTTTCCTTTTAAATATATAATAAAGTTACCATATAACTTTTTTTTCCTTCCTTCCTCCCTTAGAAGTGTGTTATAGGCACATTTTTCTTCCCCTAGAAATCTAGTTATCACACATTTAAATAGCAGATATCTGGGCAGAAGGTATTTGCATTGGGACATGGTGGCAGTCTGGAGAGTTAGCAGCAGAACAAGGGGAAGAATGCAAGATGGCTGACCTGGACCCTTCCTCAAAATAGAAGTTCTAGGGGGAGCTCACCAATGTGAGAAGGGCGGCACAGGAGCCAAGGAATGTTCTAGGGTGAGATGATAGCTAAACCATGGTAGGGAAGCCTGAAGAGTCTGAAGCAGAGATGAGAGAGCAATTCAAGAGGACTGGCATATGACACTTCACCTAGACCTCCGCTGCCTTTGAATGGGTCTGAATTAATCATGTTCACACTGTCCTCTACCTTGAATAGCTCATATAGAATATGACTTTGTCATCACATCAGATGATAGGCATTTAACTCGTGATTACAACATTAGCTTTCAGGATTGTCTCAATAGTTTTGAATTCCACCATTGGTTATATTAAAACTTTTCAGAAAGTATTCCGTATACTCTAGACAGAGAACTGGAGAGAGATAAGGATCACAATGTGATTTCATCGCTATAGGAAACTCCTAATGAGCAAACTCTTTCTACCAATGTAGGTTAAAACATTCCCTGTACCTTATAGTCTTAGAGCATTGCCTAGAGCCCTGAGAGACAAGACCCTTCATCTTTCTGCTCTTGGCATTCTCTCTGGCTATTCCCCTTTCCTGGAATGTTCTCCCTCCTTTACTCTGACTGCTGACCTTCCTGGCTTCCTTTAAGTCTCAACTGAGATTCCCCCTCCTACAGGAAGCCTTCTCCAACCTCTCTTAATTCTGGAGCCTTCTCTCTGTTAACTATTACCTATTTAAGTAGTGGCTAGGCGGTGCAGTGATAAAACACCGGCACTGGAGTCAGGAGGACCTGAGTTCAAATCTGGCTTCAGACACTTAACACTTACTAGTTGTGTGACTTTGGGCAAGTCACTGAACTCCAATTGCACTGCCTTCCCCCTCCAAAAAAAAATCAAAACAAATTTCCTGTTTATGTCATGTATAGCTTGCTTTATATATATTTGTTTGCGTGTTGTCTCCTCCGTTAGATCATAGATTCATTGAGGGTGGGGACTGTCTTTTGCCTCTTCTTGTATCCCTAGCACTAAGCACAGCACCTGACATATAGTTTGTGCTTAATAAATGTTTGTCGAGTTGGATTAAATTGAGAAGCTAAATGGTTTGCCAAGAGTCATGAACTGCTATACGTCCAGGTGATACAAGTGAAATGAGAAAAATACAGAAAAAGTGCTTTTTAAGTAGTTCTTATTCTGAAATAAAATTTGTTGGGTTGTATGTTGCATTATATGGGGTAAAAATGACATGGATGTGGAAATATAATAACTGTCTTGAAGTATTTGGAAAGCTGTCATGTCAAAAGAGGAATTAAAACTAGGTATATAGACCCCAAAGAGATCAAAGAAAGAGGAAAAAGACCCATCCATGCAAACACATTTACAGCAGGTTTTTTTTTTCTTTTTGGTGACAAAGACTGAAAAATGAGACAAACTTAAATTGGGGAATGGTTGAACAAATTATGCTGCATCAATGTAATGGGATATTACTGTGCTACAAGATATGACAAAAGGGGTGGTTTTAGAGAACCCTGGTAAGACTTATATGAAATGAAGTTAGGTGATGTGAACAGACCCAGGAGAACTACTTATATAGTAACTAAAATAGTATAAAGAAAGACATTTGAAGAAGTAAGAACTTTGATCAGTGGAATTGCTATGGAGGACTGATAAAGAAATATGTAACTCATCTCCATAGTGATGGACTCAAGGTGCAGAAAATGACATGGCAAATATATATGTTTGTTTTGCTTGAAAAGGCTTATTTATTACAAAGATTGTGTTTTTCTTTTCTCTTTGTTGGAAAGCAAGGTGATTGTTTCAAAGATGGCAGCTAGTGATAGAATTGCCAGAAAAAAAGAAAGAGGAAAACTGGAGCATTGGGGCATTTAAAAAACTACATAGAAGAGAAATCAGGAAGATTAGGAAGAAACAGATAAAAAGGATAGTTTTGAAAACAATATGTTGAATGTATTATATACTTTAAAAAGCAAGGTGTATGTAATTGGAATTCATGTATTCACACATATGCTTCTCTACTTTGTATATAGAAATGTTATCATTATTATTTTTATGATAGTCAAATTCCAAATGGGAAAAAAGTGATTAGATTTGTCCCAGAGAGTAAAACCTGGACCAGTGGGTAGAAAGTACAGAGATGCTGATTTTGAGTATTTGTAAGGAAAAACTTCCTAACATTTAGAGCTATCTAAAAGTGGAATGACTTGCCTCATGAGACAATGGATTCCCCCTCACTGAGGGTCTTTAAGCAAAATCTAGATGATCACTTATTGGGGGTGGTAGAAAGAGGATTCTTGTTCAGGTATGTATGGGTCAGGTTAGATGGGCACTGAGCTCTCTTCTAATTCAGCAGTTCTGAGATTCTGGGATGGATGTCTTTTTTCCTCTAAGCAGATAGAATTTAGACTGAGCTCTATAACATAGTCCTATAATCAGAAACCAACATCTGCTGATGTTGTGACATTGCACCTGCATGTTTTGAAGTGAGGAAAATGAAAATTCCCAGCACATATAAGAGGCTATCTTTAAACACTAATAATTTTGTTTTTTCAAGACTAGATAGCTTTTATAGAACTCTTATTCCCATTAAGGAATGTAAGTACATGCCACGTCTGCAATTTTAAACGAAATCGTCTTTCCTCCCACTCTTATATAAGTCAGAAATAGTTTTTATCTTTTCAATGAAACTTCCACAAAAGAAATCACCCTTCCCGGTAGAATAGCAATGAAAAATATAAGCTTACAAGCAAATTTTTTGGAGGAAGGATGACTAGGATATGAATGAAACTGTCTGTCATCACAGTTTGAACTATAGTTAAGTCTGTGATCTTTGGCTACATAGGTCACTGGAACATAATCTGCCTTCTAAACGTGGGCTGTCTCCATATGTAAATAATGAGAGAACTCAGGAAGTTACCAGAGTTAGATAATTCCAGCATAAAAGGATATCTGGTCTGAATTATCTGAATAATTTTCTGGTTTTTTTCCTTTCTTCTTTGTTTTTTGAAGATCTGGCCTGTATTGTAGGGTGATAGTTTATTATTTTCCATATGAATATTACATGATATAGTGCAGAAAGTAGATTGCTGTTTAGTATAGGAAATTCAATAAAGCAGTTAAATGGTGAAGTAAATAGAAGGTTGGATCTGTAGTCAGGAAGACCTGAGTTTAAATCCTGCTTTAGATACTTACTAGCTGTGACCCTAGTGAAGTCATTTAACCTTCCTCTGTCTAAGTTTTGTCTTTTTAAAAATGGGACTAATAGCTCCTCTCTCCTAGGAACTTCCTATTCATATCTTTTAGCCCTTTATCCCTTGGAGAATATTCTTGGCACACAGTAAAGAGTTAATAAATGCTTATTGATTGATTGGCTGAGGAATGCTGTAACTTTCCCCTTCAGAGGAGAGGCTTAATAACCACAGCCCTCCCAAAGGAATTGTGATGGTGACTGAAAAATCTGCCTGTCAGAATTATAATCTTTTCCAATAGAGGAGAGATTACGAACTAAAACATTGCTTAGTGGATGTTTGAGAGGGTATTAGGTGACCTTGAAGGTAGTTACATAACTGAAATTCAGTTTCAGTGAAAATGTAATAGTTGGTAGGAAACAGGGTGAACAGAATATAACATCATAATATAACTTGTAGAAAATGGATACTTTTCAGTTTTGGGGATATGAGTTGCTTTCTTGGTGCATGTGTCCTGTCCAAATGTATATGCCCCATGTGATTCCTGTTCATGTCGTTTTCCTTTACTGTTGGTGCTGTAATGCCAAGCAAAGGCAACTTCCAAGGTTTGGATTACCAGCGTAGTAAACCCCATTTATTCAGTAAACATTCACAGAACAGAGAAAGTCAAAATACAGTGTAACTTGTTCCTTTAGCAAGTAAATTCTCAATTCAATCCAAGTACTACTCCACCCGTAGACAGTACATTCATTTAGTCAGTCAAAAGTCTCTTCTCACATGGAGATTAGTCTCCAACCATAAACAAAGTACATTTATTTGGTTAATCACAGAGCACAAAAAAACTCAAAGGCTTCCCACCCCTGAATCTCAAAAAAGGGGCAAGAGAACACAAAAGGCCACCCACCCTTTAGTTATAACAAGGTTAATTAAGCTCAGCATTGAATACCCAAGGAAAGGTCCTTCTTTCATCTTTACTTGAGGAAAGCCCTCAGCAATCTCAGTTCCTGGGGAGATAAGGCTCAACAAAGCCATAGCTAGTGTCCTCATCGAGTCACTCTTTGTCTGTAGAACAGTCCCAGAACCCCTGAAAACATCAGCAAGGCCCTCTTCCAGGATTTCTGTGCAGGTAGCAC
This sequence comes from Pseudochirops corinnae, assembly GCA_028646515.1. NCBI lineage: Eukaryota > Metazoa > Chordata > Mammalia > Diprotodontia > Pseudocheiridae > Pseudochirops > Pseudochirops corinnae. Next base: position 231,536,518 of record CM053587.1, read on the forward strand.
AAGAAAATCCTCCTTCAGGGCTTCTGAACCAACACCCAGGTTCCAGGACCTCTACAACAGCAGCACTGTCCTTCACCATCAGGTGAATCTGGCAAAACAACATCAAAACAGACAGACAAAATACCAGCGTCACAGCCATGCCTCCTCAGTTCTTGGCAGCTCTGGGTGGCAGTTCTCAAAAGTCCTGGGCAGCTCCAACGGACTCTTAGCAGTCTTTCTCTCACTGGATACTACTCTCCCAAAGTCCTTCTGGCCTTCTCTAGGCTTGGGCCTCTCTCGAAATTCACAGCTCCTCCCAGTTCAGCCCTCTCTATTCATGTCAAGTCCATCCCACAAGTGAGATTTAGAAGCTCTGGGTTTTAACACTCAACCCAAAAACCAAGCCAATACAGGGGCATCTCCAAATTCCATTACCATTACAGGTGTATATATTTGTTGACAAGTGAGGTCCAAGTTTTTCCTTTTTTTTTTTTTAGAGAGGGGAAGGCAGAGCAATTGAGGTTAAGTGACTTGGCCAAGGTCACATGGCTAGTAAGTGTTAAGTGTCTGAGGTCAAATTTGAACTCAGGTCCTCCTGACTCCAGGGCTCGTGCTCTATTCACTGCGCCACCTAGCCGCCCCATAAGTTTTTGAGAGGATTATTATAATGTAACTTTTATTATTTTGCAACTTTATTAAATAATTTTGCTATGAACTGTGTGTTCTCTGGCTAACCAGTAAACACAAACATGTTTGTAGGTACTTGTGCCATCTATAGTTTGAAAGGAATATTGACCCATGAAGTACCTAGAACCTAGGGTAGCTTTCTGAGGCTCATGGGTGAGGGAAATCCTCAGTGCTAACATCACAAGACTATGAATTTTGCAATACTACAATTTTTAAATGATCAAAACTGTGGAGAATGGAAGACATTTTAGTGACGGATCATATTCCTCATTTATAAAGATACAAAGTACATTTTTATCTTGTATTTTGAGTGTGGAATATTTTAAAAATAAATACATCTTTGTTAAAGGTTTATGTCATTTTGTAATAATAATAATATAATATCTAATATTTACATAGCGCTTTAGGGTTTGTAAAGTGCTTTACAAATATTATCTCAATACTCCAAACTCTTAGAGATATACTATTATATCCCATTTTGAAGATCAGGAAACTGAGGCAGATAGAATAACTGACTTGCTCAAGGTCTCACAGCTAGTAAAATCTATAAAATGTTTTTATATATGTATTATCTCATTGTATCCTTACAACAACCCTGTAAGGTTGTTTCAGTTGTTATACTATTGGAAATTAATCAATGAATCTTCAAAATTCAACTTTTTTTTAAAAACTGGAAAATGTTAATAATGGACAGAAAATCACTATCTCCTTCATTAATCTTCATGGGGCCACTGCCACTGTATTATCTCTTGGTCAGATCGCCTTGAGAGGGGAAGGGGTCAAGCTGAACTGGGAGCTGAGGCATTTTAAATAGTACCTTTAATAACGAGTATTCATTTGAATGGGGATTTTATTTTTTGTCTGCCTAAATCTTTGAATTCATCTAAACTTACCTTTTTTGGGGACCTTCAGTAGAGGTAAAATACATGAAGTAGCATTTATTCAATGGAGAAAGAGGTGTATTGTTATGAGGATGAAATTAGACATATCTGAAGGTCTTCATAAGCCCTAAAGAGCCATATAAATATTAATAATAATCATTGTAGTCTTTAAATTTCCCTGCTTCATTTCCTTTTTTTTTTTTTCAGTTGTAGTGATAGGTTTTTTCCTTGCCACTTGCTATATATTGGCACCAGAGAGGAAAGGAAGGTAGATGATGTTTAGGTGATATCTACATGAGTCTAGGGCTAGAATAGCAGGCCATGAAGAGGTCTCCACATCAATCACCACCAGGTGGCATTCTGAGCTCAAGCTGCTCCAGCTCCTAGATTTTTTTTTCATTTCCTATGTACATGTTCAAATGTGATTTTGTTGGGTTCCCCCATGGCTTACTGCTAGTGCCTTGCCCAGGCTTTCTGACTAGAGAATGAAAATCCTAACTTATTTGGTCTGTTTGCCTCTATTCTCATTAAGATTCATATCTCCTTTACAATTTCACCCCACCCCAAAAGGACTGTAGTTACTACATGGAATTGAAATTAAAAAGATACAACATTCAAACTCCCAAGTGGCGGAGCTCAGCTGCTCTCAGAAAAAGGTCTGAAATTTTAGTTTCTCAGTGGCTGCAACTACTTCCCTTAAGGTCTAGAAATAGTGGCAGACTGTAGGATGATAGGAAGAAGGAAAATCTGGGAGGCTAGGAAGACCATTAGAAGGCTAGGTATTCTAGGTATGTAGAAGACAGTAGTCTAGGTAGGGGAAAATAATAATAAGGGCTTGGACTAAGATAATGGAAGCAGAGATAGAAAGAATGAGACAGATATGAGCATTATTTTCAAGGAATAATAAGGAAAATGGTGTGTGAGTGAATATGGGATATGCTGAAAATAGAGCACCACTGATGCCTGTTTTCTGGGATATTAGCAATGGGATGGTTCCATTAATGGAAAATAGAAGTTATGCTGGAGAATTGGTTTTGGGGGATAGAGGGATGTGGTGAAATGAAAAGAGCTTTGGATTTGGAATCAGGTAGCCCAAGTTCAAATCCTGTCTGTGCTATTTATTCTGTGTTGATTTGGGAAAGTTACTTTCCCTCTGAAGGCCTCATTATTCATCTGTAAAATGAAAATATTTGATTATATAATCTCTAAGGTCCCTTTTAAGTGGGGATTATACTGGTAAATGTTCAACAACTGGCTCTCCAAAAAAACTCAAACCCAACAACTGTTGTTGTTGTTTAAAGTTTTATCAGTATTGTTAACATTTTTCTACTAATTTCTTAAGTCTAGAAAGTCAATAAAACAATAAATTGATCCGTGATTTGTAGCATTTTCCAATTTCTGAAATGGAAGTGCTACACTGAAAATTTAACAATTGGATTTTGGGAGGTTATTGGTATGAGGTAACTCTAGAAAACCACTACTTTCAACTCTAAATCCTATGATGAGATCAACTTTAGACATGCCAATTTTAGGTGACAGTAGGAGATATAACTGGAAATGTAGAGTAGGGTGTCATAACTGCTACTCAGTCTCTGTTGGGCTGGAGTTATAGATTTGAGAATCACATGCATAGAGGTGATAATTAAAGCCATGAGTGTGAATAAGATTACTGAGGGTCAGAATAAAGAATTGACAATGGAACTTTTTTTTATAAGTTTGATTCTTTAGATTTTCTTCATTCCTTAAAAAATTCTTTTGTACATTTTGGTTGTGTTGTTCTTTGTTCTCTAAGAGTACCAAAATGACACCACAATGTTGGACCAATACAAGCTTGGAATGCTATACCACAGGTTGGGTACAAATAGTCCACATGAACAATTGGAGTAAAGCTGTCTCTAAATTTGTGCACCTTTATTTATACGTGTTTTTTTTGAGCTACTACAATCTTGCTTGGCTTACAGAATATAGAGTCTTCTTTAATGTGTGCAGGTCATGCTTGGCAGTCCTTTGCCAGTGTCTCCCATGTCACTCAATTGATTCCAAAATTCTTAAGAGAGATCTTGAGAGTGTCCTTGTATTGCTTCTTCTGACTTCCATGTGAGAACTTTCCTAGTGTAAGTTTTCCATAAAATACTTTTTTAGGCAAACCTAGATTTGGCATTTGAACATGGCTAGCCAATTGGAGTTGTACTCTCTGCAGTAGTATTTGAATGCTTGGTGGTTTAGTTTGAGAAAAGACCTCAGTGTCTGATATCTTATCTTGCCAGGTGATCTTCAGCATCTTCCCAAGACAATTCAAATGGAAGAAATTCAATTTCCTTACATGGTGCTAGTATACTGTTCAGGTTTCATAAGCATACATCAATGAGGTCAGCACAATGGCTCTGTGAACCTTCAGTTTGGTAGTCTAATACCTCTCGTCTACTATACTTTCTTTTGGAGTCCCTGAAACATTGAGCTCATTCTGACAACATGTGTGTCAACCTCATCATTTATGTGTACATAAATGGAAAGTGTATTGCCAAAGTAACTTATCCACAGTAGTCGGTATTTCTTCATTGGCTGTAACCAGTGGTTTCACAAATCTGTTTTCTTGGTATAAATTGTTAAGCCCAAATTAGCACAAGTGGAAGAGAATTGATTCATACTTTGTCTTGGCTTCAGAGGTTGCGTTGAGTACACAATCATCTGCAAGTAATAAATCATGCACCCACCCTCCCTCCACTTTAGTTTTGGCATGTAGCCTTTTTTTTTTAAATGCATGCCTGTCTTTTAATTGTTTTTTTTTTTTTTTTTGCTTTTTTTGGAGGGGGGGAAGGCAGAGCAATTAGGGTTAAGTGACTTGCCCAAGGTCACATGGTTAATAAGAGTTAAGTGTCTGAGGCTGGATTTGACTCCAGGGCCAATGATCTATTCACTGTGCCAACTAGCCGCCCCAATTGTAATCTTTTTTGAGTTAAATAATTTACCAACAGTGTGACAGCTGACCTTGATGCCCTGTTCATCCTCATTGAAGGAATTTTACAACATTGGTCAAAACATCATACTAAAAAGTATGAGGAGCAAGCACACAGTTCCATTTCACTACATTAGTAACTGGCAACCTCGTGAGCATTGTCCATTATTCAGAACCTGGGCAAGCATGCTATCATGAAATTGGCACATGGTACTTATAAACTTCTCTGGGTACACACATAATTTTCCATAAGACCTCATGATTGATAGTATCAAAGGCTTTGGTCAGATCTACAAACATGTACAGACCTCTGTTCTGCTCCTGGCATTTCACCTGAAGTTGTCAGGCAGCAAACACATATAAATTATTTCTCTACCCTCTCTGAAGCCACACTGGCTCTTGGGTAGATGGCCATCTTCCATGTGAAATATCAGCCTTTTAAGGAGTACTCTGGCAAGAAACTTGCCAGCAGTGACTAAGAGAGAGACTTTCCTGTAATTGTGTAGCAGCAAGCACCCTAGCATACCCAGGATGGCTGCTAGCACAGGTTATTTGATCTGCTTTTCTAAAGAAAAGGAATTCATAAGGGATTAACTATCTTACTTTAATCAAACATGTATAATTTACTCATTTCAGGGGAAAAAGCACCCTGAACTTCAGAGAATACAAACAGAAATTACAGGCAGACAAAAATACAGAAAAAAAACACAATTCAGCAGACCAACAGACAGGGCTTCTAGCTGTCTGACCATCATATACATACAGTTGGACACCAGAGAGAGAAGCACCAACATCCGGGTTTTCAAAGCCCAGGGGGCTCAACGGCTGCACAGAGTCTCATCTGGCCAAATCACACAACTCTTCCCAAAGTGAGCCCCAAAGCAAAACCTCACCTCAGAGGTATATATAGCCTTCTCCAGGGTCAGAGAGCACCACAACCCTTGTGACCCACTTGACTTCAAAGTAACAAAAGTTGTGCCTTCCTGAAAAACAAGCCTCTCACAACAGACTCCATGTGGCCATATTCAGCCTATTAAGGGGCAGAGTTTATTTTCAAATGAGAAAAGGTCCTCAAACTCACCTAAGCCTGTCAAGGGGCAGGGGAGATCTTCAAATTCTTATTACCATTATAGATTGTCACAGGACAATCTATTCACTTATATAAAGATGAACAAAGGAGTCATCCTTTAACTCCAGGGGGATAACCTCCTCTTGCCATATAACTCAGAAACTTTCAATCAGCTTTTCTATGAACAGTGGATCTCCTGCTTTGTAAACCTCAGCTAGAATAGAATTAGCACCAGTTGATTTGCCTCAGGAGAGGAGACAAATGGTATTCAAAACCTCTTCTTTAGTTGGAAGTTTTGGCTAAAGAGGGATTGACTTCAGCTTGAGTGTATGATCAATGGCTTCAGCATTGATTGATGATGATCTATTGAGAACACCATGGAAGTGTTCAGCCCACCTCTCTAGGACCAAATCCTTATTACTAATCAACGTGGCTACATTAGTACTAGGCAGTTGAGATGGAACATATGTCTTTGGCCCATAAATAGCCCTCAGGTCACCATAAAAGTATTTTTGATTGTTACTTTCAGCTTAAAACTGAATTTCCTATGCTTTCTTACTGGGCCAAGAATCCTGCATCTCTCTAAGCTTCACTTGTACTTTACTTTTGATGGAGTTAAATGTTGCCTTTTTAGAGATGAATGAACTATCCTGCTGGTAAACTCTTTGGAGTTCTTGTTTTTTTCTTTCTGAATTTCTCCATCATTTTTGTCAAATCAGATGTTTATGAGTGTTCTGGGGTGTGACCACTGTGCATGCTACAGTTTCTTGGAGGTTGGGAGTTGGGTGGTAGGTGGATTTCAAAGGTAGAAAACAACCCTGAAAAAGACTTGGCAGCCCTTACACCAGAGGTACTAGTGTTCCCTGAACACAACCTACACTTAGAATAGTGGTATTTTTTTTTACATACACACGTGTGTGTATACATATACACATATATTCAAATGTATGTACATGCAGTACATATATATTATGTGAATATAGATATTTTTCTAGAGAGAAGAAAATTTCCAAAAAATTTTTGACTCAGCATCTTTCTATGACAACTAAAAATTTCTGGTTCATACTACTTACTGACCTTTTGTTTTGGGTACTGATGGTTCACCTGAGGTTGAAGACATCTTGGCTTGAGGAGGCTCCTTTTCAGCTTGACATTCTCTCTTAAGGAAACAAAACATGTGCATGATGCATTAAAATATGAAATTGGATATTAGTCAAACATCAGTGCCTAGTATGGTGTCTGATATACAACAAACACTAAAAATGCTTCCATTCATTAATTTTTCTTTTTCTTTTGTTTGTAATGCACTTAGAAAACAATACCTTATATCTGTGTATTCAATCTTCACTTTTCTTAAGTCAAATTTAAAACATAAACTTTACCTGGTTGGTGACCTTTACCTTATGGTCACCCAGCTAGAATGGTTATAGGAATGCCACCCTTGAGCCTAGTCAATATTGCTTGAGATTTCCCTTTATTCTTTTCTTTCTCCTTTCCTTGTTGCTTCTCTCCTTTTCTTCTTTTTTGTTCCTTCTTCTCCTTTCTTGCCTCTCTTCATTCCTTCTCTTTCCTTGCTTCCTTTCTTCCCTTTCCATCACCCTTCTCTGCCTTCTCCTTATTCTACTGCACAGTTTGATATTGTCTAAGACTCAACCTTCTAACATTGGTTCCTGCTTCTGACTTCTCTCAGTGTTAGTATAGATAGGATGGGGTCTACAGCAATACTGAGGGGTAAAAAATTGGGGGTATACAGAACACCCAAGAACATCACTGAGTCTGAAATAATGATGAATTTAACTTTCATCATTTGTATACCAAGGATGAACCAAGGGGAGGGGAAGGGAGCAAGTATTTATTATGTGCTTACTATGTGCTAGGCTGTGTGCTAAGTGACCTTTGTCTTTCCTCTGGGGTCTGAGGGAAAAAAAAGGTACAGAAGATTCTCAAGACCAGAATGCAAAAGATGTGCTGAGCCAGAGATGAAGATTTGGGAGTCCCTTGTCTAGAGGTGATAGGAGCCAGACTTTAAAAAAAAAAATCATCTTTCTCCTTTTGTTTCTGGTAGTAAAACTTTTGGGCAAAGGTAAAAAGGTTTTGTGGCTTGCTTTTAGAGACAGAAAAATATGAAGACTATGTGAGACTACATTGTTTTGTTCTGGACCAGTGGAGGAGAAAAACCCTGGCCAGAAGCAGCAAGTAGATTTGGTTGAAATGGAAACTGGCCGGTTGATTCTTTAGAAGAAAAAAAAAAGGGAGAGGGCTGTGGGTAGTTTATGCCAGCAGGAAGGCCTGGACCATATATCTCCTCTCTGACTCACTGGAGCCTCCTACCCTTTCCTCCTACCCCCTCACTTGAATGGAGTGTCTGTCCATGTGGGCTTAATAGAGCCATTGAAAATTCGAGAAGTGCAGGTAGACAGGAGTTAGGAGGAGGGGGATTCTCTAATCATGATTCTGGGGTCAAATTAGAAGATAATGTGCTTCTGATATCCTAAACTGGAACCTCCCCCCTCCAACCTCCCTAGAATCACTGTATCATTAGTATTAAAGAGCAGGAAGAAGCATCAAATACACAGTTTATAGGCTGCATTGTTTCCTGTAGCACTACCAAGTGCAGCCTGAACCAGATTAAAATGTAATTGGGAAATATTTTTTTTAAATACCAAAAACCTTCCACATAGATAATACTAATTTGTGGTTTTCTAAGTTGTTATGTGGCCTGCTGGGAACCTCATGTATGGTTTAGAGGCCCCAGTTTCTATTTGAGTTTGATACCACTATTGAAAAAGACTGTTCTTTAGCACATTATGGGTTTCTGTGAACTGGCCTGAAAATGTAATAACCACTTATTGTATTGTTTCTTTGGGAAAATGCATTCTGAGTTATAAGCGGTTTGCTATTTACAAACAGATCCCTCCATTCATTGATTTGTGGGATTACCTCTTTAGAGCTTTATCTGCAGATATTATTCAATTTGTGTATGTTAAGTCTGCAAGGTATGTAGGGAAGGTATTATTATCCCAATTGTCCAGACTAGAAAGCCAGTCAGTAAGCATTTAATAAGTGACTGTTATACAGTAGGAATTGAGCTAAGCATTAGGGACACAAAGGCAGAAATGAAACAATCTCTGCCCTAACAAAGTTTGCATTCTTTCTTAGTTCTTTACTGATGAATTTAAGTTTGGTCTTTTGTAGCTAGGTGGCACAGTGCATAGAGTACTGGACCTGGAGTCAGGAAGACTCATCTTGGTGCGATCAAATCTGGCCTCATATACTTACTAGCTGTGTGACCCTGGGCAAGTCACTTAACCTTGTTTGCCTCAGTTCCTCAAGTGTAAAATGAACTGGAGAAGGAAATGGCAAACCACTCCCTCATCATTGTCATGAAAATCCCCAAGACTAACAAAACGACTTTACAACAACAAAAACCAAGGACCAGCCAAGGGAAGGGAAGGGAAGAAGGGAAGAAGCATTTATTAAGTGCCTACTATGTTCTAGGAACTGTGCTAAGTGGCCTTTGTTTTTCTTCTGGGGTCTGAGAAAAAAAAATTGAAGAGGGAAGGATACAAAAAATACTCGAGACTAGAATGCAGAAGAGGTGGTAAGCCATTTTTTTTAAAGTGAAATTGAGGGTTAGAGAGGTTAAATTATTTTCCCCAGGCTACTTGAGCACTAAGTGGTATTGCTGGTACTAGAAGCACTGTCTCCTGACTCCCACTGTAGGGTCTTCACCTTTGCAACGTGCTGCCTTTATCCTATTGGCTGTTGGTACACTAATGGGGACTTCCTCCAGGATTAAAACATCTTGGGGTAAATGAAAGTTATCTTTGGGGTTGAATCAACAAGTATTTGTTCAGTGTCTCTTTTTTGCCAAACACAGTACTAAGTGCCGTGTGGGATACAATTAAAATCTTGGATTTTTTTATTGACATTAAAAACATACTTTGGGAGATAGTGGAGGATAGAAAGGCCTGGTGTGTTATATATAGTCCACGAGGTCATGAGGAGTCCAACACAAATCAATGACAACAATGACGACACCACCCCCACCCCCACCCCCACCACTAGATCTTGTCTTTCAGGCATCAAAGCATACATACAATTGAATGACTACTTTTCAGTTCATCAACCATTATTATTAGCTAGCTGTTATATAGTACCTTGAGGTTCACAAAGCACTTTGCATATATTATCTCATTTGATCCTCACGCAACTCTTCAAGAAAGGTTTTGTTATTATACTCATTTTACAAATGTGGAAACTGAGGCTCAGAGAAGTCAAAACACTTGCTCAGGGTCACTCAGCTAGTAAAGTGTCAGAGACAGCATTTGAATGAAAGTCTTTTTGATTCCAAGTCCAGCATTCCAGTGATTTAAAAACTGTTTTCCTTTTAAATGTTTTATTTTAAAAGTTATATTATGAGGGAAGAAATGCAGTTACTTTAAGTGGGCCAGTCTTTAAAAGGATTGAGCTGTAGCTATCATAACAAAGGCACTCCTGATGGATCTATGATATCATCCATTCTCCAGTTTCCAATGCACATTGCAACCCACCCATGATCAAAAGGAATTAATGAATGCTTTTTCAAGGACTACCTGGTAAACAATTGGAAAGTTGTTTGGGAGAAAGTTCCTTCGATCAGAGACATTTGGAAAGTTATCTTTTTAAATGAGGAAGATTAAATAGAGTCATGAGTCTTTTCTATGTCCAGTATAGTTACCTGCCTTTACTTTCTGTGAGAAACTAAAAGAACATTTTATGTGAAATTGGCCTAGAGCCTTGGAGTCATGGAGAAAATCTCCATGGGTCTAGTTTTAAAAGAAGATTCAGGTTTATTTGGAAAAAAGATACAAAAAAGTCTGGGAATAAGACCCTCGTGTGGGTTTAAGGGAGTCCCAGTGTGATCTGAGTATGTTTTTTAATCAGCTTGATGAGATTATAGGGTGTGTGGACCTTTGTTTGGAAGCATCTAAGGGGTAAGTCTCCTGGGAGTTAGAGAATGCCCACTTAATGGGTGGAGCAGTATCCTAGGATTCTGCCCTATGACTGGTCTTATTTTTCCTTGAAAGGTATCGAAACCGTCCTGGGGGATTAGGAGGTTTAGGGGACTACCTGGTTGGGCCATTGTTAGGGCTCTAGAGTGCTTGGTACAAAAGTTAGGTTATGAATAATAATTGGCCTTCTGAATGACAGACCAACTGCATGCTCAATATTGGCACAGGGTGACTGTGTTCAGGTGGATCAACACTGTTTTCTTAATAAATATCTTTCCCTTGCTATACCTCAGTAAACTTCCCTTTTTTTAGTGTTTGATGGACTACAAATGTCTCATTTTATCTCAAACACAAGGTACCAGACCCAGGTCAGGCCTACCCTACTACATCACTGTTGCTCTACTATGGGTTTTCTAGGCTACCTCTTGAAGATTGGCTAATGGAGAATCATCTGTACCTCTTCTGCTAATTACTTTTCCCCTCTCTCTTTCCCTCTTTAGCAGAGCATTGGGAGTGCAGCAGTGTGGCCCTGTATTTTGATCTCTAAGCTTGTACCCTTGTGTAGTTTCTTCCCCCAGGAGGAATTCATGGTGATTTGTAGCAAAAGCACATAGAATGCTGCATGTATTTGCTAGGGTGGCCTTAGGGGAATTTGAGGATCTCAAGTTCCTGTGTGTCTCAAGTTTTATTACACAGAGCAGAACATAAAAAGGAGATTGTCTTTGAAACTATGAATCTTCATTTCAGAGAGGGAAAGGGGATAGACTAACTATAAGCATCAACATATAAAGACAACTTCAGCCAAATGGTAGATAACAAGCTAACCTCACAAATCATCTGTCAGGATCCAAGACTACCCCTCTCTTTTAACTTCTCTCTTTTACTATTAGGAGATACCCTGTTTTCCAGAGCTAAGGCCCAGCAAGCAAGCTGTACTCTGAGCTTGACATAACAACAATATTTTGTACTCACCCTCTGGATGAACACTGATGCAGCTAAATCACAGAACTGATAGTCCTGACTTTGGTCAAGCACCAACAGGGATAGACATGAAGCCCTGCTATGAATGGGCTTTTTTCACCAGATGACCTTCCCTCACTTTTGTCTCACCACTGTTGCTATGCTACATTGTTTGATTCTTTGTCTAGTCACAAATATATAAATCAAGTTTTCACCCCACTGCCTATTAGAGGAGGCCTCAACACATGTGTCTAATTTCTCTCTCGCAACGGAACTAAGGAAGCTTTCAGCTTTCAACCTGTACAGACTTTTCCATGTTTTTGGAGTTAACAGTGATTGCAAAATCTCTGTGATTCTTTAGGTCATTTGTTCCCAGAGTTGACATATTCATATTTCTAAATTGAAAGAGAAGTGTCATTGAAAAAAAATGTATTGTTAATCTTTTGAAAAGTTTGGTTAAAGGAGACAAACAAATAGTGATATACAGTTATTAAATTTTATTTCCTTAAGACTAGCAAACTTGTACAAGGAGCCAGATCAAGTCTGACTGCTGAACAAAAGATTCAGAAAGCTTAAATACATTTTATAACCATCCCAATTCAGGGTGGTTTTGTCACACAAATATATGATCCCCATAAATGTTTACTCATTGTATGAGAAAGGAATTTTCTTAATTGAATAGATGGTAAGAGTTGACAAAATGTCAATTGAAATTATGACTAAGGATATCTGTGTTTTCTTTACCATTAACATAGTATATCTCCAAAAATATTAAGCTAAGAAAAAGTCCTATTACTTAAGTTAATGCCTTGAGTTAAGGGTCTCATCTTTAAGTGCCATAAAGTAAGCCTCATCCGACTTTGTTGACATAAGAAGAGGTATTCTCTGAGCTCACTCAGACAGCAAAGACAAAACTGGGTCTGCTTGGAATTTATGATCTAAGGATGTGCCTGTAGTATGTCCCAAGATAAGGGGAAATCCTACTTCCAGACTTATCTGGTTTCTGGAGTAGCTGACACAGAAAAAAGGCATTTTTAAAGCAAGGATGTATGTATGATTAATTCAGACTTCGGCCAAAATTATGATATTTAGTGATTATCAGTATCTCTCTCTTTCTCCCTCTCTCTCTCTCTGTACACCCACATATATGCGTATACCCACATATGTATACATACACACACATACGTATCTGTGTAGCCATTGACCAACCCAGATATTCACAAAACCTATAGAAAGATAATAAAACCTTTTTTTTGGTCAGAAATAAAGAGGAAATTAATTCAATATTAGCAGCTAAGTCAAGCCAATATGGTTTACTTCCATCATCAGGCAGATTTAGCAATACCCCGAAGCACAGCCCTCTGATTCTGGGTTCATGAAGGGAGAAATGACTTAATTGTGAAAGACTTCTAAGAGAAAATCATAGAAGGAAAGAGAGATGGGGCAAGAGAAGAGGTGAAGTATGGACTTTGAATGGTGAATGGTTTCCCTTGGAGCCCCAGGCATGTAGGGGAAATCTGACATCGCAACATGTCTATTGATTCTTAGTGCCTACCCCTGTAGAGATTCTGAGTGAACTACTCAGATAAGATTATTTTTCCCCTGGTTAAACTGAAATTTCTTTTTAATCCAGCACAGAGCCTCTTGTTCTTCTTGTGGATTTTATCACCAAAACTGATCTGTGTAATTTCCCTGCTTCTCTGTTCCCAGAACTCTCTCTACTGATCAGGAATTATGTCTCCCTACATTTAGATTCACAGTACTGTCCTTTAAAGGGATTGACAAATTTACTTAGAGGTGTGGGTGGGATGGGAGTGCAGATGTAAAAAGAGCACCAATATGCAAAACAATTTATAGATTTAATGTTAATTTAATTTAATAAGAAAAGACAATAAGAAATTTAAAGAGAAAGTATAACAACAGAGGTGAAACTTTTATTGCCAGACAGATCTCCAAATATATTACAAATCAGTCATCATCAAAGTAATTTAATTAGGTTCTAAAATAGAAATATAGATCAATTAAATAGATTTAATAACTAAGAGAAGGAAGCAAAGGGATTACAAAAAGTGTTTGATAAATCCAAGATGACAAAATACAATAGAAGGAACTTATTCAATGGAAACTGTTGGGAAAATTGGATAGAATTGGGTGAAAATGGGACATTACATACTATTTACCACAATACATCCCCAATGAATTTGTGATTTTTCAAAAACCACTTTAAAATGAGAAGATAATGGAATGCTGTATCTATAACAATTAAATTCTTAGCTTTTCAACAAATAGAAGAAATTATTGGAAACAGAAGGAACAAATCTGATTATATAAAAATAAGGTGATCTTGTAGGAAGAAAAAGCAACATATACAGAATAGAAATAAACAGGGGAAAAATCATTGCAATTTCTGATAAAAGGCTGACAGCTAAAATTTGCAAGCAATGGGAACAAATTTATGAATAATATCCATTTTCCAAAGGATTATTGTCAAAGGATTTGACCAGACAGTTTTCAGGAGGAGAAACACATAAATTGATAGCCACATGACAGATATTCAAACTGGGTCTAATGATCATTATCTAATGATAATACATGAAAATTAAAATGACTCTAGGATACCACCTTTTGCCCATTAATTTGGCAAAAATAGTTTACAGGGCTAAAATTCAGTGCTGACAGGTCTTGGAGAAACAGACATGCTATTATAATGTTGATGGACTTGTGAATTGGTGCAATCTTTTTGAAAGTAATATGAAATTACATAATAAGAAATACAAAACTATTCATATCCTTTGATCCAGGATCCCATTAATATTAGAAGAATGTTATTGACAGAAGGAAAAAGATCAATTTGTGTGAAAAAATTCCTAAAACATGGTATATGCACCTAATGAAATATAATAGCTGAAGAAATTATTGCTGTATGTGAATTTAATGGAATAACATTGTACCATCACAACAAATATAAAGAATACCAAGAAATATAGGAAAACACAGAAAGTGGTAAAGATTAAAAAAAAGCAGAATCAAAATAACTGTATAAACATCAATAATAGCAACAAACTCTGAAAAAATACACAGAAAGTGAAATAATTTCATAAGAGGATTTGGAAAGAAATAGAATAATTTTGCTATTACCTTGCTAAAAAACAAATTTACCTTCATAAATGGTAAATCGTTGATGTTATTCCATGTTTTTTTTGGTTTTGTGTAGTTGAATGTTTGTGTTTGTTGGTGGTTATTACACTTCTAATAAAAACAATAAGTACTGTTTTATTGATAACCGTTTTTTTTTGCACGCAGTTTATTTCTGAATGTTTCCTTCCCCCTTCTCCTATTCAGTGAGTCATCTCCGGTAACAAAGAGTTTTTGAAAGAGGGGGGAAAAGCAGTGCAGCACAGGAAACCTATATGTATTAGGATTGTCAGCATATATAATATTCCATAGTCATAGTCTCGTATCTCTGCAGTTAAGGGAGAGGGTGAATCTTCTTAATTTTTCTCTAGGGTCAGTTTATTTTTTCATTCTTTCTGTTTACATTATTGTGGTCATTGTGTGTATTGTTGTTATGATTCTATTTATTTCACTCTGTATCAGTTTATATAAGCCTTCACACATTTCTCTGAATTCTTCTTATTTGTTCCTTCTTATAGGAGTATAAAGAGACAAATATTGACGAAGGGCTCAGATGTTCAAGTCATTCTAGTGTTTAGTGACTTTAATTTGCATATCTGATTTTAGGGTTGATCCCAAAGAGATTCTTGCCTGGTAGACCAGTGTGTTAAATATTTATTTACTCATTATATTTGCACATCACAGTCCACAAAGTAAATTTTAAGGCACTGACGTATTTAGAAATGGACAAATCTAATTACTTTCAAAGATAAAGAAGTAAGTGAAGGACATGAAGTGTACTTCAGGAATAAAAGAGAGTGGTCTTATGATTTTAGATAAAATGAATTTAGAGCATAACAAAATCAAAAACAAAAATCAAGTCCCCCAAACCTAGATGATTGAAAAAATGGTTCTAGAAAAATTGACTTCCTGTTTTACAATAATGATTTAAAAAAATTTTTGGTCTTTGATCTATATTTGCTTATTCACTCTAACATTTTTCCTTTTCTAGGTCAATCCCTCTTCATGGACTCCTGATGCCATTGCCTCTTGATTTTTCTGAAAAACTATACCGAATAATATTATGCTTCCTACCCCTTCCATTTCACCTATTGTCTTCTTTTCAATCTTTCCCTGTTTAATGACTTTCTTGCTGCCTGTAAATACATCAAGTCTTCCCCTTTCCTTAAAAAAATCCTCATTTGATCTGAACATCCCCAGTGATATCATCCTCCCCATCTCAGCAAAACTCCTCTAGAAAGCTAGTTAAAATTGAAGCCTCTACTTCCTGTACATTTAATCTTTTCTAAACCTGTTGCAATCTGGCTTCTAACATCATCATTCACCTGAATGCTGCCTTATGCAAAGTTGCCAGTGATCTTTTAATTGCTAAATCTCATGGGCTTTTCTCAGTCCTGATCCTAGCTGACCTTACAGGCAATTAGTCAACAAGCATTTATTAAGTGTTTGCTATGTGTCAACACTGTGCTAAGCACTGGGGACACAAAGAAAAGCAAAACATAGTCCCAGCCCTCAAGGAGTTCACATTCCAAAAGGGGAGAGAGCATGCAAACAAACCATGAACATCCAGGATAGTTATAATGTTAATCTCAGAGGTATGGCACTAACAGTGGGAGAGACTAAGAACTAGTTCCTATAGAAGGTGGAATTTGAGCTGTCTTGAAGGAAGCCAGGGAAGCTAGGAAGAAGTGAGGCAGAGCATTTCAGGAACTGGAGACAGCCAGTGAAAATGCAGTCAGGAGATGTATTTTCCTTTGCAGGGAACAGGAAGAAGACTAAAGTTGCTGGATAATAGAGTTTATGGAGGGGTATAAAGTATAAGAAGACTGGGGAGGTAGGAATGGGCCAATGTAGAAGGGAAGAGATCTATGGGAGGATTAGGGCTTATATAGACTGGGATGAGGAGGGATCATAGAATGGTAGCCATGGAGGTCAGTTTTCCCCTGGTCAGCTTAAAACTAAATCACAGGGACTCTGAATAAAGGACATTGCAATGGTAGCTATGCCTATGACTGTAACTCAGAGTTGGTTTATCACTCCTTAAGCAAAAGGGTAAAGGGATTGTCTGTTCTTAGCACAGGACCATTGGTTAGATATTAAGGTGCTAAGGGACAGAGAAAAATCTTTGCCCCTTTGAGCATCCTTTCTTCCTAATTGTCCATTTCTTCCCATTCATTGGTTCTATTCTTATGCCCACAAACAAGGTCAGATCACCCTTATTCTTTTTTTTTTTTTTTT
>CM053587.1:231553916-231587908 GCA_028646515.1 Pseudochirops corinnae
GATATGTTGCTGCTGCTACGCCGCCATCTTGGCTCCGGGGGCCCCCCCCCCCCCCCCATCACCCTTA
This sequence comes from Pseudochirops corinnae, assembly GCA_028646515.1. Taxonomy (NCBI): domain Eukaryota; kingdom Metazoa; phylum Chordata; class Mammalia; order Diprotodontia; family Pseudocheiridae; genus Pseudochirops; species Pseudochirops corinnae. Next base: position 231,553,984 of record CM053587.1, read on the forward strand.
TTCTTAAAAACAAAAACAAAAAACCCAAATCTTCACTTGCCCTTTCTTTCTCTTGTTATATATCTCTTTTACAGTCAAACTCCTATGGTGGGGGGAACCTTGTTTACAAATATTGCCTCCACTTCTGTGCCTTCCACTTATTTCTCAGCATCTTGAAGTCTGGCTTCTGACCACACCACTTGACCAAAACTGCTTTCTTCAAGGTCATCAACAATCTCTTAATCACTCTGTTCTAGGCCTTTTGTCTTCACTATCTCTGCTGCTAGCCTCACTGGTTACCATTCAATTGGCTATCTTTTCCGTGTAGATGACTCACCAACCTACATAGTCTTCATTTACCTCCTGAAATCAGGTCCCGTGTCCTTATCTTCATTCTGGACTTCTCTACCTGGATGTTCCATTGGCATCTCAAACTCAACCACAACAGAATTGTTATTTTGCCTTAAATTCACCTCCCTTTTTAACTTTCCTTTTCTTTGAACTTCCATGTCATTTTAAACACCCAGTTTACAAATTTTGTAGTCATCTTTGACTCTTCCCTTTCCCGTAGTCAATCAGTAACAAACATTAATTTAGAATCTACTATTTGTCAAATAACTATGCCAGGTGCTTGGGATACAAAAAACAGAAGCAAAGTAGTTCCTGCCCTCAAGATGCTTACATGTTATTACTCATCTACCATATTCATTCCCTTCCTAAGTCTTGTCAGTTCTAACTCTACAACATCTCTTGCATTTTTCTCCTCTCCACTTATGGTCAGATAGCTCTCATCATCTCTTCCCTGGACAATTTTAAAAGTCTCCTGATTGGTCTCCCTGCCTCAAGTCTCTCTCCTCTTTAAGCTTTCTTCTGCTCAGCTGTTAAATTGATGTTCTCTATTTTATGTATACATTTTATTTCCCCAATTACATGTTAAAATAATTTTTTAAAAATTTTTTTCCAAATTTTGAGTTCCAAATTCTGTCCCTCCCCCCCTTCCTTCTCCTCTCCCTGACACAATAAACAATCAGATATAGATCATATGTGTACATTTTTGATATTCTTTAAAAAAACAGGTCTGACCACATTACTTCACTATTCAAGAAGCTTCAGTGACCCTCTAACACCTGTAGAATAAAATAGACTCTCCTGTTTTGCCTCTAAAGCCCTTTATAATCTGGCTCCAACCTAGCTTTCCAGACTGATTTCATATTACTGGCCTTCACGTTTTATGTTCCAGCCGCATTGGCCTTTCTTGCCATTAAAACATTCCATGTCCCATCTCCATCCTTTCTCACAGGCTGTCTCCCATATCTGGAATGCTTTCTATCTCTAGCTATCTCTTGAAATCCATCATTCATTTCCTTCAAAATTCAGTTCAGGAGGTCCCTCCTACAAGAGGGAGTTCTTGATTTCCTTGTTGGTGTTCTCCTGATGTTATTTTTTGATTTATTTTGTATTTACTTATCTCTGTGCACGTTATCCCTGATAAGATGACAATTTTGTTTATGTCTTTATCTCCAGTGCCTAGCAGAGTGTCCACCACTATTAACTACACATAGGTGAAAGTCTGAAAGACAGTTAACCTGGATCTTAAAGGTTCACTGCCTTGCCTCTTCTGATATGTGTGTTCCGCTAAGAAACCAATGGTCATTTCAAATTAATATTCTTATAATATGTGTGTATGGCACATTTTGAAGGTTCTTTTCAACCATCCTGCCCTTCTTCCCTCACCCTTAGTCCAAAAACCTTCAGGGTGGGAATTTTATCTTTCCTTTCTATTTCAATTATGCTGAATGTTATAGTAACCTGTCCATAACTTGTGAAAAGGACTTATGTCCTCATTGAATAACAATGCTGTGATACAATGTTATTCACAAATATGATCCTCATTCCCTGTCCCACTTTCCTCCATCCCCAGCCAGGTGAACTGATAAGATAAAGTTGACAGAAACTTTGAAACAAAGACAATACAGCCTCTTAAAAAACTGGAACAGCTTTCTTTTTAAATGATAGAACATATTAAAAGCTACACCCGACACTTTTACTTGCTCTTTCTGACACAGGAAATAGCTTTTCCAATCCTTCATCACATACAAGTAAAATATAGGTAAATGGGCAGAGATAAAAAATAAAACATGAAAGAATAAGAGACATTTTGAACAGATGATGCTGGACAGTCTTACTTAGGGAAGCTTTGAGAATTCTTCCATGTTACTGCCCTCATTTCCATTAACCATTTCAAACACACAGCTGTTTCACATGAGTGAATTCAACATTATATGTACATTACCTGGCCTGTGGATGGCTGAGCTGCAATGTTTGGCTTAATAGTTTCTTCATTCTTACTTTCTTCTTTAGGCTTCACCTTGTTGAATTTTGCTTTTAGTGGCTTAAACATCTTCCCTTCCAGATCAGGAAGCCCTTGTTGTTGTTCTTCCTGTATCAGTCTGTAGAGTTGTGAATTCTGTTTTTCTTTCCACCACTAGATAAGCCAATTAGATGCTTAATCAGGATTTTGTTCTGGTTAATTCCTAGAAGCAACTCCCTAGAGAAGCAGGCTTTTCTAAGACATGCTTTGTCAAAGACCTTGATTTTAAGAGCAAGATATTTCTACTTTGATAGTCAGCTATGTTTAGAGATGCAAATTCTATTTTTTAGAAATCTGTGTGAAGGAAATACTTGAGAGACTTAGATATTTAGTTCAAACTAAATTACTCAAGGTAGTAACATTGCCTCAAACTACTTTTGAATATGAATTCACAGTTATGTTTTTAGATCTAATCTTTTATTTAAAAAGACAAAGATATAATGGACAACCATTTAAAGAGCATATAATTGACACATAATAATCTGGGCATGCCATCTTCTAAGGTGATATATTTTCCCAAATGGAATCTTTTTGATTCCAGAGCTTTTGTACAACTTCTGTTATATAATGCTATATGAACTTTAAGACTTTGTTCAGTTAAATTTCATTTTAATTTCCATTTTGGCAGTATTAACAAATATAGCATACATTTGGTTCAAGTGAAAATAGCAAGAGAAGATGGGAAAATCATTCTAAGTGAAACTCTACCCAATATTGTTCTTCACTGAGACTTGGATTTGGGAGTGGGGAACCAAAGCCTGTTTCCCAGGAACCTCATGATGCTGTTTACATTTTTAGTCCGATAACCTAGAACCTAATTCACTGGTATACTGATTTTTCAGTATTGCCATTTTCTTTCATATTCTTTCTTGACTGAGTTCCAGAGCTCTCTGGTTTCAGGTATTATACTTCTCTTACTCCCTTATGTGGATATCTCTAGACTGAGAATTTGGCAAAGGGGATAAAGTTCTGGATTTAGATTCAGGAAGAACTAGGTTCAGATCCCATCTTTTACACTTAGTTTAGGAGAAAAACCTCAATACTTGATTTTTGGCCAATGTGCACCAGAGAAAATTTATTAATTCATAAATATTCTTGTTTGGAAGGAGATACAAACAAGCTAAGTTTCTTGTGCTAATTTAAATTCTCTACTAATAAAGTAATGCCCTTTTTCATTGTCTGGCAATAATGAAGCAAAAGACAAAACCTCACGGCAAGATTAAACAGAGTACAAAGTTTAGATTTAGTGTTCTTTTGATTTACCAAAGAAGACTTAAATAATAATAGTGATGGAGGTGCCAGCCTTGGAGATGGATCCTTCTTTTGCTCAGGTTTAGGGTAAACAAACAGGTCACCTCTCTTGAGTTGGTTTATGATTAACAAATGGCCACTTCTCCAATCAACAAATCATTATTTATCAAATGCCTATTGAATTAGGCACCATGCTAGGTATTATAGATACAGTTAGTAAAAAAAATTGTTTTAAAATATTTACTATCTACCAGGTACTGTACTAAGCACTGGGAATAAAAAAAAAGACAAAATAGTCCCTGCTCTCAAAGGGCTCATAGTCTAATGGGGGAGATAACATGTAAATATTTATGTATATACAATATATATTGATATATAGATATAATGTTTTACATATATATTATACATATGCTACATATGTGTATATATGTGTATTTATATTCACATGCAATAAATGGAAGTAATCTCAGAGGGAAGGTACTATCAGTGGGTATGAACTAGGAAAGAACTCTTATAGAAAGTGGGATTTGAGCTGTGTCTTGAAAGCAATTAGGGAACCTAAGTAGTAGAAGTGAGAAAGGAAAGGCTTTCCAGGCAGGGGGGAAGACATTGAAAAATCATGGAGTTTAGAGATGAAGTGTCAAGTGTAAGGAGTAACAAGAAGATTAATGTTGCTGGATTGTGGAATATATGGAGGAGAATAAAGTGTAAGAATATGGGAAAGGCAGGAAGGAACCAGGCCTTGAGGGGCTTTAAAAGCCAAACAGAAGATTTTATATTTGATCTTGGACGTAAAAGAGAGTGACTGGAGTTTATTGAGTAGGGGGTGGTGAAGTTACATGGTCAGACCTGTGCTTGAAAAACATCACTTTGACAAATGACTGGAGGATGGGCTGGAGTTGAAGCAGGGAGACCAACAAAGTTATTATATTAGTTCAAGCATGAGGTAATGAGGGCCTGTTATATAAGTAGTTATATAAGTGGAGAGAAGGGGATGTATATACTAAGATATTGTGAAAATAGAAACAAGACTTGGCAATAGGTTGAATATGTGGGGTCAATGTGAATATAATGAATGAAACAATCCCTGCCCCCCAAAAACATATTCCAACTGAAGAGAAAATATGTATTTAAATATATGTATAGATATAAACACACACACAGCAAATATAAAAAGAATAAATATAATTAAACACAAAGTAGTGAAATATCAAGTAGTTTGAGAAAGAGGTAAATAACAGTTGAAGGGATCAGGAAAGGTTTTATATAGGAGTTGGTCCTTTAGCATCATTGTAAATAAAAAGAGGGGTCCATGAGTCATAAATTGAGAAGGGAGTTCATTCAAGACATAGAGGATATCTGCTGCAAAGGCACAGAGAAAGTAAATGGTGTATGTGTGTGAAGAACAGAGAAAACCAACTTGGCTGCACACACAGAGTAGAGGAAGGGGAATGAGGAAGGAATGATAGATTGAGATAAGGCTCAATCTAAGTGACATTAAAAGATGAACAGAAGAGTTTATATTTGATTCTAGACACAATAGGAAGCCACTGAAGTTTATTGTGTAGGGGATTGGCATGATCAGATCTTTAGTAAAGAGAAATTACTTTGGCAGTAATGTGGATGGTTTGAAGTGAGGAGAGACTTGTGACAGGCAGAGCAATTAGGAGGCTGTTGTAATAGTCTAGGCAAGAGGTGATCTAAAGTGGTAATTGTATGAGCAGAGGGAAGGAGTCAGATGTGAGAAATATGAAAGTAGAAGAAAGAAGATTTCACAATTGTTTGGATACATGGGTTAGGGGAGAATGAGGTGTCAAAGATAATGCCGAGGGTGTGAACCTGGAAGAATGGAGGAATCATAGTTCCTTCAACAGACTTAGGGAAGATTGAAAGAGGGATGGGTTTAAGGAGAAAGGTAATGAAGTCAGTTTTCAACATGTTGAGTTTGTGATGTCTCTGGGATATTAAATTTGAAATGTCCAATAGGCAATTGGTGATGTAGTCTTGAAATTCAGAGGGAAAGCCTGGGAATGAATAGATAGTTTTAGGAGTCATTAGCATAGAAAGGATAATAAAACCACTCTTATCTGAAGAGGTCATCAAATAAGAGAGTGTAGAGAGAGAATTCTTGATGAACATTCATAATTAGGTGGTAAGATCTGGATGATGGACCAGCAAAGGGGACTAAAAAAGAATAGGCGGATAGGTAGCAGGAGAATGAGGATAGAGAATTTTCATGAAAACCTAGAGAGGAAAGCACATCCAGGAGAGACTGGTAAACAGTGTCAAAAGCAACAGAAAAGTAAATGAAAATGAGAACTGAAAAGAGACAACCGAATCTGATAAGTAAGAGATCCCTTGTAACTTTGAATAGAACAGTTTCAGTTGAATGATGAGGTAGGAAACCACATTGTGAAGACTGAGGAATACTGAGATTGAATGGAAGATTAAAGGTGTCAATGAAGATGACAAATGGTTTTAGGGGTATGAGGCATAGAGAGAGATAGAATGATAGGAGGTAATGGTGAGAGAGTTATGTCCAGTTTTGATTCTTATAACATAACTGATACCTTAGTGATATGTGCTTCTACACTAGCTGTGTGGGCTCTGGGCAAATCAATTAAAGTTTCTGTGATTAGATTTTCTCATTAGCAAAATGTGGGGTTTCATTCAATGGTTTCCATCATCCCTTCCAGCTTGAAATCTATAATTCCCTTATCCAATGACTACATGGCCTCAAGGGTCAGTTCAAGCTCTTTATCTATGATCCTATGAATTTATGACTTTCAAAAGTTACTCTTCATATACTGGTTCATGATGAGGTACATTCCACTCTAGTTCTTGTTGAGGTAAATTCAGAAGCTGGATTTTTTTTTTGGTAATCTTCTTACTTAACAGTGAATTTGCCTCATCTATCTGGCTCTCTTTTCACATGGAACTCTTTCTCCACAAGGTTCCCACACTGCTCATATAATGGCAATTCCCCCCTCCCCCCCAACTATATTGTCTTTCATTCTAGGCCTAGGTCCTCTGGTGGGCCTGCTTCTAGCTTTCTGTGTATTGGCTAAACTAAAATTGGCAAAACGCTGTAGGACTAACGGATGCTTTAGTATCAGGTACTGGCCCTAGTCATTTCCACTTCTCTACCTCATAAGGAGTGTTACGGTATTTTATTTTATAAGTTATGGATTTTTTTTGCTGTCATGTTTTAAACAGGAATTTAAGTACAAATATTTATTGTTATAATTAGCAAATGTCCTTGATCTACATTCTCTGTATTGGTAACTTCACAGACTGCAATGCAAACATGACCCCTAACCCCACAGCATGTTTATATAGCTAGAATATCAACAACAAAGGTAGGTCCATATTTGAGAAGTAATGTGGATGCTAATTCAAATCTTTTAGAAATGAAGAAATGATTTTAAATAATCTTAGATGGTAAACACAGTGGTGGTAAATTCAGCTTTTAAAAAATTTATTATAAAGGAATTTTAGTTCCAGTATCACTTTCCTTTTGTTAATTCTCTCACTTTCCTCAAATCACCTTATATTTTCTTCAGAGCATCATCATAATTTTAGAACTACAGGGGACATTGGAGGCTGTGCACACATTTTAATACTAAGGTTGATTGTAAGATCCTGGAGTGTAGGGACTCTTTCATTTTGTTTTTGTGTTTTCAGGACCTGGCAGAATGAGTTGACCAAAGATAGCATATAATAAATGTTTGTTGAATTTAAATGCATTTGAATGAAATGCTTTTCATTCTTTCTTTATAGATCAATTCCTAAAGCATAATTAAACTTCCTCCATGTCTTGAAATATTTACTTTATTGTCCAATGAGAATACATGTGTTTGTGTACACACATAATCCCATAAATGTACACACACACACATATGTGTAACCATTGTAGGCTCTATATAGTAACATCTATAACATTCATGTGTTATATATGCACATACACATTCATATAAGTACATATATAAATATGTATATTTATTATTCCAGGACTGTAATTTCATTAACATAGAGAACTCTAGGCGAGAAAACCCCTCCTACCAAGGCAGAAGAGATGTTCTGAAGGAGGTTAGATGACTTGCCTAGTCACACAGTTGGTATTTGAGTAGTTGATTATTGGCAAGGAGGCAGATGTAACATATAGTCTTTTCTGGCTAGGGAAAGTGATTGAAGAATCATGGATGGCAGAAGTCTAGAGGGACAGGGAATCTGGGAAATTTTTGCTCTCCATGGAGAATAGAGTTAGAGAAGTCACACTTGTGTGCCACCAACTGAAGGAAGGGCGATACAGCCCCAAACTGAATGTAATTGTGAGCAGTTGGAGCCTTGTCTGGCTCACTAATGCTGAAGGAGTGGTCTGCCTTCACAGAATTTGCTGTTAGTCTGTGTATAACTGTTTGCAGCACTGCAGGACAAGATGAAGCTATTTCCTTTCCACTTCTCTCCTCTACCTGATTGCTGTTCCAGTTTAAATTGCTACCCTGAAGAGTAACCTGCTCACACTTAATTAAACCTTGCTCATTTGCTGTTTGTACTTTTACAATGGGTTTGATTTACTGAGAAATTAATTTTTGTTGGATTTTGAGCCCATGTTTTCTATAAAGGAATGTACTGTACAAGGGAGGGGATGTCAAAAGGGAACCAACAAAATGACCACATCTGGTAGCATATGTGACATTTTATATCACCTCTCCAAAGAAAAGAGGGCAGTGTATTTCCTCATCTTTTCTCCTGGGGCCAAGATTGGTCATAGTTATACAGAATTACCTCTACTTATTGTCTTCTTTTATTTCTCTTCTGAAATTATATTATTTTCTACCACTTTTCCCCCATGCCCATCAAGAATACAATCAAAGATTGGGGATGCTGTGAAATTCCTCTGATTTAAGTCCTGGTAGTTTGGTTATAATTCTTTACAGAAAATATAGAGAATAGGGTCAAAACTTCTTTGCAAAATGACATTGTTGGACTAGGTGACAGCTAAAGTACCTTCAAGCTTTAATATTCTTTTATGCTATTACTCTATGATTCAGTAAACTTAAAATGAATGATTAGTTTACCATAGACTGAACCCAAGATGCTCAGGATTCTGGATTAACCAGAACTAAACTAAATAAAGCTTAAGTAGAATTTTTTGGACATAATTTCTTCAGAGAAAGAAGTAATCACATGAAAACAAGCTGATGTTGACCTTGAGGCCCTGTAATATTTTGACATCATTGAAGAAAAGGCCATTATGTTAATTTACTATCTTTAGTAAGGCAGGAAAGCATATTAGTACATTTTACAAAGATTTGCAATAAGAAGGGTTGGAGTAGCATATAATTTTCTGATAAACCCCTGAGTTAGTCAGAAAATGTTGTTAAACAAAATATATGGGTTTTTTTTTTTCTGAGAATCTTGTTAATCAAGTTTTGGGAAATGGTAAAAGTAAATAAATACAAAACACAGAAGATATTGTTATGTTGAATTACAATAGACTATATCATTGTCATTATTGTCTGGATTGTGATTTCTTTGTTAAAAGGAACTCTCTGCTAAGACAACTGCTTCTACCAATGTAGATCTGCAGTTGTTCTCTAATTTATAGTTTTAGTTAGTAGGAGGCATTGAAAGGTTAAATAACTTTCCCTCGTTTACTCAAATAGTAGGTATCAGGGGAAAATCTTTCTGATAACAAAGCCTCTATCTACGCTATGTCCTCTATCCATGATGTCCTGATGCCTTTATATCATTCTCATTTTTTAGTGTTGACTTCAAATCTTTCAAGTTTTAAATATTCAATATTGTTTGTGTAAGAAACATAAGGTGCATAAAAATGAATTGCTAAAAAAATCCTTCAGAATATATATATTTTTCTTGAGTTCAGTAATTTGAATACTTAATGAATTTATAAAATTGCTACTTTTTCCACCATGGAATATGTAAAACTCTGTTTAGAAATATTTACCAGTATGATTTTGTGGATTACAAATTTAGACCTATTTAAATTTTTTTTTAGTCACTTGCAGGTGTAATGATAATGAGATGTTGCATTTTTTTTTTCAGGTGACTAAGCTGATGTGAAGTTCTGTAACTAACATGTTTTTTAATATATTTCAGTAAGTAGAAATGATTTCAGTTTCTTTGATTATAATATTTGCATTGCTTTTAATTTATAATTAAAATGCATGAAGAGGATAACACATATTAAGGATGAAAATGCCTTCAGGAAGTTGCTAATAACTATTGGCATCTGTGACTAATGAATGCTATATTGGCTTAGGCTGTGACTAATGGAATAAGTGCTTTGAAAAAAAACTCTTGTATGTTATTATTTTATAAACAGCAATCAGGCCATGATGGATTTGTTATGTGAATTCAAATGGGATAACTGTTTGACCTTTACTTATTCTTTGCCACACCACAAAGTTGATTAACCTGCTTCCTTATTTGATTCCCTTCATGTACAATGTCTCTTAGTTTTAAAAAATCATTTATTGAACATTCTGAAAGCAGCTCCATTAATTGAACATCATGATCAACTGTTAAGTAAGAAGAATAATAGTGTGGCTGGCAAAGAAGATAGTCTATAACCAATTAGCTTCTTAGCTAAGGTACATTTAATCAGTGTGTTTAACAGAACTATATGCTAACTTTGTCAATAGTAAAAACACAAGTGATTTGTAAAATTATTCTATGTTTTTCTTAGGTATAACAAATACACATTAACTTTGAGAAAAATGAATTTCCCAACCAATTACTTGACTTTCTAGTTCTTTGTTAAGGTAGGACTCTTCCAACAATGTGGAGGGTATACTGTCCTATGCTTCAGTATTTATCATGAGAGGGTATAGCTGTAAAATATTCTCACTAAATCTTGATCCAATACTAGAAAGTTACACACCCCAAATTTTCATTTCTTCTATCTTTGGAAAGATGAAGTTATTAAGACAAGTTACAAATTTATCACCTGCTCTGCTTTTGGCAGAAAAAGAGCACTGTATGCTCATAGCCCTATGACATTGTATTTTCATAACAAGTTCATGATCTATATTTTCATCTAATTCCTCCTTCTGTCCTGATGGTCTTTAGTATAAAATCCCTTTGAATTTTGACCTTTTTTGATCCTCACCCAAGTGTTTTTCTCTATGTTTATTCCTCTCAAGTTCCTGGAGCTCCTAAAGCATAAAATATTTTCAAGGAAGTGGGGAGGAGCTACTCTAGTTGTGGCATAAAACAAATAAAGGAAAGTTATATGACATGTGGCTGGAAAGATGGTATAATAGTCACGTTATCTTGTTATATCAATTTGAATGGGATAATTGAGTTTTACTCATTCTTTTACTTTCCCTACTCTACAAAATAATGCTTATTTGATTCCTCTTCGTGTCCAATTCTTCTTTGCTTTTAAAAAATCATCCATTGAACATTCTGAAAGCACTTCCATCAAATGGACATTGTAATCAACTGGTGAGCAAGAAGATGAATAGTGTGGCTATTCTGTAGATAGAGTCATAGAATTCCTGAGTTGGAAGGGATCTTAATTGTCACCTAGTCCCCCAAATAATTCATACTACAATATCCCAAGTGGTCATCCATCTTCTGTTTGCAGACCTCTACTAAGGGGGAACTCCATTTACTACTTTATGAAACAACTTTTCACTTTTGTATAGTTCCAGAATTTGCTCTGATATTAACCCTAAATTTGTCTCTCTATAGATCCCACCCATTGTTCAGAATTCTGTTTATTATATTAGAGTCCTGATTCCTATTGACTTTGAAATTTACCAAAATGTTTATGTATTTTTAAAACTGTTGTTTTCCCACACTCTCTCCATCTCATACCTAGGGACTTGATTTTTTTGAACCCAAGTTTAGTATTTTGCATTTATCCCTTTTATATGTTATCTTACTCAATTCAGACCATAGTTCTACCCTGTCATGAGCTCTTTTCATTTGGACTCAATTTCTAAATGCCTTATGTTTGTGTCCTTTGAAAATTCAATAAGCATACCAACTATGACTTTTCTTAAGGCATTTGTAAAAAGATTAAATAACACAGGGCCCAGGTCCCTGGGATATTGCACTGGAAATCCAAGTTGACATAGAACCATTTTTACTTAGGGCATTCAATCATTTTCTAAGCCATCTAACTAAACTGTTATGTCCAGTTTCATGTCTCTGTAGCACAAGGTATTTTATCAAAATATCTGTTAAAATCTATATCTTTTTTTTCTTCACTATTTTTTGGGTCTCCTTTAGCAAGCTGCTGACTTTTTTTTTTCATGATTTTCTTGCATCACTCATTTCTCTTCCCACTTTTTCCTCTACTTCTCTTACTTGATTTTCAAAATTCTTTTTGAGTTCTTCCACGACCTGAGAACAATTCATATTTTTCTTGGAGGTTCTGGATATAGGGGCTTTGACTTTGTTGTCTACTTCTGGTTGTATGTTTTGATCTTCCTTGTCACCAAAGTAAGATTCTATAGTCTTGATTTTTCTTCCCACTGTTAGCTCATTTTCCCAACCAATTACTTGACTTTCTAGCTCTTTGTTAAGGTAGGACTCTTCTAACAATGTGGAGGGTATACTGTCCTATGCTTCAGGGATTTTGTGCAGTTTTTTTCAGAGATTCTTCTAGGGGCTGTGATGTTAATGGGATTTAAGATCTTCCTCACCCATTAATAGGCCTCATGTGGAGCCCATTAAGGGAAGTTTGCTAAGGGGAGTCTTGGTTGTAGGAAGGCTTTCACACCTTCTGTTAATTTCTAATTAGGTACTCAGTCACAAGGGTTGTGATACCCTCTGGCTCTAAAAAAGAATATGTGCGTGTGTGTGTGTGTGTGTGTGTGTGTGTGTGTGTGTGTGTGTGTGTGTGTGTGTGTGTGTGTGTATTTATATATGTATATACTCTGAGATTAGCATTTTGCTTTGGGGTTCACTGATTGGAAGAGTGTCCTTGTGATTTGACCAGATGAGACTCTAGGTAGCTATTAAGGAACCCTCTGACTTTGAAAAACCCAGATATTGGTGCTTCTCTCTCAGGGAACTATGTATGTATTGCCTTCGTCAGACAGTTGGATCTGTCTGTTGATCTATGCTGATTTCTTAGACAGTTAGAAGCCCTGTCTTTTGGTCTTTCTTTCTCTGCATGTATTTTCTCTATTTTTTTTTTTTAATTTTCTCTGAAGTTCAGGGTGCTGATTTTTCCCCTGAACTAATGAATGTAATTAAAAGCTGTTGTAATGTAATTACAACATGTAATTAAAGCTGTTGACCCATCGAGCAGCTATCTTTCCTAGTAAAGCAGATATAAGAACCTGTGTTAGCAGCCATCCTGGGTATGCCAGTGTGGTTGCTGCTACAGCGATCTGTAAATTTTCAGTTCTTCCAGGGTGGTATGATCAAAGGAGAGGTGTTTACTCCTCTCCTGGCCTGTGCTCTGGTCTGTGAGCAACCACAAGCCCTCTTTTCTGCCTTGGAACTGTGTGGTTAATGGCCTCTCTACCACCATAAGCTCTGCCATGCCTGTGTTCCTCCTTGCCCCAGGACTGCCACCTAGGACTGTGACTCAGATCCAAGCATGAGCAAAGCAAGAGAATCTTGCCTCAGTGCTAGCCAAGAGATTCTTGCAATCCCTCTCTGATCAGTTTCTCAATCCCCCCACTGTCTGTAGGCTCAGAGCTCTGGAAACAGCCATTGCTGCTGCTGTGACCTCTGCTGCTGCTGCTGTGGCAGTCACCCTGGGGCTGGGACCAGGCTACCCTCCTCTCTCACTTAGGTAAAACAGACCTTTCCTACTGACCTGAGTTGTCTTTGGTGTTTGTGGGTTGAGATGTCTGGAAATTGCCACAGCTGCTAGTGACTCAGTCCCCTGATGTCTACTATAGACTGACTGTGCCAGTGCAGCCCATGCTAGACTGTGTTACTCTCCCATCCTGGTGCAATAGACCTTTCCTATTGACCTTCTAGGTTGTCTTGGGCTGGAAATTTGTTTCACTCTGTCATTTTGTGGGTTCTGTAGCTCTAGAATTTTAGTTAATTTTTTTTACAGGCATTTGGAGGGGTTTAGGAGAGAGCTCAAGCAAGTCCCTGCTTTTACTCCGCTATCTTGGTTCTGCCTATCTGTTAAAATCTTTATCAAAAAAATTCTTCTTATCTGTCAATTTAGAAACCTTACCAAGAAAAAAATTTGACAATTCTGGCTTGTTTTTGTGGAAGCCAATTATTACAAGTTCCTTTTCTAGCTATTCTTTAATTCTAATTTGAAAATTGATATTTTCATATTGCCTTAATTTACTTTTCTCTCTTTTTCTTAAGTTTTATTGATGTCTTTTAGCAAAAATTTACATATTATGTCCACTCTGTAAGAGGGACTTCTAACAAAGTAAAACCAATATTTAAGTGGCCTTGTCTAAAAGTGCATGCAACATTCAACATCCCACCCAACTCTCTAAAACAGAAAATCAACAGAAATCTTTTTCTTCTCCCTTACATCCTCTACCCCATTGAAAAAAGAAAATAAGAAAAATGAATTCCTTGTAACAAATATGCATCATCAAGCAAAAAAAAAAAATTCCTTCAATGACAAATACACACAAACACACATGCACACACATGCACACACAGACATGCAGGCATGCACACGTGCACACACACAAACATACACACACACACACACACACACACACACACCCCTTAAATCTGTCACCTCTCTTGTAATGTTTCATCATTGATCTTCTGGAATACTGGATAGTCTCTGTATTGATCATAGATTGTACAGCTTTCAAAGATTTTTTTAAAAGTGTTATGCAAATTGTTGGTTCTGCTCATTTTATTTTTCAGTTTATAAAAATTTTTAAAATGATTCATTTTTATAATATTGCTGTTACAGTATGAAATATTTTAGTTTTGCTTCCTTCACTGTATCAGTTCATATAAATCTTTCCTTGTGTTTTTGAAATAATTTATTTCCTCATTTATTACAGTACAACAGTATTCTATCACATTGATATCAGGTATTTTCTCCATTGATGGGTTTCCCCTTAGTTCCCAGTTTTTTTTGACTGTTATAATATATAAGACCCTTTTCTCTTTCTTTGATCTCTTTTGGGTATAGGATTAGCAGCTATATAGCTGGGTCAGAGGGCACACTGTATTTAATAACTCTTTGTGTATCAATTCTATAGCAATTCCAAATTGTTTTCCAGAGTGGTTGTACCACAACAATGTCACCAAACTTTTTTTTCCCTACAGCTCCTTCAATATTTATTATTTTTACTTTTAAAAAAATCTTTGCTATCTAATGAGTGTGAGGTAGAATCTTAGAATTGCTTTTATTTGCATTTGTCTAATTTTTGGTGGTTTGGATTTTTTTTTCATATGGCTATAGATAACATGGGTTTTTTCCTTGAACTTCCTTTTTTTTTTTTTTTTATCTTAGGCCTTTTACGAATTGGAAGATAACCTTTATTCTTATAAATTTGAGTCAATTCCATGTATATCTTAGAAATGAAATCTTTATTAGAAAAACTTGCTGAAAATAAGTTGTTTCCCTTTTAATCTTAGTTTTATTGGATTTATTTGTGCAAAAACATTATAATTTTATGTAATCAAAATTAGCTACTTTATCTTCTTTGATTTTCTCTACCCCTTGTTTAGTTACTTTTCTCTTTTTCCGTGGGTATGATACATAATTTTTTCCCCTTATTCCTCTAATTTGTTTATCATGTAACCTTTTGTCTAGGTCATGTACTCATTTAGAGCTTCTCTTGAATAGTATGAAATATTGATCTAAATATAATTTCTTCCATACTTATTTTCAATTTTTTTCAGTAATTTTTATCAAATAGCGAATTCTTGTCCCAGTAGTGGGAGGTCTTTGTGTTTATCAAATACTAAGGTACTAGATACATTTACTTTCATATGCTGTGTGCTCAATCTGTTCCACTTTGTGATTTCTCTATTTTTAAACCAGTATCAAATTGTTTTGAGAATTACTGCTTTGTTATATAGTTTGAGATGTGGCATTTTGGCCTACTTTATTTCCATTTCTTTTTATCGTTTCACTTGGGATTCTTGATTTTTTTTCCTCCACATAAATTTTTTTTTCTAGTTTTTAAAATATCCTTTGGAAATTTGCTTGATATGGCACTCAATAAATACATATAATGTTGTCATTTTTACTTCTTTACAACAAACCATCCTTTGAACCAAAGAAGAAATTTGAAAAAATGCACTTCAGCAAAACTAAGCACATAAAAAATTATTAACAGTATATACATCATTTTAGACCCCTAGTCTCCCACCTCTGCAAAGAAAGGAGGTATGTGCAGTTTTGTTTTTCATTTCTTCCCTGGGGCCAATTTTATCCATCACTTTAGTAGTTCTAGAATCTAGAATTTTTTTTTTTATTTTGAAGTCAGGTTCGCTGTTTTCTAGTTCATGAGATTAATTTCCTTTCCTTTTTTTGGGGGGGAACAGAGGATTTCATACAACATCTTCCCTTCTTTCATCCCATGGTTCATCTCTCAATCTCTATCATCTTTCAGATAGTGCTGATAGTGACTTAGTAATCAAATGTCAGTTCTTTTAGAGCTGAAAGATACCATTCTTTGGGACAGGTGATGGGAAGGGCTTCAGTAAGATTGGAAAAATATTTCTTATTTCTTCTTTATCAAATCTCTGTTGGCCATTTTGCTCTGTCCTTAGTCTGAAAGTCATTCTTTTTGGTAGAAATCAGAAGGAAAATAAGGATTCAATTTCTTGACCTTCTTGTTATCAGTTACTATCACCCCATCCATGAGGAGCTGCTAATACAGTCCTTTTTTGGTTCTTTTTTTTTTTTTATCTTCCATCTACTCCATATACCAAAAACATCTCCCTTTGTAATTTTTAGGGGCTTTTTTTTGCCAGTTTCAGAACATTCTTAGCGTTAATACTTTTGATATTATTTTTATGATACCATGTGATACAGGATTGTATTAATCCTCTCTTACTTGCCCTTGCTTCCATCATTCATATAAAAGCATTTAAAAAAATCTAAGTTGGTTAGTGTCTTATCTGTGTACATATGACAGTCTCTTAAGGTTCTTCCAACCTGGGTCAGCATGTAGATCTGGTCCTTTGGGCCTGTACCTTTGTATCTTAGACCTCCAAAATTCATACCCCTAATTCTTGGGAATTTATCTTTGTAACACTAACTAGCAGATATTACCACTGCAACCCTTTTGTTCAGGGCCCTAAACACAGGCTCTAAACTACAGAATCAGAGCTCCTAACTAAGTTTGACCAAAGCCATGGCAATAAAGGTGAAGGTTCAAACCCCTAAGATGAGGTTTATTTGGACACACTGACCAGCAGGAAAATGCACTAGGATCAGACCAACAGATCTATCTAGCCCTGGGACTGATTCAGAAGGCTAGTCTATATAAAACTCTAGTCACCTGGTTGAGGAAAATTTGTAAATCCAAAACAGTATTGAGAAAAGAATAGACCACCTGGAACTGTCAGAGAGATGATAACCTACTGTGTGGTGAAAAGTATACCAAACCAATCTGTCCTGTAAGATATGCCAAAGAAAATACCATTAAATAAAACTGAAAATCAGTTTTAAAAAGGTCAGATTTATTGAGGGACTTTTATGTGAGCATAAGGAGTACATATTTCATTTCACAGGCAACAGGGGCACTGAAATGCTGAACAGGTGAATGCTAAGTCCTATACAGCAGAAAGATTAATTTGGCAATATTGTGAAGGATGAATTGGAGAAGTGAAAGAGAAGAGATGGGGAGACAAGTTAGGAAGTTTTTCCTTAATAATAAATAATGAGGTCTAGAACTAGAGTGACAGCATTAGGAGAGGATAGAGGGTGGAAGTAAGAAAAAATTCAGAGACTGAAGAAGACTCAGAAGACTTTGACTACAACCTATGATTCAGGGTAATTTGGTGGAACAAAAGTTAAGATTACTGAGAAAGGTACCAGATCACAACTTCTGGAAAAACAGTGATGCTAACATAGTATTAATACTCCTTTTTTTTTTTTTTTTTTTTTTTTGCCTTTTTTGGAGAGGAGAAAGCAGGGCAATTGGGGTTAAGTGACTTCCCCAAGGTCACACAGCTAGTAAGTGTGTCAAGTGTCTGACGTTGAATTTGAACTCAGGTCCTTCTGACTCCAGGGCTGGTGCTCTAGATGCCCCCAGCACTTTTTGATTCTAATAAATATACAGGTAACTATCAAAAAAGGTTAATCCATGTAAATAAATTTAACTTTTAAATTGTTATGTTTTTGATAAGATGGAAAATTTGTGAAAAATTATTTTAAAATAATACAGTTTTAAAACTATTGCTGCCATTTATTTTGTGTAAAATTCTTTATAAAGTTCTTTTTTAAAATATAGAAACATTGTAAAATAATGAACTAAATAGTCATTTCATGATGATAGTCTATCTGATGTACAAAACTTCACTAAGTTACACTAAAATATTCCTAACATAGCTCTTTGAAAAAATTATTGATTTGGGGGGAAATTATAAGGAATTTTTTGGCAGTTATTTAAGAGAAATAAAACTTCCAATGAAAGTCATGGAAATAAATGTGATTTTTCTCCCCAAGCTCCTTTTCCCTCTGCTACAACCCATAATCTAAAGGCCTTCAAATATGCACCTTGATCAACTCTAAAGGGCTAAACTTATATGCTGATAGTCAGTTTTTAAAAACAGTCTAGAAAAATAGATTCAACCACAATTCGACCCACAGTCTTATTTTATTGTTAGTCTGCTTCATTTCACCATAGCTTCCTGTTCTACAATAAAGATTGAAAATTACAACTTTCTGCTCTAATAGTTTCACTATCTCTAGATTTATTTTATGCCGCTCAACTCCCTTAACTCTTTTTAGGTGTATAGCTTGGGCATTTTATGATATAGAACATTAAAATTAAGCCACTTTTTCAAATGGGGAGAAATTTTGAGTCTTTATTGCATTTATTTTGAGCACCCTTTTTATGACAGTGGATGGAAGAATTTGGAACAGGGAAAGGGATTATTATCAGATACACAAGAATAAGGTGAGCGTACCTTATTAAAGGCCTACGATTTGCCCTCAGTCTGTCTCTTGATGAATGAAATCACTTTGATTGGACCATGCTCATAGTATGATCAAAGAAATAAAAACAATAAACAGTCATACAATGGAAATTATTTATATGACCATACAAAGTTTTTTGCAATGATTTTTTTTGGAAGATCTTGATATTTCAGAGAGTTCATGGTCATATTGGAGAGTGTTAGACAGAGACCGAGATAGAGATAGACAAATGTGGCAGATAAGAGAAAAACCATTGAACTGGGGGTCAAAAGAAACCTAGGGTACAAATACCAACTCCAAGACTTACTAGATGTATGATCATAGGCAAGTCTCTTCATCAGTATATTACTACCAGATACTATTGATAGGTACATTATGGGAACTTCCTGGTCTTCTGGGTAGAAGTTCTTTGCTCTCTATAGACCTTGGAATGTCAGTGACCTTCTGTCCCTCAGTCTTCTCTATGGGTCACAGGACATAGGACAACTTCTTATTCAGGGTTATTTGGAGTTGTAGATATATCCTAAGTTAGAATCTAGCTTTGAACCTTCTACCAATTGGCAAAATCCCATTTCCTCCTCCAAATTTGTAATATTGCAGTAAATCTAATTTGTAATCTTGGCAAACATAAGAATTTGTAACTGACACTGGACTTCTGTCACTATGCTAGCTTTATTATTAGCAATGCTTCCTAAGCTCCACTTTTGACTATTCTCCAGGATATCTGACTCTAGATCGTTGGCCACATCATAGTAGTTCTTGGTGATGTTAAGATCTTTCTTGCATAGTTCTTTTGGGTATCCTTACCACCTCTTAATCTCTTCTGCTTTTGTTAAGTCCCTACCACTTTGTATTTTATCAAGCCCATTTTTGCATGAAAAATTTCCCTTGATATCTCTAATTTTCTTGAAGAGATCTCATCTTTCTTATTTTATTGTTTTCTTCTATTTCTTTGCATTGCTCAAAACCTTTTTATATCTTCTTGCTATTTTCTAGAATTCTGCATTCCATTGGATCTATATTTCCCTTTCTCTTTTCCCTTTTCTTTTTTTCCTCAGCTATTTGTAAAACCTCATCAGACAACCATTTTACTTTCTTGCTTTTCTTTTTCTTTGGAATGTTTTTTGTTGATACTTCCTGTACAATATTGTGAACCTTTCTGTCCATAGTTTTTCAGGCACTCTTATCTACCAGATCTAATACCTTAAATCTATTCATCATCTTCACTTCATATTTATAAGGGGTATTATTTAGGTCATACCTATACAGCCTGATGATTTTCCCTACTTTCTTTAAGTCTGAATTTTTCAATAAGAAGCTCATGATCTGAGCAAAATTCGCTCCAGGTCTCATTTGTACTGATTATATAGAGCTTCTCCACGTTTGGCGGCAAAGCATATAATCAATCTGATTTCTATATCGACCATCTGGTGATATCCATGTTAGTTGCCTTTTGGGTTGTTGAAAAAGAGTGTTTGCTATTATCATTGAGTTATCTTGACAAAACTATTGGAATTTGCTCAATTTCAATTATCTCTTGATTTCCTATTTTAGCGTTCCAATCTCCTACAATGAATGTGACATCTTTTTTGGTGTTATTTCTAGAAGATGCAGGTCTTCATACAGGTAGGCTTTCACCTTTGGGTTCTTCAGCATCAGTGGTTGGAGCATAGCCTTGTATTACTGTGATGTTTAACAGTTTTCCTTGGATTTGGACAGATATCATTGCCATTTTTGAGATCATACCCCAGTACTACTTTTCTCACTGTTTTATTGACTGTGAGGGCTACTCCATTTCTTCTAAGGGACTCTTGCCCAAAGCAGCATATGTAGTGATCACCTGAATTAAATTCACCATTGAAGTCATACTGTTTCGGTTAATAAAAATTAAAATGTAAAAAAATAGAGAAGCATCTGATTATCAAAAGTCTATAATGTAATAAACCAGGGATTAAGAAAATGATTCAAGAAAGTTAGGTATTAGCCACATTAATTGTTTTCCAAACACATAAAATATAGTATTTAGATGCTGTAGAAGAGGTGATAATTTCTTAACTGTATTTGTGCTTTAAAGGCTATTAGGACAACATAGGGTCAGACTTCTTCCATCCTTTATCAAGGGCAATGCTGAGATTTTCTCCTTTTTTGCAGCTTATTAATAACTCTAATAAATAATTATAAATATTACATGATAAATGATAAAATAACATGTTATATTTACTTTGTCACGCATTATTATTATTTTTTTTTGGAGGGGGGAGGGCAGGGCAATTGGGGTTAAGTGACTTGCCCAAGGTCACATAGCTAGTAAGTGTTAAGTGTCTGAGGCTGGATTTGAACTCAGGTCCTCCTGATTCCAGGACTGGTACTCTATCCATTGCGCCAACTAGCCATACCCATCATGTATTATTGGAGGAGATAACCTCTTCCCTTTGTACTGGATGAAAAGAGATTTGGTCATGCTGTAAATGATAAGTTTGCATGTATGGGCATGCATGCATACACACGTGTGTGTGTGTAGTATATCCATATAAGTGTGTTTATGTGAGGTCTTTCTCTGACCAGAGGTAGCAACTATAGACTGCCCTGTGGATACAGGTAGGGAAGGAAAACTGAGATGAATAGAGGAAACTGGTAAGACTCCTGTTGTCTACATGGGGCCAGTTATACCTGTTCTTCATGTAACATTTTCCTTGGAATCCATTAATGCACAAGCAACTAAAGTCTTTTTTTTACATTAATTAATCAACAGGTATTTATTATGTTCTATTTAGACATTGTGCTCAGTGTTGGGGTTGCTAAGACAAAGACAAAATCAAAGTAGTCTCTGCTGTCAAGGAGCAAACTGGAGGAATGACATAAATACACACAGAGTAAATGCTAGGTAATTTAATGGTGGGGGGATTCACTAGCATCTGGAAGGGGGACAGAAAAGGCCTCATGTAGGAGGTGGTACTTGAACTGAGTCTTGAAGCTAGAGATTCTAAGAGGCAGAGCTGAGGAGTGTATTCATGTATAAGAGAGACAACCTATGCTAAGGCATGATATTGCAAGAAGGAAGTGCTGTGTGTGAGGACTTCCAAGTAGGTCAGTTTGACAGGACTGTAAATTTGTGTATGAAGGGGAGTAATGTTTAGTATATCTGGAAAGCTAGACTAGATGCAGATTGTGAAGGATTTTAGTGGTAAACAGACGAGTTGAAATACGAGGGAATCACTAGAGCATGTGGATTGGGGAATGACGGTTAGACTTGGGCTTTAGGGATAGCACTTTGGCAGCTGCATGGAGGATGAAGTGAAGAAGATAGGAGAGAGGAGGGAGAACAATTAGGAAGCCATTTCAATAGTCTAAGCAATAGATGATGATGGCCTGAACTAGCATGGTGGTCATGTGAGTGGGAAAAGGGGAGAGATGCTGAGATGCTGAGGCAGAATCAACAGGACTTAATGAGTGGATATATGAGTTGAGGAGAGTGAGGAACCAAACAATCAGTAAGAATTTATTTAACTCTTATTACTTATTTGGCATTGGAGATACAAAGACAAAACTGATATGGTTGCTGCTTTCAAAGAGTTTACATTCTGGATACAAAGTAAATAGAAGGCAATTTTGAGGAGCAGCACACTAGCAGCTTTGGGGCTGGATAGAGGAACAGAGTGCATTAGAAAGATCTCATGTCCTCGTAGGGAAGATAGCATTTGTGATGAATTTTGAAGGAGACAAGCAATTCTGATAGGCAGAAGAGAGTATATTGCAGGCAGAGGGATAACCAATTTAAAAGTTAAAAGAGGGCAGAGTGCCACATATGAAGACTGGCAAGATCAGTTAGACTTGACTGCAGAATTTAGGAAGGGAACTAGGATTTGACAAGTTAGGAAAGATAGGTTTGAGTCTGATTGTGAAGGGCTTTAAAAGTCAAATTCAAGGAGCCATTGGAGCTTGTTAATTAGGGAAACAACATGATCAGACTTGTGTTATAGAAAATCTCTTGAGTAGTTGTGTGCAGAATTAGAGTGGAGGAGAAACTTGATGCAAGGAAATCAATTAGGAAGCTATTGCAAAAGACGAGATGAGAGGTGATAAGGCCCTTAACTAAGGTGTTGGTTTTATAAGTAAAGAGAAGGGAATAGATGTGAGAATGTGAGATTTGTTGTAGAGGTAGTCTATGACAATTTTCCTCTTTTCTTTGATACTCTCTTCTTTTTAGGTTTTTGTGACACAATTCTATGCCTGTTCTCTTTCTACTTGTTTAACTATTCCTTCTCAGTCTCTTTTGCTATTTTTGTATCCAGGTCAAGCTTGTCATCCATGGATGGGTTCCAGGCTCTGTTCTGGAACCTCTTCTCCTATACTATTTTGCTTGGTGATTTCATTACCTTCAATTATTTTCCCTATCTGTGCTGATGGTTCTCTAATCTATTTTTCCAGCCCTAATCTCTTGGCTGATCTCTGGTCTCCCATCTCCCGCTTGTTGGACTTCTCAAACTCAATGTCCCATAAACACCTTAAAACCCAGTATATCCAAAACTGTATTCATATTTCCTCCTAGACTCCTTCCTAATTTCTTTATGACTGTGAATACCACTGTCCTGCTAAGCACCCAGGCTCCTTATGTAGGTGTCATTCTGAGCTCCTCACCCTCTCTCACTCCCATATCCAATTAGCTGTTAAGGTCTGTCATTTCTACCTTCACAAAAATCTCTCTTATATACCCCTTCTCTCCTCCATACTACTATAACGTTGGGCCAGGTTTCCATCACCTCACACCTGAACATAGTTGTTTGTATGTTGTCTCTCTCATTATTAGACAGAAAGCTCCTTGAGAGCAAGAGATGTCTTTTAACATTCCTTGTATCTCCCAGTGATCAACTAAATGCCTTGCACATGATAAACACAATAAACGTTTGTTGACTGACAAAGATAGAGACATTTGCCAAGTGATTGGCATATGTGGGGTAACCTAGAGTGAGGAGCTAAATATAATACTCAGATTGCAAAACTGTGATGCAAAGGATGATCTGCCATTAAAAGACAGAGTAAAGTATGGAAGAAGGTTGATGTTTTTGGAGAAAAGATAATGAGTTCTATTTTGGACATGCTGAATTTGAGGTGTCTATTAGTCATTCAGTTTGCCATGTTCAGTAGATGGTTGGAGGTGCACAAATGGATTTCAGGGGGGAGACTAAGGATGTCTAGGTAGATTTGGGAGTAATCTGTATAGGGATGATAGTCCCTGTAGTCATGGGATAGTCATGGGAACTGATAGGTCTCCAAGTTAGGGAGTATAGAGGGAGAGGGTTCAAGAGCAAGACTATACTTCCACAATAAGGGACATGATATAGATACTGAATTCCACAAAGGAGACTGAGAAAGAGCAATCAGAGAGGTAGGCAAAGAATCAGAGAAAATAAGGTCATTAAAACACAGAGAAGAGTAAATAATCAGGAAGAGAGGGTGGTCACTTGTGTGAAATGTGGGAGAGGTCAGTGAGGATGAGGACTGAGAAGAAACTATCAGATTTGGGAACTGATTTCATTGGCAAGTTTGGAGGGTGCAATTTCAGTTAAGCAATGAGATATTTTAGAGGACTGCAAAGAGAGTGAAAAGAGAGGCAGTGGATGCAATGAATGTAGATGTCTTTCTTCCTAGGAGTTTGACTGAAAAATCGAGGAGAGATATAGGATGATAGCTTGGGGGATTGATGAGCTCTAATGTGGTTTTTTTTTTAAGTATAGGAAAAGCTCAAATTTATTTGTAGGCAGTAAGGAGGAACAGCAGATTGACATTAAAGATTAGATATAAATGAAATGATTGTGTATGGACAGTCTTCTAGAGAAGACATGACAGGTGGGATGACAGGTGGGATCAAAGACGTATGTAGTGATTTCTTGGCTTCTGAAGGGGTGGGAGATGAAAGAGAATTTGTAATTGAAAATAAATGTAAAATAAGAGATATATATATGTCTGTCTGTCTGTCTGTCTATCTATCTATCTATCTGTAGAGATGTTGAGTTTGAGATGCTTATGGGACATCTGGTTCAAAATGTCCAATAGACAGTTGGCGATGTGTGATTAGACCTCAGAATAAAACTTGGGTAGATGATAATAGATCTGAGAATCATCTCTATGGGAATGATAATTGAATCCAAGGAAACAGATCAAAATATCAACTGAGAGAGGATGGATAGAGAAGAGAAGAAAGCCTAGGACAAAAGCTTGGGTTATAGCTACAGGTAGTGTATGAGACATGGATCATACTGGTCATGCTGGTAGGATAATGAAGAGAGGACAGTGTCCCAACAAACTTTTAACAGAGAGAGTATCAAGGAGGAAAGCTAAATGTTGCAGAGAGGTAAAAAAAAAATTGAGTTCTGAGGGAAGACCATTGTCTTTCACAATTAAGAGGTAATTTTGGAGAAAATTCATTTGAATCCTGGATTTACAAGCCAGGATGAAAGGGGTTGAGAAGAGAGTGAAAAGAGAAGTACAGACACCAAGAACAGACAGGTTTTTCTAGGAGTTTGACTGTGAAAGGCTGGAAAGATATAGGACAACGGCCTGTAAGGTGAAGTGAGAGTTTTTCTGAGGAAGGGAAAGATCTGGATGTGCTTATGCCTTAAAATGAAAGAACCAGTAGATAAGGAGAGATTGAAGATTACGTATAGAAGAGATGATTAAGTGGATGATCTGTTCGAGAGGGTGAGAGTGGATGATAACAAGGGCTCTATAGAGTGATTGACCTTAGTGAGGAGAAGGGCCATGCTTTCATGAAAGACTGGAGGAA
Source organism: Pseudochirops corinnae (assembly GCA_028646515.1). Taxonomy (NCBI): domain Eukaryota; kingdom Metazoa; phylum Chordata; class Mammalia; order Diprotodontia; family Pseudocheiridae; genus Pseudochirops; species Pseudochirops corinnae. The sequence goes on from CM053587.1 coordinate 231,579,460, forward strand.
AGAATGGAGGGTGGATGCCAAGGATTTTTGAGATGTAGAGAGGAGAAAAGAGGAAAAAATTGTGCTTATAATTGTGTTGTCAAAGTGGCCCTAATCCCCCAGTTTCAGAATGGACTCTTGGGATTATATACTGAGACACGAATGCTGAATTTATGCAGATACTTAAATGGATCTGTGATTTCATTGATTTAAGAGTTCCTTTAAAAAATGTCAACCCATCTATAGCTACCCATTGTGTGTCACTTTCATCTATGTTTTCCCAAAAGTTTGCCACAGGGGATCTGCCTAATGTATTCCTCACTTTCTCCTGACATCATTAGGGTACCAGTAGAGTGCTCTGGCTATTTGGATCATCCCTTGGCCTGGCTATCTGACCAATTCTTCTTTTTTCATATTATCCAATTCCTTGATGACATCTTTTATTTATGCTCTTATTAGGAGTTGCTTGTTGGTTATATATTATGTAATTACCAATTCTATTTACAATGAAACACTCAAGGTTCTAACTTTACATTGGCATTACCACTGAGTCAAATAGTTCCAGTTCTTGCCAAGATGGTGGGGGAGCTATAACTGAAGGATGAAGCAAAAAGGGAAGGGAGAAATAAAATTTGTTTCACTGAAGTACAATGTACTTAGCATAGATTCAGTTAAATCAGGAATTATTGAATCACCAACTTCCCTCTTTCATTTTTAAGCGTTTGGGGATTTTTGTGTAGACAGAGCCTCAGGAGGGGTCAGGTAATGGCCAGAGGGAGATCCCAGGGGATCCAGATGAAAGCTTCTAAATTGTTATTGCTTCTAAATTTGATCTTAAAAGAATGATTTTATTTTTATGTTTCAACTTAAGCTAATTGATGGTCTAATGCACTACTGGACACATTTCTATATAAACCTGACCTTAAGGTTACAAACTAATAGAATTTGTCCATTTGAATTTAAGTGCCTCTTTCAGAATCTTCATTCTCACCTTTTACCCTGAGTGACATTTTGTGTAAATTCTTCCAGACTAATTCACGATGACAGAAACTCAAAAAATAATCTTTGGTTATTAGTTTCTTTGAATACTTCGGGGTTTTTTGAGTAAGTAATTCCAGAAAGAGAAAACTCCATTCATTTTGTAGACAATTACATTCTTAGAATTCTCAGGACTTCCTGCATACATCAAAGAATGAGAAGCAAGGTGTTTTGCTTTCAGAAGACAGGGAAAAAGAGAAACCAGTCACTTGAGGCTATCTTTAGTAACCTACAAGTCTTCAGGAACCTGAAATGTGTTATGATATCGAAGGAAAAGGCTCAAAGAGGTAATGTACTTCTAGCCCTCATGTAGTGTTGTCTGCATTTTCCTAATCCATCATCCCAAGAGTAACTTCCTTCTGCATTGACACAGAGACTTCATGTTCTTTTATCATGAATATTTAAAGCATGTCTCTGTAGAAACCAACTTATTGAGTTCACAGCATAACCTGAGAAATATTGCTCTCCAGTAAAATTAGAGCAATTAGCAAAAGGGGAGTCTTCCCCCTTAAAAACCCTCCCCAACAACTCTGATGGTCATCCTGCATGAAATTGATTTTTTTTTTCTTAAGTTTTGTTTCTAACATGTATGGACATGTATGGGTAAGTCACTCAACTTGCCTCAGACAAATCTCTAAGTCTTTAAAAATAGTTGTTCTTCATTAGTGGAACAGTGAAATACGGCCCAACATTTTAATTTTTACTCTCATATATTGGAATTAAATTGGATTTTCCCTGATTTGACAACTAAGAAATCCTGGAGAGAGGATTCTGGGAAGATGGTGGAGTAGGTCAGAAAATTCTAAGCTCTCAAGATATCCCCCCACAGAAGAGATGAAATAGCACTTCAGGGTGAACAAAGAGAAGGTAAAAACAAATACAGATAGGGACACAAAAGGGAACTTACTGGATCAATTCAAGAAGATCAGAAGAAAAATTCCAGGACAAGGTTTGGTTCCTTTGAAGCGTAACAACCTCCAGGCTAGTGTCCTTTTTTTTTTTTTTTTTTAAACCAAGTTCTAAGTCACTTAAACAACCAGTAGCAAGCCCTGGGGTGAGTTGGTTTGGGAGGCTGCCTCAGCTCTAGCCACTGTACCTTTTCCTTTGGGATAGTGAGGGGAGTTGTGGGCATCTGAGCTGGGGAAGATCCAAGGAACCTCTGCTAACAAGAAATGCCAGATTCACCTAGGCTGCTGAGAGTGTTGGCGTGAGAAGGAACTAGCACATGCCCAGTGAGTGCAGAAGCAGTGGGTCAGAATGTCCCTGGCTTTTGCGTACTTACAGGAGGCTAGAGCTTTGGCTTTGGTTCCAGGCTAGAGGGGAGAACTTAAGATCTGGGATAAGAGGCACCATTCCCCCATCCCCCAGGGTTAGAGGTGATTACAAAAATCATACTATTACTACAAAAAATACAGAGGCAAAGGAGAAAGAATCCAACCATAGAGAGTTATTATGGGAATAGAGAAGACTGAGTTTCATCTTCAGAGGAGGATATTGAAGCAAAGAAACCCTCTTCTACCCCAAAGAGTAATGTTATATTGTCACCTGTCCAAAAAGAATTCATAGAAGAACTTAAAAAAGACTTTAAAAGTCAAATAAGAGAGATGGAGGGGAAAAAAAGAATAATCCAAGAAAAACAAGAAGATTATGAAAAGAAAGTCAATCCATTATAAAAGGATATCTAGAATCTTAAGGAAGGAAATGCTGCCTTGAAAATTAGACTTGGGCAAGGCAAAGCCAATGAAGTTATTAGAAATCAAGAAATAATTAAACAAAATATGAAGAATGAAAAAATAAAAGAGAAAGTGAAACATCTTATAAGAAGACCAACTGATCTGAAGAACACATCAAGAAGAGAAAACATAAAAATAATTGGACTATCTGGAAGCTATGATCAGAAAAGGAATCTTGATACAATAATACAATAAATAATTAAAGAAAATTGTCCTGAAGCATTAGAACAAGGGGGGAAAGTAGAAATAGAAAAAAAGAAAATCCATCAATCACCACTTGAAAGAGATCCTATGAGGAAAACTCATAGGAATATTCTAGTCAAATTCTGGAACCCCTAGCTCAAGGATAAAATAGTAAAAGAAACAGGAAAAAAACATAAATATGATGGTACCACAATAAGAATGACACAAGACCTAGCAGCAGAGAGACATAGAGGACCACAGGTCTTGGAACACTATATCTTGAAGAGCAAAAGAACTGGGGCTTTGGCCAAAAATAATCATACCCTGCACAGTTAAGCGTAATCCTAAATGAAAAAAAAATGGACATATGATCAACTGTCAGACTTTCAAAACTGTTAAAAAAGAACCAAAACCCTCAACTTAATAGAAGATTTGACCTACAAGAGCCAAGAGAAACATATGGTACATACCAAAAACTGATTACAAGGGATTCAATAAGGACAGATTATTTACTTTTTTATGTATGTAAAATGTAAAATGTATGTCTAAGATTGTTATTAGTAATTGGGTAGTTTTTAAGAAAGATGGGGTAAACCTGAGTATGATATGACTTTAAAAAGTAAATCCATTTAGGAATACCTAAAAGGAGTAATTATTTAATACAAATGAAGTACAAGAGGAAGAATTGATACAGAGGAATTATTTGGGGGAGTAGGGCTGGTAGTTCTGACAATTTACTTTCATTGGGAAAGGGTGTGAGAGGGAACAATCTATATCTGTCTAGAAGAGGATAAAAATCTTCTAAATTCAGAAAAAATAAAATAGTAAGGGGATAGGGAGGGGAGAGAAAACAAGGGAGGGATCTTTAGACCAAGGGCGAGGGTATAGGTTAAAGGGGGATATAGAAAGGCATTTAGATCAATGGGAATGGGAGGATAAAGGAGAAATCTGTAGAAGGGACGGTGAAGGAATAGGGTATATGGGGCTATAGAAGGGTGTTTAGATTTATGGGAATGAGAGAATAAGAGAGGGATCCTTGGAAGGGGTTAGGCTAAGTAATAAGAGGGCAAGGTAGCAGGTTGAAAAATAGAAGATTCTAAATTCTAAAAAGAAGATTCAGGAAGGATAGGAACTAAATATGTACAAATATAAAACCAAAGATCAGGAGTAGAATTTCTTAGGGAAAGTATATGTCTATATGTGTGTCTATATATGTGTGTATAGAAATGTATATAGAAATATATTTGCACTCAACTGTGGCCACTGGAAGTGGGAGGGAAGGAGGAAGGGCAGAAAAAAAAAAAGAACAAGGTAAAAAGTGCACAGCAGAGAACAACAACAACAAAAAACTCACAAGGAAGCAAAGATGGACAGCTCTCCATACAATATGTAGTATCTATCATACAGTTTTTCTTGAAATGAAAATTTATCCTTACATATTTTGAATCCTCTCATGTTCTGTATGTACATGATGTGCTTCCCCTCCTTTTCTTACTTTGTATTTAAGTTCCAATATTTAAGTTTAAGATAAGTTTCCCCACCCACTTCTCTGTTCTGAATTTATATTTGAGTCTAAAATAAAATTTAAAAAAATTTTTTAAAGAAAAAAAAGAAATTCTGACTTTACAATATGATTTTAAATGGGACCTTAATTAAATGGATCACTGGTCACTTTACACTTTGATTCTTAAGTTATTACCTATGTTTTATGTAATAAACAAGGTGATCAAGAGGATGTGGGGAAGTTGATGAGGGTGTTAGGGAAAGGAACAGAAACTACATGGCAAGACAACGAAATGCCAGCAATTATATATAGAAAAATGTGAACATGACCCTACTCCTTTATATATACATATATTACATATTTATATAGGCACATACATATAATACTTCTATGTGTGTGTACATACATACACACATGAAGCTGCTAGATAGGTAGATAGATAGATAGATAGATATGAAACAGACCCAAAGGGCTAGATTCATAAATAAAAGCATTGATTTCAGAACTTGGCTTTGACCAGTGACTGCTTTGTCGTTTGAACTCTGTGTATTTTTTTCCTCTCCTTTTTCTTCCTGGGTATATAAGATTAATATTAGATGCAAGCTGTATGCCCTTACTACCTCACCCTGAAATTTCATACTTATTGAGATTAGTACCACTCTTCCCTAGGCCAGCTTCAAACCCTCTCCTAGTCTATCCACTGTGTGCTTTGAAACATCTACTTTATTCTTAAATTTCTTGAACTTTTCTTCCCCTAACACAATTTTCACCTCTTCACCTAGACTGAAACCTGACTTTCCACCAAGAACTCCATAGTTCTTTCCATTGGAGGTTCCTGGTTTTGTTTTGGCCACCCAAAGACAGGAGAAGGGCTTAACATACAGTATTTCTTGTTCCTTGCTGTTGTTTCCAGACCAATTCTTCTGCCGTGATGTTTCAACAACTTCCATTTTTAAAGTACGTGAACTCCACTTGTTCTATCTTCAGGCCTCAGTTTGAACAGATAAAATATGGAGAGGTTAGATTAGATGACCTTGAAGGTCCTTATAACTCAAAAGCTCTAGACTTCTATTATCCTTGTAACTTTCCCGGCTTCTATGATTTCAGCTCTTGGTTTTCAATCTTTCTAAATTATTCATGGCTGTGGAAAAGTAACATGGACTTTGAGCCCACTGGGTTTGGAATCAGACAGAGAATCATACTTCAGATACACATAACCTGTAAGAGACTGAAAAATCACTTAACATCTCTGAGCCTTGGTTTTCCCATGTAGAAAAGGGGAATAATAATAGCACCTACTTCATAGAGTTATTGTTAAGGATCAAATGATATAATGCATCCAGTGTATTTTTCAAACCTTAATACACACTATATAAATATTAACTCCTATTATCATTCTTGCTGTGCCCCCATGGCCCTTGATACCTCCTTATTCTCTTCGTCTAGGAACCTCTCGGGGTTAACCATAACTCTAAGTAATAAATACTTGCTTTTGTTATTAGTGACAGAATTATGTGTGTTTTTAAAAAAAATGAGACTTAATATTACTAAATGCCTGATTAAAGGAGTTTATGGGCCAGATTATGGAAGAGGAGATTTGCATAGTATTTGATTTTCCTCCAGGGCCAGGTTATCAAAGTAAGTCATAAATTGTTTTCATTCTGAGGCAATGATGGAAAATATATTGATAGCTAATCTTTTCAGATGAGAGAATACACATAAAATGCTTTGCAAACCTTAATTGTTATATCTGTTCCTATGTAATTTTTTTCCTTATAGTTAAGCTAGAAAGGGAGAGGTAAAGGAAACTAGTCTGCTTAAATGAACATTGTAGAAAGATACAAAGTGAGAAATAGTCCCAAGGCTCATTTTACAAAAAACTACAAATATGAACTTTAGGCATATTATTTACAATAAATGTATACCTCAAGAGGTAGAAGTATGCTGAGCACTTTTTTTTTTTATTACTCTTTGGCTTCTATTAGAAATGTTTCAAGGATCATCTGTGATTTTCCTTGTGAAACAGATTTACCATTGCAAAACTCTTTGTATTCTCTGTTCTCAAGAGTTCTCTCAGGCATCTCTGAAGTGTGACTTGGAGCACAAGATTTCCCAATGGACACAGAGTATGAAGGAATACAAACAATAATACAGACAGAAGGTCATATTACAACAACACTGAAGATGCACAGGTATATCATATGATCACAGACTATCATGCTGGAAGTGACCTTAGAAGCCATCTCATTAGCTCTATGGCTGCCATGTCACAATTTATACTAAGCATTAGGTTCCCTAAACACCCAGATCTTTTTTAACCCCAGCTCAAGGCTAGCTAGCAGTCCCCTAGTTTATATTTGTGATGCTGATTCACTACAAAGATGTCACACCTGTCTTCTCTCTCCTTTTAAGAGAGCTCTGGGCTCTGCATGTATACGGGGCTATCTTATGCCTTGCTTTTGTAACAGTAGTATAATGGTCCAGCATACCAGTCTGAATAAAGAAACTCTGTCTCCAGACTTTTATTTGATTGAAAGGCTCCTGGTGAGCAAGAAATGCTGCCCTTTTTAATGTTATTATTAGTACCAGCTACTGCCTTTTGACCTATACAGCTCAACTACCTTAACTTATATATATAAAATATATGTGTGTGTGTTCATTGATATCTTTTGTTTTTACATTGCTTTGATTCTCCCCTCTATAACTACTCTTCCTCTCCCAGAGAACCATTTCTTATAACTTTGAATTTTTTGAAAAAAGAAGAAAGAGAACAATGAGGAAAAAAAGTTCTGTAAAACTGAAACAATTTGATATTATATGCAATGTGCCATAGCCACTGACACAAAGGAATAGGAGGAGGTGTCACCTTACATTTCTTTTCTGGAGTCAAACCTATGCTTTATAATTTTGCAAATTTTCCTTTTTGATTGTTTTGTGGTAGTTGTTGTTCCATTTACATTATTGTAGTCATCATGTCTTTTTTTCTTCCTGGCAACTGCTCTGACTTTTAAATGGTTTTGCAGTAAAACTGGAATTCAGTGTTGAAATGTTTATTTACTTTGATTTAGTATTACAGCCAAATGCCATCAAACTATAAGAAATATATATACATTTCTGTGTATATACATACATATACACGTATACATCTATATGTTGCTCACTATACGCTCAGTAGACTCAGTTACCATAAAGTCCTCTTCAGATGCCTCCTTGTGGTATGGTGCCAGGGAAGTTTAAACTCCAGTATGTTCTACCATGTTAAAAAGGCTGAAAGTCTGATCTTGGTGACAGAAGGAGTCTATTGTGTGAGGACCAATCTAGGTGAGGACAGACATATTCTGCGTTTTTTTCATCATACCACCACATGAAATAAAGTTAAAAAAAAAAAAAGCTCTTAATTCTGTGTGATTTTCTTCTATTTCTGTTGTGAGAGGAAGAAAATGAAGCAGAAATGGCTCTAGGAAAGAGTTTATAGACAATTTAGTTAAATTTAAGAAAACAATTTATTTTTCACATTCTTTTTTTTTTTAAATTTTATTATAGTTTGCATCATTCATTTCCACAAAGATTTTGAGTTACATATTTTCTCCCCCTCTTTCCCCCACCCACCGCCCCAAAACAGCCATCCTAGTGTGTCCCCCCTCCCCCAGTCTATTCTCTCCTATGTTACTTCTCGGTAGGGCAGGATGGATCTCCCAACCACAGTGCCTGTGTATCTCAAGTTCCAGTGTAGTCAATAATAACAATAGTCAATAATAATAATAGTAATAATATATAATAATAATAATAATAATAATAATAATAATTGCATATATAGATAGAAAGATAGATACACATTCATAACATTTGATTATGGAACTCCAGATTCCAGGTTCTTTCTCCTCCTCCCTCACCACCCATGCCCACTGGAAAGACAAGCAATCAAATACAGGCTGAACATGTGGAATTATGCAGAGCCTCTCCATAGTGAGCACACTGTGAGAGTCTGATTAAATGTTCCTTCTTCCTATCA
>CM053587.1:231588408-231633425 GCA_028646515.1 Pseudochirops corinnae
GCTGACTTTAGTGGGAAGTATCTTTGTGTGCTTTTGAAGTTCTAGGATTGGTCCAGAGACCTATTCCATGGGTATTTTGGGGTGGCTATGTGAGAGCTGCGATATATTGCTGCTGCTACGCCGCCATCTTGGCTCCGCCCCTATTTTTCACATTCTTTAAAAAAATTTTGAGTTCCAAATTCTCTTCCTCCTTCCCAGCCTCTTCTATACTCACTGAGAAGGCAAGCAATATGTTATCAATTATACATGTGAAATCATGCAAAACATGTTTCTATATTAACCAAAATTTAAAAAAAACATGAAAAATAGAGAAAGTGAGAAAATTATACTTCAATTTGTACTCAGAGTTGATCAGTTCTCTTTCTGGAAGTAGATAGCATTTTTTTATCATGAGTCCTATGAAATTATTTTGGATCATTATATTGACTAGAGTAGCTAGGTCTTTTACAGGTGATCATCATTATAAAATTACTATTTCTACATACAATGGTCCCCTAGTTCTTTTCATTTTACTTTGTATCAGTTGATAGAGATCTTCCTAGGTTTTTCTGAAACCACCTTCCTTGTCATTTCTTATAGCACAATTGTATTCCATCACAATAGTATACTACAACTTATTTAGTCATTCCTCAGTTGATTGGTATCCCCTCAATTTCTATTTCTTTGCCACCACAATAAAGAACTGCTATTAATAATTTTGTACCTACAGGTCCTTTTCCTTTTCCTTTGATCTCCTTGGCAGGCATACTTAGTAGTGGTATTACCAAGTCAAAGGATTTGTATGGTTTTATAGCCTTTTGGGTATAGTTCCAAATTGTTCTTCTGAATGGTTGGAATAGTTCACAACTCTACCAACAGTTCATTAGTTTCTCTATTTTCCTATATCACCTCCAGCATTTGTCATTTTTGAGAGGTGTGAAGTGTTACCTCAGAGTTGTTTTAATGTGCATTTCTCTAATCAATAGTAATTTAGAGTATTTTTTCCTTATGACTATAGGTAACTTCAATTTCTTCTTCTGAAAGCTGCCTGTTCATATCCTTTGACCATTTATTAATTTTTTTTTGTCTTTTTGGAGGAGGGAAAGCAGGGTAATTGGGGTTAAGTAACTTGCACAAGGTCATATAGCTAGTAACTGTTAAGTGTCTGAGGCTGGATTTGAACTCAGGTCCTCCTGACTCCAGGGCCGATGCTCTATTCACTGTGTTACCTAGCTGCCCTCATTTATTAATTTTTATAAATTTGATTGAATTCCCTATATATTTGAGAAATGAGACCTTTATCAGAGAAACTTGCTATAATTTCTTGTATATTACTTCATTGTCTATGGGAAATTTTTTCAAAATGTAGTTTCCCTGATTATCTCTTAATAAAAAGTTATATTTATTATTATTTTTGCAACATTCAGTTTTAAGTAAGATTTTGAGTTCCAAGTTTTACTCTCTTCCCTTCTCCTCCCTCCTCCCCAAGAGAGCAAGTAGTCTGCTATAGGTTATACATGAACAATCATGTTAAACATATTTCTACATTAGTCACATTGTGAAAGAAGAATCAGAACAAAAGGGAAGAATTGCAAGAAAGAAACACCAAAAATCACAAAAAGTGAAAATAGTATGCTTCTATCTTTACTTAGACTCCATACTTTTTTCTCTCAATCATAAATCTTTTGGAATTGTCTTAGATAATTGTATTGCTGACAAGAGCTAAGTCTATCATATAATTTCTTGTATATTACTTCATTGTCTATGGGAAATTTTTTGCCCAATGTTGCTGTTACTGTGTATTAGGTTCTCCTGGTTCTGTTCCCTTCACTCAGTATCAGTCAATGTAAATCTTTCCAGGTTTTTCTGAAATTTGCCTGCTCACCATTTCTTATGGAACAATAGTATTCCATTACATTCATACACCATAGCTTGTCCGTCGATTCCCCAATTGATGGGCACTCCCTCAATTTCCAATTTTTTCTAACACAAAAAGAACCACTATAAATATTTTTTGTATTTGTAGGTCTTTTTCTCTTTTTTATGATCTCTTTGGGATACAGACCTAGTAGTGGTATTGTTGGATCAAAGGGTATGTAGAATTTTACAGCTCTTTGGGCATAGCTCCAAATTGCTCTCCAGAATGGTTGGATTAGTTCACAACTTCACAAACAATGCATTAGTGTTCCATTTTCCCCGCATCTTCTCCAACATTTGCCATTTTCTTTTTCTGTCATATTAGCCAGTCTGGTAGGTGTGATGTGGTACCTCAGACTTATTTTGATTTGCTCTAATCAGTAGTGATTTAGAGCATTTTTTTCATATGACTATAGATAGCTTTAATTTCTTCCTCTGAAAACAGCTTGTTCATATCTTTTGACCCTTTATCAATTGGGGAATGACTTGTATTTTTATAAATTTGACTCAATTCTCTACATATTTGAGAAATGAGGCCTTTTTCATAAATACTGTCTGTAAAAATTGTTTCCCAGCTTTCTTCTTTTCTTCAAAACTTGGCTGGGTTGATTTTATTTTGCAAAAACTTTTCAATTTAATGTAATCAAAATTATCCATTTTGTATTTCATAATGCTCTCTATCATTTGGTCATAAATTCTTTCCTCCCCCATAGATCTTACAGGTAAACTATTCCTTGCTCTCCTAATTTACTTATGACATCATCCCTTATGTCCAAATCATGATTTTTGACCTTATTTTGGTGTGGGGTGTGAGATGTTGGTCTATGCCTAGTTTCTTCCAGACTATTTTCCAGTTTTCCCAGAAGTTTTTGTCAAATAGTCAGTTCTTATACCAGAATCTGGAGTCTTTGGATTTATCAAATAGTAGATTTACAATAGTTATTGACTATTGTGTCTTGTTTTCCTAACCTGTTCCACTTATCCACCACTCTATTTCTTAGCCAGTACCAAATAGTTTTGATGATTGGGACTTTATAATAGAAGTTTAGATCTGGTATGGCTACGTCACCTTCCTTTGCATTTTTTCCTCTTAATTCCCCTGATATTCTTGAATTTTTGTTCTTCCAGATGAATTTGTTTGTTATTTTTTCTAGTTCTATAAAACAATTTTTGGTAGTTTGATTGGCATGGCAATGAAGAAATTAATTTATTTAGAATTGTCATTTTATGATACAATTAGCTCATGCTATGGCACCTAGCATACCAAGGATAGCTGCTAGCACAGGTTCTTTGATCTGCTTTTCTAAAGGAAAGCAACTGAAAAAGGGTTAACAATATTACTTTAATCAAACATATATATCATTTACTTAGTTCAGGGAAAAAAGTCAGCACCCTAAACTTCAGAGAAAAAATACAAGCAGACAAAAAATGTAGACAGAGAAAATAACACAGTTCAGCAGACCAACAGACAGGGCTTCTAGCTGTCTGATCATTAAATACATACATAGTTACCAGAGAGAGAAGCACCAACATCTGGGTTTTCAAAGTTGGGGGGCTCAGTGGCTACTTGGAGTCTCATCTGTCCAAATCACACAACTCTTCCCATAAGTGAGCCCCAAAGCAAAATCTCACCTCAGAGTATATATACCCTTCTTCAGGGTCCGAGGACATTACAACCTTTGTGACCCACAGTCTAATTACAAAGTAACAAAAGGTATGGGCCTTCTGAAAAACAAGCCTTCCCTAAGCAAGCTTCTCTTGTTTAGCTCAAGTGAGGCCCATTAAGGGTCAGGGAAGATCTTCAAGTTCCCTAGGCCTATTAAGGGGCAGGGAAGATCTTCAAATTCCCTTACCATTACACTAAATTAGATTTCTCAACCTACCTGTGTGTGTTGTTGATAATTTGTAATCATCGACTTAACTATAGGTACTTTGAATTCGTGATCTTTGTTCAGTGACATAATATTGGCACATTTGTTGAAAGAACTAAGTCACAAAACACTGATATTCTTAAGAACAATAGTAAAATTAAAGGAAGTTGTATTGTTTTCCTTGTGTAGGCAAATAAAAGACTTGGTGGAATTGGTCTTATTGGGCACCAGAGGCAAGTAGAATCATAATTTCAGGGACTACTTGTGACTTTCATGGATATCTTGTAATACTCACAATAAGACCTCTATGAAGATGATTATAAATTATGTACCAGTATCTGTTGTAGAGGATGAAGGGGTAAGGAAGTTGTTGACATATGAACTTAACAAAATCCTTTAAAATAGGCTAACATGTGCTTTTATTCCTCAGTGGACTTAATTCAAAGGTGGCACTGGGGAGAATGTCAGAAAATGTTGAAAAATATAGCTCAATTTTGAGAAACAAAAGAAGCCAATAAGGGTCATAAATTACTCAGAAGCTTCATGCCTATATATTATGAATACTTGCTTCTAGAAGAGAGTTGGGAAGTGCCAGATATGGTGAGTTCCACACAAAAACACAGAAAATTAATGTTTCTTAACCAACAGGAAACAACTGATTACTAATATGGGAGTCATATCAGAATCAACTCTCTATATATAGTAATACCATCTGTTGGTATAATGAGAATGGGAATTTGAAGATCTTTCCTGCCTCTGAATAGACCCAGGGGGGAGTTTGAAGACCTCCCCTGCTTTGAAAGTAATGTATGCCCCCTAGTAGGCTGAATGTAATCACATGGAGCATGTGGTGGAGGAAATTTGCTGAAGGATACAGCAGAGCCCACAGGAAGCTGGTAGTTAGAGCTAGCCAGATGGTGAAGGAGAGAGGAGGACCTCAGGTCAAGGAGTCAGATAGGCTCGTGAGTAGATACTGATATTGTATTGGTTTGTGGGAAGGCTGAAGGATGCTGTGGCTCTCAGTGTTATTATAGCTTCTGACTATCTTTGGTACTATGATGGAATTGGCTTACTGGTTTGGGGATTTGGTTTTCTGGTGTCTAAATAAATGCTTCAGTTCTGTCCTCTATCTGGAGAGTTTGGTATATTTTGTAATGGAATGTTATGCAATACTTATAGTCTTTATCATGATTGTGGACATTGCAAATATTGCATTGGCGCTACAATTGGTCAGAGGAAATTTACATAAAATTAAAAGGAAGCCTAAAAATGAAAACAAGACACTTAGAATAATAGCAACTGTTTCAATCTGGCACTAATATGAACCATCAACATTGAAAAATAGAAAGAAAAGGAAAGGCAAAATACCAAACTTGATTATTATTTCTTACAAAAGTTGGACTGTTGCAAAAGCAATTGCCACAATAGGGAGAACAAAAGGACTTAGAAATTGTCATAGCTACCAAATACTTGATTTCCTTGCAAAGAACAGAGAAAGACAGTTAAAGACAATGCCAATTCAAACTGGGTGGCATAGTGGATAGAGTGCCAGGCCTGAAGTCAAGAAAACTCATCTTCCTGAGTTCAAATCTGGCTTCAGACACTTAAAGTTGTATGGCTCTGGACAAATCATTTAACCTTGCTTGCCTCTGTTTCCTCATCTAGAAAATGAGCTACAGAAGGAAATGGCAAACCACTCTAGGGCTTTGCCAAGAAAACCCTGAAGGTGATTAGGAAGAGTCAGACATAATTGGAAAATGACAACAACAACAACTCAATCATAGGACATCACAGAGAGGAATGATTAAGTCTTATGAACAATATTTCAGTGGAGATGAATATCTACAGAAAACTTGGCATGAGACCCAACTAAACCCTTTATTATGGGAACATTATACATGAACCTGATAGGACAGCAAATAGAAAATGGAACACATTTCTACAGTGATTTAGTTTTGTGATCAGTGACAATGGAAACACTGTAATTGAATCCTAACGCCTCAGTTTCCATAGCACTAGGGGGCATAGCAATATTAGGAATTTGAAATGGCATTTAAGAAGATAAAGTCAGGAGATATAGCAGGACCAGACCAAATACATATGATATAATCTCAAAAGAATTGGGTCATAATTTTATAAGCTATATCAGGGAATGGAAAATTCCAAATAAATTTTAAAAAGACAAAGGATATTACTGCTCCAGGAAAACAATTAAGAAAATATCAAGAACTGGTAACCCAGTGCTGTAACAAGGCAGGGTAATCAAGGCTTTCAATTGGGGAACTGGCATCTGTGGGAATGGATGGATACGTTTCCTCCCTATGGTTGTCCAGTGACCTATAGGCTACATGTGACTCGACAGTTCTTGTTTTTTTACACAGCCTCAGCTTCTGTCTTTAGGGTCCTTCTGCTTCTCTCCTGGGATCCATCTTCCCCCACTTTAGAGTCCCTCTACTTCTTCCTGGAGGTTGGGGACTATTGATTAAGTTATGGGATTGTGGGATAGATTCTCTGGGGACTAACTGCCTTTCTTACTGATATTCCTATTTTGGGTATAGTTGGTTCTTTGTGAAACTTGCTTCTACCCATCCCCAATTTCTTTCAAAAGAATTTGCTCTCAGCCCAAGAATTACTGATTATAGCCCTGTGGTGACCCATATACTTACCTTTTCATCTTTATACAATTTTTAGTGGAATGATTTATTTATGCATCAAGGGCATCTTTCATGAAAATATGAGCAAGGGAGACAAGGTTTCACAAATCATTTCCACAACAGACTACAGCTTTACAGTCACACATTAAACCAAAAGGGGCAAAGTATATTAGCTTCCACTGTTTATTGTTTTCTTGATTACCAAAACCAAAAAAAACCCCAAGCCCCAGTAAACCCAAAGCATTTGATTCTGTTAGAACAATGGCAGCCTTGAAAGTGTTCTTCCAACAAGACATTTCTCTTGCACATATTAAGATCATATAAGATTCCTAGCTAAATACAACTAGATAATTTTGTCAATGATAGAGCAACCAACATTATTAGCATCAAGTGAAGCATAAAGTAAGGAGGATGTTTATCAGTCAAAGGTGTTTGCCAGTATCATAGGGATGTGGCAAGTAAATATTGTTTTACCAATCTTCTCTACTTATCTTGGATTTCAAAACCATTTTGGATATTTTTCCTCCATTCTGTCCTTTCAAGACCAAAAACCATTCTTCCTGATGGAGGAATGAGAACATGAATAAGTGGAAGAACTCAGACGTTAGGAATTCAATGCAGCAAACATTTAGGTAATTCAATAAAAACAACTGGTTGGTCTGGAAATGGCTTGGTCTGGAAAGAAGTGGATTGAGCAGACCAAGGGAAATGTTCAGTAGTTGTGCCTGAGATAAAAGGAGCAAGCTAGAATAAGGATGAGATAATGTACTTTAGAATAGCCTTGGGAAAGCTTTGAAGTATGGATTTAATCTCTTGGAGTACACAACATGGTACAATGGAAAGAATGATAAATTTAGAGTTGGAGGACTGGATGCAAATCTAGGTTCCTGTGTGACCATGTGAAAATCAATTAACCTCTCTTGGACTCAGTTTCCTAATATAAAAGGAAGGGTTTGCACTAAATGATGACTGAGGTCACTTCTAGCTATAAATAAATATCATTTTATAATCCTAGAAAGTGGGTAGTTTTGCTTTCTCTCCATCATCTGTTATAATTTCTTTCACTATCACAAGTAGGAACTCTAGCCCCTCCTTGAGATTTTTATTTTCCAGACAAAGAAACAAAAACACAAAACAAACAACAAAAACCAAATAATAACAACACCCTTTTGTTGTCTGTAACCTTCCTTCCTAGTTAGAGCTCAGCTTGCCCTTTGACTCTCTTGACACTACCCCTTAAAGATCATTCCATGATTTGTATTAATTTTTCATTTCTAGAATTTGCTTTCATTTTCAATTACTATCTCTTTAAAAACCTACATTGTGTGTTCTGTTCCCTCTACATTTATATTGGTCTCTTTATACTTTTTTTTCCTTGTTAGAATTTTTTTTCTGTGTGCCTTCAGAACTTTATTCTTGAACTTACCATTCTTGCACTGTTGATGCCCTCTGTAGAATTTTTGGCTATGAAATCTTTCCTACTGTTTCTCTGAATCCTTTGAAATCTATTTTTTTTTAAACCAAAAATCTAGGGTTCCATTTTAGGCTGTGCCTGACTTTTGTCTCTTCTTCAATAAAAATGCCAATATAGAATAGTCACTTTTTCTCAGTTTTGATGTCTTTTCTAATTAAAAAGGCAATTCTTCCCTGTGAAGATCAGGTCCAGAAAAACAGGTCTACTTTTAAAGGCTGAAATCACTACTAAGAAAATAAGCTAAGTAATTAGTTGCTTTGCTTTTGGCAGAGAGAGAGAGAGAGAGATCTCTAGCTGATGTGTGAATGATTGAAGTTAATCATAATGAGTGATCATAACGAATGACATTTATAAAACTCTGTTGGCAAAGCACTTTACAAATAGTAACTCATGTGAGCCTCAAAAATCCTGTGAGGTTGGTATTGTTGAGGAAAGTCAAGTTCAGAGATGTGAAGTGGTTTGTCCATAATCACACAGCTAAAATTGTCGAAGGTGGGATTTTGAACCAGGTCCTGCTGCCTCTAAGTCCAGCTCTATTCATTATCTAATGCTTTCTCTCCACTATTGAAATATACCTCTGTGCATTAGGGCTGATTTCTAGAACACTTCACCTATATCCAGTGATATTTAATGTTTAAATGTTTAAGGCATCAATGTTTAGGTGTAATTTAGGTGTAAATGTTTAACACCTGACTCTCCAGAAAAAAGGTACACTTTTAAATTTCATCTGCATTGTTAACATTTTCTCTATTCTTTAGTTTGGAAAGTCAGCAAAGTAATCAATGAAGTCCTGGTATATAGCATTAGCTGATTTCTGAGGTGTAAATGCTCACACTGAAAATTTAACACTTAGCTTTCCTGAGCTGGTATGAGCAAGCTTCAGCACTCCACTCCCCTGAATCCCCTCTCTGACTTTGTTATTGTGTGATACACTCCAACCAGGGTTCTTCTGGAACCAGTTCATACCGCTCAGACATGGGAGCTGATGATTGTGTTCAGTGTGAGCATTAACTTTTCAGAAATAGGCAAATCCTACAAAACAGGCCTTGATTTATTGTTTTGTTGATTTCTCGACTTAAGAAAGTGAGAAAAGCAGTCAATAAATGCACGTGAAGTGGCTATTCTGTTTTACGAATCATACTAAGCATTGGGGATACAGAGAAAGGCAAAAGACAGTTTGACTTCAAGGAGTTCACAATCTAATGGAAATGCCCAGTGCACCAAAGGGAACTTCAGAGAAAGGGGATTGGAGGGAGGTTACCCACGGTAGGGATATGATGAGCTCTGGAGCAGGGCAGCCTGGTGGGAAATGAAAAACTGGCTGCCCTGGGCGCCCTCTTTGGAAGACACTTGCTGAAGTGTAAGTTTCAGGGTTGATAAAGTCTTACAGAATGATGAGTCTGGGGAGCATGTTGACAACATGCCATCTATGACAAGGAGCACATCATCATTCCTACATTCTAAACCGTGTTTGGAGAATCCAAGTCCCAGACATCATTTTCTCAACCAACCATTCATTTTCCAAAAACTAATATGAAGTCTACTCCTCTGGAGAGTAAACCCTTCAGTTTGGGAATAGAGCGCTATGCTTCAAAAACAGAAAGAAATGCTGAGTGTGGATGTTTTAGCGACTGTTGCACACATGGTCAGCAACCATATTGAAATCATCAGATGATTTGAAAATGAAACGGTCCAAAGTGGGAGGATTCCTTTGCTGTTCCTTTCAAGCTACCATCCTGTTTTAGCTTTCTACTTAGTAGTGTTTAAATAGTTCAGATATTTTAGAGTTTTTATACTTTATAACTATGGTGGAGGGTGGGATGTACCCATAAACAAATAGGATCAATTCTGTAATACCTTTGTTAATTATAAGTGACTAACAAACCTGAAAACTCTGGATAGTGTCAGATGTAATAAAAGAGCAATAAATATGGTTGGAACTGAAGAATGGATTTGAGAAGGTCCCATTCACACCTGTGGTGTATTTTCTATATTTAGACTGCAATCTGCCTAAAATTTTAGCAGGTGTGGGTATAATATATCCATATATGCATATATGTAGCCTGGTATAAGTGAGGAAATTGCAAAAATTAAGCATCCTTCTAATTTTATCACTCAAAGAAATTGCTTGTTTTATTCCACTAGTTATCTTTTTCAGGAGTAGGGTGACACTTTTTTTCCTCCTTTGTAATCTCTTGCCTAGTTTAAAAAAATCCACACTTTTCTCTGAAGAATTGCTGTGATTTCCATAGGGGGAAGAAACTCTTAAGTAAAAAAATAATACACATCTCCTCCAGTATAAAATGAGAGTGATTACTGCTCTTTACTGATTACTTAAATATTCACAAGGAAAATATATCTAAAATAAAAGACTCACAAGTGGAAAACAAAATATTAGTTTTTAAAAAATATATTTTACAAAAATATGTAACCTAATTTTCCCTTCACTGTGGGATTCCTGGTAAATCTGGAGTTTTGCCTTTCTCTGTCTTGCCTCACAAAACAGAGTATTTCTACCCTGAGTTTAATGTCATGGCCATTCTGCTGTCATATTCCTAAAGCTATGACAAAGGGACTACGTGGGCACAAGTCAGCTGCACTTCCTTTAAATTATTTTGTTGTTATGCCTCTTATGGCAAGCTTGTGAAGTCAACACGTTGCCCTTCAACTCTTTTTTCTTCTTGTTGTGGTGTCCCCATCCCTTACCTATCTCAGGTTTGTTCTGTGTTTATGCTAACTAACAACCATCAAAATCTGTTTTCAGGACAAGCTTTGATATCAGTCTTTTGCTCTTTCCCATGAGTTTAAGGCACTATGTGTGTTACTTCTTCTGGAGTTTTGTGTATTCGGAGTCTTATTTTTAATCGCGGAATATGTGGTTGCTGAGCCTTATTCCTAATTGCTGAATGTAATTATTTATGTTGAATTTGGAACCAGGTGATTTGAATTCAAATTATGACTTTATTCCTTGCTCCCTATATAACCTTGGGTGAATCACTTATCCTGTTCAGGTCTCAGTTTCCTCATCTATAAAAGCTAGGTTGGGTGGTGGGGTGAGTATTGATTTAAATAATCTCCAAAGTCCCTTCCAGCTATAGATCTAAGATCCTACAATCTCTCATTAGTCACCTTCCTTTGATATGTTAGTATTGTGTCCTTAATTAGATAGATCATAAGCACCCTGAGGGCAGGAACCCTATCTTACCATTTTCTTATGCCCTTCGCTTTAGCTGAGACAATGCTTATGTTATAGTGTGCACTCATTCAAAATGTGTTTCTGGTTGGCTTGCTCAAATAGCTATAGCAAACCCAAGGCAAAACCATCATAGGCAGCTTCAGCCCATGATTTACTTACTGCACCCTTGTGGCAAAGCTACAAATGCTTTACACTCTCTCATCCTCTTGCTCATGAAATCTGCCAAAAAGTCAGATGCCCCCCCTAGAAAATTGTAATCAGTTGGCAAGCATGGTTCATTAATCTGCAGCAGGATGCTATTTGTATTGTTTCTTCCATCCCTTTTAGGGGCTTCTAGTAATTTGGTTTAGCTTCTTTTGAGAATTCTTTCATCATCCTTTCAAAACTGGGATTTGAGAACTACAGTTTTGGTTTGGCCAAGAAGAATAATTGATGTTGTAGTCTTGGAGCGTGGGGACCTCAGTTTGAGCGCTGGGTAGTCACTTAATCTCTCTGTATCTCGGTTTCTTCACTTAAAATATGTGAGGATTGGAGTAGATGTTCTCAAAGGTCCTTTCCAGACTTAAGACACTATGAATAGTTTGTGAAATAACTTTTCTTCAGAATGCACTCATAGACATTAGCTATAGCTTGGTAGATTTTAGCTATAATTTTTTGTTCTTTGTTGCTTGGACCCTCAGTAAAATTTTTCAAATATGGAAATGGTTTGTGTCCATTGTATGACAGAAACTTACCTTGGGGAGACATTTGGGCTTTGGAGATTTTTATTTTTGAAAGAAAAGCAGGAGGAATGCAAATCATTCTTTCAAATCCATTTGCCTCTAGGAGAGGCTATAACTCTAAAATCACAGCTTTGAAATAACTTTTTTTTTTTGTCACTTACAGGTATATGATTTTTCTTTGCTTGTACAATGACAGTTATTTAAATACAACACATGGTTCAAAACTCTTTGTGGTAATGAGTAAAAACCTGCTGACATTTCATGAAAAACTGAAAAATACATCCTATTGTAGAAATAATGCTCTTTTCCTACCTGGTCATTATCATCTTTTACAATTATTTAATAATTTCCGTGGAAACAAATTCTAATGCTATAGATAGATGAAAGTTAAGTAGATTTTTTGGTAGACATATTTTCCTAATGTATTTGGGAAGGGACCTGTGGAAAAATTATTTATAATATACACAGAAAATATTATTTATAGGAAAAGGTAATGTATCTTCATGATAAATAAGGTTTGTCTTCCTTTGTTTCTTGGAGGAGAAAAGTGGCAGAATAATAACTAAGGCGGGGTAGCTTTGCCCTAGATTGTCAAATTTAGAGGTCTCAGAGAATCCTTCTGAACTATAGGAACAGAGCCTAGTTCCTAGTTAGCAAAAATAGTTAAAATAAAAAGCTACTGGATTTTGGACTGGAATGAACTCATCTCCTGTTTTCCTTATTCCTCCTTTCCTTCAATTTAAGTTGTGCTTTATGTTGTTTGCACCAAGTAGGATTTTTGTTACTTGTCCTGGGCACAAAAATTCCTAGTTATAACTCTGAGCGAGATATAAAGGCTTGAGTGCCTGCTCTGCTATTGACGTGCTGAGTGACATTGAGCAAGACAATTTTCTTTCTTT
This sequence comes from Pseudochirops corinnae, assembly GCA_028646515.1. Lineage (NCBI taxonomy): Eukaryota > Metazoa > Chordata > Mammalia > Diprotodontia > Pseudocheiridae > Pseudochirops > Pseudochirops corinnae. The sequence continues at coordinate 231,601,121 of CM053587.1, forward strand.
GTAACTCAGTTTTCTGTTCTGAAAAAAAAAAAAAAAAAAAAAGCAAGGGTCCAGGTAAGAAGAGTTCTACAATCCCTTCTAGTTCTAATGTTATAATTCCATGCACCTTCTAGACATGGAGGGGGAAAAACCTTTTTTTTTCTATGTCTCTATTCTAAGTTCACCTTTTTGTCCTGAAGCAAGGCAAAAATATCTTTAAAATAAAAAAAAAATAAAATTTATTTTATTTTTAATTTATTAAATAAAACAAGCATTTCCATAATGTGGTAGAATAAAAAAGATGATTGCACATGAAACTGAAAATCTATTATGTATAATTGTGACTGTATGTAACATAATATGATTCTTTTTCAATATAAAAAATTATGTAAATTTCTTTTTTCCTTTTTTTCCTTCCTTCCCCTGCCCCCACCCTAGAGATGGCTACCATTAGACACAAATGTGTCCATATAAATAAGATTATTCTATACATACTTCTATTTATCAGGTCTTTCTCTGGATGCAGACTGTCTTTCTTCATCTTTTGTAGTTAATTTGGATATCTATTGCAGTCAAAATGACAGTTGCTTAAAGTTGTTCTTAAAACAACATTGCTGTTATTGTATACAATGTTTTTTTGAATTTCTTTAAAATTCAGGTTGCAAAAGTCCTGAAGAGAAGTGGTAAGATGATCATAGAGTAAATATAAGAAATTGCATCTGTGAAAACAATGTTAATAACTCACAGCTCTGTAGAACTTTAAGGTTTGCAAAGAACTTTGCTCAAAGCAACTCAGTAAGGCAATTACATAATATAAATATGATTTTCTTCATTTTACAGAGGACTCAGAGAAGGTAATGGACTGGCCTGCAGTCACCTGCTCAGTGAATATCAGATGCAGGTCTAGAACCTGAGTGTTCTGATTCTAAATCACTGCCTACTGTACCACAGAGTAACTCTACCTTCCTTAGCCCACAGAGCCCTGTGGTAGAGAACAGATTTGGAATCCAAAGACTTGGTTTTAAATCCCAACTGATTTTTATTTCCTGTAATACTTTGGCCAGCTCCTTTAATAGACTTGAGCCTCAGTTTCCTCAATTGTAGATGGAATAGGTTCAACTAAATTACCTCCAAGGTCTCTTCCAGCTCAAAATCTTTTGATTTCACTTTTAAATTCTTGATTGAAGATTAGGTTTAATTCATGCAGGGTCATTCAAAAATTTTCCCTGGTTGTGTACATCTACAAAGACTCCCTTGCCCTCCTGTGATAGAGAGGATAGGCCCCAATCAATATATGAGGCTTCATTACATAGGAGCATATGACTTCAGTTCATCCTTGGTAACAGGACCAAATAACTTTAACTCAATGGCCTTGAGCCCAAGTTTCCTCGTACATAAGGAAGATATTGATAATGCTTAACTTACTAACTGGAAACATTCTGACTTCATAGGTGAAAAGTACTATATAAATGAAAGATATTCATCCTATTGACTTCACTAAGATTATTCAACCTCCTCAGTATCTTTGGTTTAAATTGAAAATCATTCTTTTACAGTGGGTGGGCTCTGCAATAATGGGCCAAAACAATAGTCCAATGAGTTTTCAAAGCTGCTTATGATGTTATTGAAGTGGATGATCAGAGGCTACATCTGTGTGACCAGGGCACAAACACCTGGACATACATATGTTAACAATTCCAGCCATGTACCCAAATAGGATTTTTGTTTCTCTTTTGTGCAGGAGCCTTAAGAATAACTGCAGTAAGGGGAGACAATATTCATTTTTCCCACTCCATAAATCCATTAAGGCAAGCTAGGTTTCTACTGACAGATCAGAAAATTGAGTTCAACATCATAAATGTGTATATAAATATATATGTGTCTAAAAATACCATATAAATAAGTAATTAGCTGACAACATTTCTTTAGCTTGATTCCTATAGAGAACTCACTGCAGACCTGATTCCTTACTTGCTCTGCTGCCCTGCAGAGTTCCCATGGACTTCAAAGACGGCTCTTCACTTAAATCAGCTTCATTGGAGTATAGAATTAGATAAGCTGGGGTCTTTCAGCTATGAAGCTTGAATTTCTTCTAATTCACTTTCTCTCAAGATATGCACTCATGGAATATTAATTTATTATTTAAAATGTGGTTTATGACAGAGAAATAGAGTGTACCAACATTATTTTAAAATTCATGCAAAAATGCAAGCCCTCCTATCTGTTTTCCCTCCCCCTGTAGAATGACCTAAAATTATCCTAAAAGTAATATAGCCCTTGCTGTGTAGTGAGTGAGTATATCTTTCCCCCTGCCTTTTTCTCTGTCTTGGGTGTCAGAGAAATGGAAACATGGAGGCTCCAGAACACTAGGGTAAAGTGCATTTGCAAAAGGTTGAGCCTGTTGGTATAATTTTCAAAAGGGCAGATTTTGCTTTTGCTGGCTCACTTAGACTCCAGGACACTAGGGCACCTTACATCTCTGAGTGATAGCAGAAATAGGGAAACATTTTCCCAGGGTGTGTCCATGGAAATACCCAGTGCCTGCCTCTTTCTAAGTTTTCTGACTGGTCTATGATAAATTGACATAGCGATAGGAAATGGAAAGAAGGGACTTAGGTTGCCTAAATTGTCCTGCAGGTCCTGTATGAATATTGGCCAGAAGAAAATGATCGCTGCTGTTAATCTCTCAAGGAGGCAAGCCCCATGGTATAAGGGATAGAATATTGGACTTGTGGTTGAGAAGACTTGACTTCGCAATCCTGCCTCAGAGGCTAGTTATGTGAACTTTGGGCAAGTCACTTAATCTCTCTCAGTCTCAGTGTCCTTATCTATGGATGATGACAGAGGACTTGTAGGTTTATTGTGAGGATCAAATGAGATAACATATGCAAAGAACGTTCTATAATGATGCTCACTATTAATGTTACTATGGTCAAAGTACAGTGAGTTTGCTTCCTCTTTTCCTTGTGACTGAGAATGCTTGGCGGGTCTTCTTTTCTCTTCCCCTTCTCTCCCCTTCTCTCATGATGTTTTAGACCAGTAATCCAGATGGGAAAAACAACACAGATAAAGAGCACCAGATTATGACTTCATTGTTCAGCTGTTTCAAGTCATGTCCGATTATCTGTGACCCTGTATGGGGTTGTCTTGACAAAAATGCTGAAGTGGCTTGCCATTTCCTTCTGTTCATCTTATAGATGAGGAATGGAAGAAAACAGGGTTAAGTGACTTGTCCAGGGTCACACAGCTAGCAAATATCTGAAGGCAGACTTGAGTTCTAGTCTCCTTGACTCTATCCACTGTGTCACCTAACTGTCCCACCAGATTATGATAAATTGTTGGAATGCCAACCCTTTTAGTTAGTCATCAGTACCTATATCTTGGACAGATAATATAGACAGTATTCTGGTATTGTATCGGTGAAGTTGTACAATGTGTAATTCCAAGTTGCTCATTATTAAGAGTTCATCTTTTTAAAAAAAAATGCTAATATTTTCTAAGTGATTTCATATAGGTATAAGCTATCATCAATTAACAAACACACTATTATTAAATGCCTAGTATGAGTCAAGCAGGATGTTAGGCACTGGGGGCACTAAGAGAGATGGGATCGCTGAAACATATACGTTAGTCCACAAACAAGATAAAAACAATTTATTTATACATATATTCTATACTCTTTGACTACATATCAATGCATCCATGATGGCAAAGGTGGTGGCTGAAGGTCTGACTACAGAAAGCAATAGCTATAGAAATGGTTATGGTCTTTGTGACCATGGCTTGGTCAATTTCTTTCCCCATCATTTTCTGCTCATTGCTGCCCCTCCCCTCTCCAGGACAGAGATGCTTAGGGCCTCAGAAATAGCATTTTATGTAACACTTTGCCTCTGCAGGGATGATCCAGAGCTGAATTGACACTTTCTGGTGGGATGAGATACTTCCAGGCACAATAGGGATGATTTTGACTTCTCTCTTACTCCACCGCCTTCCCCAGTGCTTCAGGGGCAGTAGACCCTAATTTCACTAAGTTATAGTGTGGAATAAGGGCATAGATATTGGATCTTCCAGGATTTCTTACCCTTAAAGATCATTCCACACATGGGGCCTCCTCCTCTGATTGGTTAGTTTCTTCTGAAATCTCCATTTAGAGGAAATGCTCTGATGGGCCATGCTTGCTTCTTTACACCTCTCCTGGCACTTCTCTTCACTCTTCACATTTTTCCTTTCCTCCCTGATTTTCAGCTGCCTTAGGTATGTCTCTTATTCTTAAAGTCTGTCAAGAATTTAAAGTTGTGTTTTAGTTTATAGTACTAGAGATTTCATCTGACAAACACAATCTTTTGTGTTAATTGCACACCCAACACTCTCTTTTTGACTGAATTTTATTGGAGGACCAAAGATGAAAAGAGCAGTAATATTCTGCATCTTTCCCTTTAGAAACAGTAGAGAAAATTGGTATATCAATCCTCACCCCAAAGCTGATTTCTGTTATATTGTGCTAGAAATCCATGAGCTCAGAAACAAAAGCTTGGAGTTATTAATAAATGATGCCCCCTACGTTCAATGGACTGCATTTGTTAAGTCAGACACATAGACAATGAGATTTTTACTATGTAGATTTACTTATGTCCTCCTCCCCGAGGTTTAAATATACCATAGACAATATTAAACTAAAATTTAAGGCATTATATGGGAGTATACCTGGAACTTTGAGGTAGATTTAATTGGATCATATTTCTTTGATTATTTTCTAGCTTTATAAGCTTGACATTGGGGCTTAAAGAAGGAACAAAGGATCATGGACCTGGAACTGGAGGCCACCTCATAGGTCATCTAGTTGAGGAGACTGAGGGAGGTTAAGTAACTTGCCCGAGTTCACACAGGTGGTACGAGGCAGGGCTTGAACCCAGGTACTGAGGTTCCACAGTCAGTTCCCTGAATTTATCATTCAACATTAAGGATAAATAGGCAGATAATTGTAATATGTAGCAATTTAAAGTTTGTGACACACTTAACATGTGTCATTTGGCCCCAGATGAGGAAACTGAGTCTGAGAGGTCGTGCAACTTGCCCAGAGTCATACAATGAGTGAATGTCTGAAGCAGGAATCAAACTTTCTTCTTGATTCCAAGTCCATTGCTCTAACTACTGCACCACCTTATTGCCACCCTTTGCTCTTCATTTGTTTGACCCCATTCCAGATTTGGAATTTTTAGAGGGGCTTGAGAAGTGGCAAGTAACTCGTCTGTTACTCAGAGCAGTTGTACATTTCCTAAAAATAGAATCAGATTTGATTAGTCAAGTCTGATGGCCATCTCAGATCCCTACTGTCTTCCTCTCCATCAAAGGCTGTGTTTTGTGTCTTAAAGAAGCCTGCCTGGTGTGTGCAATACCTGGGCACTCTTTCTTTAGAAATGGGGAGTTCTGCTAGCTCTTAGGTGGTTTTCTAGAGAGGACTACCATCTTCCAACATGTTTCTCCCGTCTGAAGGTAGATTTGTAATTCTTAAGCCAGAGAATATTCTGAATCTCATATTAGGTGAGTATATAATTCCTTTAACATCGCATATGCATACCTTTAGCTAAAGACTCCTTAGTTTGCCCCCATCTCTAACTGAAACATGATCAGGAAATATTGAGTTGACTTGTGTGAGTGGAGCCAAAATTGTACATGGGTAATGTGATAAAGTACTGGGTTTCATCATTTTATTACACATTCATGGAGTCAAGACAGTGAGAGCCAGAAGGAATTTTGAATATCAAAATAGCTAGGTAATAATAATAGCTAATATTTACATAATGCTTTAAAGTCTGCCAAATGCTATCTCATTTGATCTCTACAATAACCTTTTGAGGTGAGTGCTATTATTACTCCCATTTTACAAACGAGAAACCCGAATTTAAGTAAGGTTAAAAGCCTCACCTAGGAACACACAACTAGTAAGTTTCCAAGGCAGAATTTGAATGTAGGTCTTTCTGACTCCAACTTCAGCTTGCTATTTATTATTTCACTAAGTTACCATTAGAGCAGCTTATCCAGCTTAATAATTTTATAGAATTTAACTTTTTTTTTCATTGTACTACATTTCTTCCACTTGGAGAGTCAATGAAATGAATGGGAAAAAAAGTATTTAGTAATTGCTTACTATGTGCCCATATAGCATGCTAGAGAAAAAGAAGGCAGCTGGTGAGGGCAGGCCCCCTTTCTCTGACAATTATTTTCCTGTATGCTCACTAAGCTGATTAACTGATGTTCAGCAACATGGGAAGGATAGCTATTTGTAAAGAATATCTGGATTATTGGGGAAAAAGTGGCATAGGATTTGGTGCTAATTACTCAAGTATTCTCAAAACAATTCCATTGACTCTATAGAAAGCCTTCACAAAATTAATTTACCTGAAGTACATTCATTATTTTGCAATTAATAAAGGTAAAGGAGCATTCTGAAACATTTGCTTGGAAGATCAGGGTTGTTGAATTTAAATTTAAGCCACCAGGTTGTTGATCCAGACTCTACTTATGATTGCATTGGAGTAGGGAACTTTCAGTGAGGAAACTCCCTCTATCTATGCAAGGGAGTAACTACTTTGCAATTTAAAGTTTTAAGAGGGTTGCCTGGTGAATTGGGAGATTAAGTGAATTGCCCAGTGTCACAAAGAACCCCTAAGGCTCTTCAGGCAATATTTCATATTGTCTTTTAACAATAAGGTTAGCATTTAAATCTGAGAATACTAAAACTGGTGAGGGGACTTGAAACTGAATGAAGGACAATAACCAACCAATATGAAAATCAGCTGAAGGAACTGGTTATCTTTTAGCCTAGACAAGAGAAAACTCAGTAGGGGATGTGATAGCTCCTTTAAATTATTTGACCCTTGTTAAGAAGTGTTAAACAAGTTCTGCTTGACCCCAGAGGGCAGATTTTGGACCAAATAATGGCAGTTACAGTGGAACAAATTTAAATTCAACATAGGGAAGAACTTCCTAACAATGAGAGTTATCCAAGACACCTAGACTGGTATGTCCTATATCCTAATTCACTGAATAGGATACTGAATAGGGAAAAGAGTGATGATTTTTGTCAGTGTTGGAGAACTTAGTAGATGAGTACTAGGGAGTCCCTTAAGTCAGACAGTTGGACATTCAACAAGCGTTTTTAAGTGCTTACTGTTTGTGAGGATCTGTGCTAAGTGTTAAAGATGCAAAGAAAGGCAAAACATTTCCTGCTGTCAAAGAGTACACCTGCTTAAGGGGGATACAATATTTAAATAACTGGATATACACAAGATATATACAGAGTAGGTGGGTACCAACCTTGCAGGGAAGGTTCTAGGACAGTGGTTCTCAACCTTCCTAATTCTGCAACCATTTAATACTCGAATGTGGGCTTATCAGTGGGCAGACGTGCCTGGAGATAGATAGAGGAGCAGTGTCTCGGTTCCTAAGACCATTGGAAGTATGTGTTTTCCCATGGTCTTGGGCGACCCCTGTGACCCCTGTGAAAGGGTCATTCAACCCCCAAAGAGGTCGCGACCCACAGGTTGAGAACCGCTGTTCTAGGAGCTAGGCAGGCTTCTTGCACGAGATCAAATTTGATTTTGAATGAAGCCAGCAATTCTAGGGGGGTGGAGGTAAAGAGAAATAGTATTTTAGGCATTGTGAAAAGCCAGTGCAACAGCACAGGGAAGGAAAGAAATAAGCATTGTGTGAGATAGAAGAGTTCGGAGTCTGAGTCTGAGATCAGAAAAGGTCTTTATTCTTTCTCATGAGAAAGGGCCCTGCTCCTGTTGCCCACATAGTGTCTGCCAGGGAGAGAGCAACATGTGGAAGCAAGGCCATGGTTATATACTTCCTAATACAGAAGCCCCAACCCCCAAGTGGCCTTCACTCCTATTGGTGGGGAGGGAGGCTCACAATCTAAGCTTAGGAATCTATCTCAGAGACAAAGAACATGGAAACATGTGGGTGTCCAGTGCAAGGTCAGGAAAGCAGTTTTGTCCTTATTTGGCATATCTTGTGCTGGAGTGGCCCTGGGGATGATCTCCATTGGCTCTAAGTCTCAGATTTCTGGAAGATCAGGTGACCTCTAAACTTAGGCCTAGTGGATGCTAAAGCCACTCTAGATTTGATGTTTCAGAATGGGGAAACCACCTCAAGTTACCCTTTGCAGCATTTATTAAATGCCTACTATGGACCAGATACTGTGCTATGCCTTTACAAATATTCGTTTGATCCTCACTACAACCCTGTGAGGTAGGTGCTATTTTTATCAATATATTACAGACAAAGAAACTGAGGCAAATAGATGTAAGTGACTTGCCCAGTATTACATGGCTAGTAGGTATTTGAGGTCAGGTTTGAACTCAGCACTTCCTGCTTCCAGTCTTAGAACTCTATCCATTGTGCCACTGAACTGCCTTGAGATGGAATGTCTTGTTTTGAGGAGTAACAAACAGGCCAGTAGAGTTGAAATGTAGAAGAGCAACATGTAAGACTGAAAGATAGGAAGGAGACAGGTTGTGAAGAGATGTCCATGCCAAATAAAAGACTTTATGCAGTTGATCACATTCATATGTTGTCTGGGTATGAAATTAAAATGGCAACCATGTCACCATTTCTCTCTCTGGGTGGACTTGCCACCAACACATTCTGCTGATAGTTTTGAGTCATCCCCTTTTCATCCCCTTGGTCCAGGGGCCCAACACAGCTATGAGCATGGTGCTACTACTCAGTCTTTCTCAAGATCCTGGTGGTAACCTCAGTTTTGGTATTTGGCAAGTAGTATTCTTACATGGTGGCAACTGAGCCTCTATTACTGTGTTTCTCATTTAAACAATTACATGAACAGAGCCACCATTTACTCTTAGAAGCGAAATATTTACTAAATGATAAAATAAAATCCAGAAAAATCATAATATTTCCTTGATATAAGGCAAAAACAGGAATAATCAAATATAATAATCCACATAGAAACCTGGGGCATTAGCGGGGGATCCCTAATGCATGCCATCTATGTGAGGGAGAGCTGACATAAATCTAGCAAGGAGATTCTTGGGTAGAGAACCCTTATAAGATGACTTTCTTCATAAATTTGAATTGTTGAATAAATTATGACATATACATGTAAAGAAATATCATTGTGCCATTAAAAAACAATGAAGGGGGTGGTTTCAGAGAAACCTAGGAAGACCTGTGTAAAATGATGCAGAGTGAAGTGAGAAGAACCAGGAGAATCATGTATATATTAACAATAATGTAGTGAGGGCTATCCCCTACATATAGCATGGGTGTATCATTGTGTGGTTCAAAAGGAGGTAAAATAGAACTCTATCTTGCCTCTTCTCCTCACACCATTCTCCCAGGGAGACTTTGTTTTCTGCCACGTGGGGAAGCAGGTAGTTGGGGCCAGATGTGGCCACTCTGCTTTCCCCTAAAAGAAGGGGTAACAGGCTAGAATTATACCTATCTGTTCCCTTAAATATTATTAGTTTAAGAGATGTGATTTTTAGGGATAAGTTAACTTCTGATCACTGTTTCACTAATGGGAGAAGGAAGACTCCAAGTTTTATATACAAGGCTTGATTCCCTTCTCACCAAAAGCTAGTTATACAATGAACACTCAGTGGGTAGCAAGAAACCCTTTTATCTAAGTTGAATATAAAAAAAATAGAAACTATATATAGGAGAATATGTACCAGACAATACAGAATGAAGGAGTTCTCTCATTGGGAGTGAAACAACTCAACTCAACCAGAAAAGAAAGAGTTCTAGATTTTACGTAAGGGGAGATTCCCCAAAGTCTAATGTAGCAAGCTAAGCATAGGGATATGGTGGAGAGTGCCAGCTTCTCTTGGAATAGCTTTTTATAAAAGTCTTATCTTCCCTTCAGTAACCTGAAATGGAGTTGGCATTCTCTATTTTCTCTCTCTCAAAGCTGGAAACCAGAAGGGCCCAAAGATTGAAAAGACTGAAGAGAATTGCAGAGACTCTGGAACTCAAAGAAGAGTGAACCTGTATACTCTCTCCTTCTCTTACCAACTCTGCCCCATCCCTTAAGCAGGCCCAGGGAGGCTCAGATTGCAATAACATTCTGAAAACTAACAACTTTGAAAATCTTTAGAACTGATCAACACCAGGATCAACCATGATTCCAGGGTTCTAATGATGAAGAATGCTTCCCATTTCTTGATAGGGAGATGAGGGAGTAATTTGAAGAATGAGAGGTGCACTTGTAGACATGGCCAATGTGAGAATGTTTTTGCTTGAATAAATATTGTATATACTTATTAGAAGGATTCCCAACCCCCCTCCCCTTAGTGGTGGAGGAGAGAGGTAAGAGGGAGAGAAAATAAATGCTTATTAAGTGATAAAACAAACAAACAAAAAGAGATGCTGAGGACTTGTAGTATTGTAGGTATGAGCTCTCTGGGTCATATGTAATATATTCTCTCCTTGTGTGCCTCTGCCTGTGTGTCAACCCTTCATACTGATGCTGTATATGTGGGATAATGTGCCCAGGTTTATGGGGGGAATGTTTTGTCATTATTTTTCATGCTATGCCATTCAATAAATGCCTTTGGTTTGAGCTGTCAGGTGGCTGCCTATTAATGGTGAATAACTTGTGGGTGACAGTGAGCTATAATTTTAGGAGTGAGAACTCACTGAGTATCTTGAACCCATGTTAGTCATCCCTCTGGGAACCTAACCTGTGAGCAAGAGTCAGGGAAGTAGCATTCGGAAGACATTTTGAACCACAAGATCACAGAATGAGAACAGTCCTCAATTGCCATGTAGTTTAACCCCTAACCAGCACATGTTGTTCTGTGTACAACACCTATTGTGAGCATAGTCTTGTATTCCATTGTACTTAAGAGAAGCTTTTTTGTGGATAGCATTGGATTAGATTGATACATGCTGGATGCCAAGATCTCACATCAACATCTACATCAACAAAATGAAGCAGGGAATTGAAGAAATTGTTTCAAATAATTCAGTCCTAAATTCCCCTCTGAGGAAAAAAAAATGCTATTTGGGGATTTAAAATATGTAAGTTGACTGTCTCTACTGATTAAATTCATTTCTTTCCTTGTTCATCATATCATTTAACTTTACCTTTGTAAATCTAGTCAGTATAAATACGTGATTATTTTCCTTATGCTTTCTTTATATTTGATATCTCAGAAGCAATATGAGTAAAATATGAAAGTATTAGCCCCTCGTGAGCTTTGGTAGTGGGTGGTTTTGAAAGACAGAAACAATCCCTGGAGTCTGATGTTCAAAGGCTACCTTATAAGACGTGTTTTCTTATTTTGATATAAATCTATTTGTAATGTGTAAAGTCTATTCTAAGCCTTTTTTTCATTACCTGTCTTGCCTGTGGAAATGTTTATTTGTCTTCCTGTTTTCTGGTGTTTCAAGTTCAGTTACCTGACAGTTTCTGAAATTACTAACATTTGGTACATTACAACAGACTGCTGCCCTATAGATACCTTAGGCATATATTTATAGGAACTTGGGGAGATACTGTAAAGCATTTTATTTGTTTCAAAAAAGAAACTCTTTTTTTGGTTGGGAAAAGAACCTAGCAACTACTCAAATAATTTCAAATGATCAAAATCAGCTCCCTGCCCTGGTTTTTCCCTTACATTCACATGTAATCATAGCTCTTGAGTCAGCATATTCATTGAAATTCTTAGCTTACGTTTAACAACTTCTGTCCTATTTAATTCACTGCTGATAAATTTGGTTGCCTAGGTTATACAACTGAATCCTCAATCTGTAGATTCTGTGTTGCTTTAGATAATTCATGCATCCAACCCTTGTTATAATCTTTCTGTGTGAATAGAACTGTGCTGGGAGAGATATAATTTATGCCTTATATTTTGAAGTTAGGTGATGCCAGTGTCCCTGAACTGAGCAAGAAGGAAATATTTGGATCTTTCAACTTGCCACACAATTCATCAGCACTAATCTGTTGACTTAACTACATGTGATCTTAGAAATGGGGATCAGCTAGGGCTAGGTCAGGTGTTTTGGTCCTGGTTACATTCAGTTATGGTCTTATAAATACAACTTTAGGTAACTACTGACGAAGTTATATTTTGCTTTTTTACAACGTTTTACAATTAAACAAAATTATATATATATATATATATATTTTTAAATTGGAACTGTAATTTCAGTGGCATAAGGTAGTCTGAGTCTAAGTCTTCTCTAGTGCAGATTGGCAACCATTCTATAAATTTAATATAGAGAGTGGCCTTGGAGCATTGAGTAATTAACTGACTTGTCTGAAGTTACATAGTCAGAAGCAAAACTTGAACCTGAGAATTTCTGACTCCAAGACACAACTCCAAGAACAGCAGCAGCAGCTTTCAGAGCTCTCAGCCCAGAGATAGTAGGGAGTTAGACAACTAGTTAGAAAGAGATTACAGGGGAGATTACCCAGTTGGCACTGGGTGGAGCTGGTACTGATTGGACACTTGTGTTTTCCATATACAGTTCTGGGTTGTGGTTCCAAAATGGAGAGGAGTACTAGGGGTTGGTTACAAGGGAGCAGGGGACCTGATCACAGTTCCAGGGCCAAGAGGAACACTAGCACTTGCAGCGGCTGGGGATAAGGAGTCCTCCCTGAGTTAAGACCAAAATTCAGACCAGGAGAGTAGTGACCATACCTCTCCCTGGATCACACCACTTTGGAAGCACTGAAAACTTGTAAACCACGCCCCCCCCCCCCCCGAACTAGCTCTGAAAACTGAGCACAAAAGCTTGGAATATTGCCTCCCCATCCCTAGGTGAGCAGAGCCCAACTTTAACATAAAATTCAAAGTGAAGAAATAGTCTGGGAAAATGAACAAACAAGAGAAAGACTTGACTAAAAAAGCTACTGTAGTGGCAAGAAAGACAATGACATAAACTCAGAAGAAGACAATAATGTGAAAAAAGTTACAAATTCTCAAAGAAAACTGCTAATTGGACCCAAGCCCAACAAGAATTCCCAGAAGAGTTAAAGATTAAGAGATGAGTGGTAGAGGAAGAACTGGGGAAAGACATGAGAGTGGTACAAGAAAATTATGAAAAGAGATTAATGGCTTGGAAAAAGAGGCACAGAAATATTGAAGAAAATAACATCTTAAAAGTAGAATTGCCCTAATGGTAAAAGAGGCACAAAAATTTACTTAAAAAAGAACTCCTTAAAAAGCAGAATTGATGAAATGGAAAAAACAGTACCAAAGCTCACTGAAGAAAATAATTCCTTAAAAATTAGATTTGGGAAAGTGAAAGCTAATAACTTTTTTTTGAGATATTAAGAAACAATAAAAAGTGAAAATATAGAAAAGAATGTGAAATATCTCATTAGAAAAAAAAACTCACCTGGAGAATAGATCAAGGAGAGAGAATAAGAATTATTGAACTACCTGAAAGCCATAATAAAGAAAAGGGCCTAGACATCATCCGTCAAGAGACTATCAAGGAAAACTGTCCTAATATCTTAGATCCAGTGGGTAAATTAGAAATTGGAAAAATTCATTGATCACCTCCTGAAATGACTCCAAAATAAAAACTCCCAAGAATATTATAGCCAAATTCCAGAGCTCACAGGTCAAGGAGAAAATATTGCAAGTAGTCAGAAGGAAACAATTCAAGTATCATTGAGCCATAGTCAGGATCACACAAAATTTAGCAGCTTCTACATAAAATGACTGAAGGGCTTAGAATATGATAATCCAGAAAGCAAAGGAGCTAGGATTACAATCAAGAATAACCTACTCAGCAAAACTGAATAAAATCTTTTGGGGGAGAATGGTTATTTAATGAAATAAAGGACTTTCAGGCATTCCTAAAGAAAAGACCAGAACTGAATAGAAAATATGACATTTAAACACAAAATTCAAGAGAAGTATAAAAAGGTAAACATGAAAGAGTAATCATTCCTATATGGGAAGATGATATTTGTAATTAAGAACTTTATCATTAGTAAGGCAGTTAGAAGGAGACCACATCAAGAAAGGGTATGGATATGAGTTGGTTATGTTGGGATTATTTAAAAAAAAGTGAAAGGGTGTGAAAGAAGAATGCACTGGGAGGAGAGGGAAGGGAGAGATAGAATGGGGAGGCATGCAAGGAAGAACTTTTATGGTGGAGAGGAAAATGGGTGGGGGGATGGTAGGTAATGCTTGAATCTCACTCTTATTGGAATTGGTTCAAAGAGGAAAGAATACACACACAGACACACAAACAGGGAGAGAGAAAAAGAGAAAGAGAGAGAGAGAGAAGTGGGACTAGAAATCTATCTTATCCAATAGGAAAACATGAAGGGAAGAGGATAAGAGATATGCGGGGGAGTGATCAAAGGAGGGTATATTAAGAAACATAGTGATCCAAAGCAAAATGGACTTTTGCAGAAGGACAGAATAAAAGAGAAGAAGGAAGATAAACAGGAGAAGATATCATGGAGGGAAATACACAATAATCATAACTGTGAATGTAAATGGGATGAGCTTTCCCATAAAATGGAAGCAAATAGCAGAACAGATTAGAAACCAGAATCTAACAATATGTTGTTTACAAGAGACATTTGAAAAAGAAAGACACACAGAGTTAAAATAAAGGACTGCTTTAGATTTTTACTGCTGAAGCAGGATCTTTTTTGCTTCAGCTGAAGTAAAAAAAAAGACAGGGGTAGCAATCATGATCTCAGACAAAGCAAAAGCAAAAATAGACTTAATTAAAAGAGATGATCATGGAAACTACATTTTACTAAAAAATTCCATAGATAATGAAGAAATATAAAATATTTTAAAGGGAAAATTTCTCTGATTAAAGGTCTCATTTCTCAGGTATATAAGGAACTGAGTCACATTTTAAAAATAAGATCCATTCCCCAAATGACAAATGGTCAAAGGATATTAACAGGCAGTTTTCAGAAGAAGAAATCAAAGCTATTTATAGTCATATGAAAAAAAAGCTCTATATCACTATTGATTAGAGAAATGCAAATTAAAACAACTATGAGGTACCACCTCACACCCATCAGAAATGACAAATGCAGGAGAGGATGAGGGAAAATAGGTACACTTATCACTGTTGGTGGAGTTGTGAACTGGTCTAATCATTCTGGAGAAAAATTTGGAACTATACACAAAGGGCTATAAAAGATTCATTCAGTTCAATGATGATGATAATAACACCTACCTCCCAGGGTTTCTGGGAGGATCAAATGAGATCATACTTGTAAAGCCCTTAGCACAGTTCCTGGAATGTAATGGATGCTATGGAAATAAATCTTTTCCCCCTATTTTATCCCCTTATGTTCCTTACTGTTTTCCTTGGTTTCTTACCTCAGCGGTTTCAGTTTTTGGAGCAGGAGGGCCTATGCTTGGATAAAGCACTCCTTTGGAATCCTGCCTGCTCCTGAATATAGTGGTCAAGATTATGCCCCTGTTTTGTAGGAATTATTTGGTCCTATCTCCTGCTGGAATTCTGGCCTGGATTGCCTGGATGCTAATTTGGGCTAGGGTTGCACTGATTCCTATTAGGCATCTTTTCTATTATGGCCAGGGTTCTAGGGGGGCTTGCTGCTGAGCCTTTTTCTCCTGTTTCTGCAGGGAATCCCAGGCCTCTCCTACACTAAGATCTCCCTTTGCCATGATGTTCACTGGATTCCCAAAGGCCATTCTTCTTCTTTTTCCTTTTGCAGAATTCTATTCGTTTTGTAGGGTTCTGGGCTACCCCTGAGCTGGATTCTGCTTAAGGCCCTCTCCCTCTCCACCTTTGCTGCTGGTCTCTGGGATTACTACTCCCACGCTGGGCTCCATTGGACCCCCTCTCCAATTGTTAATAGGGCTTTTCTATGTTGTTTCTTCTGTCAACCCCCATATTGTCTACTTCAGCGTTTCTACAGAATCCTATGTATCCCTAGAGAAATTTGCAAGTGATTCTCCTTACTCTTTTGTTAACTAGTTAAGCTTCACTTGGGTGTTTGCAGGGGATCTAGGCTTCTCTAGTTCCTAACATCAGAATCTTCCCCCAATCCTTCCCCTCAACCCTTTCTTCCTAGAATAGCGGTTCTCAACCTGTGGGTCATGACCCCTTTGGGGGTCGAATGACCCTTTCACAGGGGTCACAGGGGTTGCCTAAGACCATTGGAAAACATATTTCTGATGGTCTTAGGAACCTAGATGCTGCTCCTCTGTCTGTCTCCAGGAAGATCCACCCAAATGCAGATACGCCCACATATGAGTATTAAAGGGTTCCGGCATAGGAAGGTTGAGAACCACTGTCCTAGAACGTCATTCTTCTACACTGCTGTCTGCTGGTCATAGCTTCAAGTATCACTCTTTCCTAGTTCCTCCCTTAGCCAGTCCAGGGGTCATGACTTTTCCTTAGCTTAGACCATACTACTAAGCTGTCCCTCACTTAGAAGGAAACAGAACCATTCTCCTTTTACCAAGCCTCATTGCACCACTTAAATCTGCTTACTCATGGATCATTATATTACCTACGGTCCAGATTCATAAGACTTAATCTTTATTATGGAAATATTAGAAGAATTATTAATAAGTCAAAACTATAAGCATCCCTCTTATTTGGCTCATCCCCCACCTAATTAATATGTGCATCAATGCACATATATCATTAACATCCACAACGCAAATTACATGAGTAAACATCAACATTATTGTCTGACTTCATGCATAACCATTTCTCCATTTCCTCTCAGGATGTTGTGAGTAGTCTGGTCAGAGGTAAAATATTCCTAACTCTGTAAACTGATGAATTGCCTGCCCCTATACTTGAGCTAATTGATCATAATAGACTTAACATAATCCTTATAAGAACTATAGTCCTGCTTTCCTAAAACTAAATTGTAGGGGCCCATGCCAGCCATCTTCCTATACTCTGTTGGTGTATGCTTATACTTAGATATCTCTGTAGATGAGGTACTAGCTAGAAAAGGGGCTGCCTCTGAGTTTATCCTCCTCTTATCATTTGAACTGGTTTCAGGAGTAGGATCCACAGAATCTTCTATACTTGTACTATCTGTTTCTGAGTCATCGTTGTAGTTAGGCAGTCATTGTATGAAGGTGATCTCTTTTGCTCAGAATTGACTGAAATAAGTGTCCATCAGTCTGGACCAGAAACTTTCATGGATTCCACCAAAGGAAATGGATTCTGATCATCACTAAGCCATGCTTCCAGCCTCACTTTTTGTATTGGGGGCTTAAGCTTGGTTCTCTTTCTTTTTTTTTCCAACTAAATTTTTATTGATGTCTTCTTTTTCTTACATCGTCATAGTCACCCCAAGTATCCTTTTCTCTCCCTCTCCCAGAGAGCCATCCCATAGAACAAACAGTATTTATTTTAGAGGCAGGGGGAAAGAAACCAGCCCAACTGATCGATACATTGGAAAAGTCAGAAAACATGTGGAGGTGCAACACCACACGTGGACCCACTATCTCCATGAAGAAGTGGATTGAGGTGTCCTCTCATATCTCCTCATTTCAGGCCTATTTGATCTTTATAATTTTGTAAATTTACTTTAGATTTTTTTGGTATATCGTTCTTTGTAGTTACTGTGTGTATTGTTTTCTTGGTTCTGCTTTCTTTACTTGGTGTCAGTTCATGTAGATTTTTCCATGATTCTCAGTAGTCAACACACACATAATTTCATTCAACACATTAATATTCCATTACATTCATGTACTACAGTTTGTTAGCCATTACCCAATTGATGGGCATCTATTTATTTCCAATTCTTTTGAAAAGTGTTGCTTATACATATTTTGGAGTATATAGGGATTTTCTTTTTATTGGCTTCCTTGGTATATAAACATAATAATGAGTCTTTGGTTCAAAGGGTATAGACATTTTATTCACTTTATTTGCATAATTCCAAGTTACTTTCCAAAATGGATGCACCATTTTACAGCCTTGCCAACAGCGTATTAGTATGCAACTCCTCCAACATTGACTCTTGCCAGTTTTGGTCATTTTTGCTGATTTGCAGAGTTTTAGTTGGAATTGTGGGGTTTTTTGGATTTGAAGCATCCTTTCGTGAGGTTGTGAACACTTTAGAATTCTTCTTTTGAGAACTCTTTGTTCATATCTTTTGACCATTTATCTACTGAGATATGACAATTAGGTATATATATGTGTATATATATGTGGGCTTTGAAAATATTATATATGTGTATGTATGTATGTATGCATGTATGTATGTGTGTAAGGTCAGGAATTCTCCTGACTGGGGAACCCTGTGCCTCCCCCATAACCGTGGTGTGAATTTTGATACCAAAGGAGGAGGCCAATGAACTCCAGATTGATTATAAGAATTTAATCAATCATTATAATTACTAACAAAACAGAGGTGATCTGGGGCAGCTGCCAGACAGTTCAATGGAGACCCTCATCTGTGAAAGAACCCTCAAAATCCCCATGACAATTATAGAAAACACAGGGAGCAGGAGCTAGAGAGTGCATCACTACTGACTGGGTGATATTTTTGGTTTTCTGGTTAGTAATGACTTGGGTGTTAAGTCGATGTTATGCCCAAACATAAGTTTGTATAGTGATCATGTACCACTTATTTACGGGTCATTTTATTCTTGTTATGGCTTTCATAGGTCATAGTATCTAAGTTTTGACTCATGTCTAAAATATGAATCAGTATCTAAGTTATGATTTTTTACAGGTCACCATGTTCTGGCTTCCACCTTTCACAGAGTTTAAGCTTTTATAGTTTTTAAATTATTACTGTATTTTATGGCTTTTCCCTAATTGGGACCTCATAGCATGTGTGTGTGTAGGTATGTATGTGTATACATGCATATATATGTGTGTATGTATGTATGTATGTATGTATGTATGTATTGCTTATACATCTTGGATACCAAACCTTATCAGAGAAATTTGACAAAAAGCCTTTTTCCAATTTGACTACAGAAGCTTTTTAGTCTCATGTAATCAAAGTTATCTATTTTATCATTTGTAATTGCTTCTATCTCTTGTTTGGTTAAGAACACATCTTCTACCTGCAGCTTGGAGAGGTCTATGATCTATTTTTCTTCTATTTTTTAATAATACGATTTCTGATAGTAAGGTCTCCTGTCCATTTAGAATGTATTGTGGAATATGGTATAAGTGCTTGTCTAAGCCTAATTTCTGCCAGACTGTGCTTTAGTTTTCTTGGTAGTTTTTATTTAAAAAGGAGTTTTTTTCCCTAGGTAAATTATATTTTTTATTTTATCAAACACTGGATTATCAAGTTCTGTTGTTTTTGATTCTTTATTGTGTAGTCTGTTCTATTGATCTATTTTTTTAAACCAATACCAGATGACTGCTGCTTTATAATGTAGTTTGAGGTCTGGGAGCGTTATTCTCCCTTAATTCCCAGTTCTTTTCATCATTTACCTTGATATTCTATGTCATTTGTTTTTCCAAATGAATTTTGTTATTATTTTATCAAGTTCTATGAAGCATTTCCTTGGTAATTTAATTAGTATACCATTAAAAATATAAATGATTATATTGGTGCAGCCCAGCCATGGACACTGAATATTACTTCAGCTTTTAAATTATTCTGTATTTCTTTAAGGAGTACTTTGTAATTGAATTTATAGAAGTCTTCTGTGTGCTTTGGTATGTAGGTCTATTTTGTTTATGCCTTCTGTTGTTATTTGGAATAGTATTTCCTTTTCTATTCTTGCCATTTGTATTTTGTTATTATTATATAGGAATTCAGTTGATTTTTGAGGATTTATTTTGTAGCCTACAACTTTACTAAGCTCAATTAGTATCTTTACTGATTCCTTAGGATTTTACAAATATACTATCATGTTATCAGCAAATAGAGATAGTCAAAATGATTTATTAGCTCAAAGTTGTTCTTAAAACAGTATTGTTAGTGCATACGACATTCTCTTGCTTGTGCTCATTACACTCTTAATTATTTCATGCAGATCTATCCATGTTCTTCTAAGACAGTGGTTCTCAACCTTCCTAATGCCATAACCCTTTAATACTCGTATGTGGATGGATCTGCATGTGGGCAGACCCGCCTGGAGACAGATAGAGGAGCAGTGTCTCAGTTCCTAAGACCATTGGAAATATGTGTTTTCCGATGGCCTTAGGTGACCCCTGTGACCTCTGTGAAATGGGCATTCGACCCCCAAAGGGGTCGTGACCCATAGGTTAAGAACTGCTATTAGTTTGTGGGAAAGTTAAAGAATGCTATGGCTCTCAGTGTTATTATGGCTTTTTAATATCTTTGGTACTATGATGGAATTGGCTTACTGGTTTTGGAATTGGGTTTTCTGGTGTCTAAATAAATGTTTCAGTTCTGTCCTCTATATGGAGAGTTTGGTATATTTTGCAAGAAACATCATTCAATATTTATAGTCACAGTCTTTCTTGTGATTGTGGGCACTGTAAATATTGCATTGGCAATATTTATCATTCTAAGTAAAATCCTGTGAAACAGACTATATCAGTTCATCTAAGACATCATTCTTTATAACTAAGTTGGATTTATAGCAGAGAGGCAAAGATGGCTTAACAATAGGAAAACAATCAACATAATCAATCACTTTAAAAACAAAAACATTGAAAACCACATGCTTATCTCAATAGATGAAGAAAAAGCCTTTGATGAAGCATAAAACTTATTTATATTTAAAACTCTCCAAGCTTCTGTGTCTGTGGCACAGAGGGACCATGTAATATGTAAACTTCATATTGTGATATGGTAAACTTTATATTGTTTGGCATTATTATTTGTAGCTATGATAGTAGTTTGATATCATATTATAATGATAGAACTCCAATATGGAGTTACTTAGTCTAAGTGGTCCTAATGCCTATAAAAACACAGAGGGAAAACAGACACCTATACTTTTTGACTGTTAACTCTGTATCAGGCAGATAAAGCTTACAGCTTTTTAATTGAATGAACTCTTGACCTATTGTAGGGGCCTTGAATCATTCTCTTTCCTTTGCCTTAGATAATTAATGTTGGATCCTCCCACAAGTTTATGGTCCTAATAAAGAAACTCCCCCTACTTGAACTTTACCTAAGCCTGGTATCAATAAGGAACTGAACTTTTCTACCACATCTGGGTCTGATTAGGAATAGCCCTTCCTGCATCTGGCACTGATTACCTGTTCTTAACCAAGCCTATCTATCCTTAGGGTATATAATCTTGCCACCCAAATCCCAACTTTGAATTTGTTTCCTCCCTAACATATCTCCCTCACCCTCAGGCTGGGGTGAGTTTCTTGCATGTGGGAACAAACTTGTATGTTTATATTGCCAAAGTGTGTGTGTGTGCGCGTGCGTGCTCATGTGCTCGTGTGCTTTGTTTGTCTGCTTGCTGCATCACATAACAGTAAAGTTTGTGATTGATCATATCATTTTCCTGAGCACCGGTTTTCTAGAAATGCCAGACCCAGGTATTTGTTTTAACCCAAGCCATGAGACCAAATAAACTGGACCTTTGTAAGATCATTAAAAAGTATCTAAAAGCAAACTTCTTAAGCCATGAGAATGCATTAGAAGCTTTCCCAATAAATATGAGGGTAGAGATAGCCACTCTCAACGGTTGTTTGATATAGTTCTAGAAATGTAATAAGCAATAAATTCTAGTATTAGATAAGGAAAAATTAAAGGAACAATGATAGGCAGCAAGGAGATAAAGCCATCTCTTTTTGCTGATGACAGTTTGACTTACTTGGAAAATTCGGGGGAATCAGTAAAGAAACAAATTGAGATAATAACTTCAACAAAGTTTCAGACTACAAAATAAACCAGGCCTCCATAATATACCACCAGCAGGCTGCTTGCAACTTATCAAAGAATTTGAGGTGGTCCATGAAAAATTTATAGGATGTAAAACAGGCCTGCACAACATACTGCCCGCGGGCTGCTTTAGTGGACTGAAAGCGGCCCAGGACCTTATGTTGTGCAGGCTTCACTTGGGAGAAGATTCATGAAAAGGGCATAACTAACCCTGAAGTTGATGAAATCCTTAGAAGAAGGACATCCCTCCCTGTCTGAGGCACTCCCCACTTCATGAACCTTTTGAGTGCTGATATTTCTAAGTAAGTGTCACTTGTATTAGACTCTGTGTATTATGGCATTCCTAATTGTACAGTGAAAAATGAATGAAAGCAATAAGGAGGGTTTGAAGAACTCATTTAAAATAACAGGACCTGTACCCATTTAGAGCTGAACCACCTTTTGGGTTATCTCTAATAAATTGTCTTGTTCTGTCTGTTTCTCTTTGAATGAAATCCTGTACTGTGTATTTTTACCAGGTAAAAGTTTAAGAGTTGGGGGCAGCTAGTTGGTGCAGTGAATAGAGCACCGGCCCTGGAGTTAGGAGGACATGAGTTCAAATCTGGCTTCAGACACTTAATACTTACTGGCCGTGTGACCTTGGGCAAGTCACTTGACCCCAGTTGCCCGTCCAAAAAATAAAGCAAAAAAAAAAAATCCAAGATATATAGACAACTAACATATTCATATGACTAAAAGCCACTCCCCAGTAGATAAGTGAACAAAAGGATATGAGCAATTATTCTCAAAAGAAGAATTGCAGAATATTAACAATTATATGACTGAATGCTCCAAATCACTAATAATAAGAGAAATGTAACTCAAAACAACCCTGAGGTTTCATCTCAGACTCAGCAAATTTGCAAAAGATAGCGGTAATCAATGTTGGAAGGGTTGTGGGAAGATAGTTACACTAGTACATGGTTGGTGGAGCTGTGAATCAGTGCAACCATTTTGGAAAGTACTTTGGAATTATGAAAGTAAAGTGTCTTAAAATATCTGTACCCTATGACCTAGAGATTCTACTACTGGGCATTTATACTCGAAGGAGATCACTAATAAGAAGAAGGTCCTCATATAAATCAAAGTAAAGCACTTTTTATGATAGCAAAGAATTGGAAATAGATTCCTATCAATTTAGGAATGGCTAAACAAATTATGGTACATTGGAATATGTTCTAAGAAACAATGAAGGAAAAAAGCATGAAAAGACTTACATAAACTGATACAGTAAAGTAAGCAGAGCCCCAAACTAATGAGTACAGCAATGAAAATGCAAAGAACAACCACAAAACAATCAAAATGAAATTGGAAAATTATGAAAAATAAGCATGGCCTCAAAGAAGAGACTCCTTTTCAGAGGTGGGAGGTCCACAGACATGGAATATTGCGTTTATTTTCAGATATTTTCAGGGTTTTGATCAGCTTTGTTGATTTTTTCTTCCTCTTTTCCTTTAAAAAATTCTTTGTTATATGGGGTGATTGTCTGGGAGGGAGAGGAGGGGTTGAATACTGGGGAGAAATTCTGATAATTTTTAAAAAATAAATAAAAATTTATTTTTAAAAGGCAGGAAAGGGAAATTCAGTAAAAAAAAATGAGCAGGATGGTTTGAAAATAACATTTTGAAGTGATATACTTTTATTTTTTTAGAGCAAGTGGTATGAAATAGAAATTCTTGGTTTTAGTGTGCAATCTTCTTACGTTCTTTTGTGTGTATTGAAGTGCTCTCTTTGGGGGACAGGGTATTTAAATTCAGAATGTGGTCCATGTAATATCTGAGGATCTTTCTTCCAACTCCTACTCTCTCTGACCAGGAGGGTCTTCAGAGTTTGGCTTATGATCCTGCAAGGTCACATAATCCCTGCCTGAAAGTCATACCTCCTACCCCTGGGGCTCCTCTGATTGTAGAGGGTGGAAGGTGGACAATAGTTTCTCACAGATTCTCTATACAAGGAGGGTATCCTGGGCGCTCTCCCCCCCTTAGATTGTGAGCTCCTTGAGGGCAGGGAATATTTTTTGCCTTTCTTTGTATCCCCAGCACTTAGCACTGTGACTAGCACATGTAGGGAACCTAATAAATGTTTATTGACTGACTCAGGATCCTAGCTGTACTCTTGATGTGTCAAGAATTATTTGCTACTGTCATTGTCTTGAGCGTATCTCTCCAACCTCCAGGATTATCAGTTAAGAAAAACATAAAACTATACCCAAGGGGCTATAAAAATGTGCATACCCTTTGACCCAGCAATATCACTTCTAGAGCAGTATCCGAGAGATCATAGAAGTGGTAAAAGGACCCCTATGTGCAAAAAGATTTATAACAGCTCTTTTTGTGGTGGCCAAGAATTGGAAATCAAGGGAATGCCCATCAATTGGAGAATGTCTGAATAAGTCATGGTATAAGAATGTAATGGCATACTGTTGGGCTATAAGAGATGAGGAACAGACGGACTCCATAATAACATGGAGAGACTCATATAAACTGATGCTGAGTGAGGAGAGCAGAACCAGGAGAACATTGTACACAATTACAGACATCCTATCTGTGACGACTAACTTTGATGGACTGGGCTCCTCTCAGCAATGCAGGGTTATAAGACGACTCCAAAAGACTCATGATGGAAAGGGCTATCCACATCCAGAGTAAAAACTACAGAGTCTGAGTGAAGATTAAAGCAAATTACTTGCTCTCTCTTTTTTTGTTTTACTTCATTCCTTCTTTCTCATTGTTCACTCCATTGATTATAACTCTTCTTTAAAACTTGACTAATGTTTAATGTAAAGGGATTTGTAGAACCTACATTGGATTGTGTGCTGCCTTGGGGAGGGAGGGGGTAGGAGAGGAAGAGGGAGAAAATTTGAAACTCAAGGGACTGTGGAACTGAATGGTGTAAACTAAAAGTAAAGAAATAAAATTTTAAGCAAAAGAAAAGAAGAAAAAGAATAACATAGTCATCCAAGGTTAAATAGCTTTTTGAAAGAGGGCTTTGTGCCCACTAAGGTGGTACAACAAGAGCAGGTGGGACAAAACCATGCCGAAAGTGTGCCATTATCTCGCGTAGTCTGCAACGGTTCTCAACCTGTATGTTATGTTCAGTTTGTCACAATGAAAATACATCCTGCATAACAGACAGATTCATGACAGTAGCAAAATTACAGTTATGAAGTAGCAATGAAAATAATTGTATGGTTGGGGGTGACCACAAAATGAGGAACTGTATTAAAGTATCAAGGCATTAGGAAGGTTGAGAACCACAGGTCTAGAGGAATGTGGCTGTGTCAGAGAGCACACAGAGAAAGGGAGAGTTCACAGCTCTTGGTTTCTGGAAACTCCCTTCTTCCATTTTTATAGGAGGCTTAGGAAGTTCTCTATAAGCATGAGGGGTCTCTGTGCAGGAATCTTTTGTTGAAGCATGAACCCAGTCTGCCCTTGGCTTCCTGTGATACAGACACAGACAAGAATAGCTCTTCTGGAAAGGCACTTAGGATTTCAGTGGGAAGAGGAGAAGTCCACATTCTTCATCTATCATAGAAGGTACTCCTCAGGTCAAAATGAAAGGGGAGGAGATTTACCTCCCCCGCACTCCCCCATACAATCCCTTCTCAGGGGACTTTCCACCAATTTCTGGAGTTTCTGAAAATGTGTATGTGATCACTGAGACATGCTCAACTTTTCTCAGTTTATCCAGACAAAATTATTGAAGAATGTTATTCTTGTTTGAAGGCCTTCTCACATTTTGTCCAAGTTCTTTTGATTGCTTGATTTGTAGTCATAGTTGAAGTTTCACTCCCCTTGCCAAACTATACCCTGACTACCAGTCTCTCCAACCTTGCCTCAAAGGTTCTGGCCTTCTCAGCCTTCTTTTGATCTTCTGGTTCTTCCTGCAGCCTTACTCTCAGCTTAAGGCAGAGGTGGGGAACTGTGACTCGAGGCCACATGTGGCCTTCTAGGTCCTTGGGAGGCAGCCTTTTGACTGAGTTCAAGTTTTACAGAAGAAATCCTTTTATTAAGGGGATTTATTCTGTGAAGTTTGGATTCCTTCACAGGGCCCCAGTTTGAGGACCTAGAGGGGATTTGTTCTGTGAAGTTTAGATTCCTCAAAGGGCCCCACTTGAGGAGCTACAGGGCCAGGTGTAGCCTCCCAGCCTCAGGTTCCACACCCCTGCCGCAGGCCCTACAGAGTCCCTAACTAAACTTTATATGTTATACCCTTGCCTTTGCTTTGCCTATTGCTGCTGCTATTCAAACATACAGGGCTGCTCTTCCCTCCAGAAAGCCCTTTCTGCTGCTGGACACTCGATTTGTTTGTTTTGTCTGTGAAAGTTCCTTTAGTAGAAGCACACAGGCTCTCTAAGGTTAGAAATTCATCAGGTTCACCCTAATCACACAGCCAGCAAATTCCCACTCTGTGACTTTCTAAACCAGACTGGACTATGGGAAGAATACAGATTTCCCCCAAGATGTCTTATCTACCTTGGAAAAAAGATGCTGTCAGAGAATGTGATTTGGATTCCTAGAACAAGGTTTAAGATCTAGGCTTAGAATCAGGGATGGAGTCCACCTCACAGGGACTGGAAGGAATATATTTGAATGTTGTAGATCTGATAAATTTGTGCTTCAAACTGCATGTGGAAGGTAACTGAGAAAACCTGCCATGTATAACTGTTCAAAGAGGTAGCCGGGACAACGCAGAAAGAATAGCATTGGAAACAGCCAGTTGGTCATTCACAGTATTAAGACTAGCACTTAGGGGCAGCTAGGTGGAGCTGCAGTGGATAGAGCATAGCTCTGGTGTCAGGAGGACCTGAGTTCAAATTTGGCCTCAGACACTTGACACACTTGACTACTCCCTGCCAGGCACAGTGCTATGTGTTCTACAAGTAATACCCACTAGCTGTGTGACCTTGGGCAAGTCACTTAACCCCAATTGCCCTGCCTTCCAAACAAAACACTCCTATGCGATTTTAGACTCTTTAAGCTAAGGAGACTGTCCAGCTATTTATTCACCTGGAAGCACCCACCCACTGTGCCCCAAGGTAAAAACATCTTTTTCTTCTTTCTCATGGTTCATTCCATTAGTTCTAATTCTTCTTTACAACATGACTAATGGGAAAATATGTTTAATGTGAATATTTACATAGAGCCTCTGTCAGATTGCATAGCATCTTGGGGAAGGGGAGAAAATGTAAAACTCAAAAGCTTGCGGAACTGAATGTTAAAAATTCAAAATAAATTTTAAAAAATCTTTGACCAAAATGTTCATAAGATCACAGACTTAGATCAGGAGGGGACCTTGGATGTTGAGTCTACTCCTCTCCTGTCCTCCATTTTATAAGCTGAGAGGAAGTGACTTGCCTAGGGTCATATAGCTAGAGAAGAGATTTGAACCTAAGTTTTCCTGACTCCAGGTGCAGTGCCTTATCCATTCTGCCAGTGTTCAAAGGGGCAAAGTTTTCTACCATTACATATTTCTCCTTACTCTTTAAGGATCATCGTTAGAAGGGATCTCAGAAGACATTCTATTCCCCTGATTTTTTAAAATGAGGAACCTGAGGCTCAGGGAGGTATGGAGATTTGTCCAAGGTCACCCCCTGGCCCCAGATCCAGGATTCTTCTCCCCATATTGACACTCACAGCATTCACCACCTGCTGTTCTGCCTTTCTGTCGAAGCTTATTCCCTACTACTGAATAGCGGGAATCAGAGGGTGCAGTTGTGAATTCCAGCTCTCTCATTGACTATACTAAGTTAGAACTATAATCCTAGGTTGGACTTTGAAATATTTGTAGTTTTAGCAGAGCCAGCTGGTGGCACAATGGAGCACTGCTCTTGGAAATAAGGAAATCTTGAGTTCAAATTCAGCCTTGGACCACATTTGACCCTCACCTGTAAAATGGGCATGATAACATACCTTGATGGGTTTTGTGAGGATCAAATGAGGGTATTACTGGTAGAACACATAGCACTGTGCCTGGCAGGGAGTAGATGATACATAAAATGCGTATTCCCCACTCACGTCGTTAGGAAGATATCAGTTCTTTCTGTTGTACTTACCTTTCTTAACCTTTAAAAGCAAATCAGAGGTGAGAGCTAAGCTGAACCCAAGCGTCAAGTTCAGCTATGATTGGTGAGCCATCGGGAATATTGGGAAGTAGTTGAAGTCACTTTTCTGCTCTCATTTGACTTGTTTTCCCCCTTTTTCTTCCATGAATGGTATTCCTTTCCTCCCCAAACGCCTGTGCTCCTGTACTTTGTCTCCCCCATCTCTCTATTAAAATCTTTTTCAGATCTCTTATTCACACTGAGCTGTTAAGGGTTGATAAGCAGCACAGATAGGATTGGGCCAGTCAAAATGTCTTTATCTGGTAGATAGTGCACTTTAGTAGAGAGAATGTGGGTCCCGAGGTTATGCTCTGCCTGTAATATTTACTGCCTGTAACTGTGAACAAGGCCTTTCAACCGTTGAGTCGCAGTTTTATTGCTTGTCAACTAGGGATAGACCTATAATATTTCAGAGTGTAACACAGGGCTGGTGAGCACATGCACTATGCTGGACGGATGCCATCCCCACCTGGAAGAGGCCAGCGCGTCTGCTTCTAGAAACGCATGATACAGGGTAACGGAAGGGTCCTGGTTGCGTATTTGGAGCATGCAGAGTTTGTGATTGCTTATGGTGAAGTGGAGCCTTTTCGATTGGTTATTGAATCACTAAGAGGATCAAGTGAGATTGTATATGGAAAGTGTCTTGCAAAACTCAGAACGCAGTAAATGTCAGCCATCGTTTCTATTAGGAAAGCCTGAGTAGGAGGCATTTCAGAAGTTCTCTCAAGACCTTTCTCTTCATCCTCACTAGCATGTATAAACTGAGCATATGCCCATGTAGTCAGAAGAGTGCAGCTACTACTGTGGAGCGTGGAGAAAAGAGATCATACAGAAATGTTCATCTTTCTCAAATTTCTGTTTTCCCCAATACCTAGCATAAGGCTCTTTCTCTGTATGTGGTAGATTTTGCATACGCACACACACACACAGACACACACAACTTATATTGTACAAAAATTTATATATATATATATGTATATATATGATTTGGAAATCAGTGTTCTACATGATGTATTTCCCCTTACCACATACACACACACTCCTTTCTTTGCCCCATTTCCTCAGGTGTGAGTTAGAGCAAAATGTCCTTGGGGAATTAATTTCATCTCTCTGAGCTCTGTTTCCTCATATGAAAAGGGGACATTTAAGCCTGTGACCCCTCCCAGAGGGATTAGCAATGTAGTGGCAATCAAAGGGTTAAATTCAAGTGTGGCACAGTAGAAAGAAAACAAAATTGGAGTCATTTCAGGCCCTAGTTCCTCTGCTTTACTCCTGTGTGACCTTAGGCATGTTTCTTAAACGCTTGAGGATTGAGTTTCCTCATCTGTATAGTGGGGATAGTAGATAAGAAGGTTAAGGTGGTTTTTTCTGGCTTTAAATCACTGATTCTAAAGGGATGTTAGAGATTTCAGGCATCGGCCAGAGGATTTTGTCAATCAATCAATAAGCATTTGCTAATCACCTACTGTGTGCTAAGGATAGAAAGACAAAAATGAAACCGTCCTTTCACTGCAAGGAGCTCACCTACCGGGGAAGAAAACATAAATACAAGGTAAACTGGAGGAATGCATAGGGTTTAGGGGAACAAGAGGCCTTTAAAGAAGTTCCTGAAATCATACCACACTGATATTCACTAAACTCTCCCTATGAATAAGACCCATGGTTTATGAAGTTATTTATGTGAGGTCACAAAATCAGAAGGGTCCTTGGTGATCATCTAGTTCAACTGCTTCCTTTGCAGATGAGGAAACTGAGTTAGACCTGGGTTTTCTGGGTGCAAAGATAGCACTCTTTCCACTAAACCATGCTGTGAATGTTTTTCTTTTAGTAAGAAAATGTCTTGCTGCTATGGGGATATTCTATCCAAAAAACACAGAAAACAGCTACCATCCATAAGACATATATTCTGGGAAGTCTTTGGTATATTTACTCATGGAAGCTTTAAAAAAAACCCATTTAATGTGATGTTCGATTGTCTTAGTTATACAGGGTGTCCCTAAAGTCTGGACACATAGGAAATCTCATTAACTATGCATATTTTCAAGAAATGAAATGAAATTCTCAACAACATTTTATTTAATTAGCATAAATGAGATTTCATAGGAAGACATATAGGAAATCTCATTAATTAATTAATCTCATTAATATGGAAAAATTGTCCCCAATACTTAATGGAAGGTTTTATTTCTTATGAAATTGTCATGGGTAAAATGTATGCTAATTAAATAAAATGTTGTTGAAAATTTCATTCATTTTGTTTCTTGAAAATATGAATAGTTAATGAGATTTCCTATGTGTCCAGACTTTAGGGACACATCGTAGTGTTCAGAGCAAGGTTGGTCAGAGTTGTACTGTATATATGCCCTGTCCTGGTGAGAACATGGAATAATACTAATTTTATTTGTTGGGGACATTTTAGGAAGTGAATTGCCAAATTAGAGGATATTCAGAAGACATCAATAAAGGGTAACTAGAAATCCAAAGGACAAAAGAAAACTGAAATATACTCTCTCAGATATCAATAGATTATCTATACCTAAAGAAATATATTTTGGTGGGGCAGAGCCAAGATGGCGGCATAGGAGCAGCAACATATCACAGCTCTCACATAGCCACCCCAAAATACCCCCAAAATTAAATAAAATATGAATGTAAACTAATCATAGAACTCTAAAACGCACACAAATATACTTTCCACCAAAGTCAGCTCGACTTGGAGGAACCATATCAGTACTGCAAACCAAAACCAGCGTGGCCTGAAGCCTTGGCTGAGCCCAGTGGGTGGCTGGAGGAGAGGATTAAAGGAGCGGATTGGCGGCAGCTGTGGCAGTGTTAAGAACTATGCCAGTGGGGATTGTGAGATTGTAGGAGAAAAGCTGTCTGGCCGAAACGCCTCCAGGGCTGGAAAGCGAAAGTCAAAGGTTGTGCTCGGCCTCCGCATTGCAGATTCCTCACCCTTGGCCTGTAGACTGCAGGGGGACAGGGCAATTGTTCAGAGGCCAAGTGCTCTCACGTTGAGCGGCCTGGATCCAGATCACGGCCTTGGGTGTTGGTCCTGTGGATCTTCTTTATGCAGTGAGCCAGAAGTGGGAAAGGGACCCAGCACCTTCCTGAGAGCTACAACAGCTGGGAGGACCCCAGCGATTTCGGACAGAGCATTCCCTTCTGGAAGCAGAGCCCCACAGAGATTAAAAAAAAAAATCACGGACTGATCAAGCATGAGTAAGAATAAGCATAAGAAAAAAAGTAAGAACAGCAACCAAACCCTAGATTCCTTTTTTGGGGAAAAGAAAGATCATGGGAGAGAGAGGGAGGAGGAGAGTGCAGCCAGAGCTTCCCCACCAGGGGCTTCCAATAAACATGAAGAATGCCTTAAAGCTAGAGATGAGCTGAAGAAGGATTTTGAAAACCAAATAAGAGAAGTGGAAGAAAAATTGGGAAGAGAAATAAGAATGTTGCAATTAAATTATGAAAAGAGAGTCAGCAATCTGACTGAAGAAATTAACACCCTAAAACTGAAATGACAAAAGAGGCCCAAAAAGCCAATGAGGAGAAGAATGCCTTAAAAAGTCACCTTTGCCAGATGGAGAAAGAATCTCAAAAGCGCTCTGAAGAGAATAATTCCGCCAAAATCAGAGTGGAGCAAATGGAAGCAAATGACTTCATGAGAAATCAAGATACTTCAAACAGATCCAAACAAATGAAAAAATAGAGGGCAATGTGAAATATCTCCTTGAAAAAACCACTGACCTGGAAAACAGATCCAGGAGAGACAACTTAAAAATTATTGGACTACCAGAAAGCCATCATCAAAAAAAGAGCTTAGAAAACATCTTTCAAGAAATTCTCAAGGAAAATTTCCCAGATATTCTAGAACCAGAGGCCAAAATAGAACTTGAAAGAATTCACCAATCAAGTCTTAAAAGAGATCCCCAAAAGAAAACTCCTAGAAATTTTATAGCCAGGTTCTGGAATCCCCAGATCAAGGAGAAGGTATTGCAAACTTCGAGGAAGAAACAACTTGAATTTTGTGGAAACACAATTAGGATAACCCAGGGTCTACCAGCTTCTACATTAAAGGGATCAAAGGGCCTGGAATATGATATTCTGGAGATCAAGGGAGCTAGGATTAAAACCAAGAATCACCTACCCAGCAAAATTGAACATAGTGTTCCAGGGGAAAATATGGTCATTCAGTGAGGTGGAGGACTTTCAAACATTCTTGCTGAAAAAAACAGAATTGAAAAGAAAGTTTGACACTCCAACACAAGAAGCATGAGAAGATAAACACAGAAAAGAAATCATAAAGTACTTATCAAAAATGAACTATTTACATGACACCGTGGAAAAGTGACAATTGCAACTGATGAAACTATTCTCTGTAT
>CM053587.1:231633925-231658969 GCA_028646515.1 Pseudochirops corinnae
TCAGCAGGAGTCCTTAGCAGAGATTCTGGCCTGCTCAAAGCAAAAGGAGTTCGCAGCCGCAGCCACTGCCTCTGACGCCGCTTCCAGTCCGCACCGCACAGAGACTAGCTTGGCTCCGGCGTTCTCTTGCTCCACCCCTTCCTGCTACATCAGCAAGCTCAAGGGGCGTGGAAGATCTTCAAATCCTAGTATCGTTACAGCTTTGGATTAGATACTTTTTCACAAGTTGAACATTATCTTCCAATTCTATGTGGCCTTTTGCATTTTTCAGTGCCTACTTTATCCCATTTTTCATGTCTTCTACCACTTGCTCTTCATTCTGTTGGTTTATGGCTTCCTCTGATGGCAGGAAGATCACTGTTCCTAAATCATGTACCTGTGTCCTTGGGGACTCTGTGGTCAGTGGAGTCACAAGAGCCTTCTGTCTTGTAACAACCCCTTTTTTCCCTTGTCCATAAGCTTTTTCAAGGAGTGTCAAAGCCGAGTCCAGAGATGATTTCTGATGCACTTTGGTGGATGCTTTTGGGACTAATATGGGAGCATCTTTCACAAGTGGTTTGGCAATCAGCTACCTCAACACTTTCTTACTGGGTTTCTTGGTAGAGCCTACAATCAGTTTCGCAGCCACCTTCAGAGTTATGACCCTGGCTTTGTCCTCTGCTGGATCCTCAAGTACATCTTGAGGATCATATTTATCAGTCTGTAAAACACTACTGTCATGGTGCTCCCAATTCATGTTCTTCATGTCCGAGTGGTCCAAGTCCTTTCTGCTTCTTCTCAGTGTTGCCAGGTTTCACTTCAGTATCTATGTGGACCATTTTCTTTTGATCCTTTGCCTCCTGCTGCCTGGGGTGTTGGATGGCACTGTTGAGCTCCAGCTTTTCCTTAGGCTAGGCTAGCCCTTTCATCAGAGGCACCTAAGATTTTATCCTCTTAGACGTTAAAGAGTTAAAGAGTTCAGGAACACTGGGTTTTCCTCCAGGATCCCTTCTGGGATGGCCAAGGTGGGTTCCTTCATTTTGTTCTCTCTGTCAGAGGTGACAGTAGTAGCTGGCTCCTTGTCAGGGGTACCCGGAGTGGGCACTTTCAGGGCCATCTGATGCAGGATTTCAGCAAAAGTGCTTCAACATGCAGTCTTCCTTGCCTACGTTGATAGGGGTCACCTGGTTGTCATTCAGCCTACTCAGCAGTGGTTAGGCCATGATTGATGGGTGAAGCACCATAACATGGCTAAAAACATGACTGCTTTGGCACCCATCTTCTCTGGATGTCTGGAGACCATCACAGCAGGGCTCAGGACTGGAGAGGGTGTGCTCAAGACCAACTGACCGGCTGGCTGTACCAGGCTACGTTAGCTGGCAGCCATAGCCAACCGAATTGTTGATGTCCTAATTGGTGCAGCCACAAAAGGCACTGCCTCTGGGAGAGGGGGCTCGAGAGCTCTTCTTGAGTCTTCTCATCTCCCTCAGCCTAACTGGCCCTCCCTCTCACGAGGGTTGCCCCTCACTGGCCCACTAGGGAGTTAGAAGTGTATTTGTCTCTCCTCTAACTGCCTCCCTGAGGACAGTCAGTCACCCATCTTCTCTGGCTGTCTACAGACCATCACAGCAGGCCTTAGGACTGAGATGGAGTGCTGAGGACCACCTGACCGCCTGGCTGTACACTGGCTTCATTAGCTGGCAGCCCTAGCCACCTGGACTGTTGGTGTCCCAATGTGTGCAGCCACAAGGGCAACGCCTCTCAGGGAGGGGGCTCGACAGGAACACCAACCTCGCTCTTCTTGCTTCTTCTCATGTCTCTCAGGCTAACTGGCCCTCCCTCTCCCGAGGGTTGCCCCTCACCCCCCCACTAGGGAGCTGGAAGTATATTTGTCTCTGTTCTAACCGCTTGTCTGAGGGCAATCAGTCACCCATTTTCTTTTGCTGTCTGCAGATCATCACAGCAGGGCTCAGGACTGAGAGGGAGTGCTCAGGACCAACTGACTGGCTGTCTATACCTAGCTTCTTTAGCTGGCAGCCCTAGCCAACTGAACTGTAGGTGTCCCAATGTGTGCAGCCACAAGGGCACCACCTCTGGGAGAGGGGGCTCGAGAGCAACACCAGCCGCGCTCCTCTTGCCTCTTCTCATCTCCCTCAGCCTAACTGGCCCTCCTCAGAGAGGAGGGTTGCCCCTCACTGCTGCACAAGGGTGCTGGAAGTGTATTTGTCTCTACTCTAACCACTGCCCTCAGGGCAATCAATTGCCAGAGGAAGACTCCTCCTCTCCACCTAGGCACTTTGTAGCCAGGCCACTAACAAATCCAAACTCAAGCCCAGCTGTCCACTGTATCCAAGCTGTGGTGCCTCACAACAGGAGGTCGGCCCAGAGAGGGGCAGGGTCAGGAACAAAGAGGGGCTGCCTTAAACAGAAGGGGAGGGATTCGAAGGCCACCAAGTTTTACAGATGAAGAAGAATCTGGAGCTCCTAGACATTAGGGCAGTTTGCTGTTCTGTTCACAAAAGGAAGGCAAGGCCAAGTAGGGATGTAGAGTCATTCTTATGGACCTGAAGAGTGAAGAAAGAGGCCAAGGAAGGGGTGTGTGTGGGGGGATATGAGGGAAAGGAGTTCTTTAAAATAAGAGTCAGGCTTTCTAGTTTTTCCTTCTAGGGCAAAACTCTTTGTCTCTCTCCAGCTGAGTGCTGGGTGTGTTGTCTCTCTCCAGCTAATCACAGGGTGTGTTTTTTCTCTCCAGCTCATTCCTAGGTGTGTTGTCTCTCTCCAGCTCATCACTGGATGTGTTGTCTCTCTCCAGCTCATGGGTGGATGTGTTTTCTCTCTCCAGCTCATCGCTGGATATGTTTTCTCTCTCTAGCTCCTCGCTGGATGTGTTGTCTCTCTCTAGCTCATCACTGGATGTGGTTTGCTCTCTAGCTCAGAGCTGGATGTGTTTTTTCTGTCTGCTAAGGAAAGGCTTTGGATTACATACTTTTCCACAAGTTCACAAAACTCTTTGTTTCTCTGCTGCTTATCACTGGGTGTGTTGTCTTTCCCCAGCTAATCATAGGGAGTTTTTTTTCTCTCCAGCTCATCCCTAGATGTGTTTTCTCTCTCTAGCTAAGCGCTGGATGTGTTTTTTTGAGTCTGCTAAGGAAAGGCTTTGGATTAGATACGTTTTCACAAGTTGAACATTATCTTCCAAATCTATGTGGTCTTTTGCATTTTTCAGTGCCTACTTTATCCCATTTTTCATGTCTTCTACCACTTGCTCTTCATTGCGTTGGTCTGTGGCTTCCTCTGATGGCAGGAAGATCAATGTACCTAAATCATGTACCTGTGTCCCTGGGGACTCCGTGGTCAGTGGAGTCTCAAGAGCCTTCTGTGTTGTAACAACCCCTTTTTTCCCTTGTCCATAAGCTTTTTCAAGGAGTGTCAAAGCCGAGTCCAGAGATGATTTCTGATGCACTTTGGTGGATGCTTTTGGGACTAATATGGGAGCATGTTTCACAAGGGGTTTGGCAATGAGCTTCCTCAACACATTCTTACTGGGTGTCTGGGTAGAGCCAGTAATCAGTTTCGTAGCCACCTTCAGAGTTGAGACCGCGGCTTTGTCCACTGCTGGATCCTCAAGTACATCTTCAGGATCAGATTTATCAGTCTATAAAACACTACTGTCATGGTCCTCCAAATTCATGTTCTTCATGTCCGAGTGGTCGAAGTCCTTCTCCTTCTCCTCGGTGTCGTGAGGTTTCTCTTCAGCATCTTTGTGGACCATCTGCTTTTGATCTTTTGCCTACTGCTCCCTGGGGTGCCGGTTGGAGCTCTTGAGCTCCAGCTTTTCCTTAGGCCAGGCTAGTCCTTTCATCAAAGGCACCTTAGGTTTTATCTTGGCAGACTTTAAAGAGCCAGAGTTCAGGAACACCGGGTTTTCCTCCAGGATCTCTTCCGGGATGTCCACGGTGGCTTCCTTGATTTTGTTTTCTCTGTCAGAGCTGACAGTAGTAGCTTGCTCCTTGCCAGGCGTACCCGGAGCGGGCACTCTCAGGGCCATCTGATACAGGATTTCAGCGTAGTGCTTCAGCATGCTGTCTTCCTTCCCCAGGTTGCTGGGGGTCACCTGCTTGTCATTCAGCCTCCCCAGCAGTGGGTAGGCCATGACTGATAGGGGCAAGATCCATAGCATGGCCAAAACCACAACTGCTTTGTCACCCATCTTTCCTGGCTGTCTGCAGACCGTCAGGGTTGCAGGGCTCAGGATTGAGAGGGAGTGCTCAGGACCAACTGACCAGCCGGCTGTACCAAGACGTGGTAGCTGGCAGCTCTAGGCTACTGAACTGTTGGCGTCCCAATGCGTGCAGCCACAAGGGCACCACCTCTGGGTGAGGGGGCTCGACAGCAACAGCAGCCTCCCTCTTCGTGCCTCTTCTCGTCTCTGTCAGCCTAAGTGGCCCACCCTCTATCGAGGGTTGCCCCTCACTGTTCCACTAGGCAGCTAGAAGTGTATTTGTGTCTGCTCTAACTCCTGCCCTGAGGGCAATCAGTTACCAGAGCGAGACTCCTCTCCTCCACCTAGCCACTTCGTAGCCAGGCCACTAACAAATCCAAACTGAATCCCAGCTGTTCACCGTATCCAAGCTGTGGTGCCTCACAAAAGGAGGTGGGCCCAGAGAGGGGTGGGGTCAGGAACAAAGGGGGGGCTGCCTGAAACAGAGGGGGAGGGGTTCAAAGGCCACCAAATTTTACAGGTGAAGAAGAATTGAGAGCTCCTAGACGTTAGGGTGATTTGCTCTGTTGTTCACAAAAGGAAGGCAAGGCCAAGCAGGGATCTAGAGTCATTCTTATGGACCTGAAGAGTAACGAAAGAGGCCAAGGAAGGGGTTGGAGGGTGGAGGGAAAGGAGTTCTTTAAAAAAGAGTCAGGCTTTCTAGTTTTGCCTTCCAGGAAAGAAAGAAGAGCAGGAAGAATTTGAGGCAAATAAGAAAGAGAAGTAAATTGTATAGGTAAGTAGGAGGCATTTGGAAGAGGAAATGATGTCAGAGTTTGAATTTTGGGAATACAAATTGGGTAGAAGTCAGGAAATTTGGGGAAAATCTGAAGAAAAATCTGACCCTATCACTCCCCCTATTCAATGAACTCTTGTGGCATTAGACTAGAAAATAAAGAAACAAAGAAATAAAGAAACTCTTACTTAGCAACATGCATGATGATATACTTAGAGAACCCTAGAGAATCAACTAAAAATTACTTGAAATAATAAAGAACTTTAGCAAAGTTGCGGGATATAGAAATCATTGGCATTTCTGTAAATTACTAACAAAGTGGAGTAGCAAGAGATAGATAGAGAAATTCCATTTAAAATAACTGTAGACAACATCAAATATTTGGGAATCTACTTGCTAAGACAAATCCAGGAACTATAGAAACACAGTTACAAAACACTTTTCACACAAACAAAATCAGATCCAAATAATTGGAAAAATATCTGTTGCTTGTGGGGGACACTGAGCTAATATAATAAAAATCACAACTCCACCTAAATAATGTATGTATTCAGTGCCATACCAATCAAAATACCAACAATTATTTCATAGAGCTAGAAAAAATAATAACAAAATTCATCTGGAAGTCAAGCGGTGCTGCTTTCAGGGTGCCCAGGGGCCCATGGCTGGTGAAAATGGGGCCCTTGCTCCAAGCCGTGATTAATGAGACTTGTTGTTTGAGGTAAAAGGCATTTGGGACCAGAACTAAATTTTGTTTGGAGTTTGAATTTGGGCACGGTTTTCTGCGTAAGTCAGTGCCTGCATCAAGTGCCACAAGCTACTCAGAGGAGTGTGATCCTATACTATTAACAGGTGGAAGTCTACATCTGGTCAAGGCTGAAGGGGCAGTTGTAGTCTCACCTAGGACGGGACCCCTTCTGGCAAATTTCCCATGAAGTGTGCCCACCTATTCTTGAGTCTAGCTGTGAGGTGGTACCTAATACTGCAGGGATGGATATCTGTGACTTCACCTGAATTTAAAAAGCCAAGGATGTTTTATCCTGTCATATTTGGAATGTCATATGTCCCTGTTTTTTTCCTTCTATAGCAAGTTTCACTGATCAGAGCAAGTAGTCAGTAAAAGATATGAACCATCTTGTTTTGTGGTTAACAACTGTAAAGAAAATGCTGAATAAACTGAATAATAGCTTTCATGGGAAATGTGAAAGACAGATAGGAAGGTTTGGGACAAATGAGGGTTTATCCAAGCCCCTCCTATTTCTAGTTAATCAATATCAGTTTCAGAGAGGTTTAAGTATGCTGAAAGTGTGTGAGGAAGTATTTTGAGAAAGCAGAAAGATTTGTAACTTCATTCTAAAATTTTGAATAAAGCAACAGGATCCACTTGATTCTTATAAGAACTATATAGGTGCATAAGATTGGCTTTCGAAAATTTCTCTATCATGGAAACTCAAAACTTGAGCATGTTTGGATTTTTGATGCAATGTTTTAACTGTTTGTGATACTTTATTGTAGTGTTTGTGTCTAGCCCTGCATGGCTAGGGAACTGAACTATTTCTATGTGCCTTTGGTGTTAAATCATGTCTCTGTGAGCCCCTGTCCGTACCCTTGCTGCTGAGTGAACGTTTGAGCCAAGGGACCTGGAAAAGACGATGTGGACGGCTTCTCCAGACCAGGCTTGCACTGGAACTGCTACACCTTTAAATTACTGCTTTGTGTTGTTCTGTTTGTGTTACCTTGATCTCCCTTACTGTTGGAAAAGATGTTTTGAAAATCTTATGTGACAATTTCGGAAGGTTTACAAAATTTTCAATTGAGTATTGCTAAATTGATGTAAGAAGTTGTAAAGCAGAACAATGTTTGCTGCTCCAATATGGATTTGTAGTTCTTCCGTGAACTAAGCAAAAGTTAACATTTGTAACTGAGTGTCTTTGTAAAAGATTCAATTTCTCAAGTTTCTCTTTCTTCCAATTAGAGGTTAGACAAGCTTTGTGAAACAAGGATGTATATGCCTGCTATTCAGTTGTGAGGTTTAAGTCAGAAACCTCTTTTGTTTAAGGTCTACAGTTATGTTAGTGAAGAATATCTTATGAGGTACCTAGTCCATGTAGCATGTAGAAATATCAAGGACAGTTAAATAGTCCGAATCATGGATTATACTAGCCCATGCTCACTCTACTTCTGGTCATTTTCCTACTTGTTTTGGCTCTTGTTTGTTTAATCTCTCTGCTAGATTTGTATCTTCTAGGCTCAGTAGCCTCCACTTGCAGATGACGGCACAAGCAGAATATCAACCTCTGCCTGAAGTAATTGCCCACCACCCTTTGGATTTGGTGTCTGCTAAGTTCCGGACTTTGGCTGCTGGCCCCCCTTGACTGATGGACCCGAGAAGACAGGGACAGCTCCACGACCCTTTTCAGCATGAAGCAGCTCGGGAAGCTGAGACCTTCGTCCCTGATCCCCAAATGAATTTGGGTCTTTATTTGTTTGGGGGAAATGAAGTGGTGCTTCTGTATCATTTTGGGGGGCTTTTGTACCCCAGTTTGTAAAAAACTCACTTGTGGTTGGGTAACTATGTATGTCATATCAGTTTGTAACAACCCTGTGCCCTTAAGCTGTAAAAGTCACACTTTCCTTCAGCCATAAAGGCATTCACTCTGCATCTCCCCTGCCCCCAGCCTCAAACTCTTTTCCCAAGCTAGCATTCAGTCTGCTAGATAGTTTCCCATGCTTTAGTCACTCGAGTATGCTTAGAGAAATACATAACCCCTTTGTTATTAGCGGCCAGCTGAGCTTTAGAAACCTTGAACAACATTATCAAGGAGATAATTCCCTCCTAAGACGGTCCCTAATCAGTCTAGCTTCCAAACTTGGCACATCAGGCCTATACTCTCAGCAACCATGTAGGACTTATGTCATTCATCCTAGACCAAAAAGTTACCTAGTGACGTGTCAAGGCAAATACCACACCTCTCGCTTCCCCTCCCATTGGATTTCTCCCAGTGAATTATGGGCAATTCTCTTCCGCAGTTGATATTAAAAATGTATGGTCCTTTAAGCACTTAACCACTCCCAGACTCCTCTCTAATTCTACCTTTACCCACCTCATTAGTTTAATGAGCCTCTGACTGACAGTTTTATGCCTTTAAAATGGTACCTCTATTCCTCAGCACTCTGCAGGCTTTTTCTATCACTACCCCTACCCGCTGAAGAGTGACACACTAAACCCCTCACCCCTTTTTTGCAGGTCTTCTTTCTGTCTCCCCCTGCCCACTGAAAAGTGTAACTTTATAACTTTGTCTTAAATCCCTGTCAGCTTGCAGCCCCTTGCCTCAGAGTAACAATAAACTTTTATGACTCTGCCAAAGGACAGCTGGGTCCAGTAATTCTTTTCAGACGCCAAACCTAGACAGGATATTCCATTAGAAATCCCCCACCCCTTCTCCCTCATCAGAAGAACAAAAGGTTGAGAATATCAAGAGAATTAATGAAAGAAATGCAAGGGAAGGTGGCCTAGTCATACCAGGTCTTAAATTGTATTATAAAGCAGCAGTCATCAAAAGTACTTGGTACTGGCTAAGAAATGAAGTGGTAGGTCAGTGGAATAGGTTAGGTACATGAGACACAGTAGTCAATGACTATGGTAATCTGCTGTTTGATAAAGCCAAAGATTCCAGCTTCTGGGATAAGAACTCAGTATTTGACAAAACTTCTGGGAAAACTGGAAAACAGGATGGCAGAAAGAAGGCATAGACTGACATTTTACACCACATACCAAGATGAGATCAGAACGGGTACACAAATTAGACATAAAAGGTGATAGTATAAACAAATTGAGAGAGTAAGGAATAATATACCTGTCAGAATTATGGAGAAGGGAAGAATTTATGATCAAATAAGAGATGGAGAATATTATGAAATGCAAAATGGATAATTTTGATTATGTTAAATTAAAAAGGTTTTGTACAAACAAAGCTAGTGCAACCAAGATTAGAAGGGAAGCAGAAAGCTGGGAAACAATTTTGACAGACAATGTCTCTGATAAAGGCCTCATTTATAAAATCTATAGAGAACTGAGTTAAATTTATAAGAATACAAGTCATTCTCCAAGGAACAAATGGCGGAAAACTGGCAGTTTTAAGATGAAGAAGTCAAAACTATCTATAGTCATGTGAAAAATGCTCTAAATCACTCTTGATTAGAGAAATGCAAATTAAAACAACTCTGAGGTACCACATCTCACCTATCAGATTGGCTGACATGACAAAACACAAAAATGATAAATGTTGGAGAAGATGTGGGGAAATGGAGACATTGTTGGTAGTGTTGTATACTGATCCAGTCATTGTGGAGAGCAATTTGGAATTATGCCCAAAGGCTATAAAACTGTGCATACCCTGTCATCCAGCAATACCACTTCTAGGTCTGTATCCCAAAGAGATTATAAAAAAGGGAAAAAAGATTTACATGTACAAAAATATTTGTCTTTTTGTGGTGGCCAAGAATTGGAAATTGAGGGGATGTCCGTCACTTGGGGAATAGCTGAACAAGTTGTGATATCTGAATGTAATGGAATACTATTGTTTCACAGGAAATGATGAGCAGGTGAATTTCAGAAAAACCTGGAATGTCTTATATGAACTGATGCTGAGTGAAGGGAATAGAACCAAGAGAACATTGTACACAGTTGCAGCCACATTATAGTATGATCGCCTTTATAGACTTAGCTCTTCTTAGCAATGCGTTGATCTAAGATGATTCCAAAAGACTCATAATGGAAAATGCTATCCAAATCCTGTGAAAGAACTATGGAATCTGAATGCAGATTGAAGTATACTGTTTTCTCTCTCTTTTTTCTTTCTTTCTTTTAATTTTCCCCTTTTGTTCTGATTTTTCTTTCACAATGTGACTAATGTGGAAATATATTTGACATGATTATAATATGTATAGCCCATATCAAATTGCATGCCCTCTTGGGGAAAGGGAAAAACTTAGAAGACAAAATCCTATAAAAGTGGATGTTGAAAACTAAAAATAAATAAATAAAATTTAAAAAAATAAATTTTTGTGACTTCTATCATCTACAGGATCAAATACAATCTCCATTATTTAGCACTTAAAACCCTTCAAAAGCCCCATTCTAGTTGTCTTATGTTTTGTGTCCTGCTTTTGCACCCTTTCTGGACTCCACCAAACTCTATAATACAGATACACTGGCTTATTTGTTGTTATTGTCACAGAACATTCCTTTTCCATTAGGTATCACCTCCTGCTAGTGACAGACAGTTAAGTGACACAGTGGAGTGCTAGGACTGGAATCAGAAACACCTGAGTTCACATGTGGTCTCAGACACTTACTAGCTTAAAGGAAGCTGGGCAAGTGACCCTGGGCAGATCAATTAACCCTGTATGCCTCAGTTTCTCCATCTGTAAAATGAGCTGGAGAAGGAAATGGCAAATTATCCCAGTATCTCTGCCAAGAAAACCCCAAATGGGGTCACAAAAAGTTGGAAATGGCTGAACAAGAAGAACCTGCTTCTTCTGCCTACTGGCTTCATTGTCTTTTTTTTTTTTTAAAGACAGCTCAGATATGGAAGAAAAGAAAAAGAAGGTAACAAAGCAGAAATCATCTCTTCCTTTCAAGTCTACAGAGTTCTGTAGGGTCTTTTTCTTTAGTTCCCCAGTGCTTAGCACAGTGCCTAGCACATAGTAATCAATGCTTGTTGACCTTGAAATTAAGTTTCACACTTCAATTAAGTATGAAATTAAAAGAATAACTAATGGGTAAAGAGGGACATTGGGGAATAATGATCTCACTCTCTTAGGTTTGGTTATAGTGAAGGCTGATCACTGTGTTGGAATATATTACTTTTACATATCTACCTAGTGAGATCCTACTCTTGCTTTAAGTGAGAGATCATCCAATAAGTTTCAGAGAATGAAGTGCTAAGTATTGGTGGTTGGGGATTCTCGGCTTCTATTAAAAAAAAATCAAAGAAGATCTTGGAATACAATATTGCAAAAGTCAAAAGGGATAGGCTT
The DNA here is from genome assembly GCA_028646515.1 of Pseudochirops corinnae. Lineage (NCBI taxonomy): Eukaryota > Metazoa > Chordata > Mammalia > Diprotodontia > Pseudocheiridae > Pseudochirops > Pseudochirops corinnae. Next base: position 231,644,944 of record CM053587.1, read on the forward strand.
ACCACAAAGAACACCTTACTTGGCAAAGCTAAGCATAATCCTATGGAGGAAAAAAAAAGCACCAAACCTCTGACCTTTAATGGAATAGAAAACTCTCAAGAATTTCTTACAAAACACTAGAGCTGAGTAGTAACTTTGAAATGTAAACACAAGAGTAACTTACAAAAGCAAATGTATTTAGTCAATTGGAAGGAAATGGAGGATGAGGTGCTAACAATCTTTTTTTAAAAATTAATTTGTTTATTTATTTTTAGTTTGTAACATTCAGTTCCACAATCTCTTGAATTTCAGATTTTCTCTCCTTTCCTCCCCACCTTCCCACCATGGCAGCATGTAGTCAAATAGGTTATAAGACAACTCCAAAAGACTCATGATGGAAAGAGATAACCCATCAACAGTTTTGTCATCCATGACCATACTGCATGTGGGCAGACCCGCCTGGAGACGGATAGAAGAGCAGTGTCTCGGTTCCTAAGGCCATCAGAAATATGTGCCCAGATGCAGATACCCCAACACACGAGTATTAAAGTGTGGTGGCATTAGGAAGGTTGAGAACTACTAGATTAAAATCTGGTATGGCTAGACCACCTTCCCTATCATTTCTTTTCATTAATTCCTGTGATATTCTGGACCTTTTGTTCTTCCAAATGAATTTTGCTACTGTTTTTTTTTCTAGTTCTATAAAGTAATATTTTGAAGATTGATTGGTATGGCCCTAGATGTGTAATTTAATTTAGGTAAAATTGTCATTTTTATTATATTGGCTCAACCCAGCCACAAGCAACTGATTTTTTTTTCTAATTAGTTAGATCTGACTTTTTTTGTGTGAAAAGTGTTTTGTAATTGTGTTCATATAGGTCCTGGATTTGTTTTGGCAGGTAGGTTCCCCAATATTTTTATAATGTCTATAGTAACTTTAAATGGAATTTCTCTTTCTATCTCTTGCTGTTGGATTTTTCTTCTTCTTTTTTGTTTTTGGCTTTTTGGAGGGCAATTGGGGTTAAGTGACTTACCCAAGATCAAATGGCTAGTTTTTTTTGTGTTAAGTGTCCGGGGCCAGAATTGAACTCAAGTCCTCTTGACTCCAGGGCTGGTGCTCTATTTACTGTGCTACCTAGCTGCCCCCTTGCTGTTGGATTTTGATAGAAATGTATAGGAATGCCAAGGGTTTATGTGAGTTTATTTTATATCCTGCAACTTTGCCAAATTTATTTATTATCTCAAGTGGTTTTTTACTTGATTCTCTATGATTCTCTAAGTATATCATCACATCATCTGCAAAGAGTGATAACTTAGTCTCTTCTTTGCCTAATTTGATTCCTTCAATTTCTTTTTCTTCTCTTATTGCTAAAGCTAACATTTCTAGTACCATATTGAATAACAGTGGTGATCATGGACATCCTTGTTTCACCCCCAGTCTTATTCAAAATGAATCTGGCTTTTCCTCATTTTATATATATAATGCTTGCTGATTGTTTTAGGTAGATGCTGCTTATCATTTTAAGAAAGCCTCCATTTATTCCTATGCTTCATAGGGTTTTTAAGAGGAATGGGTTTGTATTTTGTCAAAAGCCTTTTCTGCATCTATTGAGATAATCATATGGTTTCTGCTAGTTTTGTTACTGATGTGATCAATTATGCTGATAGTTTTCCTAATATTGAGTCACCCTTGCATTCCTGGAATAAATCCTACCTGATCAAAGTGTATTATTGTCATGATAAGCTTCTGTATTCTTTTTGCTAATATTTTATTTAAAATTTTTGCATCTATATTCATGAGGGAAGTTGGTCTACAATTTTTTTCTCTATTTTGTCTCTTCCCAATTTAGGTATCAGTACCATATTTGTGTCATAAAAAGAATTTGGAAGGACTTTTTCTTCTTCAATTTTCCCAAATAGTTTGTAAAGTATTGGAATCAATTGTTCTTTAAATGCTTGATAGAATTTGCTAGTAAATCCATCTGGCCCTGGAGATTTTTTCCTAGAGAGTTCATGGATAGCTTGTTCAATTTCTTTTTCTGAGATGGGGTTATTTAAGTAATTTACTTCCTCTCCAGTTGATCTGGGTAATTTATATTCTTGTAAATATTCATTCATTTCACTAAGATAGTCAAATTTATGTGCGTAAGGTTGGGCTTTGTGATCTCTTGCTGGTCAGCTGAGGTGGGGCTTGTTGGGACTCCTCCAGCCCTTCACTTCAGGCTCAGCACAGCTTCAGTTACACCCTTCCTCTAGGACTCCTGAGCCTGAGGCTGTTTCTACTGTTTTAGGATTTTACACTGATTGGAGCATTAATCTCTGGGTTTTCAGGGTCAGGGAGGGAGATTAGAGCAGCTAAAGTTTATTCCACCATCTTGGCTTCCAGAAGTTCAGGTAGGAGATTTTTAGACATCCAGACTGTGGGCTAATAGCCTCAGGAGAAGCTGCTGCCATGGGCCCTGCACTCTGACCAATCCTCTGTCTGGTGGTAAGATGTCTGCAAAGTGCCCTTGGGGTGGGTGAATCTGCTGGCTGCAGCTTGCTCTCACTCTGCTGTGCTCTGCTCTCAGGTCTGCACTGGTACAGTCCCTGCATGTTCCATGCTCCTCCTGGCCAGACCTATGTGGGTGCTTTCCTGGGCTGGGAATTTGCCACACTTCATCTCCAAATGGATTCCATCACTCTAAAATCCATTCAGATCCAGTTTTTAGAGGTTAGTGACAGAATTTGTTGAGGAGCTCAGAAAAGTGCCTGCTTCCATTGTGCCATCCTGGCTCTTCCCAAGAGGTAGGTTCTTGAGGGAGATCTTGTGAAGAGAAGTGGATATGCATCTTAAGAAGTCTGTTCTTGCCCTGGCTGGTGGCATTTCTCTATGCAGAAGAAGTAATGGAGTACCAAGACTATCCTAGTTAGCTTGATTCTCATTACTGTATTCTGGATTAGATAATTGAGATGTTTTAAGAGTCTGTAGGTCCTGTACCAGTTCCCAGAAGTTGCTGTCACATTTTCTAGTGGACTCTGTCCCAGGCTACAGCATCTTTAGGTTGGCAAATTCAGAAGCAAATAGATTCTCAAATAGTAGAGTGCATGGGTGAGGGTCCAGATGCAAGTGTTCCCCTACATGTATTTGAGTGCTTCCTTAGCAAAGCTCCCAAGGTGAGAGGTTAAGAAAACCAACAATACATGTTTCTTCATGTTCATGACAAAGCTTGAATGATGTCAGGCCTGGGCACAGAACTTCTCCAGGATGCTCCCCGACATACTGTAGCTTGCTAGGAAAGCTGCGGAACTACAAATGCAGGGCCCAGCTGGGCCCAGAGGTAGGTATTTCTCTGTGTGGGTTGAGTACTCTGCCCTGAAATATCTTTATTTTTGGTGGTGGTATGACTTAACTCCTGTTACAGCCTGGCATTCTTCTGGCTGTTTCTGGAAGATACTTGCCAGTTCCTTGCTAGCTGTGGGTCTTATTCAAAAATGTCCTATTCTCTCCCACTCCAGGTGGAGCTGTGGTTATGGCTAGGGCTGTATGGAGTCCCATGGGCCACATGTTCCTTGCCAGAACTCCCCTCTTCCCATTAAGGATCTGAGGGAGGTCAGTTCAACACAAGACTTGAGATGAGTTTGGCAGAAGGATTGTAGTAAAGGCAAACAATGGTCTATACTTGATTCTGCATAGCTTTGTACTACACATACCCATCAACAGTTTTGTCATCCATGACCATACTGCCAGTGACCATCATCCAGGGAGTATCTTGATAGCTCTTTTGTAGCCTGGACAGAATGAACTAATCACTTTTCAATTTTCAATAAATATGAAATGATTTTTGCCCTTCTCAAATGAATTTTAAAAACTACTATTTCTCTGATTTATCTTCATCTTGTGTATTGTCTCATCCTGGTGACTCTGCTTCAACTAATCATATCTTGCACTGTCAATTTCTTCATGAGAATTGCATGCCTGGGGATGATTTCCAGTTTTGTTAGACTGACTCATTAGCCTTCGAGACCCCTGATTCTCACTTGGTTGCTATGTGCTCTGTAGCTTTCCTGAACCAGATTCTGACATCCTATTTGATATTTTTTGGTTTTGCCCACTCTAGCTGATTCAGAGACAGCATATCTATTTTTTTTTTTTTTTGCTTTTTGGAGAGCGGTTGGGGTTAAGCGACTTGCCCAAGGTCACATGACTAGTAAGCATGTCAAGTGTCTGAGGCCGTATTTGAACTCAGGTCCTCCTGACTCTGGGGTCGGTGCTCTATTCACTGAGCCACCTAGCTGCCCCTGAGAATATCTGTTTTCAAAAGGCATAAAAACAGCAGCAGTAGGTTTCTTATCATCAAGAATTACTAAGGCCATTCCACGTGACTCATCTAACCTTGGAACTGTCCAATTTCCCTAAATCTCATCCATTTCTGCCACTCTGACGGCCTTCGCTCATCTAGACAAGATGGCAGCCTTCTTTCAGGTAATAGCCCTCCTCAGCTGAGGACCACAGTGGCAGGAGACCTGTGGGAGTGTTTCCTTTGGTGCTATGCACTGACAATGTTTGTCTCCAGACAAATTTCCTGGCCTCATTCAAGGTGATATAGTCTAAGCTGGCACTGTGAATAAAACTTCAGCTTGACAACTGGGCAAAGGATCCCTCCCTCATAAAAAAGGAGGCTGGAGTCATAGGGGTGACAGAATGCACCTTACCCTCATCAGGTTTCTTAACTAACCCATGTTTATGAAAGTGTCTAAGCACCTGCTTGGGCAAGGAGCAGTCTGTATCCAAGTCTCCATATTCTTAGTACTACACATATCACTGTATTGTGCCACCAATTAGCAGTATTAGGAGAGGGTCTTGACAACTCCTTGGTAACCTGGGCAGAAGGAAGGAATTATTCCCTGAGCAGCTGAGGAGCTTCCTTCAGAGTGTGCAGAACTCCTCTGGACGCCTCCTCCATTGAGTCCAGCTCTTACTTTTCAGAAAAAATCTTACAAGTAAAGTGTTCAAAGGGAAGAAGACAGACAACTGGTCAGTTTTTTTTTTCAATTTCAAACCTCCTGGCACAGGTATAGCAACTGGTGCACGCCTATAACAGATTTACTCTCACTTATGCTAACGAGGGGACAGAAACACTAATTAGGTTTATACTTCTCAATGCATGCAGTCAAACTTTATTAATTCAAGTGTGCAAACAGTACCCTTCTCTAAGAACAGACTGATGGCTTGCATCTTTAGAGTAGAATCCAAGGCAGTAGATGATGAGAGTAATCTTGGGTTAAGGTTTAGCAAGGCACGATTGGTGATGGGAAAAGAGGTCAAGAGATTCAATCATAGGGGAGAATGTAGTCGAGTTGCTTTATACCAAGGGGTTGAGAAAGGTGAAGGGAAGAAGAAGGTAACAAATACAGGGGTGATGGCCTGGGAAAGAAATAAGGCGTACAGGGATTGGAAGTCACAGAACAAAGAACAGAATATGAGTCATAAGGTAGAGGGAAGGAAAAAAAGAGGATAAAAGATCATGTTAGGGGCAGCTAGGTGGCACAGTGAATAGAGCAGCAGCCCTGGAGTCAGGAGGACCTGAGTTCAAATTCAGCCTCAGATACTTGAAACATTTACTAGCTGTGTGTCACTTGGGCAAGTCACTTTAGCCCAATTTCCTTATCTTTCCCCCTCAAAAAAAAAGATCATGATAAATGAATTTTAGAGTTGAACATGGAAGTGGACCACTGAGTTATAGAAAGATAAAAGGTGTTTAGCTATGGGGAGAGGTTGAGAAATGAGCATATGGAAGAATTGAGGAAGTTTAGAGTATTTATTTGAGGGAACATCAATATGTATGTTGAAGTCCCCTAGTATGAGGGCAGAAGTTGGGGAGGAAGGGTACTGTGAGTCAAGTACTGAACTCATTGCAGAAAGAAAGAGAAAGTCAAGGAGGCCTTTGGATGATGGTTTCTAATTCTAGGTTAGGTGATGCATTTGGATGAAATAAACCTCAAAGGTGGAGAGGTTACTGAAGGATTGTAGTAGAGGGAAAGCCAAGAATTTTCAGTGAGGAAGAAGAAGTATTCTGAATTTCTGACCACAACCAATTATTTGAGGCATATTGGGGACAATTCAGGTAGTACTAGAAAGAGTAGCCTGGGAAACTGTGTTGTTAGAAGGGAGTCAGTTCTCAGTAAAGTAAGAATATGGAGCGAAAGGAAAAGATGTAAGCAACATTTCTAATTATTGAGGAGGCTTTCCAGAGAACATAGTGAAAGGGAAAGGTATTTCTGAAGTAAGACATGATAGGAGTAGCGGTGGTAGAAGTAAAATAAGGAGAGCAGAAGTAAGGGCTATTGGGGATGGAGAACAGGATTGATATATTTGTCTGGTTTATTCCTCAGTGGTTAGCAGAATCCTAATGCCCTCATGTTCTTCCTGTCCCAGTAGCTGTATTCTAAGGGAGGCAGATTAATAGAGTGTTTATGAGATCCATCCTCATGGGATCCTAGTTTTCCAGCGGGGCAGATTTGCGGGGCTGGCGATGTCCAGAAAATGAATGCTTTAGTCATTGAATAAAGGCTAAATAACTTGATGCCTGAAGACTTTGAGACTAACAAAACCATGTTAGAGATTCTGGTCTGCTACAAACCCACAATCTTTTTGGTACCTGTGGGAGTGTATTTAAAACCTCATTTATAGTAAAATGGAAATTTTTTTAGAAATAATATGTAGGGCAATAGATTAAGGGTGATAAAAGAATAACTTGTGTTCACACCAATGCCTCTCCACCCACCTGGAACTTCTTGGCAGCTGGAACCCATTGAGAATGGATTAAGATATTAATGGAAGGAAGGAGGTTCTTTTGCTTCCCTCCCAGAGTGAGGGGAGTAGTACAGAAAGAATGAGATAGTGACGTGGTTGCTCTATCTTGGAACATTAACCTAGGCTGTATTTTAAGAGCTCTCTTCCTTATTGAAGATACCAACAAACATTACCTAAAATCTTTCTGAGGAAGAGAGGCATGTTAGAAATCATAGAGGACTGTCAGTTTAGATTTTCTCACACTTTAAACTAGAAATGGCTTGGATATAGATTAACATTAAACTATATTATATTGTTCTTGGCAGACCTGACTATTTCTATGCAGAATACAGTATTGATGTTAATCTTTTTTCTTTGACATTCCTTTCATGAATTCTCTAACTTAGCACTCCTAAGGCCAGGAGAATTTTGAGAACCCATTTCCATATCCTACTATTCTTTTGGTTATAGTGATTTGAGCATGAGCAAGGGAGGTGATTATGAAGGACCCCCCAAGTTGATAAATAGCATGGAGAGCTAATGGAAGTCATAATGATTTGGACTCTAAGGATAGGTCATAGAAGAGATTCAGAGATTCCATTTACGGAGGACCATTTCTAGGTGCACTAAATGTCTAGAACAGTGGTTCTCAACCTGTGGGTTATGTTCAATTTAAATACATGCTGCATATGAGATATTTACATCACGATTCATAACAGTAGCAAAATTACAGTTATGAAGTAGCAATGAAAATAATTTTATGGTTGGGGGTCACCACAACATGAGGAACTATATTAAAGGGATGCAGCATTAGAAAGGTTGAGAACTACTGATCTAGAAGGATTGAAGGATTGGTCTTCAGAACTCTGACCCTTGTTTTCTCTTACTCCTTATAACAATGAAACCTGTATTGGTTCTCCTTAAAAATTAGAATTGGGAAAGTGAAAGCTAATGATTACATGAAACATCAAGAAAAAATAAAATGAAGTCCAAAATAATGAAAAAATAGAAGAAAATGTGAAACATCTCATTGGAAAAACTACTGACCTAGAATTAAGGAGAGCTGATTTAAGAATTATTGGGTTACTTGAATGCCATGATTAAAAAGGGGCCTAAACATCATATTTCAAGAAATTATAAAGGAAAACTTCCCCAATATTTTAGACCCAGAGGGTAAAATTGAAAGAGTACACTGATCACCTCCTGAAGAGATCCCAAAATGAAAACTCCCAGGAATTTTATAGCCAGATTCCAGAGCTCCCAGGTCATGGAGAAAATATTTCAAACATACAGAATGGAACAATTCAATTATCATGAGTCTACCATCAGGATCACACAAGATTTAATAGCTTCCACATAATAGACCTGGAGGGCTTGGAATATGATATTCTGTAAGGCAACGGAGCTAGGATTACAACCAAGAATAACCTACACAGCAATACTGAGTATAATCCTTCAGAGGAAAATAGATATTTAATGAAAAAGAAAACTTTCAAGCATTCCTGATGAAAAGACCAGGGTTGAATAGAAAATTTGATAAATACAAGACTCAAGAGTAATCATAAGGGACTCAATAAAGTTAAACTGTTTACATTTCTATATGGGAAGATGATACATGTAACTCCTAAAAACTTTACCATTATTAGGGCAGTTAGGAGTCTACACAGACAGAGAGCATGAGTGTGAATTGATTATGTTAGGATAATCCCCCACCCCTCCAACTCCCAAATGAAGAGATGAGAATGAGGGATGCATTGGGAGAAGGGGGAAGGGAGAGGTAAAATAGAGAAAATTTTCTCACATAATAGAAGTGATAAGAAAGAGCTTTTACAGTGGAGGGGGAAATGGGGAGGTGACAGGCAGTCCTTGAATCTCACTCTCATTGGAATTGATTCAAACAGGGAAGAATATATACATATACACTCAATTGGATATAGAAATCTATCTTATCCAATAAGGAAATAGGGAAGGGAATAAGAGATATGGGGGGAGGGGAATGATAAAAGGGAGGGTGGAGGGGTGGCTAAGAGAGAGGCAGTGGTCAGAAGCAAAACCATCTTTTGAGGAGGGACAGGATAGAGAGAGAGAGAGAGAAAGAGAGAGAGAGAGAGAGGAAGAAGAAGAAGGAGGAGGAGAAGGAGAAGGAGAAGGAGAAGAAAGGATGAAAGGAAATTCACAGTAATCATAACAGTGAATGTGAATGGAATGAGCTCACCCATAAAACAGAAGTGGATAGCAGAAACCGGAATCCAACAATATATTGTTTACAAGAAACACACTTAAAATAGAAACACACATACAAAAGTTAAGGTAAAGGGCTAGAGCAGAATCTAATGTTCTTCAACTGAAGTTAAAAAGGCAAGGGTAGCAATCATAATCTCAGATAAAGCAAAAGCAAAAGTAGGCCTAATTAAGAGATAATCAGAGAAATTATGTTTTGCTTAAAAAGTACCGTAGACAATGAAGTGATATACAAATTTTTTTTTTTACAAAAAGTTTCTCTGATAAAGGCTGCATATCTCAAATATAGAGGGAACTGAGACAAATTTACAGAAATAAGAACCATTCCCCAATTGATAAATTGTCAAAGATAGTTTTCAGAAAAAGAAATCAAAGCTATCTATAGTCATATAAAAATACTCTAAATCACTGTTGATTAGAGAAATGCACCAACTCACATCTATCAGAAATTACAAATGCTGGAGGGCATAGGGGAAAATAGGTACACTGATGGGTTGTTGGTGAAGTTGCAGACTGGTCTGGCCATTCTGGAGAATAACTTGAAAATATGTAGAACTGTGCATACTTTTTGACTCAGCTTTACTAGGTGTATACGCCAAAGAGATCTAAGAAAAAGGAAAAGAGCCTATCTGTCCAAAAATATTTATAACAGTTCTTTTTGTGGTGGCAAAGAATTGGAAATTGAGGGTATGCTGATTTACTGGAGAATGTCTGAACAATGGTTGTCGTGTATGATTGTGATGGAGTTAACTACTACTCTATGAGAAATAATGAAGGGGAGTGGTTTCAGAAAACATGACAAGACCTTTATGAACTGATGGAAAGTGAAGTAAGAAGAACCAGGAGATCACTGCGTATGTAGCAACAGCAATGTCATAATGATGATCAATTGTGAAAGACTTGACTACTCTGATCAATAGAATGATCCAAGACAATTCTGAAGGATTCATTATGAAAAAATGCTATCCACCTCCAGAGAGAGAACTGACAAATTCTGACTGAAAATTGAAGTATAATTTTCTCACCTTATTTTTCTTGTGATATGGCTAATAGGGAAATGTTTGACATGATTTCACATGTATAATTCATATCATATTACTTGTCTTCTTACTGGGTGGGGAGCAATGGGAGAGAAGGAGAGAATTTGGAGCTTAAAATAAAAAAAGAATGTTAAAAATAAATACTAAAAAATGTTTCAAGAAAAGTCATGTTCTTTCACAGTGTGCTCACTGTGGAGAGGTTCTGCGTAATCTCACATGTTCAGCCTGTATTTGATTGCTTGTCCTTCCAGTGGGGGTGGGTGACGAGGGAGGAAGGGAAAGAATCTAGAATCTAAAGTTCTATAATCAAATGTTAAAAATATATATGTATATATATACAATTATTATTATTATTATTATTATTAATAACTACATCCAACTGGAACTTGAGATACACAAGCACTGTGGTTGGTAGATCCATCCTGCCCTACCGAAAAGTCAGAGGGGTGAGGGGGTCAGACATAGGAGAGAATAGACTGGGGGAGGGGTGATACACTGGGATGGCTGTTTTGGGGCAGTGGGTGGGGGAAAGATGGGGAGAAAATTTGTAACTCAAAATTTCGTGGAAGTGAATGATGTAAACAAAGATAAAATAAAAAAAAATTAAAAAAAAGAAAAGTCATGCTAATTGCCAGTCAGTTGATAAACATTTATTAAGCCCCTACTATGTGCCAGACACTTTGTTAAACCCCAGGGATATAAAGAAAGACAAAAGGCAGTCCCTGCCCTTAAGGAGCTCACAATATAATGATGGACACAGCAAGCAAAAAACATACATACAAAGTAAGCTCTATGTGGGATAAATAGGAAATAATTAATAGAAGGAAGGCTCTAGAATTTTAAAAAGTTCAGAAAGGCTCCCTGTAGAAGGGGAGGTGGAGGATCTCCTCCCTGCAATATCCTAGAACAGGCCTGTATCACTTGTGAGAGATCTCCAAAAATAATCTGTGTGGCATTTGAACAATGTGGCTAGCCCATCAGAGTTTCTCTGCAATAGAGATTGAGAAACTCTATTGTTCTCTGCCTGCTCAATTTGAGAAAGGATCTCAGTATCTGGTACCTTATCTTGAGAGGTGATACTCAAAATCTTCCCTAGACAATTCAAATGAAAGCAATTCAGTTTCCTGGCATAGCACTGGTAGACTGTCCAGATTTCGCAGGCATACAACAATGAGGTCAGTACAATGGCTCTGTAGACCTTAAGTTTGGTATCAGTCTAATAACTCTTCTCTCCCACACTCTCTTTTGGAGCCTCTCAAACACTGAGCTAGTTCTGGCAATGTGTGTGTCAATCTTATCATCTATGTACGCATCCCATACACTGCCAATTCCATATATGCCATCCCATATATCTGCAGTATTCAAAACTTCTCCATTTGCTATAACTGATGGTTTCATGTGTGGATGGTGTGGTGCTGGCTGGTGGGAAACCTATTTTTTCTTGCTGTTAATTGTTAGGCCAAAATTAGCACAAGCAGCACAGAAGTCAATCCATACTTTGTTGCATCTCAGCTTCAAATCATTGCACTCAGCTGCATTAAGTGCACAATTATCTATGAACAAAAAATCACACACACACAAAATCTTCCTCCACTTTAGTCTTGGCTTAGGCCTGGCTCTTCAAATTGAATAATTTAGCATCAGTGCAGTAGCTGACCTTGATGCCATGTTTGTCCTCTCTGAAGGTGTCTGACAACATTGCTGAAAAACATCATGCTAAAAAAAGGCATGAGAGCAAGTACACATCCTTGCTTCACTCCATTGGTTACTGGGAGTGTAAGAGCATTGTCCATTATTCAGACTCCAAGTTAGCATGCTGTCATGAAACTGACGTACAATACTGATGAACTCCTCTGGGCACCCAAATTTTGCCATTGTTTTCCACAAGCCCTCACCACTGACAGCATCAGGGGCCCCAGTCAGATTGATCAACATTGAGCATAGACCTCTGTTCTACTCCTGGCATTTTTCCTGGAGTTGTTGGGCAGTAAACACCTTATCACCCATTCCTTGACCCTTTTTGAAGCCACACTAGCTCTCAGGTGGATGACCTTCTTCCAGGTGATTAGTGATAAGGACAAGATCCTAGAGAGATGGGCTGAACACTTCCATAGTGTTCTCAGTAGACTGTCATCGATCAATGCTGAAGCCATTGACCATTTACCTCAGGTTGAAGTCAGTCCCCCTCTAGCTGAAGTTCCAACTGAAGAAGAGGTTTTGAATGTCATTAGGTCCTTCTCTTGTGGCAAATCACCTGATGCTGATGCTGTTCCAAATGAGATTTAGAAGGTGGTGGTGGTGGTGGTGAGATCCACTGCTTATACAAAAGCTGACTGAAATTTTCTGGGCATTACGGAAAAGGGAGGTTATTCACTAGGAGTTCCAGTATGCTTCCACTGTCCATCTCTACAAAGGAAATAGTTTGTCCTGTGACAAACATGGGGGAGGTGGAAGTCTCTCTCTTAGCCATTGCTGGCAAGATTCTTGTCAGGGTCCTCACCATGGCAGCTACTAAATCTTGTGTGATCCTGACTGGCTCAATTATATTTGAATGATTTCTTTCTGGTTGCTTGAAGTATTGATCTTAGAGATTTGGAACTTGCTATAATATTCCTGGGAGTTTTTATTTTGTTATCTCTTCTAAGAGATCATTGATGGGATTATTTCCATGTCTATTTTACCCTATGGTTCTAAGATATTAGTGCAGTTTTCTTTAATTAAATTTCTTGATAAGTTCTTTTTTGATCATGGGTTTCAGGTAGTCCAGTAATTCTTATGTTATATCTCCTTGATATATTTTTCAGGTTAGTTGTTTTTCCAATGAGATATTTCACATTTTCTTTCATTTTTCATTCTTTTGCCTTTATTTTATTGTTTCTTAATGTCTCATGGAATCATTAGCTTCCACTTTCTCAATTCTATTTTTAAGGAAGTATTTTCTTTAGTCTGATTTTGTACTTCTTTTTCCATTTGAACAATTCTGTTTTTAAAGAATTCTTTTATTCAGTGAGCTTTTGTATTTCTTCTAACATTTGGTCAATTCTGTTTTTGGGTATTAGTTTCTTCAATATTTTTTGTGCTTCAACATGACTAACATAGAAATATGTTTTTTATAACTGCACATATATAACCTACATCAAATTGCTTGCCTTCTCAAGGTGACAGAGAGAGGGAGAGAGGGAGAGAATATGGAACTCAAAACATTTTAAAAATGAATGTTAAAAATAATTTTTAAATGTAATTGGGGAAAATAAGGTATTAAATTAAAAATATTTTGTGCCTCTTTTACTGAACTGTTAATTGTCTGTTCATAGTTTTTTTTCACTGCTCTTATTTCTTTTCTCAATTTTTCCTCTCCCACTCTTACTTTATTTTTAACATAAGTTTTTAGCTCTTCTATGAATTCTTATTGGGCTTGAGTTCTTTTTCTTATTAAATTAATTAACTTATTTTCTTGTTTACATCATTCATTTCCACAAGATTTTGAGTTACAAATTTTCTCCCCATCTTTCCCCTACCCAACACCTCAAAACAGCCATCCCACTGTATTACCCCTCCCCCAATCTGCTCTCTCCTATGTCCTCCCCCTCGCCCCTCTGACTTTCCGGTAGGGCAGGATCCATCTCCCTACCACATTGCCTGTGTATCTTAATTCCCAGTTGGATGTAGTTAATAATGATAATGATAATAATAATAATAATAATTGTGTATATATATATATTTATATAGACATATTTTAAACATTTGATTATAGAACTTTAAATTTTAGATTCTTTTCCTTCCTCCCTCATCACCCACCCCCACTGGAAGGACAAGCAATTAAATACAGGCTGTACATGTGTAATTACGTAGAACCTCTCCATAGTGGGCATATTGTGAGAGACTGATTATATGTCCCTCCTTCCTATCCCACCCCATCCTTGTTCTATTCGCTACCCTGTCCCTGTCCCTTTACAGAAGTGTGTACTTCCATCAACCCTCCCCCCAACTC
>CM053587.1:231659469-231674777 GCA_028646515.1 Pseudochirops corinnae
AATTTATGCTAGCCAGGTGAGTGGGGGCAGAGTTTGGGAGGGGTTTCAGGATGAGTCTTTACACAAAGCAAAAAGGTTAATAGCTAACCCTCACAAACTAATGAATCTGCTATTTTTGAGGAGTTATATTACTGATATTCATAGTTTAAAGCTGGCCACTAAAACAAAGAAAGTAAACATTTCTCTACCTAAGGAATGCTTTTAAAAGGATTAACCATAGAATCAATACTTTTAGGCTAGGGAGAAATATAGCTTTTACAACTTATTTGCACAGGCTGACAAACTGATATTATATACATAGGTACCCGAAAACAAGTGAGATTTTACAGACAGAGTCACCCCCAAAATATTACAAAGGCCCCTCAGCACCTGCCCTTAACAGATAAGACACAAATTCTTTTGGGGATCAGGGATGAAGATCTCAATTTCTCAGGCTGCTTCATGCTGTGAATGGATGTGGAGCTGTTCCTGTCTCAAATCAGTCAAGGGAAGGGGGGTTGCTGTGGCCAATGTCCAGAACTTGGCAGATGCCAGATCCAACTGTGTGGGGTGACACTTCGGGCAGTGGCTCACCCTGAGCCATCATGGAATGCACCCAGCCTAGAAGACACAAATCTAGCAGAAAGATTAAACAAACAAGAGCCAAAATCAAGTAGCATAAAAATGACCAAAAGTAGAGTGAGCATGGGCTAGTATAATCCATTACTCAGACTATCCTTTACATTTCTACCTGTTACATGTACTAGGTACCTCATAAGATATCATTCACTAACATAACTGTAAACCTTAAACAAAAGAGGTTTCTGACTTAAAACTCACAATTGAATAGCAGACATACACACTTGTTCTACAAAGCTTATCTATCTTCTAACTATACTCACTTGAGAAGAAAGAGATACTTCAGAAATTGAATCTTTCACATACACATTCATCCACAGATGTTAATTTTTGCTTAGTTCAACTTATTACATCAATTTAGCAATACTCAATTGAAAACTTTGTAAATCTTCAGAAATTGTCACATAAGAGCTTTCAAACATCTTTTCTAACAGTAAGGGAGAATACCAAAGGCGCATAGAAGTGGTTCAGTTTTCTAGCCATGCAAGGCTAGGCTTACATTACAATAAAGTTTCACAAATATTGCATCAAAAATCCAAACCTTTAATCTTGAAATTGTTTTAACATATTACCAAACATGCTCAAGTTTGAGTGTCCATGATAAAGAAATCCTTAAAAACCAATCTTATACCTATATAGTTCTCTAGAAGAATTAATCTGATCCTGTTGCTTTCCTCAAAATTTTAGAATCAAGTTACAAATCTTTCTGCTTTCTAAAAATACTTCCTTACACACTCTCAACATACTTAAACCCTTTTAAAACTAATGTCAACTACCTAGAGACAGGCGAAACTTAGATAAATCCTCATTTGTCTCCAAACCCTCTTATCTGTCTTTCCAAATCCCTCAAACAAACCATTATTTGCCCTTCCAAAATCTCTCAAACCCATCATTCAGTTGATTCAGTTTTCCTTTACATTTATTAACCACAGAACAAGATAGCTCATACCTTTTACTGACTATTTGCTTCGATCATTGAAATTTGCTATAGAAGGGATAAGCAGGGACATATGACGTTCCAAATATGATAGGATAAACATCCTTAGCTCTGTTTAGATTCGGGTAAAGTCACAGATATCCATGCAGTATGGATGCCACCTCATAGCTAGACTCAGGAACAGGTGGGCAAACATTCCTTATCAAAGGAATTTCATAGGTACACAGCCAGAAGAGGTCCTATCCTAGACCATGCTAAGATCACCCCTTCAGCCTTTACCAGATGTAGACTTCCACCAATATTTAACCTTGTGGCATTTGATGCAGGCACTGATTTATGCAGACCACTATACCCGAATTTAAACTCCAAACAAAATTTAGTTATGGCCCTAAATGCCTTTTACCTCAGACAGCAAGTTTCACTAATCACAGCTTAGAGCCAATTCTCTTATTTATTTACTTTCCTTATTTGATTCCTTAGGGCACCAAGGCCTAAGGTTTTATATACTTTAGCAAAGGAGAGAGACCACACTTTGTCCTACATAGGGACAAGCAGCGACCCAGCATTCACTAGCACCTCCTCATTCATGACTAAGCAATGACTCTTTGAGTCTAGCCACTTACCCAGTTTCAAATTCACCTAACCATCTTTCTAGCTCACTCACACCTTCAGCCACTAAAATACCATGAGAGTCTCTGTTCAATGCTCTTTCTGAGCTTAGACTCTTAAGAAACTCTATGGAAAGCAATTCCCAGGTCTATTGTTGTAGTAATCCTATCAAAATAAGAGATTATTTACATTCATTAGTACCTATTCCTATGCTGGTCTTGTGATCCCCCACTTTCTTTTCTAGATGCTCACTGACTAACATCTAGTTAATAATGTTAATTTGCCAGGAATCACATAAAGCTCATTGACTTATACTTTGGAGATTCCACTTTCTTTTTTCTCTTTTGAAAATCAGGACATCTTCCCTTTTCCGGGCCTGTGGTACCACTATTATTCTCTGTATTCTTTCAAAGATCATTGACAATGGCTCAGAAATCACATGTCTTCTTTCAGTATCCTTGTGTCATCCTGTGTCATTCCTTCTTGGAATTCTGGACCTGATGACTTGAACTCATCAAGGACAGATATGATTCATCAAGTCCTATATTTTCAGAACTAGAAGGGTTATAGACATAATCTCATCTGAATCCTTAATTTTATAGATTTACAGGAGCCAAAAGAGATGAAGTATCTAACTGAAGTTTAGTCTGTGAGTTACAACATAAATTCTCTAGGTCTTTGTGTATATCATCACAAGTTTATGATTTGATGATGATGATATGAAACTATGGTTCAGTGAAAAACAATGAAGCATGAGTGTCAACAATAGCCTAGACTCCCCATATTTCCCATTAGAATATATATTGTATAGCTTGGGCTTTGGGGAGACAGTTTGCCCTTTGGTTATTTCCAGTTCTAAGAGTTTTGTTGTTCAGGTTGTTTCAGCTGTTTCACTTGTGTCCAATTCTTTGTGATCTTGAATACAGACAAACTTGGGAGTTTACAATTTTGTTAAATTACAGTACTTAGAATATTACAGCACATATTATAGCACATACAGCAGGGCTTACAGAATGGCCCATCAGTTTCCTAAGCCATTCATTCTCCCCTAATTTTTTTGGTACAATTCTTAATCTAATATCTAGATTATAAGAGGAATTGCTTTCCTAACAAAACAACTGCTACAATTGTTTACCAAATTACGCAATTTAGAAATATAACAATATTATGTGTTTAAAACTTGAAACAAACCCATTATCAATTTAGGTGAATGCACTTCTAAATTATCTTGCATAAAAATTCATTCATCTTATCCTTACTATGCTGAAGTTACATCTTTAAACCACTTACATGTTTTCATAATAGCCAAGATTTTCAAATGAAAATTTGTGATCATAGTAAATGTTATTATTATTGTTACCTGTTTATGAATAAATATGACTTATTAAATATTTAACAGTTCTTAAATTATCTAGTTTTTTAAATCACATCCTTTTATTTTATTTTATTTTTTTCAGGGGGAAAAGGGATGTCTGTGGTTTATTTAGAGTTATAAACAGCTCATCTACAGAAACAAGCAGCTTAAAGATTATGATTAAAGAAGACTCTGCTTTTCTTCTGCTCTATTCTACAGGTCGGGCCAAGGTAGGACCCACATCAGGGACAGTTGCTGGCTGTAGCTGCTGCTCATTGGGTTTCCTCACAGGCTCACAAGTTTCTCGTTGAGAGCAATTTGTGACTGGGTTAGGTTGAATCACATCCTTTTAAAAGCCCAATTAATATGCAGTGGAATTCAGGTTAAAAATTGCTTTGTCTGACACCATTTCTGCCTCACAATGGTCTCTCAAATTTTGAAATATAAGAAAAATTTACACATACAGTACAATTTAGAAATACAACAATAATACAAACAATAAACTTTACAGACATCAATTACATTTCTAAATTATCACATACAGAAATTATTGGTCTTATCACTACCTTAAAGTTAACAGGTAGAGAACAGTTACATTAAATGAGAGAGATAATAATAATATTGTGTCTAGCTCATGCCAGTCATGATTGTAAATAATGATATTTTAATATCATTTTAATTTCTAAAGCCCAATACTCTTAGCACTTTATAGAAATGACTAGACAATGTATATAAAGTTTTAAGTTGACAACACAGACTACAGAGACCTAGAAACCAGAGTGCAGGGAACCACAAAGAAAACCAGGCAAAGAGGCCCACAGGGCACAGAGACCCTGAAACTGGGGTGCAGGGACCCCCAATAAAAATCAGGCACAGAGGCCCACCTCCACACCTCCGCACCTCCCCAAAGTCCCATGGGGGAGGGGAAGGAACAGCACAGGGTAAAGTAGGGTGCAGGGGGAACAATACAGGGTAAAAAGTTCACTCAAGCAGAGCAAGGTGACTTTTCTTTAAGTTTTGGAGACCAAATGTCTTACTAAGCTTGTTTTGTTTGTTTAGAAATCCCCTTCACAAATCATTTTTCTAGATTATTTTGAGATCAGGCCGTGTTACAGTGGAATACTAGGCACTTTTCCTTAAGATCTCCTCCTCAAATTTCCCTCCTAGCAGCCTCCTAGCAAGTTCTTGCCACTCATCCCAGCATCCCAGAAAACAAATGTGACCCACCCAGCTAAAGGGTGTCCCCATATATGAAGGTCCACAGTCCAGCTGACTACCCAGAAGTCAGTGAAGCTTCAAATCCCGCTGGCAGTGTCTGGGCACTCCAGGGGCCTCGCTGCTAGGGAAACAGTAGGAGCAGAAAGGTCTGGGGAAGAGAACAAAGAAAAGCGTGCTTACCTGTTATCCCAGTGGCTAGGAGAAGATCATTAGGGTCCAATTAACACTTGGACTCCCGGGTTTCAGCACCAAAATGACAAAGTCAGAGTAGGGAGAGCTGGTTCAGTTTTGAAAGAATTCAATCAGACCTTCTCTTTAGCCAAAGGGAGCTTCATTTATGCAAAAGCATGTGGGCCTGAGACTTAGCAAGGAGCTAAACAAAGGCAATAATATAGGAAAAGGATCAGACTTATATACACAGCAAGTTACACAGCCTACAGGATGATGATGTAATTTTAGGGTTTCTAATGGGGGGTTGGAGATTTAGGCACAGGATGAGGAAGATGGATGACACAGGATAAGGGAGACAGGGGGAATTTTATGACCCAGGATGCGGGAGGGGGTGACAAAGAATTCCATGGTCCTGGACAAGGGGGAAGTTTTATGGCATTTCAAGATAAAGGAAGAGACTTTGAGGTGCCTTCAGGTTAGAGAATAAACTAGAGGCTTCACAAAGTACTGGAAAAACAACCCTTAATATTATTTTTAAGCGTTAGGGCACCTCTATATCCACATCACCACCACTTTCTAAGAAATATAATCATTTATACATATTTCTCAAGTAATTAAAGAAATGAAGCATTTTAAAAAACAAATTTCCCTCCACTACAAGGTCTGTACACCAAGGAGATCAAGGAAAGAAAAAGGAGCCATATTTATTTACAAATATAATAGCTCTTTTTGTAGTGTCAAGGAACTGGAAAATAAGGGGTATCCAACAATTGGAGAATGACTGAACAAATTATGGTGTATGATTATGATGAAATATGATTTTGCTGTAAGAAATGATGGAGATAGTTTCAGAGAAACCTGGGAAAACTTGTATGAACTGATACAGAGTGGAGTGAGCAGAATGAAAAGGCCAACTTGTACAAAGACATCTCTCAAAGACTTTCATGACCAAAAGGACCAGTTATGATCCCAGAAGACTTATGGTAACAAATGCTACTCACCTCCTGAGAGAGAGGCGATGGACTCGGTGCAGATTGAGTCATATTTTCTTTTGGACAGGACCAATGTGGCAATTTGTTTTATGTAACTATACAGAATTGTTGTAAGGATTTTGTTTTTCTTTGAAGGTAGAGATGGGTGGTGAGAAGGCAGGAGAAAGAAATATGCGTTACTTTAAATTGAAAAATATAAAATAAAAATGAAGAAATAAGAATAATTTTCTTTAAGTGGCCTGGGAAACCATGGCTAGAAGTTAATGACTTTGAACTCATTCCAAAAGTAAGGAAAATAATCATTTAGTAGTTGCATCATAATGACTAAAGAACACAAAAGAGTCTAAGTTCTTGTAGACTCTATGAATAGAACCATTATGAATACAAAGAACTCTGTGGTGGTAAAAGAAAAAAAAATGGAAGTTGTTTTTTTTTTACCTTTGGAGGAAAAAGAATAAAATGTCTTTTTCATATTGTGTGTGTGTGTGTGTGTGTGTGTGTGTGTGTGTGTGTGTATTCAGGGTTAATATTTGAATCTCTCTTCCCTACATGGCCTTACCCTTTAAATCCTAAATCAACCATAATAAAGTTCATGAAAAGTAAGAGATTATCTTAGAAATAAGAACACTATAGATCTATGTATTAAATCAGATTGTTGAACTCTGGGTATAATGGAACAGTCATTATAATAGCTTCAATTATTAACGTGCCTTTTTTTCTGATAAAAACTCCTTCTAAGAGTGATTTATACCATATGCTCCCAAGTAAATGCAAATCTTTGCCAAATCTGCCGTATAAATCCTAACCATCTTATATGTTTATCAAATGTAATGAAAAAAATGAGTGAAAGAAGAATGTTTCATATATTGGATGAAGTATGTGGGCAATAGGTACATTTCTGAATTCTTCAGATTTTATTGATCATTTACATACAAAAGAGAGGGGAAATAATAACTAAATATTGTAAAACGCCAAAGAACACTTGTTAGAAAAGAGATTCTATGTGAAATGAAATACAAATCTAGTCTTATCAATCTCTTTTTCCTCTTTTCTTTAACAATCAAGAAAAATAAGCCAGGCCTGGAGGTGAATTCTGTAGCATTATTAAATGGGGTGTAGCAATTTTTGATGCAATAGGGCAGAATATGGAGAAGAATGAACTTAATAATAAATAAAAAATGAATAATGAACTTAACTTGCAGGAGAAAGTGATATATGAAAAATTACAGTTGTTCCTGTTCACGCCTCTCCTCCCTACCTCCTCCACAATATAAACAAAGATTTCCAGTAAAAAAAGCAAAAACATGCTCAAGGAACAGAAATTAATAGTTAGCATTTATGTAGCACTTTAAAGTTTGCAAAATGCTTTATAAATATGATCCCATTTTATCATTACAACAGCCCTGAAAGGTAGGTACTATTATTATCATTATTTTACAAATGATGAAACTGAGACAGGCAAAAGTTACCTGACTTGCCCAGAATCACACAGCTACTGAGCTTCCAGTTTCTCCTGCCCCAAATTGTTATAATGATTGTATATTTTTTAATTACAAATCGGTATATTGTTTCCATTCATAACATACATATGCCCATACCCCAAATGCTTGGAAGTCCTTTAAGCTCCCTAGATCTCATTATCTAAGATTGGACTTGATGAGCTCTGAGACTTCTTCTCCCTTTAAAATTCTATGGTGTCCCATGGTACTCTTTTGGAATGTTGGTTCCCATTGTTTCAAGAGCCATGGAGGTGTCTTCTGAATTGTCATAAAGGACCGACCAATTGAAGAATCGAATAATTGTCTAGTGAATTGGAACAGTGTGGCCAGCTTTTTAAGAGAGTGGAATATTTTTAGTATCTTCTAGGTGGTTTTGGGACTAGACCTGTGATTCTTTTTTTATCCATATAAGAAATTTCTGATCTCTTTCTGCCAATGCAGATCAGAATCTATTCAGCAACTTGGAGCTTTAGAGAGTTGCCTCAGGGCACTGAGAGGTTTAGATTTATCCAGGGTCACCCTGCCAAATAAGTCAGAAGGAGGATTTGGGTCCAGATATTCTAACTTCTGAGCCCAACAATCTTTACCGAGTCACACTGGTGACATGTCTCAATATCTATACTTCCTTAAAGAAAATTTTGAATACAAAGGAGTGGGACAACTGCCTCAACCTACCACTTCATTTTATCTTTGCAGACAGCCTGAGGAGAGAGAATTTTCAAGGTAATCTGTGATGCTATAGCTATATTCAGTTTCATAAGGTTACACAGTTTAAAGTCCATATAAACAGCTATTTCTTTACATAAGTAAACTATTTGGCAGGCATTTATGTACATTTTTATGTGATATGAATTTGCCCCTACCCTACCTACCACTTCTCTTAGCCTGTATAGAAAAGGCATACGTGAAAAAATACCTTTAGTCATAAAATGTACTAAAATATAGACATATTAAATACTGTACCATGATAAGAAACAAAATTATGAAATGAAAAGTAAAGTTAATGGTAAGATATGCATGATACTGCGCAGTACAGTTTAACAGAGGGGTGCAGTATGTTGCTCCTTCCCTACCCTCTGCAGCTAGCCTTTGCAAGTTTTTTAATGAAGCTATTGAGAGATGTTTGCACAGTGGCTCTCTTCTATTCCTTCTATATCTCATAATAGCAAGCAATATCATACTCAAACTAGTCTTTGAACTCTAAAAAAACCTTATAGTATTTGGATCTATCTTTTCAATACAAGAAAAACATTCACTCAAATGGTGAATTTTTTTTTTTTACCGGTTGTTTCATTGTAAACTTTTTGGTTGGCCTCAGGTTCCTAAACTTCCTTTTCTTCCTTACTAGAAGCTCAGTCAGATCCTCATTCGACAGTTCTCCATGAGACTCAATTCACTCCTCCACATCATTCTCATCCACTTCTAGCTCCATTTCTTGTGCCAGTTTTACAATCCTGTTATTCCTTCAAACCATTTCATCTCTGTCAAATCCATGAAGATTGGGAACTAACTGTGGGCATACTTTTTTTCCCCCAAACTCTCTCTTCATACATGATTCTGTTATATCTTCCCATGCCTTAGCAACGTTCCTGACTGCATGGTCAACATTATAGGTCTTCTAGAAATCTCTCAATGTCAAATTCTTGTCTGTGTCCAAAGCTTTGATGGTCTGGGCAAATGTAGCTTGTAAATAATGTGCCTTGAAATTAATAATCACTAAATCCGTAAGTTGTAACAATGAGCTGAGTTAGGGGGAAGGTAGACCACTTTTATGTTTTCCTTAAAATCATCCAGATGAGGAGGGTGATCTGGGGCATTATCCAGAACAAGTAGAATATTGAAAGGAGTGTCATTATTATTACAAAACTTCTAGACTTGGTAGACTTGGTAATGAAACAGTACATAAACCATTGTTCAAAGATGATGAGGGTTTTCCATGCCTTAGATTTAGTGAAATAATGTACAGGTAGTGTTGCTTTGCTGGATTTTCTGAGTAGTAATATGCAAGACTAGTATACAAGTAGTATATTTGAATAGTATACAAGAACAAGTTTTAATTTGTAAGCCCCAGATATATTCATTCTAAGCAGAAGAATAATTCTATTTTTTGAAGCTCTATGCCCTGGCATAGTTTTTTCTTCCACTGAGATGTAGTTTTGAGATTGGAATGCAGATTTCTTTCAGAATTCTTTATGTAAAATTGAATTTGTTCAATGAAAAATTTGCTTAACATGAGAATTGTCTGTCCTTTCTTCTGTGAGGAAGGGGTGGAGAGGTAGGAGAAGAAAATAAATGTTTGACAATTGAAAATTACTTTTAAAAAGACAAAATGTTCCTGTCATTGGTTGTCAATGAGTCAGATTCCCCACTCTGACCTTTTTTTACCCCCACCTTTTTCATTTCCATGTAGAAACAGAAAGAAAAGAGACAGAATACCATTTGAGACCAAATGTTTGGAAATGATTGTCTCTGATATCCCTAGGTTAAGAAGCTATCGCTCCAAAACTTGTGCATTAATATATTCCTGCCAACACTTTCATTAACTGTTTAGATAAGGCAAAATTCTGCTTCTATAACAAGTGTTGCTTCAATGGTCAAATATCCCAGACAAATGGATTCAAGTAAACATTTCATTTAGAGCCATTAAAACAATTATTTGCAAAATACATTCACTTAATAATTTCAGCGAGTTGGGGGGCACTCTTCAATAGAACACCATTCAACTGGGTATGTCTCATGCTTTTAGTGTCAATGGAAATAACAAGGTGCTAAGTTTTGCCTTCTTATCCTCTATGGAGTTTAAAAGGTATGGGTATAGCAAAGTGTTGGTTTTTGGATCAGTGTTCCTTAACATAGATGCCGTTTATAATAGTATTTTAAGGTTTATAAAGTGTTTTATATACATTCATTCAGAGGCTGAAAGCCAAGGCATCTTTTTCTCCTACAAGACTGTTAGCTCTTCAAGAACAATGGCTGTATCTCATACTTTGTATTTGGCACTAATCTTAGCATAGTGCTATATACATGGTAGAAGCCCCATAAATATTTGTTGAATAAATTATGAATTTCCTGATGTTAAAAAACACAATTCCTTCTTCCAGGGTATCTCCCTGGCTCAGAAAAGTTAGCCTTAGTGGGATCTCATTGGTGGAATTTCTTCACTAGTTTGGGGCCATGAAGAGATCTTGTTTCTCTTCCTTTGTACAGATGCTTCCACCATGACCTATTACATACCACTTTAATCCACCAAGTCTTTGAAACACCATCTACTTATGGGAATTGAGAAGTTCCTTCACTTAGAATTTCTCTTGCCTTTCTACAAATGCTGTGTTGGCATTATGATGTTATGGCATTATGACATTATGAGTAGGGGCCAATAGAACTCAGGATGATGTTTCAACAACAGTGAGAGCTCTAATCTGTAGGCTACTGGGTCTACTAGTTGGAAAGTCAATCAGTCCTCTCATTCTACCTACCATCTATTTAAGGATTTCTCAGTACAATCTTTTCTCTTATTTGCAAACATTCTCATATGTATCTAGTCCCATTCTCATGGGCCTTTTTTGTCTTCACATAGTGTACATTATAGGTAGACCTGTGCCATCTCTGATTTCCTCTATCTCCAGGGCTATCACTGTGAACAGGGAGTTGAATACAGAAAAAGAACCAATTGTGAATACTATAGTTTGAGTGGAAATGGATCAATGTGGAGTAGTGGATGAAATTGATCTAGCAGAACTCTCTGGTGGGCAGAAGACCTCCTAGCCGTCTCTACCCACATTAACTACCATGGAGTATGGAGTTGTAGGCTCATTTCCTACCTTCTTATTTGGAATGTTCCCCACTTTCATGAACTTCCATGGAATTAATGAAGCAGTGGAGAGTCTAAATGGTAAATCAATAGCTGATAGATAACCTTGAGAAAAACCCAAACTTTAAAACTACCCAAAGGATGAAACTTTTTTGGATTTATGTACTAATTCCCATGTTTACTCTTCCATTTCTCTCCTTGAAATCTCTTGGCTCATTTGCTTATGATTTCTTCTCTTAAAAAGTTTTCCATATTCTGTCAATATCATTTATTCACATATAACGTATGCAGAAAATACTATACTTTTGTCCTGTCTCTTGCCATCCTCCCTGACTCAAGGTGGGAAAGGCATAGTGGAAAGTTGGGCATTTTGTTTGTAAGGCAGAAGGTAATTTAAAATATATTTAAGTAGGCCTATTTTTTTTATCCAAGTTACTTTTTATTTGTATTTCAGTTGAATATGATTATGATTCTAATCCAATTCAATTCACATTTATTAGGTACCTTCTCCATATAGAAAGCACTGTGTGCTGGGGACGCAGAAAGGGGAAGGAGAACAAGCATTTATTAAGTGCCTAATATGACCCAAGTTACCATCCTAAGCATTTTACACATACCATCTCATTTATGCTCTTTTTATCAGTGATTAGAGAAGCTAGACTTTAAATTTTGAAGATTCTAGTGGTGATGAAGTAGATTAAATATGTATTTGACCTCAAATGTGAGGAGAGAAACAGGATGACTTTTATGGATTCCTAAGAAAGCCTTTAAGACCAAGAATACCACTACACCCAGATCACATCCATAGACCCTTGATTAATCTTGTTTATTTTATTCCTGCCCTGGAGATAATTGACAGGTGGTGGTTACATTTTTAAAAAAATATGCAATACTTGTTAAAGGTACAAATAACATGTGACAATATGAAGAGGCAAAGGAGAAGTCTGTAATCAAAGAAAGAAAACAAATTAAATGAAGGCTCCTCATTTTGTAGAACAGCTTCATAATTGCAAGAGAAGGTACATCTAAAGTTGTCATATTATTGCATTTGTAAATCTAATTTTTTAAAAACAACTTCACTTCCTTCAAAATTGCTAACATGCAAGAACGGTGCAAAATGTAAACTAGAAGTAATCAAAATCAAATCTTAATTTGAGATCTTGAAGAAATGAAGTTGAATGCTAATTTGATATCAACTATGTTGTAGCATTAAAAAAAAAAAGGTGCTAAAGCAATCGAAATCATTCAAAGTTTCACTTGATTTGCTAATGCTCTAGAGGAAAAATAAAACCATCAAAGGAGAATTCAAATGAGGAGTGGTAGGAAAAGTCCCCTGATAGGGAAGGTCCATGACAAGACATTTAAGTTATGCAAATATGTGGTGTTGTATAATAAAAGTTATCTTGGACACCTCTGCCCATTTTCAAGGGCAAAGATAATATTCACACTGATTCCTACCTCCAGTGCAAAGTCCAAATTCCCAAGCCTGGTTTGCAAGCTTGAGTCCTGAGTGCAACAAGTAGATAAGACCAACAGGCACTTTACCCACAAGAATTACCAACCAGTCTGGCAGAGGCCTGCCTTCCAACTAGTATGGAGGCATTTGGAATTTTAAGGTGACTTGCAGAAACTGTGACACATTTTTGTGTCTTCTAGTGACAAGCAATGAACAAAGTCCAAATTGTTTTTTCTCTTCTAGAGAAGAAAGTGAAGTCAGTAAAATCAGACTCTTTTATAGTCCAGGTTGGGGGTGGGGAACCTGCAGCCTCAAGGCCACATGTGGCCTTCTAGGTCCTCAGCTGTGGCCTTTTGACTGAATCCAAACTTCACAGAACAAATATCCTTAATAGAAGGATTTGTTCTGTAAAACTTTGACTCAGTCAAAAGGCTGCACCCAAGGACCTGGAAGGCCACATGTTGCCTCAAGTCCACAGGTTCCCCACCCCTGACCCAGGTTATGAGAGAGAATGAAGTGTTTCCAGAAAGACTGGCAGGAGGAAGGACAGAAGGTTTTATTAAACATCTGCTACTCCATACCAATTCTTTTATTTGTAAAACATGAATGCCTTGACCTATTCTGGGTAATTCTAGGATACCTCAAAGGAATCACAGAAACCACTGCTAGGGATTGACAGATTTGGTTAGTTAAGAAGATAATGTTTGAGAAAATGATTTGGATTTTTGGATCAAAGCTTAAAGGAAAAGTATGACCAACTCCTGACCAAGGAGGATAGAGTACATCTATTAAGGGTTCTATCTTAGCCAAAAGCTAAGATTTAACACATCAAACAATTTGCTTTATAGTAATTTTATTCTTCAAAAGGTGGAGAAAATAGTAAGAGACTCTATTATCTGCTACTCTGGACCTGGTTCTGAACAACAAGGATGGACTCATTTGCTAAAATAGAAGCACTCAGTGCCAACTTAGAATTCATGATAAAAAAGTAGATGAAATCTAGCCACAGTCCAACATCCACCATAATAGATACATTAGAGCTGATCTCAAAGGTTTCAGATTAAGGATAGGCAGGATCTCATAGATAATATTCTGCAGTAGAAGTCAGTTCCAGAGGGCTAGCAAACTTTTGAGAATTAAATTCTAACAACACAAATACAAGCAGTTCTAATGAGGAATTAGATAGAGGAATTAGGTAGAATTTCTCATTTTTTTAAAATGTGGGTTGTCTAAAGAGACCATATAAAAATAAAGCTCTCTATAGTCATATGAAAAAATGCTTTAAATCACTATTGATTAGAGAAATGCAAACTAAAACAACTGTGAGGTACCACATCACACTGATCAGATTGGTTAACACAACAGAATAAGAAAATAATAAATGTTGGATAAGACATGGGAAATTGGAACACTAATGCATTGTGGTAGGGTTGTGAACTGATTCAACCATTATGGAGGGCAATTGGGAAATATGCTCAAAAGCTTATAAAACTATGAATACCCTTTGATCCAGCAGTACCAATGCAAGGTCAATATCCCAAAGGGACCATAAAAAAGGGAAAAGGACCAATATGTACAAAAATACTGATAGCAGCTGTTTTTGTGGTGGCAAAGAATTGGAAATTGAGGGGATGCCCATCAATTTTGGAATTGCCAAACAAGTTGTGTAATATGAATGTAATGGAATACTATTGTTCCATAAGAAATGATGAGCATGTGGATTTCAGAAAAACCTGGAAATATTTACATGAACTTATGCTGAGTGAAGTGAACAGAACCAGAGAATGTTGTACATAATAGCAGCAACTTCATATGATGACCATCTTTGACACACTAAGCTCTTCTCAGCAATGCAAGGCTCCAAGACAATTCCTAAAGACTCATGATGGAAAATGCTGATCACATCCAGAGAAAGATCTATGGAGTCTGAATGAAGATTGAAGCTTACTATTTTCTCTCTCTTTTTTCCTATCTCATAGTTTTCCAACCCTTTGTTATGATTCTTCTTTCACAACATGAACAATGTGGAAATATGTTTAATATGATTATACACATGTAGCCTATGTCAGATTGCTTGCTGTATTGGGGAGGTGGGAAGAGAGAGGGACAGAAAAATTTATAAGTCAACATCTTATAAAAATGAATGTTGAAAACTAAAAAATAAATTAATTAATTAAAAAAAAGGAATTTAGAAAGGAAAGCAGGGATCACTAAAGCCTATGATTTGAAAGACTGTCATGTGGGGGCGGAGCCAAGATGGCGGCGTAGCAGCAGCAACATATCGCAGCTCTCACATAGCCACCCCAAAATACCCATGGAATAGGACTCTGGAGCAATCCTAGAACTTCAAAACGCACACAAAGATACTTCCCACTAAAGTCAGCTCGGCTACGAGGAACCATATCAGCACTGCGAACCGAAACCAGCCTGGCCTGAAGCCCCAGCTGTGCCCCGGGGGTGGCTGGGTGGGAGGTGCAGAAAAGCATCTGAGGTGAGCGTGATTAGCAACAGCTGCGAGTGGGGATTGTGAAAGGGGGAGATAAGCGTCCGGCCGAAAGGTCTCCAGAGCAGAAAAGCTAAAGGCAGAGGTTTTGCACCCGCCTCCGCGTTGTAGCTTCCCACCCTCAGCCTGCAAAAAGCAGG
>CM053587.1:231675277-231691247 GCA_028646515.1 Pseudochirops corinnae
GAAGAAGAAAGAGAGAGAAGAAAGAGAAAGGAGGGATGAGAAAGGGAGGGGGAGAGAAAGAGAGGAAGCAGAAGGGGGAGAGAGAGAGAAAAGGAAGGAGGGAGGGAGGAAGGGAGGGAGAGAAGAAAGAGAAGATGAAAAGAATATATTATTGATGATATATCATCAATAACTAAATAAAATGTGAGGTTGAACATGTCTTCTAGGTAAACGAATGAGAGAAGGACTAAGTAAGTGGCCATGTTTGTTTGAAAGGCCACATTACAGAGGTGCCCCTTGTCACCTCCACTCAGCTTTCTGCTTTCGTGCTATATACATGGCCATTTGACAAAAAATAGCAGAAGGCAGTTACAAATGATAGAATGAAGACAATTGTTGAGAAGTGAATTTTTTAAAAAAGATTTTGCTTGGAAAGGAAACTAAATTTATGATCCTGGATTCCTTCTCTTCAGGTCTCTGAGTGTCATGAAAATAGACAGCAGTGAAAATGATGCATGGAAATGGTGGTGAATGAATAGGGAAGAACTGTCTAAATCTTACTTTCAGACCAAACTGAAGGGTTTTGTGGGAAAAGATTTACAACAGGCACAATTATGTTTTCTTTCTACCCAACCTTATAACAATTTAGTTTGAAAGGCTCACTCCTGCATTTTAGTAGCACAACTTAACCCTTTTCAATGGACAATCTTCATTGTCCTTTCCATATGCCGGGCCCATGCCCCTCATTATTCTCTATTTACTCATTCCATGTCTCTTGCCTTGAGTACTCTATCTCATTCTCTCTTGCTGCTGTTCAAATTCTACCCATTCTTTAAGGGCTGGTTCATAGCTAGACAGGGACTAATGATCAGAGATGTGAGACCCAGGCTCTAATCCATTACCTATTATTAACTAGTCGTGTATTTGCCTAGAATACTCTACTCTCATCTCCACCTCCTGCCTTTCCTCAAGTCCCAGCTAAAACCCCAGCTTCAAGAAGGCTAACCTAGTCCTTCTTAATTCTAGAGCCTTCTCTCTCTTGATTATTTCCAAATATATCCTGTCTGTACCTTGTGTGTACAAAGTTGTTTATATGTTGTCTTCCCCACTTTAAACTGTAAAGCAGAGACTGTCTTTTGCCTTTCTTTGTATCCCCAGAGTTTAGCACAGTGCTTGGCACATAATAGATGTTTAATAAAATGCTTATTGACTCACTACCTTTAGCCAAGTCATTTAACCTCTCTAGCTTCTGGTTTCTCAACTGCAAATCAAAAAAGGTTGGACTAGATTATCTCCAATGTTCCTTTCAATTTTCACATTCTGTAGAAGTCTTAGTGATGCCTTTGCCATTTTTTTTTCTAATATCCATTGGGTTTTTTTCATCCTCTGAATTTCTGTAGCACCGATGACCTGCATCACACATCTTGGCATCTAATTACATACTCTCATTATTTCCATATTTCATGTTCTGTGTTTTGTGCAAGCTCTCTCAGGGAAGTTCTTTCATAAGCTTCTTTTTTCTTGTCCTTCAGGACCCAGAGCAATGTAGCTCCCATAGTCGATACTCAATAAAGACTGGGTGTTGGTACATCCAAGGGGATGTATGAAAGGAGGAGTGAATAAGTCAGCGTGGCTGAATCGGTGCTTTAAATCCTAACTAATATAAAATAGCTTATCTGTTGTTTAGTGACCTTTTTCATTAACTGCTGACAACCTTAAGGCTTAGTTAATTTGAGTTCCATTACAGCTTTCTTCCCTTGCCTGCAAGCAACCAAGGGAAGCCAGAGCTAGATTTCAGAAGAAAAATGATTCTGAAAAATAGGTAAAAATCAGCCTACCTCATTGCAACTTGGCTTGGAGATTAGATCACCCCAGAAAAAAAATCAAGCATTTGCCTGAAGGTTTGTTAGATTTTTTTGTACTTTATTTGTAACCTATTATTTCCAGAAATACTGCCTAGTAGCTTAGCTGGAATCATGGGAATTTTGTCGTTAGTTCCACACTCCTTGGCTACATTGTGAAGAAATATGTAATCAAGATAATGCAATTAAACTGCTACATCCTGAATGCTAAACAGTTTATAAGTTGTCACATACATACATATATGTCTATATAGATAGACAGAAAGAAGAATAAGAGGAGAAGAGAGCAAGGGGGAATAGATCTGTGACTTCATTGATAAAGGGAACTCCCAAAGGCATAAAACTCCTTCTACCAATACAGGTGAGCATCCCCTCTATGATTTAGTCTAAGAGATTTGACTATAACACTGCTCATAGGATCATAGAGTTTAAGCTGGCAGAGATCTTAGAAATTGTCTAGTTCAAGCTCATCATTTTACAGATGAGGATTATGAGGCCCAGGAGGTTGCATGACTTGCCTAAAACCACAGCCATTAAATAGGAGAGTCCTGACTTGAGCCCAGGTATTCCTGACTCTAAAGCAAGATATCTATTCACTGCACCATACTGCCTATCATATAAATACAAAAATGTTTATTAATTGAATTAAATACTTCCACATTGATTTTATAATTAGTATTTTCCAATGAGCTACCTATTCATGTCATTTACATAATAGAACTTCAGAAAGTAGAAACGTAGTTAGAGTTGATAACCAAAGAAAACAGGATTTTTTTTCATAAAGATTGGAAATGTTAAGATAAGTATAAATCATGAGCTTGATATTAAACACATTTTTTTTAAATAATGGACTACTAGAGTGATGGAAATTAAACCTTTTCTCCAAAGAGAATTGGACAAAGAATATGAACAGAAGATTTTAAAAGAAAAATGAACACCATCAACAGCTACATAAAAAAACCTCAAAATCACTAGTAATAAAAGAAATGCCAATTAAAACAAGTCTGAGGTTTCATTTCACAGCCACCAAATTGCCAATGATGATAAAACAGAAAAATAATCAATGCTGGAGGTGCTATGGGAGGATAGGCACATTAATACACTATTGGTAAGCTACAAGTTGGTCCAATAGTTTTTACGCCCTTTGACCCAGCAACACTCTATTTTCACATATATCCCCACTATGTCAAAGACAGGGAGGAAGGCTGTATATATCCACCAAAGCATTCACATGAGCACTTCTTTATCACTGTGATGCAAAAGAAGACATCAATAAAACAGTTTTCTTAATTGGGTCATGAGAAAAATCTTCTATGTCTACTAGTTGAACAGTTGGGAAGAATTCTGAGATAATTATTTTTTAAATGTGCTAGATGCTCAAGTTAGAATGATTTATCCAGAATACTAAGTAGGAAACAAAACAATTTCTAGACAATAATGTAGCTGAAAATAGAAGAAAATAAGGATCCAAAATAACAGCTATTGAGCTAAATTGGGGGTCAGCAACCTTTCAAAAGTGGTGTGCCAAGGTTCAGGCCTCTGGTGTTCTGGTATTGCTGGGATGAGGGTGGTTGCTATGCCAACTCAGGGGAAGAGGTTATTAGCATAGACTCCCAAGGCAAGGAATGGAAGGGGTGACACTGGGCCAGCTATCACAAGCCAGGTAGCTGCAGTTTTCTGAAAATCATTGGCAATCAACAGGCTCTCACAAGTGGCAGAAACCTGGGATGTGACAACAGCCAAGGAGGGTTTAGAGCAGAGAAAAGGAGCCTGGGGACACTTTTGGTACAGATGCCCTAGGCTGTTGAACCCTAAGCTAGGCTTTCCCTGTGCACCAGCAATACTTGAAGAGTAAGAGAAGGAAATTTCAAAGCTTTATAGCATTGTCAGGCCACTGAGGGACATTTAAAACTGTCGATTCCTTATTATGCAAGCCCTCCTTCATGACTGGAATACCTGTCAGTCAGCAAGCATTTATTAAGCATTTAAGTGTCAGGCACTGCGCTAAGTGCCGGGAATTCAAAGAAAGATGAATTCCCTTCTCTCAAGAAGTTCACATTCTAATGGGGAAGACAACATGCAAATAATTATGTATATACAACACATATAGAGAGTTGAAAGGTCATCTCAAAGGAGGTCACTACCAGCAAGGATGAGTGGTGGAAAGGGGAAGGAAAGATAGGAAATTTCCTCCTGCAGAAGGTGGAATTGGAACTGCCACTTGAAGGAAACCAGGGAAGCCAAGAGGGGTGTGTGAGGAGGGAGAGCATTGCAGGCACAAGAAATAGACAACATAAAGACATGGAGTTAGGAGGTGGAGTATAGAGCAAGTAAGCCGATGTGGCTAGATCATAAAATGAGAAGAGGGAAGGTAAGGGTAAGAAGACTGTAAAAATAGGAAAGGGCCAAATTGTAAAAGAATGAAATGCCTCTTCAGCTTTGTCTTTCAGAACCCACGTATTCTTGTCTTCCTTCAAGGTTCAGCTTAAGTTGTCACTCTGCACCTATAAAGTGATTTTCTCCATAAATGAAATCTATCCCCACAAAAAAAAAATGCTTTGAAAATGTTTTCTGAGATGTTCCTATTTAATTTTTAAGTATTTTCTAATTTTCTTTCTCTAGTATTCATTCCTTCCATTTTGCTTTTAAATATAATCTTCTTGAGATGACAATATCCTAGATAATTTAACTGATATCACAATCCAGCTATGAAAAAGTCCCTAGGTAAGTTTGCATATCATTTTTATTCTGTGGCATTACATGGAAGCAAACAAAGGGACCAGTGAACAAACAGCCATTTGCATGGGTCACTACGTCTTATCCTCCTATAACGTCTTCCCAGCCCTACCTTTGCACCTGCCACAGGAGATTTGACATCAGAATGCCAATCTCACTGAAAGTATCTCATGCTTTTGACCTTAGAATCCCAGTCATGTACCAGAGATTACCCTGCCCCACCTTCCACAAAATGGGACATTCAGCCTGCCCTTCTGCAATTTCTTTCACTTTCATGACTGTCCTTGATGAAACAAAACCAAAGATAATAACATGTTGTTGTTTTTTAACAAGTATACTTAAATTTATAAGGGGACACAGATCAAACGTATTTTTGTGAGTTTTATTTGATTTTTAACCTTTCAAGATGATTGTTATAATGTTACTGTTTACTATCTGTAGAGCCAATTAAATCTGCTTTACAACTATTTATAGTTAAACAGATGCATTTCAATGCGTAAGATGTCATAAAAATTTTTATAATAATGTTAGCTAATATTTATATAGAGCTTTAAGGTTTGCAAAGCACTTTGCATATATTACCTCATTTATCCTCACTTCAACCCTGTGAGGTAGATGCTATTATTATCTGCATTTTATTGATGAGGAAACTAAGGTTGATTAAAATTAAGTGACTTGTGTAGGCTCAGAGAGTAGGTGTCTCAAGTGGGATTTGAGCCCAGTCATTCCCTCTAAGTCCCAGTCAGGCTAATTGATTCATTTACTATCTTTTGAAAAATTTTGTTTAAATTATGTGTAAAAAAAAATCAAAATGATACTAGCAAAATGATATAAACTGAGCAAATCACTCAACCCTGTTTGCTACAGTTCCTCATCTGTAAAATGAGCTGGAGAAGGGAATGATAAACCATTCCAATATCTTAGCAAGAAAACCTCAAATGAGGTCATGAAGAGTTGGACATGACTGAAATGACTTAACAGCATTACAATAAACATCGAAATATAACTTTTTTCCAAATTAGGGAGTTTTGAGTAGAAATTTACTTCATCTTTGTTTCTACTGTATGTCTCTTGTTTTTTAGTGTGTTACATTTACAGTAAAATATTTTAATTCATCAATAATAATAATAGTGATACAATACCTAAGAATGTGCTTGATTTTTAAACTTGATATCCTTAGAAAATCTCATTGTCTTCTAATGTTTATTACAAACTTTACCCTAAGTGTTCTCTCCCTGGGTTTCAAGGTACTGCTCCATCATAGCTCTCTTCCTGCTTGTCTGAGCATTCTTTCTTAGTCTCCTTTGCTGGATCATCATCTGTGTACATCTATAGTACACAGGCACATCCTCATCTTCTATCCTGGACACTCTTCTCTCAATATGCTCTGTCTTAATGATCTTATCATGGGCTCAATTATCACTTAATGGAGATGACTCTCTGAACTGTATATCTCTCTCTTGAGCTCCAATCTCACATCATAGCTGATACCTGTTCCATTATCTCCACCTGAATATAACATTGACATTTCAATCTCATCATTATTAAAACAAAATTCTACATGTCCAGAGTTTGTTTCTCCCTAAATCTACCCATCTTTCTGACTTCCCTATTTCTTTCAAGTGCACCATCAGCTTTCTGGTCACCTAGGTTAGCAATATTGGAGTTATACTTCTTGTTTACACTCTTTCTTCTTTCTGATTCACCCTCTATACCTCTACCAAAATAACATTCCTATAATATAGATCCGATTATGTCACTATTACTCAAGAAGCTTCATGTCTTTCACCTAATGACTCCAACTGATTTTTTCCAGACTAGTTTCACATTAGTCCTTCCTCAAGCACTCTCTGTTCCTGTCAAACTGTCCTAAGTACTATTTTTTGTTGTACACTATATTCAAGTATCCCTATCTCTGTGCTTTTTGTTGTTTAATGATTTTTTTCAGTCATGCCCAACTCTTCATGACCCCATTTGGAGTTTTCTTAGCAAAGATATGGGATACAAAGATACTGAAATGATTTATCATTTCCTTCTCCAGCTCATTTTACAAATGAAGAAACTGAGGCAAACAGGGTTAAGTGACTTTCCCAGGGTCAAACAGCTAGTAAGTATCTGAAGCCAGATTTGAACTCTTGAAGATGAGTCTTCCTAACCAGACTCTATCCATTGTGCAACCTAGCTGCCTCTGTGTTTACAAGATTCATGCCTAGGATCTTCTTCTATCTCCTATAAACCCTCTTTTCAAGGTTCAACTCAGGTGCCACCTTCTACACAGAGTCTTTTCTTATATCTCTGGTTATTAGTGATCTTCCCACCTAGAAAAAATCATTAATTACTTTATATAGATCTTATATTCAAGTATTTTGAGGTATGTACTGTTTAATGTTTGTCTTTGTATCTGTAGCACCTAGAACAGCAGCATACACATAGTGAGCATTTAATAAAAGGAACCTTTAAAATTTTCTTTAATAACAAAGGGATTTTTTAAATTAACAATTACCTTAATAAAAGAAAGGGAGAGTTTTTTATAAGGAAGTATTTGACAATGTCAAAGATGGTAGGAAATTTAGCCAGAATGAAAATTAAGCAGATGGCATTAGGTTTGGTAATTAGGTCAATGATAATATTAAAGGGGACACAATCACGGACACATCATATGTGTGATGACCAATCTTGATAGACTGGACTATCCTCAACAACGCACAGCTAAAAGACAACTCTACAAGCCTCAGGATGGAAGGAGATATCTAAACTCAGAGAAAGATCTAGAAAGACTATAGTTTAAATGGAGACTGAAGCAAAACACACTATTGTTCTTTTTCATGTTTGTTTTTGTTTTTTTTTTTCTTTCTCAGTGATTACTCATTGGTTACAGCCTTTCTATATAACCAAACTATTGTACAATGTGAAAGTATTTGCAGATCCTATACATGATTACATGCCACCATGGGGGGGGAAAGGAGGGGAGAAAATTTGAAACTCAGGGGATTGTGGAATTGAATCTTGTAAACTAAAAGTAAATAAAATAAATTTTAAAAAATATTAAAGGAAGTAATTTTGGCAGAGATAGAAACTAGACTACAAGGGAATGAGAGATGAATGATTGACGAGAAAGTACTGAAGGTTAGGTGAACAAGGAGGAGAAATGATAGGACATTAACTTAAGGAAAAAGCAAGGCTGAGACAAAAAAATTTCTTTTTTTGACGGTACCTGATCATATTTGTACACAGAATGGAAGAAACCAACGGAGTCAAGAGATTGAAGATGGTATGGGAACAAAAGGGATTAACTGATGGAAGAGCAGCCTAGTGTAAGTGGAAAGAGTATTGGTTCTGGCATCAGGAAAGATCTGCGTTTGAATCTCCATCAGGTACTCATTGTATGACCTTCAACCCATCACATAGTTTATCTGAGCCTCCATTTTCTCATCTGCAACTTGGGGATAATAATATTTGCAATGCTGATCTCACAGAGTTCTTGTGAGCAAACCTGAACACACTATACAAATGTGAGTTTTTAGGGAGGAGAGAGAAGAGAGTAGGTGATAAGAGACTAAGTCTCTGAAAATCAGAGGAATACTTCTATCTCTGAAACAAAAGAGGAAGAAGAAAGGATTAGTGGAAATAAAGAGAACTGAACAATTAACAAGCATTTCTTAGGAACTATGTGTCATACACTGTGTACTAGGGGCTAAAATTTCATTCAATAATTAATTGGCTATTATGCTGTCCTATTGATACACTCAAGCATCTTCTTCATCTCTAACTTCTGATTTTACATCAGAGAAACAATCTTTGTATCTTTAAAATATGTCTTCTGAAAGAAGATGCACTTTCTTTCCAGAGGATGCAAATATATCATGAAATATGTCTAAATTAGAGTGGAAGAGAAGGAGGGGATAGGACTAGGGTAAGGATATTTGTGGTTTTCTTGATGTAGCAACTGTACAAGATCAAATAACATAATAGGTTCTCTTTTCCCTTAGTAACTGTATTAGGTCCTGTTTTTCCCATTAACTCTTACAGTAATATACTGTATACCAAAGCAGAAAGTATTTGTAAGCAACAATTGGATTTGGAGTCTTGTCCACGAAATTTGGCCTCTTTTCAATTTATCAGTAGCCCTGAGATACTTTTGCATAATCCCATACGAGTTAAGCTTATGAATAGTTGCTTTCAACTGATGGACAGAGCGCCATTTTTAAACACTGAAAAGTTTGCTGTGTGATCCTAATCCTGGAGCATTTTTTCATTTCTTTTAATAAATAAAAATTGTTTTGACCTAGTATAGGCAGCATCTCAAGGACCATCTTGATGCCACATGAAAATTTTCTGATTCATTGTTTGGACAGTAGTTGGTATTAACTCCAAAACACCAGGGTGGCAGCCACATGTCACTCATCCTGGATTGCTGCAGCTCCCACGGTTAAAGCCCTAATCCCAAAGTTTCTCCCAGCCTCTTCTTCCCCCCCTAAGATGCCTTGCATGAGGTTCTCCTGGTAGAAAAGACAGAAATTGGGGCAGCTAGGTGGTTCAGTGAATAGAGCACCGACCCCAGAGTCAGGAGGACCTGAGTTCAAATCCGACCTCAGACGCTTGACACAAAAAAAACTAGCCATGTGACCTCAGCCAAGTCACTTAACCCCAATTGCCCTACCTTCTCCCCTCCAAAAAGCAAAAAAAAAAAGACAGAAATAAATCACCTAGTCAGGTTCTGAGGGATCATAGACTTAGCTCTGGATGAGACCTTAGAGAATACCAAGTCTAGCCCCTTCGTTTTACAAATGAAGAAACTAAGGCACAGAGAAGATACTTTCTCCGGGTCACATATTCAATAAATGTCTGAAGTAGGATTTGAACCCAGAACTTCCTAGTTCCAAGTCAAGTCCCCTAAATACTAGGTCATGATGCCTCCAAGCTGTTTTGATTCTTCTCTATCACAGCCTCCTGAAGGGGGAAAAACTCTTCAGCTCCAGATAATACTGAGTGACCCTGAATGTAAGAACTACATTCACTTATTTTCTCCACTTTATAACTAGGCATCTAGGCCCCTGAATATCTTCAAGGACAGGAAATGGGGTTTGCATGAGCAAAGTTGATGATCAGTTCCCTTTCAACACCTCTGAGAGAGCCGATGAGTACCTGAATCAGGCTGAGTATCTCGATGATAAATCTATTTTCATTCTCACCATCTGTGGTCTGTGTGTCTTTCACCCCAAGAATCTTCACACTCATTAATGCCCTGATACCTGATCTGAGGTTCAGGACACTTAATAATTTCAAATTCAATCAAGTGGTGCCTGTGAAAGAAAAAGATCCTAAGTGCTGCTCAATTTTTTAAAAATTTCTCTAAAGTTAGTTTTGAAAGAAAAAAAACAATAAAGATTTCTTACATTACTGGAAATGAATTGTCACATACTTTTGGGGAGAAATGGAGATAAGAATCAATAGATTTTTCATCAAGTCAACAAACATTTATTAAGTGTCTGCTACATACCAGGCACTAAAATACAAAGAAAGACAAAACACTGTCCCTACTCTCGAAGGTTCATAGTTTAACAGGAGAGACAGCATGCAAACAATTATGTACATGCAACATAGACAGTAAGTTGAAAGTAATCCCGGAGGGACTGCATTAGCATTGAGGGGGACTGTAAAAAGGATTTTAAAAGGTTATATAAAGCTCCAGAATACTATAGGAGAATTTGCTATATAAAATACATTGAAGATGAGATATGTGCTATCAGTTCATTTCTGTATTGCACTTGCTTATCTGATGTGTGGGCTCATGGTCTGGACGAAATTAACTACTCTTGCCTGTTGTTGTCATTTATATAAAATAATCTTCTTTGGGGTCATTTTGAATCCTTTCAGCTATGTCTGAGTCTTCGTGACCTCATTTGGGGTTTTTTTGGCAAAGATACTAAAGTGGTTTGCTATTTCCTCGAGCTCATTTTTCAGATGAGGAAATTGAGGCAGACAGAGTAAATTGATTCGCCCAGGATCACACAGCTAGTAAATGTCTGAGGTCACATTATGAACTCAGGTCTTCCTGACTCCAGGCCTGGCACTCTGTCCACTGTGCCACCTAGCTGCCCTTTTGGGACCAATAAATAAAATACATCGCCATGTATTAGTCCAAATCTATAATTTCACTGCTGTAGGGAAGTTATTAGTAAGGAAACTCATCCTACCAATACAGATTCACAAATGTTCTGCAATTTATAGAATTGGCAAGTTGCATGGGACACGCAGGGGTTTAAGTAACTTGTTCATTTTCACATGGCCAGTATATGCCACAGAGAGGATTTGAACCAAGGTCTTCCTGAGACCAGCTTTATTCTATCCACTAAGACATACTTCCATACACACGGATGCACACACACACACACACACACACACACACACACACACAAATGCAAAAGGGTTACATAATCAAATGTACTTCTTTGTTGAATTTCATGGAAGTATTAGTCAATGTTCAACTTTCTTGTTTCACATTCTTTGTAAATGGCTGTAACTACTAATTTTTATTTCTTTATTAAAGGAAGTTATTTCAAATAACAAAGCTCAATCTCTCTACAGTAATGAATAGAGATGGAAAACCAAGGACCATGGCAAAACCCAGATAGGATTTTCCCAGAGCACTTTTTTCATGTATCGTAAATTTTGACAGTTAGCTATGTTGTGTTTTGTATTGTTTTCCAGCCATTTCATGTCTTTTTCCCAATTTAGAACCCTGGTTCAAGCCATTGGTCTCTCACTAGATTATTCTGTTACCTCACTTCCTCTCGTTGGGTCTCTATTCCCTCAGTTATAAAGTGAGGGCACTGGATTTGATCTTTAAGGGCCCTTCTGACTCTAAAATTCTATGATTTTATTGTTTAATCAATGTAGACTGGAAGCTCAAGGCTAGGACCAGGTGCTTTTTAATCAAGTCCATTTCACATTTTAGCAAAGTGCTCAACTTATTGTATGTACTTAACAACCATTTAAATTACATTAAATGTTTTCATACATTTAGAACTGGGGAAAGCACCGTGTAGCTCTCCTTGTCCAGTAGCCACTCTATTCATGCAAATACCTGGACAGCCAACTCAGAAATGGGGCCTGATTGAAAACATCCTAGGCAAAACCAACAATGGCATTGAAGTTACCATCCCACCAACTGAACAAAAAAAAGCTGGTAGAGTGCTCTCCTGCACTGCTGAAAGAAAATCCCCCTCTCAGTGGCCTGACTGCTGTTCATTATTCCCTGGAGTTAAGCATAAAACTTGATTTTTAGTGCTATATAAGCATAGAATGGGGCATGGGGAGAGGGTGAGGAAAGCAAATGCAACATAAAATTATAGTAATAGCTGGAATTTGCTTTAAGGTCTGCAAAGCACTTTACATACCTTTACTTGCAAAGTCAACGTGATATAAAAGGAAGGATGCAGGATCAAAGAGTCTGAGGACCTAAGTTCAAATCCTGGAGCTTCCTTTCACTATTTATTTTATACCGGGCAAGTCTATTAATTTCTCTGTGCCTCAGTTCCCTCATCTGTAAAATGAGGGTTTGGACTAGATAACCTCAGTTCCTATGAGCTCATATTCTATGACGCATATTTTAATTCACTTAACTGCTCTGAGTCCCTATCTCCTTATCTGTAAAATGAGTGGATTGGACAAGACAACTACCAAAGATCCTTCCAACTCCAAATCTATGACCCTTTCATTGATTTTATGTTCACTTAATTCTCAGGACTGCTACCCCATGCTCACCAACGATGTGATTCATGCCATTCACTTAATCTTTATGGGCTGCAGATTCCTTGATCTATAAAATAAAATCCTGTAGAGTTTGTCATAAATTGTTGTCAGGA
This sequence comes from Pseudochirops corinnae, assembly GCA_028646515.1. Classification (NCBI taxonomy): domain Eukaryota; kingdom Metazoa; phylum Chordata; class Mammalia; order Diprotodontia; family Pseudocheiridae; genus Pseudochirops; species Pseudochirops corinnae. The sequence goes on from CM053587.1 coordinate 231,687,723, forward strand.
TGAAATAAACAAATGTTAGGGCAGCTAGGTGGCACAGTGAATAGAGCCTGCCCTGGAGTCAGGAGGACTTGAATTCAAATTTGACCTCAAATACTTGACACTTAACTAGCTGTGTGTCCTTAGGCAAATCACTTAACCCCAATTGCCCTGCCTTCCCCCCTCCAAAAAAAAAAAAAAAAGAAAGAAAGAAAGAAAGAAACAAATGTATGTAAAAGAACTTTGAGAAGGAAAAAAAATTAAAAATGCTGTGGAACAGTCAGAAATGGATATCTTCCATCATCACCTCTGGGAGAACTCATTGCAGTCTAAGCTCAACAGAGAGAATCCGACTCAGAAAGTTAAAGTACAAGAACCATCTATAACAGTCCGTGCCACAGAAAATGCCAAGATATCTAGCATGCTTAAGAAGAGAAATTTATATATTATGTACTTGAAATATTTCAAAGAACTTCAGCAGTAGAGGAGATGGCAAAACTAGAGCTAAAAGCAGCACCAATTTGGGAGTCTCTGGTTTGCAATTATAATATCATAGGATACTACCATAAGGACTGATCTCAATATAAGGATCATTTGGGGCTAGAAGGAGATCTCAGCTTCCCTCTAGTCCAAACCTTAATTCTACAGGTGAGAAAACCTGAGACCCAGGGAATTGAAGTAATTTGCTCAAAATGACAGAGGTCACCTTAGGGCTTAGAACATAGACTTATAGAGAATAAAACGATTCAGGACTTGGAGGAGACCCTGAAGATCTTATAGTGCCAGATGAGGAAACACTGAGGCCCAAAGGAGGGTAAGGACTGCCATGGATTCTCAGGGTGTTAGTAAAGAGCTAATTATCTATTTATGGCAAATCTATCACCAACTACAGGTCCACACCATTCTTTATAGGGTCTTATTTTTTTGTGGGGTTCCCAAAATTTTATTTTAGACTCAAATGCCAGAACACAGAGAGTAGAGAAAAGAAGCACATATATAAACTTAAATATTGGAACTTAAATGCAAAGTTAGAAAGAAATAAAAGCTTGTCATGTGCATAGCAGAGCATGAGAGGACTCAAAATATGTGACAATAAATTTTCATTTCAAGAAAGCCTGTATTATAAATGATACTCGTTGTGTTGAGAATTGTCTGTCTTTTCTTTGCTTCCATGTGAGTTTTTTTTTGTTCTCTGCTGTGTACTTTTTTACTTTGTTCTTTTTCCCTTCCCCCAAACGCCCCCACAGAATGCCTCAAGAACATTTAGATATGTTTCTCTACAGCTATAGATATATAAATACACACACACACGTACATACATATAGTACCTTATAAGAAGACCAAGCTTCTTCCAAGTCACTTAACTTCTCTCTCTCTCAATTTCCTCATCTTTAAAATGCACATAATAATAGCAACATGGTTGATGTGAGGATCAAATGAGTTAACATAGACAAAATGTTTTTAAGATGTTATAAAATGCTACCTTTTTATCACCTATGTCTGTCATGTTGCTTTGTTGTTGATCAGTTGTTTCAGTCATGTCCAATTCTCCATGATCCCATTTGGAGTTTTCTTGGCAAAGATACTGGAATAGTTTACCTGTCCTTCTCCAGTTCATTTTACAGATGAGGAAACTGAAGCAAACAGAGTTAAATGATTTGCCCAGGGTCACATAACTAGTAAGTCCCTGAAGTCAGATTTCAACTCATGAAGATGTATCTTCCTAATTCCAAGCCCAGTACTCCACCCACTGAGCAACCCAACTGCCCCTGACATGCCAATCCTTCCCAATATTGGATCAGTAGCTGTGGATGGAGTTCCAGTTTTTGGGAAATAATCTGAATAATTTAAGCTTATGACAGAGAAGCAAAGGTTCTTCCAGATGTAACAAAATTAATATCCATTGTGCAAATGCTAGTAAGTGGCTGGTGCCAAGACAGGATTCTGGATCAAGTCATTCAAAAGAAGTCCATAAAAATCAGACCATATTTAGTTGCTGGTTGGAAATTATTCCTGGTGAAGTGACACAAGCCTCACTTTGGATAAGGCATTTCTCTCCTAGCACCAGCTGTACCATCCATAAGACTAAGAAAAAGTACTACTTGCCTCAAATTCAACTTTACTATGGAAGGAAAAAATGTTAACCATTTGACATGAAAGAAACTTTTTCATGTCCTTCATGAAAATAGGTATTAGTTAAAAAAACAAAAGCTATTCAGGCATAAATTATACACTTCTATGATCCATGCTAACAGTGGAAAGTAGGGATGTTTGACTGTTTGGGCTTTCAAGCTATAGTAGGACCAAAGACTGTTGGGTGTCCTCACCAAGTCAGCTCCATTATGATGACCACTGGGAGCTACCAGGCTGCCTGAAGAGGGACAAATTTGCCATTCATAGGTCTGAAATGGAGCAAGTCAAACACCTCTCTGCCTAAAGACAGTGGGATTAACCTGTGAGTGTCCCTGAACCTCCAGCCTGTGTAAAATAGGGATAGCCTATCTCAAAACCAACAAACAAACAAAAGACCTTGCCAGGAGGATCACATAGAAATCTACAGTTAGACATACAAAGAGTTATACAAACTCAAATTCTTCCTCAGCTCTGTACTTGAACCAATAATGAAAAGGGATAAGAAAGGTTATTCCCCACTTGCCCAGATGGTACCGCTACCATCACCACCTACCACAGCCAACACACACTTGGAACCATAAAGTTTCATAATCCAGTTGTCTCCCTCTCTTCAAAATCTGCCCCTCCCTACTCCATAAATCTGACAAGTAAACTATTCCTTGCTTTCCCAGCTTACAGTATCAGTCTTTATACCTAGATCATGTACCCATTTAGACTTGATTTTGGTATACAGCCTTAGATAATGGTCTATGCCCAGTTTTTGCCATACTACATTCCAGTTTTCCCAGCAGTTTTTGTCAAATAGTGAGTTCTTATCCCAAAAATTGGGGTCTTTTGGGTTTATCAAATAGTATATTACTATAGTCATTAACTGAGTCTTTTGTACCCAATCTATTCCATTGATCCACTACTCTATTCCTCAGCCAATACCAAGCAGTTTTGATCACTATTGCTTTATAACACAGATTAAAATCTGGCATGGCTAGGCCACCTTCCCTAGTTGGAAAATGACAAATGAGGGAGAGGATGTGGAAAAATTGGAACACTAATGCATTGTTGGTGGAGTTGCGAACTGATTGAACCATTCTGGAGAACAATCTGGAACTATGCCTAAAGGGCTATAAATGATTGCATACCCTTTGACCCAATAATACCACTTCTAGGGTTGTATCCCAAAGAGATCATAGAAGTGGGAGGAAGACCCATATATACAAAAATATTTATTGCAGCTCTCTTTGTGGTGGCAAAAAATTGGAAATTAAGGGGATGCCCATCAATTGGGGAATGGCTAAACAAGTTGTGGTATATGAATGTAATGGAATACTACTGTGGTATAAGAAATGAGAAGCAGACAGACTTCATATTTACCTGGAGAGGCTTATACAAACTGATGCTAAGTGAGAAGAGCAGAACCAG
>CM053587.1:231691747-231754221 GCA_028646515.1 Pseudochirops corinnae
TTCTCTCCCCCTTCCTTTCTCATCCCTCCTTTCTCTTTCTTCTCTCTCTCTCTCTCTCTCTCTCTCTCTCTCTCTCCCTCCCTCCTTCCCTCTTTGTCTCTGTACTTCTATTTCTAGGTCTCTGTCTCCCTTTCTCTCTGTATGTTTCTGTCTCTATCTCCGTTAATGCTCTGCAGTGTTTCAGTGTTGATGCAATCAGTACAGTGTCACTTATTGAACAGAGTAACTAGAGGATCTCACTATCTATTTGCCATTGTTCAGTCATGTCTGACTCTTTGTGGCCCTAGTTGGGGTTTTCTTGGCAAAGATACTGGAGTGGTTTTCTATTTTCTTCTCTAACTTATTTTACAGTTGAGGAAATTGAGGCAGCAAACAGAGTTAAGTGACTTGCCCAGGGTCACATAGTAATAAGTATCTGAGGCCAGATTTGAACTCAGGTCTTCCTGACTCCAGACATAGCACTCTGTCCATTCCGCCACCTAATCTGTCACTATCCACAGGGATTCTCTTTGATGTGGACTCCACATCGGGCACCTTTGATGTCGTGGCAAACACTTTTGGGTGTCACTCATTCATTCATTCTCTGTTTTACATCTTGCTCGATAATAATCATCAGGGAGCCATCATACAAAGTTATTTGTTCTTTATCTCTTTTAAGAAATAACGTGTCATGCTAGCCAATAGTTAGCATTGATATAGCACTTTAAGGTTTGCAAAGTACTTTACAAACGATCTCATTTTGTCCTCACAACAACCTGAGAGACAGGTGCTATTACTGTCTTTACAGATTAGGAAACTGAGGCAGTAGAGGTAAAGTGACTTGCCCCAGGCCACACAGCTAGTAAGTATCTGAGGTAAGATTGGAACTCATTATTTTCTGACTACGTGTCTAGTACTCTACTGTACCACCTAGCTGTGAGATATTTTCGTGGAAATTTGTCCCACTTGCTTATATAGAAATTGTATTGTAAATTATAATAGAAATAGAAATTGTCTGAATTTGTTTAAATGTGATGCAGATATAATTTAGTCTGACTTTCCCATTATATGGATGAGAAAACATAAATAAATGTTCCTTTACTTATGGACAGCTAGGTGCTACAGTGGATTGAGTGTTGGTCTTGGAGTCAGAAAGACTTATCTTTCTGAGTTTCAATCTAGTCTTGGACACTTACTAACTGTGTGACCCTGGACAAGTCACTTAACCCTGTTTGTCTCAGTTTATTCATCTGTAAAATGAGCTGGAAAAGGAAATAACAAACTATTCCAGTACCTTTGCCAAGAAAACTCCAAATGGGGTCATGGGGAGTTGAACTCTATTGGAATGATTGAACAATAGTTCCTTTACTTCCTTATTCTTTTCACCCAAGTCAGGTATGTTTACTTCTTTCTACCTGTGACACTGATGGAGTGATGGGATCTGGACCGCTAAAAGGAATAGACCTTGTCTTTGAAAGCAGCCTAGTCCCTGAATTTTCCCACACATTTCAGTAGCCCAGATCACTGGCATCTAGCTCAAGGCATCTGGCCCATCCCAGCCCACCTAGATACTCAGCAGACCTTTCTGCAGTGACTCTTGGCCCACCTCAGAACCCTAAATACTTCTTTCACACAAGTGGTCATCCCAGCCCACTTCCTTTTACTAGGGCACCTGGCCCACAACAGACTATTCACCTCTCCTTAATCCCCTCTAGATCTTTTCACTGATCCTCTTTGTTATCTAAGTATCAATCTCACCCCCATGAAGATGCAGATTCACTAGGAATCTAGACTGCTTCTGTTGGTATTACACTAAACCTTGCCACTTTGACTGGATGAAGGCTTGAATATGTGAATTCATTCCAGACAGATGCCACCCTGTACCCTGACATTTTGGGGTTCCCAGGACCCCAAACCACATCAACACTAGGTCAGTTCATGATCTTAGATCACTTATTAGTTGAGCAATAATGTAAGAAACTCCAACTTTAGAAGGAAGTTGGCTTCTTTTCAGACTGCATTGATGTTGCTGGTGCCTCATGCCTTTGACCTAGTCAGATTATTTGTCATCTTAAATCTCTTGTTACCTGCATTTATGAAGGCAGTGTGGTTGAGTAGCTGAAGCATTGGGCCTTGAATCAGAAGCCTTGGGTTCAGTCTGTTTTCTGATGCTTACCACTTGTATGACCTTGAGCAAATTATTTAACATCCATACCTTCTCAGTTTCCTCCTCTGTAAATGAAAGGGCTGGATTACATGGCCTTTGAGGTCCTTTCCACCTCTGATCCTATGGTCTTTAACCTCTTTCTGACTACATATCTACTCCATGGCTGACTGTCATTTATTATCTGGGCTCTTTCTACTGACCATTCCTCATTTTCATCAATGTCCTTTGCCCTACTGTTCTGTGCTCCTTTCTCCCCTATAGATTTATTTCTATAGACATCTCAAACTCAACATGTCTATCAAATACACTATAATCTAGCCACTCAGGTTCACAATATCAGTATTGCCTTCAACTCCTCACTCATTCATCTTATATGTAAAATCTGTTGCCAGACACCTCTAGTATGTACCCCTTTTCTCTACTTACAGTCACCACCCTAATTTTGACCCAAATCCACTCTCACTTTGAATATTTCAACAGCCTCCTAAATTATGTTCCTACTTTACATCACCCCACTCCAATCATTCTCCTTTTGTTTTTCCTTAAAGATCTAAATGTTTGTTAAAGTGGACAGTTTAGTGTTTTAAGGTTCATACTGAAGGAATTTAAAATGACTGATGATATGATTAAGGTTAGGGTTGCTCTGGAGACCCCAAAATACCAATATACCGGGTCCTGCTGAAAGAATTCTACTAGTCTTCTCTCAGCCAAAGAAAAGCAAAGTTTATTGAAAGTTCACCCTATTGGGAAGACTCTTAAGGAGCCTAGGTATCTGTGACACGTGCATTGGGCAAGCTGGCCAGAGCAAGTCTGACACAGAGTAAGTCTGTGCTAGCTCATTCTATGGCACTCTCACACACATGGAGGGAAGATGGGGTCTTATGTACAGAAAGGTTGTGGGAATCTAGGGGTGTTCTAGAGGAGGAGTTGGGGAGGGTCTTCATGAAGAGTCAGATGAGGTCAGACTCCAATTATGAGTGATTAAGGGTGGAAAGTTATTGGAGGCTCCCTGGAGACCACAGACAATAATGGGCTAGGCCAGTTCAAGGATGGGACAGGAGGATCAAGGGTGGGAAATTGTTGGTGCAAAGGAGGGCTAAAGACTTGGGCAGAGCCACAACTTAAGGCCCATGGCCTCAGGCAAATGCCTTCCCTGGGAAGATTCAAGGAGAGCTCAAGGGGTTCCCAGAGCCTTCACCTCATCATTGACACACCAAAGTTACCATAGAAAAGGGTTGTTTTTTGACACCATCTGGGTCCTTATCTTTTGTCTCTCTGATACAAAACAACCAGTATTGTGTATTTGGGGATCACCTCTGTGACCGCCATCACTAGAAGGCCAGAACTCAGTTCCCAAACTGATTTCTCTAAAATAAAATTCTGATCAGGTCACTCCTTTGCTAAATGAGCTCCATTGAATTCTTATTACTTCCAGGATCAAATAAAAACTCCTTTGTTTGACATTTAAAGTACTTATCACTGGATTCCTTTTCCATACACTATATAACCTAGCTCACTGGCTTACATGCGGTACCTTGCACATAGCACTCTTATCATCAGACGCTGTTCTCTCTGCATCAGTTATCCCTCATGCTGTGCCCCCTCACCTACACCTCTTCCTTTCCTTGCCTTCCTTCAAAACTTTGCTCAAATTCCAAGTTCTTTAGGAGGTTACTGGTGCCTTTAACTCACAGATCACCTTCTATCTACTTTCAGTTTATATGCATCTAACATTTATATGTTATCTCCATTAGCCACCACCCCACCATCCATAGGAGGAACTATTGGTTACAGTAAATGGAGAAGTTTTGGATTCTGGGATAAGTTCATTTACCTTGGTAGTATACTTTCCAGTGATGTACACATTGATAATGAGGTTGATGGATGCATTGACAGGGCTAGCTCAGTGTTTGGGAGCCTCTGAAGGAAAGTATGGGAGAGAAGAAGTATTAGACTGACTACCAAATTGAAGGTCTATAGAGCTGTTGTGACCTCATTGTATGCCTGTGAAACCTGGAGGGTCTACCAGTGCCTTGCCAGGAAACTGAATCACTTCCATTTGAATTGTCTTAGGAAGATTCTGAAGATCACCTGGCAGGGTAAGGTACCAGCCACTGCAGTTCTCGCTTGAACTAAACTGCCAAGCATTCAACGTCTGCTTCAGAGAGTCCAACTCTGATGGACTGGCCACATTTTTCAGATGCAAAACGTAGACTTGCCAAAATGACTGTTTTATGGAGAACTCACACAGGACAAGAGTTCGGAAGAAGCCATACAAGGACACTCTCAAGATCTCTCTTAAGAACTCTGGAATTGATTGGATAACATGGGAGACACTGGCACAGGACTGTTCATCATGGTGTGCCCACATCAGAGAAAGTGCTTTGCTCTGTGAGCAGAGCAGAATTGAAATAGCTAAAAAGAAACACAGGATGTGCAAATTTGGAGAAGTCAAATGTTCACATGGACTATTTGTACCCAAGCTGTGGTAGAACATTCCAAGCTCCTATTGCTCTGATCAGCCACAGTCAGACACATTGAAACTCAACTCTAATATAATGATGTCATTTTGGTCCTCTGTGAGAATGAAGGACAACAACCAGACCAGATCTCTGAGTATAAGTTCCTTGAGGATAGGGAATGTTTTTGTCTTTGTGTTATAAGTACTAAGGATTAGAACTGGCTGGCTATGAGAGCTTAATAAATGCTTATTGACTGACAGAATTGGGTGGTACAATGGATAGAGAGGTAAGCCTCAAGTCAAGAAGACATGAGTTCAAATCCAGCCTCAGATACTTAGTCACTTAACCTCTGTCTAAGTTTCCTTGACTGTAAAACCGGGATAATACTAGCACCTACCTCAACAGGGATATTGTGAAGATCAAATGAGATATTTGTAAAAGGCTTAGTTAGCACAATGACTGACCTATAAGAGGTGCTATATAAATGCTAGCTATTATTGTTACTATTATTATTTTTATAGGGGCAGCTAGGTGGTGCAATGGATAGAGCTCCGGATTTGGACTTAGAAAGACTTGAGTTCAAATCTGGCCTCAGACACTTACTAGCTGTATGACTCTAGACTAGTTACTTAACCCTGTTTTGTCCTCAGTTTCTTCATCTGTCAAATGACCTGGAGAAGGAGATGGCAAACCACTCTAGTGTCTCTGTCAAGAAAACCCCAAATGACGTCATGATGAATGGGACATGATTGAAATGACTGAACAACAACAACAATTATGGTGCCTGCTTTCTACCCACAGCTAGTGTTGGCACAGCACCAAAGAAGTAAGAAGTGAATAAATAGTTCTCTACTTAAGTATCTTCCCTCTTGATATTCAGTCTCAAGCTAGCCACTCATTACTTGGGTGTTATCTTTTCTGACAACGCTGCATGGATGAGGAAGAAATTTCAATCCTTCTACTAACTCTTATTATAGGTTTGGACATAGGCAGAAATGGCTCAAAGTCTTGTTTTAAAATCTTCAGTTTCATAAAGTATTTTCTCTTTAATCCAAACCTGAGAATTAGTTGCCTTCTTAGTTATTTCAAGTGTCTTTTTCAAAGCATGAGGCTTCTTCTAGAATCCTCTATCATTATAGAGCCTGCAATTCTTATAATTCATAGCATGGGTAAATCCATTTAGAAAAATGGGAGAAAAACCATCCTTCTGCCTATATCCATAGCTCTCTGATGAGAGTATAGGAGAATCTCAAAAGCCCAAGTAACAGAGCAATATTTTTGCTTTTCATGAATAGACAGACATCACTGAAACCTAACAGAAGTGCTAGTCAGAATGGACAATTTACCAGCAGACAGCAGAGTGCCTTTGATCCTTCTGAAAATGTGGCTAAGAATAGATGTCTCCACTAGGGCCATCATCAGACAACTGTTCAACCTGACAGTCCTTTTAAACATTCGGGATTGGCAGTATAGGATTTTTTTTTTTTTTGAGGGGAAGAGATAAGTGATGGGGATGAGGTAGAACTTGGAAGTAAATATACTCTGGAACACCTTTTTATTTTTTTTTTCTATTTAAAATTTCATTATTCCAAACTAGATGTGGACATTATTGGCCTTGCCAAAGAAAATATTTTGTAGACTTGATTTCATTTAAATAACTATTATTTATTATATAATCAGGGAGCATAAGATTTTAAATAGTTTGAATTAAGATACAATGTGGCAATCTTAAATATCACTGGATCTGAATTAAAATCCTACCATTCTTTATTTATGTGATCTTGAAAAATAAGCAGCTTATCCTTTCTGGGCTTTTCCTAATCTTTTTTTTTTTTTAACCCTTTCCTATTCTTTGGAAGGAGGAGAGGTAGGACTTGATGGTCTTTAAGGTTCATTCCAGCTTTAAATCTACGATCCTATGTTCTTATCATTCTAATAGCCATGACTTGTAATTTGATATGTAGCTAAATAGTAGACATGCAGTGATGGGAGTCAGGGCCTGTGACCAAGCCAGAGTCAGGAGGAGTAGAACATAAATTGGAAGGCTCAGTCCAGGTCCTACATTTTTCATGAAGAAACTGAAACCATGAGGAATTAAGTAACATCCCCAAAGTTACAGAGGTAAAAGTGGTGAGGTGGAGATTCTAACTCACCTCCTCTGACTCCAAATCTAGATCCTTTTCCATTGTACATGTTGTATCACTGTATCAAATCAAGAAATTTGACCAAAAATAGGAATTTAGAAGTGCAAGACTCTTACCTAAGAATCAAAGGAGACTAGGAGTAGAAGCCTGGGTCAAAATGAGTCAAAGGCAATCAAGAAATTTAGGGAAAAAACTAAGTCAGCCAGGAATAACAGGTTAATAACTAAAAGACAGTTTTTGATACTGTCAACATGGCCCTGGTGGACTTTGCTTTCAGAATGGGCCATGTGCCCTCTGCTTCTAAAAGGGGTAATACTATCAGCAGCTAAGAACCACATAGAAGACTACTGTGATAGTATAATTACTGCTTCCTACTACATAGTAAGGGCAGTGTTGGTACAAAGGTAGCTTAGCTGACAGAACTGAGCCTGGAGTCAGGAAGACATCTTTAGTTCAAATCCAGCCTCAGATACTTACTATCTCTATGACCTTGGGCAAATCACTTAACCCTGTTTATTTTAGTTTTTTCATCTTTAAAATGAGCTGGAGAAGGAAATGACAAACCACTTTGCTGAGAAAAACCCAAATTGAGACATGAAGATCCGGACACAACTAAAAAAACACATTGCAATAAAGCTAGTTTTTTCCTCCTTGTCTCATAAAATATCAATACAATGGAGAGTATGTAGGATTGGATTTATAGGAAGGGTACAAATCCCAGCTCTGGCATTTGCTTTGTAATCTTAAGGGCTCACCTCTTGGAGCCTCAGTTTACTTATCTGTAAAATGAGGAGGTTGGTGTAGATTGCCTCTAAGCTACCTTCTAGCTTGAATTCTATGATACTGTGACCCTAATTGCATGTTTCTGTCATCAGCACTTTTAAAATCAAGTTAAACAGACAAAATCCTTCCATAGGCAGAGCTTACAAAGACAGACTCTAGAGGAGGCAATGCTATGTTGACTCAAGTCACAACTATAAGCAACAAAGGGTCTAGGCTTTGCAAAAGTGCTGGGAGCCCTTTTTCCAATTCCATGGTAGAGCTACAAGGCAAAATAGCAGGCAGTAAGATTCTTGCTGACTTCATTTTAATTCCCTTCAATAGAGTTCCATTGAGGGTTAAGGAAAGATTCTATAATCTTAGCCCCTGGCTGAAAAAGATATAATAGGAAAGACTATTAAAAATTGTCATTTAAATCAGCTGAATTTACTTGGGAGTAGGAAGAATGACACTGAGGACCAAATGTGATGAAATCCCTTTTAATTTAGCTACTTAATTAAGTCAAAACTAAAAATAATCCTCATTGAACATGAGAACAATAAATTTACATAAACTTCTGAGTGGTAACAAAAATTCATTAATAATGAAAACTCTTTTCTAGAATAAATGAGACCCAATAAAATGTGTGACAGAAGTTCTCTAAGAACTTTAGAAAAACACAATACATAGTGTATTCAGAAGATAGGAAAATAGCAGTACTGAAAAAAGCAAAGTTCTGTTGACGAAATGAAGGAGAAGGATATGGTGATCTCCCAGTTTAGGCAAGTCCTCCACCCCATCACTGTAGGAATTATAGAAAAGACAGTCTGGGATAGTCAAAGTCATTTATGAAGGAAAAGTTATTTTCGGTCTAAATACTCCTATTCTTTTCTTGAAGTCCAGGCCAATGTTTATTCAAATACTTACACTGTGATACACTCTTATCTGAAGGTTACTTACCCTGTAATCTCAACTATCAGGAACACGTCCAAGAATTCAGGAAGTTAAAACAAACAAAACGCAAGCTCCTCCCAAGAGTCTCAAGACCCAAAGCCTTTGGTTAGGACCTATTTACTCCAGAGAGAGTCAATAGCCCTGCTCTGCTCTGCTTTGGCAGGTCATATCTGGAGAATTCTGTTCAGTCCCTGGCATTCTGTTTTAGGAATTACTCTGATATGGTGAAGAATATCCAAGGATGGAACCAATTAGGATGTGAAGGGATTCAAATTTGTTCTTTATGATCTTTTCCTAATGGGCAAGTCAATTAAGGTACAGAATCTTTGCTTGAGACTTTGTATTTCATTGACCAAGATTAAGAGATTGGCTTGGGTTATTGCACCTCAGTTGGGTATGAATTGGTTTGGACTGTTTTGGGTCAATGCTATCCTTCTGTGCTGGCCTGTAAAAACAATGCAGTTGGAGATTAGCATCAGCCTTTTTGTCCTTTTGCCTTTTTTCAGAAGAGAGGCCAGGGAGCAGCAGGACTAAAAGTACTTCTGGCTCCTTCGGGACATGGGACAGAGAAACATGTACAGAGCCTCTCTCTTCCATCCATCCACCAGCAACCATTAATGGCTACCCTGAGGCAGAGTCACATGGAAGTTGTCTATACTCATCCAAATGGCTAGAAAAGAGAGTTCTTTATCATCAAGTAATAAAATTCAACCTTAGAGATGGGACAGATTGAGGGGTAGTAGTGGAAGTATTTCTTAGGGAATTGAGTTTCGGTCTTATGGGGAACAGTACACATCTCTTCTCCCCTCACTCCCAAACTATTATCTAGAGGAATAGAAAGAGATTAAAGCTATGTGGGATCAAAAAATTTCATCTTCACCTAATTCATAGAGTAGGTCTCTCAAAGCTCCAAGTTTGTTTCCATTATGAAAGGAGTACAAACCACAGGATGCTATTATAGGAGATAATCTATGGCTTGGGGCAAAGGTGAGACTCACCTGGGAGGGAGGAGAATTATGTTGATTGTTAAGGGGTTACTCTAAACACATTGTCTTTTATGTATTTTTTATTTTTATTTTTCAGGGACTGTAATAAAGGCTATTGGGAAGCCAATATGCATTGTTACCTTTTGCTTTTACTAAGTCTGGGGGCCCTTTTGCCTACAACTGTGGAGACCTAGACAGGAGCTATTTTCAATGAGATTTCCCAGTAAGAACTCTGTATTGGGACGAAGTGAAACAAAGTGAAGTGCCTAGCAGGCTCTCGCCCAATTTGAACCCAGCCTGGGTAATGCACGTGTGTGTTTGCACATACATATGCAAATAGATACACACATAGGTTTATATGGATTGGTTAAAGACATTAAAAATGTTTAGTTTGAAAGAGAAGATTCAAAGGAGACATGATAGCTAACATCGAAGAACTGAAAAGTAGGCATGTGAGAGAGAAATTAGAATCATTTTGTTGGGTCCCAGAATACAGAAGTAGGAACAATCAGTAGAAGTCACACAGATTTTGACTAGATGTGGGGAGAAACATCCTGTGAATCAGAGGCAACCAGATCTGGAGAGTGATCCCTCAGGGGATGGTGGAATCCCTTTCATTGGAGGTCTTCCAGTCTTTTCTTGAAGACTACTTCATACAGGGATAAAATTTCAGAATTGGAAGAGAACTCAAAGGCCAGTTAATCTCATTTATTTTCTCTTTCTTTTCTTTCTTTTCTTTCTTTCTTTCTTTCTTTCTTTCTTTCTTTCTTTCTTTCTTTCTTTCTTTCTTTCTTTCTTTCCTTTTTGCTTTATTTTGGAGGGGGAAAGGCAGGGCCATTGGCATTAAGTGACTTGTCCAAGGTCACGAGGCTAGCAAGTGGTGAGTGTCTGAGGCCACATTTGAATTCAGGTCCTCCTGCTTCCAGGGCCGGTGCTTTATTCACTGCACCACCTCACTTCTCCCAATCTGACTTATTTTCAAAAAATAAATCCTACAATGTATCTATGGTGCAGCCATCTAGCTTTTTACTTCCAGTGAAGGGGAACCCACTACATTTTCAGGCATAACTTTCACTTTTGGATAGGAAGTTTGGAAGCTTATCTTGAAATCAAACCTAAATGTGCTTACTTTGCAATGCTTTCCCCCATTACCACTGCTTCCACCCTCTGGGGCTAAAGAGAACAATTCTAATTTTTCTTCCATATACTAGGCCTCTTAGTGTTCAAACACTCCACTTCTCACAGGAGTCTGATTCTCTAGGCTAACTATCCCCATTTCCTTGAACTCATATAATAAGAATGTGAGGCCCTCCACTCTCCTGGTTGCCGCTCTCTGGATAGTCTCCGTTTTTCCAGTGTTCTTAAAGTATAAAACTTAGAGCTGAACAATATACACAAGATGTTCCTGAACAGGACAGAGAACACTAGGGTTATCATTTCTGTATGTCTAGAAGCTAAGCCTCTCATGATGCACAGCCTAAGATCACACATGCCTTTTTTTGGCAGCTGTATCACACCATTGACTCATATTCCGTTTGCAGTACTGCCAAATCCCCGTATCTTTTTTATCCAAATCATTGTCTAACTATGGTCTCTCCTATCTCCTACTTATGAAGTCAATTTTTTTGAACCCAAGTATAAGACTTTATGTTTATGTCTATTAAATATAGTCTTATTATATTTCACTCAATGTTTTGTACTATCTAGATCTCTTTGGATTCTGAGTATAGTCATACTACATATTCCCCCCCAGCTTGGTGGAATCAGCAGATTTCATAAGGATGCTGTTTATTTTCTTTTTATTGAAAAGTCACTGATGAAAATCTTAAAATGGTACAGGGTCAAGTACTGATTCCTGGGGCACTGTTTTAGGGACCGTCTTCCAAGCTGATATCGGATCATTTGGCCAATTCCAAATACATCTTATCACACCATAGTCTAGCCCACCTTTTTGCTACAAGAAAAGAATGAGGAATTTTATTCAATCCCTTATAAATCTAGATAAATGACAACCATAACGTTTCTCAGATTTACTAGTTTTATAACCTTTTAAAAAGGTTAGTCTAGTCTAACTTGTGCTCACTGAAGCTGTTTATTCTTGTGATTACATATTCCTTTCCTAGATATTCACTAACCATTCCTTTAATGACATATTCTAAGTTTCCCCAGGGATCAAAATCAAGCTCATTGACCTGTGGTTAGTAAGTTTTATTCTTTGATTTTTGGAAAATTATTTTTTGAAAATTGGTCCAATATTTGCCTTTTTACAGTCCTGAAGTACCTTTCCTGTTCTCCACAGTCAAATATATGTATACATATACTCACATTATATATGTGTATATTTAACATATGCATATATGTATATATATACATACATGCATACATACTCACATATTTATGTCAGTGGCCCAGCAATCACAACAGCCAGTGTTTTTAGTATCTAAGAAGTAGTTCATGTAGGTCTGGTGACTTCAACTTATTAGAGCAACTAGAAGTTGTTTTACCACGTCCCCACTTATTTTTGGATATCAGCATTCTACCAGTCATTTATGTTTTGTCCTTCTGTGTCCAAAGGCACAAAATCTCTGTGGCAAAGAAAATGAGTGCAAAATAAAAATTAAGCAGTCCTGCCTTCTTTTGGTCATCAATTACCATTTACCCATCTATCCTGAGTAGCAATCTGTTTCCTACTTTGATTCCTTTTTTTCTCCATAATGTAGATTAAAAAAAAAAAATCCCTCTTGCCCTTTTAGCTTTCTTGGCAGCCATTTTATACAGTTTTTGAAGACTCAGCCACACTTTTATATTTATCTCCTATTACTTGCCTTTGTAATTCTTTGCATACATCTTTTAAAAAATTTAAGTAGGTTAGTAAATTTCCAGTACTTCTGTATCAGTCTCTTCAAACAATTCCTCCTTTCCTTTTCATCAGAATTTTTTCTCTTCTTTTTTCAAAATTTTGTTCTTTAAAGTTTCTCCTTCTTCCTGGTCAGTCTTTCCATATAAAGACTGAGGCAAAGAAAGGTCAAGTGACTTACACAGGGTAACACAGCTAGTAAGTGTCTGAGGTGAGATTTGTCCTCATGTTTTCCTGACTCCAAGTCCAGTGCTCTTAATCTACTACCTCTTTCTGGGGTGTTATCTCTGAACCTCATTTTTCTAGAGTTGCTTTAAGTTTTTTAGGGTTTCAGTCTATGAGGATTTGTTGACATCTTTACAATGCTACACATACTATCTCTGACACCTCTTTGCTGTGTACCTCAGTAAATCACTCAATCTTCCTGCAATGTCTAGGGACTCTAGGACTTTTCAACAAAATCATGGATTCATTTATTCATTAAAGAAGCATTTATCAAACATCCAATATGGTCCAGACACTCGGGATACAAAGGTAAACAAAACAAAACAAAAAAGTCCAAACAGTTTCTGCCCTCAAGAGGCTTACATTCTATTGGTCATAGACAGGATGCAATTCGTATAGTAGAAGGGATCCCATACCAAGAGTTCCCCAAGCTGATGACATCATAACTCCTCATATTGTACATATATGTAGGCACAGTATATGATTATGCAAGCATCCTATAAATGTGAGCTGTTATGTATACAAAAAATAACTTCAAACAAGAACAAAGACATAGACAAAAGATCACTGGTAGATCTTCTCTTCCTAACCAATAAAACACAACTAACAGTTTTCTGGGGAAAAGCATGATGTGATGCATATTTACTCAAGTTACATTTTATGCTAATGTGATACTTCTACCAGATTATGGTTCATTTTAGAAGGTTCTTGCTACTCTAGGGCACCTTGCAAAGACAACACATTGTGTAATGCACTGACATCATGGTGATTTCCTGAAGGGCAGAGAACAGTTGCAAGGTATCAAAGAAGTGTGTTTTTCACTGAATCTGTGGTGGAATAGAGGGACAGCAACAACTTGGATTGCTAAGGGATGGGGGAGATCAGACAGCTCAGAGAAGTATAGGAGCTCTAGCCTAGGACATGTCAAATCTCCATGATAATGGGATTGCATTAGAAAGAAAATCAATATGACAAGTGGCTCATTTGATGATATAAAATTCATATTCATGAAATTCTTCTATTATATAATAAACTGAAAGGGACTGCAAAGTCTCAAGGGAAGGGAAGAATGACATGTACTGGTTAAATAGATGAGCCAGGAAACTAAAGAGGAGATAGCCGTCATTCAAAAGAATGCCAGACTTGGACTAAGGTGATAGGTACCTCAAAATTAACTCAGTGATTTAGTGTGTGAGCTTCAGAAATAATTTTATCTGGAATTTAAATTCAACAAAATTATTATTTACCATTTTTAAGTGCCTGTTATGTACAAGGCATTATGCTATATTCTGGGGGCTACAAAAAACTGATAAAAAACACAGCACTCCCCGCTGTGTAAGTGCTTCTATTCGATCCAGGCAGGGAAGAGTGGAAACGCAATTTGTACACAGAGAGACACCCCATCATTTGAAGGATAGAGTAAGTACTAACAATTAGAAAGGTCAAGAAAGGTTTCACAGAGGACAGCTAAACTGAGCCTTTAAGAAAGATAAAGATTCTGAAGGGAATGTGTACTAGGCATGGGTTCGTGCAAATGAGCAGAATATCAGGATATGAAACGGATATGCTATATCATTCAATCAAACAACAGACATTTTTATGTACCTTTTTTTCTCTCAGTCACTATACTAGGCTCTGAGTATACAAAGAAAAAAAAAGAGACTGTCTGTGTCCTCAAAGATCTTATATTCCATTGGGAGAAATAATTTGTGTACACATAAGCATATGTGAAGTATGTAAAAAAAGTACATACAAGGTAATTTTGGGGGGAGAGGTGCTATCAGCTGTGGTGAATCAGGAAATGTAGGAGAAGAGGAGCCGATGTGTTACCAACAATGTTTTTTTAATTACCAAGTTTCATGGTCTTTCCTTAGTGCTCATCCTTCTTGACCTTTCTGTAGCTTTAGATAGTACTGACCACTCCCTCTTGGGGAAGAATCACTTCTCCCAGGGTTTTGATGATTTTAGTCTTTACTGGTTTCTTGCCTATCAGTATAAATACTCAGTAAGTCTTTGTTGAATATCATCCACTCCTTTTATGGATGAATGGCATTATCCCAAGGGCTCTGTCCTGGGGCCTCTCTTCTTCTCACTTTCTGTTTCCTCTTGGTGACCTTATTAGTCTCTGGGTTCAGTTATTATTTCTTTGAAGATAACCCTCAAAACTAACTGTTCAGCCCTCATTTCTCTTATGAGCAATAGTCCCTTGTCACCAATTGCCTATTAGAAACCTCTCCTTGGATGTTTCATAAACATCTCAAGTTCATCATGAACCAAAATAAGATTCTTTACCTTCACTCCTAAACCCATCCTTTTTCCCAAGGGAACCACCATCCTTCTGGTCACCCAGGTTCATAACTCTGGAGTTATCTACAACTCCTCATCCTTCCTTCAGTCATATGTGTGTGTGTGTGTGTGTGTATACATACACGCAAATATGTATGTATATACACACACATATATGTATATATGTACACAAATATATATATATATACACACACACACATAAACACTCATATAAAATCAGTTACACAATCTTCTCACTTCTGTTTCCTCTTGCACTCTTCTCTACTCACACAACTACCATCCTACATGGAGCCTCTATGATATCTTGCTTGGACTGTTTCAATGGTCTAATAAATGGTCTCTCTATGTCCAGTCTTTCCAACAAGCATGTTGCTGATTCTTAACACTTAACCTTAATTAATTTATATGAATCTAGAGCAGGGCAGAAAAAGGCCAGGGACAGGATTTGATCAAAGCAGGAAACATGTATCTCTGTTCTCTGTTGTTATATTTAAGATACTTTTCAAGCTGTTGTAGCTGTCAGAATGGTTGAATGGTTCTTTGGGGTTATCTAGGTCTAACATTAAAGAAAAAGAAAGAGGGCATAGGACCAGTGAACTTGGGGAATAGGTAAACAAATTCCAATACATGAACAAGATAGAATATTATCGTTCCACAAGAAGTTATAGACATGAATGACTAGAATATGAGAAGATTTATAGGCAGCTAGGTGTTACAGGGAGTAGTGTGTTGAACCTGAAGTCAGGAAGACCTAAGCTCAAATATGCCTCCAGAAAATTTTAGCTGCGTCATCCTGGGCAAATCACTTCTCTTTTCTCTGTCTCAGTTTACCCATCTGTAAAATGGGGATAATAATAGTACCTACCTCACAGGGTTGTTGTGATCAAATGAGGCAATATTTAAAGGTTTACTTTATAAGTCTTAAAGCACCACATAAATGTTAATAGTTATGATTACTTATATAAAGTAATGCTGAATGAAGAAAGCAGAATTAGAAATATATGTATGCATAACCCACACACTGATTTTAGTGACTAAAAAAAAAAAAGTTTGCTGTAAAAAAAATAACAATATTAACAAAACCTGAAGAAATACAGACAGATGAAAAAGAGTGTAGAAAAAGGAATAGAAGCAAACAGGATATGTTTGTTGTAATTTTGTTAAAGCTAAAGCATACATCCTTCCCCAATTTGTTTTACTGATTGCAATTGGTTATTCTCCTCATGAAACTTTCCATGTGGTTCCTCTTACTTATGGTGACCAGTTTGTATTTATCTGAGTTGGCAAAGAGTCAAAAATGTAAAAGGAAATTTCTGGAAGAGATGGAGAACTGGATTGTATAGTGGGAAAAGGAATGGCTTGGGAATTAGGAGAATACACATTTAACAAACTATCAAAACTGGATTTGTTGGTTTTATATAGGATAGTAATGGTTCTGTTCCTTGCTGTTTACTTTCCGTGTTACTTCAGAAGACTAGCATAACCTTTCTGGGTCTTTTAGTATCTGTAAACTGTAGAGGTTTGATTGGATGGTCTTAAAGATTCCCTGTAGCTCTAATTCCTATGATTTTTATTGGTATAAACATTTTTTCATTTTAATGTTTTTCCTGAGTTTCCAAAAATAAAAAGGTGAGAGAAAAAAAAATAGAAGAGGAAGTGAAATATGGTTAGTGCCCTTATGACCCTGAAAGGTAGAACTCAGTTCTGATTTTACAGGAGTTTTAGATTCCTAGGGAGGAAGTTATTAGAAATTCAAAATATTGTTTCTGAAGCATAAACAAAATATATCTGAAAATATATAAGCAAATGAAATACTCTACTTCCCTTCTCTTCTCTTCCCCCTTCTCATTCCTTCCCCTTCCCTCCCCTCCCTTTCTCCTTTGTTTCTCCTCTTCTCCCTCAGCTGTAGTTTTGGGACTTGAAAACAAAGAGAGAAAAAAGATAAAAGTGATAGTCTTCCCGTGGCCACAGCACAATCATGGCATCCACTGGTTTTTGCCATATCTGCAGGTTGCAAGATGACTTCTAGATCGATGAGCTGGGATATGTGACTGTGTGTTTTTATTCAGTGCTGAAAGAAACAAATTGACCCTACTCCATCCCAACCTTACTTCCAGTTAATTGTTTTTGAAAATTTATTCTGCCAAAGAATACATTTGTCAGATTTAATATTTTTTCTCACAAACACTGGTAGTTGAACTTGTGCTTATACTACTAGCTGTCCCTTTGTTTGTGGCATGAGGGTTTAAGGAGAACCATGCAGGAGAAAGACCTTTCCTAGCATATGGCTGGGAGCTCAACCCCAAGGCCCTTGCTATAGAGTTTTGCTCTGTTACTGTGTCTAAAAGCACATCATTTTATAACCAGGCTTCTAAGTGCAGAATTACAATGAAGGAAAATATACAAATAAACATATGTATATGAATGCCTCCAAGACACAAGCCACTCTCTGTCTCTGTCTCTTTCTCTGTGTCTCTTTGTCTTAATCCTAGAGTGAATTGGAGAGAATGTTCACAGTTAGGAAGAAGAGTCACCACATAAGAGATGTACTACTAGAAAGGCGCTTAGAGATTATATAGTACAGACCCTTATTGTTATAGATGAAGAGTCTCTGACTTGCTGTTGTTCTGTTGTGTCGGACTCTTAGTGGTTCCACTCGCACCACTTAGCTGCCTTCTTAGAAAGGTCAAATAACTTGACCAAATTCACTTGCAAGGACTAAGTGGAAGAGAATAGATTTGATCTCCAGGTAGTGCTGCAGATAGAGAGCTGGGCTGAGTCAGAAAGACTTAACTTCATGAGTTCAAATCTGGCCTCAGATACTTAGGCAAGTCACTTAATCCTGTTTGCCTCAGTTTCCTCATCTGTAAAATGACCTGGAGAAGGAAATGGCAAAGTACTCCAGTATCTTTGGTAAGAACCTCCCTATCTCCCTCCCATCCCCCAGAGGGGTTTATGAAGAGTCAGACTGTACTGAACAATAACAACCTCCAAATCTAGGCCTTTGTTTCTGAACTATTGGGCTATGTATTATTCTAATTGTGTATTATTTTAAGTAAGGCCTTCTGCCTGGAGCAGGGTTCTCAGAGAAAATGCTGTGGGATATATTGGTTGAATTGGGAAAGATAAATGTATTTCTTGTGCTCCAATCAATTGAATAGCTGTTCTTTAAATAATTAGTCTTGTGCATTGAAACCTGAGCAGAAATGTTGAGAATGAATATAATAATACCCTCACTGTGGACTTTAAGCTGGAACATGCCTGCTGTCCATGATTTATCTGATAGGAAGCTAAGCCTAAACCAGACTTGTGGCTTCAGAGATGATGCCAAACAGGTAATCAAGTACTGAAAAAGGTCCCGACCCTGTCTATTTGAACGAATTGTTTAATATCCTGGCCTGGCTTAAACATTTTGGTAATGTAAATGTTGCGTGTCCTTTATTGTAATGGAAAAACAAAAGAAAACAAAATGAATGAGGGCATACCGAGAAAGTAATTTTATGGCAAATAAAAGTTGTTTTTTCAGGGTTGCAGCTCACTGAGTGTGCTTTGTGCAGATTTCTGTGAAGATAAGTAATTGCTAATGTCATCTATAAAATAGAATGGGAACATCTGAGGCCAGTTTCTCATCTCAGCCATGTTTTTCAAAAGATGCAAGTCATTGTCGTGTCTTTTATTAGTCCCAAGGACGGCTGATTTCATTTAAGATGTTGTTTGTCTGCTGCAATCATCAACAGCTGATAACATCTCACTCGTTTTAAAAGCTATCCCCCAGCATTAATGTGCTGTGCTGTGTGCACCACCATCCTGTTGAATATTTATATGTGATCAGAAAACATTGACATGCAGGTTTCTCTTGATCCTGTTGCCTGGGATGTGTTAAGAAGTTGTTTTCTGTACCTTTCATATAAGAATCTATCAGATTCTAGTCATACCATTTAATAAATTTCCTTGGTTCATTTGATTCATTTTTATTGGAGTTCCTTCTTATGGAACTTGCCAAAAAGAGTGGTGGACTTTGATATTGAAAACTGGGTTCGGTCATAGTTCTGCTTCTTATTATTAAAGACAAGTTATTTATCTCTCGGCCTCAGTTTCCTCACCTATAAAATGAAATTATTGGATTAAGTGGACCGAAAAGTTTCTTTGTAGTTACGAGTTTATAATCCTTTGGTCCTCTTATCAGTTAGTCAACAAAGAATGAATAAGAATAAATAAACCAGAAAGTATTTATTAGGTACTTGCTTTGTGCCAAGCACTGGGAGGAGCACTGGGGATACACCTGAAATATAAGGTACGTTAGAACAATGATAGTGCCTTTCCTTTAAAGGCTCACATTCCAATGGGACAGACACTATGAAAATAATTAAATAACAAGTTCTATCAAAAGGTATTTGTAAATGACCAACTTTGTTTCGCTCCAGAGGTCAAAACTTCCTGGAATAGGTAGAAATTGCACATTTATGCTTGCCCTAAGGAAGACTTTGTAACAATCAGAGCTGATTAAAACTAGAACAAATTGTCTCTATACCAGAGGCAGAGGGCTTGCCTTTATTAGAAGTCTTCAAGCTGAGTGTGGATGGCTGTTTGTTGGGATTGTTGGTGGTGGGGACTGAGGCATACGGGTTGCACTAAATGCTTACCAAAATCCCTTCTGATTCTAAAATGCTGTGTTTCAGGGACTATGTATGCATTAATCATGACTCAAAAGCATCATAAGAAGCCCATGAAAGAGAGAGGAGAACAATGTGGAAAAGTGGAAAAAGCAGAGACAGAAATTTAGAATATTTGGGTTCAGGACTCAGCTTTCCCATTAGCTGCTATATGTATGATCTTGGACAAGTCACATCATCTTATCGAGCTCATTCCCCTTATTTACAAAATGAGGCTTGGACTGGATAGTCTTTGAGGTTCCTTCTAGTTATGAAATTCTATGATTCTAGCATAGTTGCTTTGACAAAGGGAAAAACCCTAAAATTTGGCTTTTTTTTCTTTTTTAGGAAAAGGAAAGGAACAGATATTGGTATGGGAGAAAAAGAGAACCTGGGTTCAAATCTAGTCTCTTGCTTTTTTTTTTGCTTTTTTTTGGAGAGCAATTGGGATTAAATGACCTGCCCAAAATTACACAGCTAGTAAGTGTGTCAAGTGTCTGAGGCCAGATTATGAACTCGGGTCCTCTCGATTCCAGGGCCAGTGTTCTACTTGCTGCGCCACCTAGCTGCTCCAAGTCTGTTGCTTTTAACAAGTATTTGACGACTTAGCAGAATTCTGGTTCTGGAACCAGAATTCTGCTAAGTTGTCAAATAGGTGACATTTTTCTTTGATATTCCTCACATCCTCTTTTGTGCCCAGCTCTCCCTCTCAGTATCTTTTTTGTCCCTTGTCACATGTCTTATAATTAAAAGAATAAATCAATATGTAAATCATTCATAGAATAAATTAATTTACACTAAGAATTTAATGACAGATTTCTTGAAAATATGTGCATTTTTAAAGAGGACTGCAGGGAAAGAGTGATGTTCAATACAAAGAAGTAAGTCTCAAATGGTAGAATTCTATGCAAGGAGCCACCTGCATTGGGGAGATACTTTTTAGGTGCTTCTGAAATGATAGTACATAGGTGGTGGCAACTTATTCCACTTATGCATGGGACTAGCCTTACTGTTGAAGTTATTCTTCAGACTTTTATGCTTGCTGTCCTATATTTCACTTTTCATCTTCTCAAAACATGAATAACTTGGTGCATAGTTAGGCCAGACCATGAAAAGATTCTTTCTGAACCATTTTTTATTCTCTGGAGAGCTGCTGAGTCAGTAAGATAAGAAAAATGTATTACCAAGGCTCAGCCTATCAGAGGCTACTTTGAGAATTCTGACTTATGATGTCACCAATAAAAGTGATAATCCTTTTGACTTGGAGACTCAGATTGTTTGCCTATGCAACAAATTCGCAGAGATCAAGATGCCACTCTACTCAATTACCCAGACTATTCTGACTCTTATGGAAGGTATCCCACCTCTTCCACCCCAAGATGTACCAAGTGAGTAGAGGATATTTTTGGGGTCTCCTTCATCTGTTACTTATTTTAATGAGGCTATCATGGGGCTTACAAATCAGATAGCTCCTACAATTGTAAGTCTAGAAAAGGCCACAGAGACCATTTAATCCAACCCCATAATTTCATAAAGGGAAACTAAGGACAGAATTGACATGAAATTATGCATTTAGTTATGGGTAGGTCTCTTGACTCCCATTCCTGTGTTTCTCTTCACTGTACCACATGGTTTGATAATTAATTTTAATTTCCAACTTTCAGGTTTCACATTTATAGAGACCTGCTTTTTAAAAAATTAAAAAAAAAATTAAGACCTTCAATGAATGAGAATCCACCATCTCCAGAAAGTCCATTCCACCTTTGGATAGTTCTAATTTTTGTAAGGCCTTTTTTCCACTTCCATTAAGCCTAAATTTGCCTTTCTATCATTGCCACGCATTGCTCCTACTTCTTCCCTCTGTGGCTAAGTAGAATAATTTTTGCCCCTCTTCTAGATAACAGTCAAATATTTAAATATTTGAAGACTCCTGTTGTGCCCCAATCGATCTTCTCTCTTCTACCATTAACATCCCCACTTCCTTCAACCAAAGGTCCCAAACTGATATGGTTAAAACCCAGTCTGAGTATGTTACTTCCCCTATTCAAGAAATTTCAGTGGCTCTCCATTGTCTCTAGGTGAAAATAAAAACTAGTCCTTTTGGCATTTAATTCTTTTTCAATCTGTCTCCTGTCTGTCTTTTCAGGTTGATTACATTTACCACTACTTCATATTCCGGTTAAATTATCCTGCTATTGTTCCCTGTTCATGGGATACTATCTCCTATCTCCATCATTCCACAGGCTGTCTCTGTTCTTGGAATGCTCTACCTTCTCTACCTCTTGCAAACCCTAGTTCTTTTGAGGCTCAGTTTGTGCCACAACCTATATGAGATCTTTCCCAAGTTTGTCATATTTAGTCCTTTCCCTGCTCAACTGCTTTGTATGTATCTCGTGTTTGCTTATTTGTGTACATTCTATTTCCCTCCGTAGAGGGTAAACTCCAAGGGGGCAGATTCTTTCTTTTCTTTGCATTTGTATACATAGCAATGAGTTCAGTGCCTGACAACCTAGTAGAGGTTGAAAAAAATACTCGTTGAATTGAAATTAGTCAATTTACAATGTCTTGATTTTGGGACCCCAGATACTAGTGCCCAAATCTCCCAATTGCCTTAATTTATTTTCATGGATTTGCTACATATTCGTATATGTACATGTTGATTCACTACGGAGAAGGTAAGCTCCATAAGGGTAGGGTTTCATTTTTGTTTTTGTATAACTACCTGGTATGTTGTAGGGTCTTAAATGATTGATTGATGGCTGACACCATACTTGTCACACTCTAGATGTTCTTCAACTTCTCAATGTCTTTTTTGGAATGTAGCTTCCCAGACTGAACATAATATCTCAGATATGATCCGACCAGGCCAGAAAACTGTATGATTTATAGCTTCCTTTATTTTGGACAGTATATGTCTCTTAAGGCAGCCTAATTTTGAGTTAGCATTTTTTGAAAGCTATATCATACAATATATCATATTGAGCTTGCAGTTCATAAAATCTCTAGGATTTTTTCAGATGAACTCTTGTTTAATAATACTTCCTCTATATTATACCTATGCTGCTGATTAAAAAAATAACTTAAATAGAAAATTTTACGTTAATTATCCATGTTAAATTTCATTTAGGAACCCTGGAAGTATAGAGAAATAAATTCCATCATGTTAGATTCAGTGTAACATATATTTTAGTCTTTCAAGATCTTTTTGGATCCCAAGTATCAGCCAACATTTTAGTTAATCCTCCCAACTTTGAACCATTTGCATATTTGCAAAGTTTGCTATTTATACCTTTTGTCTAAGTCATGAGAAACTTTTAAATAGCTCAGATCTCAGCACCAATACCTGGGATACTTTACTAGAGATTTTCTTCAAAGAGTGATTTCAAAATATTATAGGATAACTCTTTGGGTCCAACTATTTAGCGATTCCTAATTCTCCTAACTATAGTATTGTCTGGTTTTATATTTCTTCATTTTGTCCACAAGATTAGGGTAAGAAACTTTGTTGAATGATTTACTTGGAATTCTCTCCCTATCTGCTAGTCTAGTAACCCTGTAAGGAAAAAAAATATACATACATATATATATATACACACACACACACACACACACACACACACACACACACACACACATATTTTCCATATATATATATATATCTCCCTTTTCCTGTCCAATGAGTCCTTTTCCATTCTCCAAGGTTCCTAGTAGTGACTCAGTAATCTAGCAGTGCTTTGAGTACCACATCATGAAATTTATCTGGAATTGAAATCCTTATGGGGAGCTAGGTGTTCTCTTGTTATCTCCCATCTTATTTGGGGTCTGAATTCCTTCTGGACCATACTTCTAGAAGTTCAAAGATCATTGTCCAAGGATCAGTGTCTGGTGCACAGAAGCAGAAGCAATGAGTTAAGTGGTTGTAATGTGAATGGAATAGAAAGATCTTCTCTGTCCACTAAGAGGCCTATGTGACCAGGTGTGTCCCCTGTTCCCTTAGAATAGGAGCTGTGTTCTCAGGTCTAAAGGTATACAGGTATTTCAATCAGGGATGTCTTGTTTTCACAGCTGTGATACATCCTGAGTCACATGGAGCCCATTGGGGGAGGAACTTACCTAAGGAGGAACTTGCTTAGAGGGAAGCTTGCTTACAGGGAGGCTTTCACACCTTTTGATACTAAGCTAATTAGGCACAGAGTCACAAGGGTTGTGGTGCCTTCTGACTTTCAGCCTATTAGTTTAAAACTATATATACTGGGAGGCTGGTATTTTACTTTGGGGGTTTGATTATGAGAAGAAACTTTTGATTCTTTGGATGTTACTCTGAGTAGCTGTTTGTTAAGAGCCTCCCAACTACTCAGATGTTGGTGCTCTCCAGGTCTGGTGGTATATGTAGGTGGTTGTATTACTTTGTTCAGATGGTAGGGAGCCCTGTTTGTTGAATCTCTGTGCTAATTTCTCTGTTTTCATTTTCCAGTTATCTATAATTAAAGTAAGATTGTTGATCCCTTTGAAAGTTGTCTTTCCTTTAGCAAAGCAGATCAAAGAACCTGTGCTAGCAGACCATCCTGGATATGCTATGATGCTTGTTAATACAGTAGTCCTAACCTTTGGGGGCAGGTGGAGTCAGTTATTATTATCCAATCTTGTCTTAGCATTGGTTCCATCTCTTCTGTGATCATCTTTTCCCCAGTATAGCTTTCCCTTCCTTTCCCTTTTTTGTTGTACTTGACATTAGTCACAGTCTTATATTATTTTAATTTTTAGGGCTTCAATGCTACTGTTACAAGGTATTTCATATTCATCATTTATTACCTTTTTTTCCCCTTCATACTGTTATAGAGATGGGGCAACTATGTGGTACAGTGGATAGAATACAGCACCTGGAGTGAGGAAGACCTGAGTTCAGATTTACTTAATTATTGATCAAGTGTGACTACCTGGAGTGTAAACTCAAATCAGGCAATGTTGACTGACTTAAAAAGGATAAAACCACAATCAGGGAGGGGAGCTGCCATAAGCAATGATATACAGAAGCCAAGAACAGCCATTGGTTAGATCTATAGCTCAGGGCTAATTTGGGAATATGGCACAAGTCTCTGGACATGACTCTGAGTAGCTGTTTGTTAAGAGCCTCCCAACTACTCAGATGTTGGTGCTTTCCAGGTTTGGTGGTATATGTAGGTGGTTGTGTTACTTTGTCCACATGGTGGGGAGCTCTGTTTGTTGAAACCAATGCTTACTAGCTGTATTACCCTGTGCAAGTCCCTTTACCTTTGTTATTTTCCTCATCTGCAAAATATGAATAATACTTCTTACCTACTAGAGTTGTTGTGAGGATCAAATGAAAGAATAATTATACAGTGTTTAGCCCAGTACCTGACACAAAGTGTTGTATAAATATTAGCTATTGTTATTATTATTATTATATAGATGTTTTTCCTGTGTATCTACATCCCTTTTGTTAAAAACTGCTTCCTTTGTCTCTACATCAAAATTTTTTGTCTTCAGAGTTTGAAGAGTTTCTCATAACTTGTGGGCTGACTTTCCCTGTAGCATTTTAATTTTATGAGAATTTTTTCTCCCTTCTCACAAAACCCTTTGCAATTTACTCTCTCTATCCTTTTATGCATATCACAACATAGGACAATAGATTTAGAGGTGGAAGGGACCTTAAAAGTCATCTAGTCCAGCCTCCTTATTTAAAGATAAGGAAACTCGCTCAACATCAGACTTCCTATTGTTGTGCCTAAACCCAAATCACAGGTTACTACACACCACCTGATTTGTGGCCCACCATTAAGCCCCTTTATATTTTTGTCTTTGTCTCTATCTTGCATCCTGTAATAGCTCAAAACAGCTAGGCATAGTCCTGGGTATTGCCCAAGGTGTAGTCCCCTAACCCCCTTCTTCCTGAATCAGCATTCTATATATTCTCCTTGAATCAGCATTGTGTACAAGGATCAGCCCCAGGGTTATGGTACAAGTTTATCTTAAGAAGAGACCACACTATTCTGTTTCTGACCAAGCAGGGTCCTCACACCCTTCACCCAGAACATGACCCTGGTCTGTTCTGGGAAATTGAATATTCTCCACTCCCCCTTACCCAATGACCCTCCACCCTATACCCTCCACCTTGTTCTGGGAGGGACCTCCTTGTTACAGGAAAGTTGTACCCTTGTACCCTTGTGCCATAGTCCCAAATTAACCCTGAGCTTTAGATCTAACCAATGGCTGTTCTTGGCTTCTGTACGTCATTGCTTATGCTAGCTCCCCTCCCTGATTGTGGTTTTTTCCTTTTTAAACACTGTTTGTACCTTCAGTCAACACTGCCTGATGAGTTTACACTCCAGGTAGCAGTGCTTGATCAATAAATCCTCATCTAAATTTACCTTGAACCCAGGTCTCGGGGCTCACTCTTATTCTCTGCACAACACTAGATTTTCTCTTATTGTCAATCAATCAGTCAAAAACATTTGTTGAATATCTTTTATGTTCCAGACTCTGGGGATATGAAGACAAAAATGAAATGTCCATTGCAAATTCTAAGGTGGATTGGTCAATTCTCTCCATGTTCTCATTGAAGAAAAAAAAGTATTCATGACATTTTTAAAGCATTGTTAGCACTTTCTAAAATCTGGAAAATCAACAAAACAACTAATCAAGCACTGAATTTGTAATCTGCCAGTTTCCGTGGTATAAATACTGACATTGAAAATGTAACAATCAGTACTTCAGATGGTTGAGTTGGCTCCATCACATTATTGTGTGGTTTGTCCTTCATTCTTGATGAGGACCATGACATCAGGAAGATGATATCATGATGTACAAGTCAGTTGGGTTTAAGTGAGGGAGGGCTGGGCAAAGATACCAGTTTCACTTTCTCCTCTGGAGCCATCTGGGTCCAGATATAGATCAGGACAACTAGAGATGGCCCAGGATGCAGTGGGAGACCTTGACACTTTTAAGTTAAGATCTTTCAGAGTTCTCACTTTGACCTGAGGCAACCCCCATTCAGTGATTAGGGCTGTTTAAGAAATGTAATAGCCATTCCTTTATTGCTGGTCCATGAAAATTAATTGTGAAAATGGAAAGTGAATTCTCTCAAATATCTGGGGTGGTTCCAATTATTCTTAAATACTTCTAGAATACTTCAGAAGATATAATAATCTCTCACAGCAAATATTTTACTTGATATGTATAAAATTACAAACCTAAGTATGAAAAATTTCTGAATGTTGTATTTTATTTATGCCTTAAGATGTATTAGATAAAGTCCTTTGCCAAATGAACTCCTGCATGTTTTAATTTAAAATTTATTTTTATCATCTCTAAGGGAATTAAATTTGAAAATATTGTGTTTTCCCCACACAATCAGAGTTGTCAACAACAGAGCTTGGTTAGAATAACTGGGCTTTAACCACCTTGGATTATAAGGACAATTACAAGAAAATCACAATAAAATGATTTTTCAGCTACCTAGGAGTCTATAGCTCAGCATGGTTGAGCTATGAAAAATCAGATTGGTTTGGAATTGGGAATGTTCAGTAATGCATTCCTCCCATTTTCAGCATTTATCAATGGCCCTCAACATACAGGAATGTTTTAAAAAAATGAGAAAAAAAAATCCCAACAATTTAGAACTCAGACTTAATATATATTAAGACCCCATGAAGAACAGGGGTATACATTTCCTAGCTTCTCTTCAGAAGCTTTTCCTGATGTCTCTTTTCTGAACTTCTCTTTGGAGATATGCCCTGGTTGCTCAATAGCTTTGTTTTTGAGTTAACTCCATTAAAGCCAACAGCTTCGTTTCCTACTCCTAGGTAGGTACAGTCCTATAAAAATCTGGGCAAGGGAACCCAGCAAACTCTGACAGTCAGAGCTGAAACAGTGATCACCAATAAATCTCAAATAAACAAGTTGAACTCCAAAATAACTAAGCCTGATTTCTAAAAACGGGAGGCTTGGGAAGGAGCTAAGGTGTAGCCAACAGAAGTAAGAAGGATGTTTCTAAGAGATAAGGAAAACAAAACAGCATAAATATCCTTGTCTGTTTAGCACTGGGAATTGCCTTGATAGCTTGTTTGTCTTCTAAACATTAAAACCCAAACAAAACAAAACAGAAAACAGGCCTTTCCTCCACTTGAAATACTTAGGCATTTTACATTTTAAGTGGTAGAGTTCCCTAAGGCTTTTTGCAAGACGTCATTTTGGGTGGCTCTATTGTTTTCTGTGATGAGAGAGGGGAACAGCTGAACACATCATACCTCTCTGAAGGCCCAGCTAGTGCTGCCTCATTAGCCATATACTTCATGCTCAGAGGCATTCCAAGTAGTTAAGCAGCTGTGCCAATTTACAACTTGAAAACTTGTCTTCTAATCCTTTAAGTTCTGTCCTCTTGTGGCCTCCCTTCCCTTTCCTCCAGAATCTTTGCAGCCTGGCAGACCTTGGTCACAGCATTTTTTTTTTCTCCTTGTGTGGTCTGAAATAACACCTTCTTTTTGCTCTGGAAATGAAGAGGTTAAAAACCCAGTTGCTAACACAGTCCGAGGTCCACCTGGGTGAAGTAGCACCTGAATCAACTTGCCTCACTGGCTGCTGCTAGCTGATTCCTGACCTAGGGTAGGAAAGAGGCAGATGGAGAAGGACTTTTTTTTCTCTCCCTTTTCTTTGGAGACTGTAGGAAGTTGCATCTGGAACTTTAGGGACTGAGTGGTAGAAACCATTTTCACATCTTTGTGGTTCAAGTAACAATCTTTCATTGGTTTTCATTAATATTTCCAAATGCAGAGAGGTACACGCTTTACTTTTAGGTACGTTCTGTACTGGAGATGCAGAACGAAAACATAAAGGATGTAACATTAGAGCTGTAGACCTATCCTTCAAGGAAAACTCAAATTCGGCTGTGTGGTATGTTCTGACCATTGGTTGCCTAGAGAAGAAGTGAGAATCGTCATGATCTTCCACAGATGATACAGAGCTCAGAGGCATTACTAGATGCACTGTGGTGGGTTCTCATCTGACAGAGAGGCCGAAAGAGATGAAGGATGAAGGCCAGAACCCTATTATACAGGGAAGTAGAATAGAAATAAATCCCATGTTCCTGTATTTTGATCCTGTTTTCTCTGGACCCCTGGTTCATGTTTGCCAAGAGGAAAAAAAATCATTTTCTAAGTTCTAATTCTTTGAAGGTTCATAGAATAGTAATAAGAGCTCTGAATTTGTCATCAAAAGGCCTCAGTTCAAATCCTGGTTCTGGTTATCATCTGCATGACTTTGGGCAAGTTGTATCAGTCAGTTCACTTGTAAAATTGGGGGTGGGGGACAATGAGATTCTTGATTTTCTAAGGTCCTTCTAGCTCTAGGTCCTGTGAATTCTAAGGATATTCCTTTTTTCTTCCAGGGATTTTATTCTTATAAAAGCCTTCTATTTTTCAGCGGTATAAAGAATTGCAAATATGAAATGTGTCAACAGCTGATTTGGTGTGAATGGGAATACAGGACCATGTCAGTTTGTTGTGTTTTGTCCTTTGTTTTTGAAGAGGACCGTGACATCAGGGAATGATGACATGACTTGCAGTTGACTTTGATTTGAGTGAGGGAGGGCTGTGCAGGGTCATCAGCCCCACTCTCTTCTCCAGAGGCATCTGGATTCAGTGACCTGTTATTCATCAGGATGACTGGAGATGACCCAGGGTGCAAAGAGAGTCCCTGGCCCTTTTAGGCTAAGGCCTTTGCAGGTTCTCACATAGAAGTGAGGTAAGGCCCTTAAGTGAATGGGTCTCTTGAATAACCTGACTCTGTGTGTGTGTGTGTGTGTGTGTGTGTGTGTGTGTGTATAGAGGTATATGAGTAAATGAGAAAAGAAACCAAAAATGGATAATAAAAGGAAAAGAAGCTAAATAAAATAAATAAAAAATAAACATTCAAAACTAAACAGGGGAAAAAGAGAAAAGGTCAAATTTGGGAGAAGATACATTTTTGGAAAAGTTTCCCTCTACTCCATAAGTCTTCAAAGCTCATAACTACAAGCTGTTTTTTTTTTTCTTCCCCAGGACTCTGGGTTGTTGTTTCTCTGCACTAGGATCCTTTAATACTTTATAGATCTGTCTATAAAGGTTCATGAGCTAATTTAGATGAGGAGAGAAAGCTATAGGGGCTGGAATAATTTGATTTTTGACCTTTTGACATATGAAGTAGCACAATCATCATAGAATCTTAGAGGTCATATAGTTTACTTCTCTACCAGTGATTCTCAAAACGTTTTTTGCTCTTGGGACCTCTTTATCCCTCTGATTGAGGACTCCCCAAAGAACTTATGTTTATGTGGATTCTATCTATCAGTATTTTTACTGTGTTAGAAATGAAAACGTCTCAGTGTTATGGAGACAGATTTTACCTCATAGATCCCCTGAAAGGGTCTTGAGGAGCCCCAGGAATCCTTGGATCACACTTTGGGAACCTCTGCTCTACCACATTTGGGAATCTTCTTTACAGAATTCCTAAGCGGTCTTTGATCAGAGACCTCCTTATGAGTGAGCCCATTCACAGCCCTAATTATTAGGAAATTCTTCCATCTCTTGAGTGAAAATCTGCTTCTTTCTGTAACTTTCACCCATTTGTCCTACTTGGAATATAGCAACTGATTTTCACAAAGAATTTTTAAAGTTTCACAAATTAGGTTATCTAGATCATAAGTTTAGAATTGGGATGGATCTTAGAGGTCATTTAGTCTAACATCCTCATTTTAGAGATGAGTAACAGGAAGAAAGATGTTAAGTGACTTGTTCTAGGCCAGGGGTGGGGAACCTGCAACCTCCAAGCCACATGTGGCCCTCTAGGTCCTCAAGTGCTTTTGACTGAATCCAAACTTCATAGAACAAATCCCCTTAATAAAAGGATTTTCTCTGTAAAACTTGGACTCAATCAAAAGGCCACACTTGAGGACCTAGAGGGTCACATGTGGCCTAGAGGTTGTAGGTTATCCACCTCTGCCCACACCATACACTTAATAAGTGTAAGAGATATGATCTGAACACAAGTCTTTCTGACTCTGTATCCAGAATGCTTCCCCCTGCACCATTTTCTACCTCCCCTCTTTTAAGTTTTGTTATAGTCCAATGTGGTGTATATTATAATACTCATTTTACAGATATGAAAACAGGTTCACATAGGTTCACTTGCCCATGATGACATAACTTGTTTCAGAAGGGGGATTACCCAGCTCTGTTTGACTCTAAGTTTAGCAGTCTAAGAAATATTTCCCCTCTAAAGAAACATATTTAGCATAATGCTTAATCTGATGATTTCCATGTTCTCTTTCTGTTCTTAATTTTTTAGTCCATGATCTCCTTCAGACTACTCATCCAAATATTTGAAGATGGCTCTTTTAAAGCCTCCTTTGATCCAGACTAAATATTCCTAGTCCCTGCAATCATTCCTCATATAATAATAAATCTTTTTGCCATATAAGTTAGTTTCCACTGGACTTGTTCAATGGTATAATTGAGATACTTAAAATTGTAGCACCAAGGCATTACTGGGCACTATACATCTATTAATGAGACCTGTGATTTTGTTAACTTTGAGGTCAGCTATTTCTCAGTGTGGATTTATCCTTTTTGCATACAAATAAAACACTTAGCCTTTTTTCACATAAATTTACAAAATATGTGTCCCCCATATTGTTTAGTTGATTTTTTATTTTTGGGATCAAAATGTAAGACTATAGATTTAGCCCTATTCAATTTTTTTTAAAGCACATGATTCCTCCTTCCATCCATCCCCAACCCCTTAAACATCTTTTTAGATTATCTTTGTCAGCCAGTGAATTAGCTTGTCTTTCCAGACAGTCGTTTTTCTTTCTAATGCTTGTTGATGTTCAGTTGTATCCAACTCTTTGTGTCTTCATTTGGGATTTTCTTTGCAAAGATACTGGACTGGTTTGTTGTTTCCTTATCTAGCTTATTTTGAAAATGAGGAAACTGAGGCAAACAGGGTTAAGTGACTTGCCCAGGGTCACACAGCTAGTAAGTGTCTGAGGCCAGATTTGAACTCAGGGAGAGGAGTCTTCCTGACTTCAGATCTGGCACTCTATCCACTGTGCTGCCTAACTGCCCTAATGCTTATAAATCTAGTGTTCAGTAATTCATTCTACATCTTTGTTCTGTATAAACATCAGTCTTAATGATGTAGCCTAGGTCTCCTTCACGATTTTGAAAACTGGGGTATTTGCCTACATCTTGTTCTCTGGAGTACCTCTTTATTCTCCACGATTACTTAAGATCACAGTCATACGACCTGCAATTTGTGTGATGATTTGTGTCAAATATAATTTTAAAAAGTATGCTAGCTATGAATTCATCCAAATCATTAGAAAAATATTGACCAAGAGAATGCCAAGGACCAAACTCCTGCCGCTCATTGCTAGAATCCTCCTTCCTGGGAGACATTGAATAACGAATATGTATACACTTATTAAACCAGTTGAAATCTACCCACCTTTCCTGATGACTAGTTCACACATCCATATTTTTCAGGATAATGCCATGTGATACATTATGAGTAGGGAGGTTGGATTTCATAGGTATAGAACACTCCCTCTACCAGGGTGCCAGCAAAACTTCTCTGGAATTTATAATCTTAGAATGTTTTATGGGAGCTCTGAGAAATGAAGTGATTTGCCCAGGGGATGAGATAATTTGCTTAAATACAATTTCATTGTCAACTCTGGTAACAAAAGACTAGAGAATCACAGAGGTTTTGCAACTGCTTTTAACTCCAAAAATACAAAAGAGCTTGCACAGATTAAAAGCAAAAAAAACTTTATTCCACTGGGGGAGAGAAATTAGACACATGTTTCTGGGCCTCCTGGAACCAGAGACCTGAGGCAATGGGACTAAACCTTGATTTATATATTTGTGGTTAGATAAAGAATAAACAGTGTAATATAACAACAGTGGTGAGGCACAAAGACAGTGAGACAAGGCTGCCTAGTGACAAAAAGTCCATTCTTAGTAGGTTTAATGTCTGGGTCTGTTGGTGCTTACTCAAGTTCAGGGACTATCGTTTCTGTGATTTAGTTGCAGCAGAGTTCATCCAAAGGGTGAGTGCAAAGGATTATTGTTATGCCAAGCTCAGGACACAGTTTGCTTTCTGGACCTTAGCTCTGGAAAACAGGGTGTCTAAAAAGAGAGAGGTGGTCTTGGATCCTGATTGCATTAAATATATACAGCTAGTATAGCTCAGTGGGAGGATTTAAGATTGGATATTCCTGGTTTTAAGACCAGCTCTCTTTCTACCATGACAAACTACCTCTTACCAAATGCTTTGCTAAAATACAAGTTCACTTTCTCTCTTGCCTTCTCTTGATCTGGTAAGTTTGGTAACCTTGTCAAAAAGGTAATGGAGTCATTGTGACATGACTCAATTTTATTGAATTGGTGCCAGGGCTAGTTATCATCACTTTTCTTCCTATTGTTTACAAACCTACTGTTCAGTGACTCATTCTAGATCTTTTCTCTGGATAGACATCAAGCTTACTAATGTAGAGTTTGTAGCCTAGGTCTTCTTCACCATTTGGAAAATTGGACCATTTGCTGACCTGCAGTTGTCTGGGGCATCTCTTTATTCCCCATGATTCTTTAAAATCACTGAGAGTCATACAACCAGCAATTTGCAACTTGAAACCTACAATAACACCTGCAAATTCCTTCAGTATCAGGGCACTGAATTCATTTAGAGTAGCGAGGGGCTCTCTTCCCATTTCCAGTTTCAGTTGTCTCTTAAGGGTGCCTATTCCACTCTTTTCCAGTGTGAAGCTATGATATGATAAGCATTTATTAAATGCCTGCGCTTTAAGTACTGCATGCCAGACACTGTGCTAAGTGCTAGGGATACAAATAAGAAAAAGACAGTTATTGCCCTCAATGAGCTTACAATCTATCAGGGAAAGAAATATACAAAAAGAAGCTTAAAAACTGGGGTAGGGAGAGTGCCAGAGGGAACCTGAGCAAGTGGGTATGATGAAGATGATGGTTGACAAACTATTGTACAATGTGAAAGTATTTGCAGATCCTTTACATGATTGCACGCCGCCATGGCGGAGGGGAAGGGAGGAGAGAAAATCTGAAACTCAAATGATTGTGGAACTGAATCTTGTAAACTAAAAGTAAATAAACAAGTTATTCAAAAATAAAAATAAAAATAAAAAGATGATGGTTGAGTTAAAACCAAGCAAAGCAGCTCTTGGTTGGGATCTTGAGGCCCTTTGCAGAGCAAGGGTATGGGAAAAGTTTTTCGATCTTGCGCTCCAGTCAAAGAGGCAGAAGCCACTGAGGGTACTGATGAAGTGTGAATGGCAAAGCTGAAGCAATCTCCAAGATAATAAGTTTCCTGGTGATGCCTTTATCCTGGGCAGGGCATGATGAAGAGGATGATGGCGCTGAAACCACACGGAGCAGCTGATGACAAATGAAGCTCACTGTAATAACTCTGTAGTAATAGCAACTCACTTTTTTTTTACAGTGCTTTAAAATTTACAAAGCACTTTGTACTTGACAGAAATAAAAAAAAAATAATAGTTATACTTCTTTCTCTCTCAGCTGCTGGTATTATGATGTGATCTTTCCTTAAGCAGCGAACCTGCTCTTTGTTGTTATTCTTGTCCTGAACATAGATCACAAAGTTCTTGGTCATGAAGGAAGAGGAATTAAGGTAGCTTTACTTGATCTGCAAGAACAGAAGGAGGAACAGTGAATAAAGCTACAGAGAAATAATGATAAAAAGAAAGACTTCCTGACAATTAGAGCTGTCCACAAGAAAAAATAAGAGACTACTTCATGAAGCAGTAACTTCTTCCTCAGTGCTTTTAACAAAGGCTCAGTAATTACCTTTTAGAGAAATAGTACAAGCCATTTTTTGAAAGCCATTTCTTTATGGATTAGACTTGTAGGGCCTCTGAGTTTCCTTCTGATTCAGAAATTCCATGATTTCCAGAATAGGAAATAAAGGACCCTTTTTGTAGATGCCACATTTATATTCCATTTCTTTTTATTATTAACCTTCTAGCCATGATACTCTTTTTGCCCTATACAATCTTCTTTCTTCTTTGCATAGTTAGTGTTAAGAATTAGACTATCTTGATCAAACAGCTTCATAAAGGAATGAATCCTGGGCTCTTGTAGAGGCTTATAAACAGGAAATATTTCAATTTAATTGCAATGCAAATCATATATCTCCACTAGAGGTCGCACTTTATTAACATTGCATGGTAGACTACTAGCTAATAAAGCCCAGTGGGCGAATGTGAGCATCTTTAAGAAAATTTTGCTGAACAGGTTTATAATAAATAATAATGACAAAACCTTGTTCCTCCCCCCTCCCCCAATACCTCCAAAGATACTTTTGATAGGGTCCAGCTAAGTCATTGGAGGGTAGAGTGAATTTCTTTCTGCAGCTACTTTTCTTTGTTTTGATTCTGTCAATGTGGAGCTAAGAGAAAGGGCAGCATGAGACTGACTGCTCCCTAATATGTAAATTGCTTCACTGCTACATTTTTGTAACTAATACAGTTGTATTTTTACTTCCATGCTTTAACACTATATCTATTTTTTCTTCCATAGTCAATTTCAGGGTTACAATGAACAGATGTCGGGTTCTATTGAGGAATTTAAATCACTTTGCCCTCCAAATTCTTTCACTAGCTGTCTTTTTGTTACTACTAAACAAAACAGTGCTTTCCTATTTTACTATTCCTTCTATACACAGAAGAAATTAATATACCACATAAGTATGACAAAATCGGGCCATTTGGGGGCATGAATTAACTCAAAATATAATAATTCACAAATAAGCACCTACATACAACACTGATAGATTTGGCTTTGGGTACTGGATTTTGGTTTCTGTAGCTACTAGACATTTTAACCAGCCTTGTCTCAGTTTTGTATGATCACCATTGCCAAGTCCTGGCTTATTCTAGTAATTACTCTCCAATCACTCCATCACAGTGGCAAACCACTTCTTCCTTTAGCCTAGCTCCAACTAAAGTGAATAATGGGAGAAATTCTTTAAGAAAAAAAAAAAAACTAAGAAGAAATGGATTTTAATTAAACAGAAAGAAATCTTTCTGGATTCCAGAGGTTAAAAGATTATGGGACTATAACTCTAGAGCTAGAAGCAATCTTAGAGACTTTGGAAGAGAGAGGAGATCCTGAATCATTGGGTTTTAGCTATAAGGAACCTTAGAAATCTAGTCCAATACTCCCTTTAAAAAACATGAAAACAAAGACCTGGAGAGGTCTTACCTGCATCATGCAAGTGACTCTGCACAATGGGATGCTAGGATTTGAACCCAGATCTTTTAAAAAAAACTGTTATAATCTAAATTGTTTCCCCAAATCATTCTTCTCACCATGCTTTCCACCAAACCATTCTAGTAGTAAACAGATGTTAAAAAAGATGGAATTGGTGATTAGAATTTGGAATTTTTGAATTGTGGCATGATCCAGAAATCTCTTTGCCAGGTAGAGAGAACGTCTAATCAGCAAGAATATATTGGTTAAGAGACTTGTGGACTCGTGCAAAAGGGTTTTAAACTGAAAATAGAGGTAGTGGAGGGGTGAAGGAAGATTCAATTCGATTTGCATTTGTTAAGCATTCACAAGGAGCCCAGGCATTGGACAAGATGCTGAGGATACAAAGACAAAAATATCAAATGACTTCAAATTGAAATCAAAGAGCTTATGTTTTCCTGGAGGAATATGTAATAAAAAATAATAAAATATATAAAACAAATGCAAAGTATTTTATTTGATGGGGGAGGGTGAGATAATAATTGGGTTTACCAGGATAGGATTTGTGTAGGAGATGAGCACTTGAACTGAACTTTGAAGTAAGCTGGAATTATTTGTGGTGGAGTTAAGGCAGGAGTAACTTCTGGGTGTGGAGCACAATTTATGCAGAAGTATTGAATTCAGAGGTAGAATGTTGTGCATAGGATCGTCTAGAATATAGATTTTGTAATGAAGGAATAGTATGACCTGAACTCAGAAAGTTAGCTTGGAGCCATGACTTGAAGGGTTTTAAGACATGCTAAATCAAAGACTTTGTGTTTTATTCTATAGGCAAGGAGCATTGGAGCTTCTTGAAGAGGGGATTGACATAATCATATCTCTGCTTTAGGAAAATAAATTTGACAGATTTTAGAAGAACATTTACAAACTTGACTTCTATTTCTGGAGAAGTTCTAGAATGTATTATTAAAAGGATGGCTTGGGAGAATTTAGAAAGGGAATCAGTGATGAATAAGAAACAGCATGTGTTCCCCAATTACAAATCATGTCACACTAACCTCATTATCTTTCTTGATTAGATTATTAGACTGGTAGTTCAGGGGAGTGTTGTAGATATAATAAAAATCATAACTGACATTTATACAGTGCTTTAAAGTGTATAAAGTAGTGTACATGCATTATCTCATTTGAAATTTCAGCAAATCATTTGATAAAGTCTTTTCTGCTGTTCCTGTTGACAAAATGATAATGTGTGGAATAGATGACGTTGTACAATGAGATGAATTCAGAACTTTTTTATGATGCCCAAAGACTAGGTGTTAATAGGTTGACGTCAACTTGGAGGAAACCTGTGAGTGGAGTACCCAAAGGATCTTTCTTTAGCCAGGTACTACTGAATGTTTTAATTTTTTAAATCAATAATATGCTTATTGAATTTGTAGAAGACATAAAACTGGTAGGAAAAGGTAGATTGTGAATGATTGCTAGCATGTAAAATGGTCTGGACAGGATGGAAAGTTAGATTAAATCTATTATGATGACATGAAATGGGGATGAATGTAAAGTCTATGTTCAAATTTAAAAACATAACTTCATAAGAACATTATCTTACTCATGTACAAAATGTGGGAGACATGGCCAGATAACAGTTAATATGAAAATAATCTAGTGGTTTTAGGAAACTCAGGGTCAATTTTAAGTAATTATGTGACAAAGCCCCTGAAAAATTACTGATTTAGGCTGATAGATACTGAATTAGGCTGCTTTGAGATGTGTAGCATAAGAATGAGGGAGGTAATAACTTTGCTGTATTCTGCTCTA
Source organism: Pseudochirops corinnae (assembly GCA_028646515.1). Taxonomy (NCBI): domain Eukaryota; kingdom Metazoa; phylum Chordata; class Mammalia; order Diprotodontia; family Pseudocheiridae; genus Pseudochirops; species Pseudochirops corinnae. The sequence goes on from CM053587.1 coordinate 231,729,356, forward strand.
ATAAAAAAAAAACAAATCTGATGTCCAGTATTCTGCTCTATGTAGTACAATTTAAAAATAACATTACTTGATTGGAGAATATCCAGAGGAAAGTGACCAGGATGCTGAGAAGATAGTGGAGATTGTTTGAAGGAATTAGGGATGTTGAACCTGGAGAAAAGAAAACCAAGGTGTGGAGGGCTGGGTTCTATAGATATCTCTAAGTCATTTAAGGGCTGCTGTGTGTGTGTGTGTGTGTGTGTGTGTATGTGTGTATGTGTGTGTGTGTGAGATGAGACTTGTTTTGTTTGGTCTCAGAGACCGCAACTGAAATCAATGGGTAGAAGTGAGAAAGAGGCAAATTTTCATTCAATGTAAAGAGTAATGTCTTAAAATTAAAAGAGGGCAGTGGATTAGATTTAATTCAGTTCAAGAAGCACTTTGAAAGTACCTTTTGTATACCTGGCTGAGGCAGTTAGATGGCATGATAGACAGCATGCCAAGCCTAGAGTCAGGTAGACTCATCCTCCTGTCTTCAAATCTGGACTTGCATGCTTACTAGTTGTGTGACCCTGGGCAAGTCACTCAACCCTGTTTGGTTCAGTTCATTATCTGTAAAATGACCTGGTGAAGGAAATGGCAAACCACTCTAGTATCTTTGCCAAGAAAACCCTAAATGCGGTCACAGAGTTGGACACGACTTATAGTCCCACAAAATTTCATCTCAGATAGCAAACACTAATCATGTCTAGGTCTAGAAACAGTTATTACTACTCTCATGTTGTTGTAATAAATTAGCTAGAAATAAAAGAAATGTATTTAGCTTTCCAAAATTACTCAACATAGTTTTCTTTTGCTCATTTAACTTTTCTAGTTTAAACAAAAGTGTACCAGGCACTAATCTAAGTGCTAGGGATACAAAGACAAAAACTAAATAGTTCCTGACCTCAAGGAGCTTACATTCTGCTTTGTAAAACACATATATGAATCTACTCTGTAAAACACAGACATGAATCAGTCAATACAAATGATCTCTAAGTTCTCTCGAGAGTCCCTTCAAACTTAATCTAACAGATGTTTAAAAAGTACTCACTACGTGTAAGAAGATACTGTCATCTGTATCTATGCTTCTGTGAACCCAAGGTTATCCAAAAGTGGAGGATGAATGACCTTAGCGCCAGGATGTTGTATAGTAGGGATTCTTGTTTCAGTTATGTATCAAATTAGATTTTTCTCCTAGGCCCATTCCAACTCTAGGAGTCTATGATTCTATGATTGTAAGTTCCTCGATAGCTTCTCTAAGTTCTGTTTTCCTGATTTCTTGCCACCTTTAACCTCATCAAATGATGGCAGTTCATGAATGGCACTAAATTGCACATGATAATTTTCTTCCTCTTTAAAGCCATGTGACAAGGGAGATAGTAGATAAGGAAAAAGACCCAAGGAGGTTAAGACACTTGCACATGGTCACAGAGGCTCTCATGACAAACCTGGGACTTAAATTCAGAATTTCCAATTCCAAGGCTAGCTGTCTTTTCCTTATACACTATACTGCCTCTTTGGTATCCTCAGCTATAGCACAGTCAAATCATTCAGACATCTGACTTGGCTCTTGCTCTACTCTGTTTTGGTGCACAGTTAAAGGAGGAGATTGTTCTTTCCTAATTCTCCAAGTCTAAGAGGTCAAAAAGTTAAATGATTATGGCATGCATTGCTTAGGTCACCATGTAATACTATATTATAGAAAAATTATCACAATAAAAGTATTTTTGGTACTTGTAATATAAACTTGATCATTTATGGTGTTAGTCCATGTGGAGCCAAAGAATCCGGACAGCTTTCCTTCCTTGTTCTATTTGCTTTGTATAGATAAAAGGTGACTTAATTATGAATCAGTCTTTTCAAATGTATTAAATTTAAACCATTACATATATAGTAATCAGTTTTCATTATAAATTTTCACACATTTTAATTTCATATTTAGAAAGTGGAATCTGCCATTGCTGATTAATTTTTAGGCAAGGATTCCTATAAAGTCAAATTTCATCCTCCAGAAACCTGAATTTAAAACAGTATTAATTTGGGCTTGTCAACTTCTAATTCTTTATTATTAGAATCCAGTCATTGAGTAAACTTCTAAAAGTTTTAGCAATGCATAATAGACAAATTCATTACCCCTTCTTTAGAGCAAGGGAACATATGGCAATATTAAGTGATTACTATGTGCCAGGCCAAAACACAGTCCCTGCCGTCAAAGAGCTCACAATCTACAGGGTGAGACAATATGCAAAGAATAATTTCATGTATAAGATTTATACAGTAAAACTTGAAAGTGACCTCAGAGGGGAGGCACCAACACATAGTAGGGAAGAGGCTCCTATAGAAGGTAAGATTTGAGAATCTAGGAGATGGGGGTGAGGAGAGGGAGCATTCCAGGCATAGCAGACAGTCAGTACAAAGCTGATGAAGTGTCAGTAGATGGAGCGTTGTGAGGAGTAGACAGGAAGCCATTGTCATAAGATCATAGAGTATGAGGATGGGAGTAAACGACTTCATTCAGTAACCCCTTTTTAAGTCCTCTTATGTTTTGAATCTTGTACTACAGACTAGAGGAAATACAATGATAAAAAAAGACATAGTCTCTACAACCAGAGTGTATATGGTCTTATGACACATTATAACATGTATACAGATATCCATACTACAAAATAAAGATGTATAAGCTTCTTGAAAATGGGATGACTTTCATTTCTTTGTTATCTTCAATACCTAGTATAATGTCTTGCATATGTTAGGCACTTAGTAAATGGTTGTTTAATTGAACTGAATTGAATTGAAATACAAAATACCATTCAAAGTAAAAAGTAAGGAAAATACTTCCTAATTGAGAGGAATCATGAAAACCTTTGTATACTTGGCATTTAAGTTGAACATTGAAATGGCTTCATTTTTGTCTTTGTATTGTCAACAACTAATTAACAAGCATTTATTAAATACCTACTATGAATCAGACACTGTGCAAAGCTCTGGGCGTACAAAGAAAGGCCAAAACAGTCCCTGCCCTCCAGGAGCTCACAGTCTATGGGGGAGACAGCATGCAGACAAATATGTGCAAACAAGACATATACAAGATACATTAGGGACAGTCTCAGAGGGAAAGCACTAAGATTAAGGAGGATGTGAAAAACTCCTTGCAGAAGGTGGGATTTTAGCCAAGACTTGAAGGAAACTGGGAACTCCAACCCTTAGCACAGTCCCTGGCTCATAGTAGGTATATGCTTAATATTTATTGATTTGTTAATTGATAAAAGAAGTATTTCAGCAGGTAGAGGTGGAGGAAAGAAGACAGTTTTAAGCATATAAAACTTAAAAGTTTTGAGTCAGCTAGGAAAAAAAATGTTTGGGAATTAGGAGATATAGGATCTAGTCTTAACCTGACCACTATCTCGCCATGACACCTGGGAGAAATTCACTTGATGTTATCTGGTATTTGAATTTTTTCATCTCTGGTTTCTATTCATGATAGAAATAGTGAATGTGAAGTCCCTTTGAGCTTTTCAGAAGAAAGTGCCTCATACATCCTGGTATAAATCCAGATCCAAAGGGACAACCTGGAACATTGTACTATGCTGGTGGTAGGTATAGACCAGCAGTTCTCAACCTATGGGTTATGTTCAATTTGTAAATGAATCAAAATATATCCTACATATCAGATATTTACATTACAATTCATAACAGTAGCAAAATTACAGTTATGAAGTAGCAATGAAAATAATTTTATGGTTGGGGGTCACCACAACATCAGGAACTTTTTAAAGGGTTGTGGCATTAGGAAGGTTGAGAACCACTGGTATAGACAAATTTCTAGATGTTAACAAATGAATCAGTACTTGACTATTCACATAATTCCTTTATTCAGATGTTTTCAGCCACAACTTGGCATAATTTAGGGAAAGGGGAAGGAGCAGCATGTAACAAGAAACTCTACTCTTGGTAAGAGCACCTACAGGGAATTCCTCTCTATGGGTCTTTTTACTCCCTCGTGGCTTATATAAAACCCAGTTATGGCCTGTGATCTCATACTCTCTATTGTGACCACGTGTGTAGTGTATAGGCACTTTTTTTCTTTCAAAGAGATCTCAGAGGGGTGGCTAGGTGGTACAGTAAATAAAGCACCGGCCCTGGAGTCAGGAGAACCTGGGTTCAAATCCGGCCTCAGACACTTAACACAAAAACTAGCCGTGTGACCTTGGGCAAGTCACTTAACCCCAATTGCCCTGCCATCCCCCCTCCAAAAAGCTAAAAAACAACAAAAAAGGGGATCTCAGAGAAGTGCAGCTATATGCTGTGCTTACACAGAAACAACATAATGCAAAATCAATAGGTACTACTAGGGATTAAGCTTGTCAGTGAAGTTCTGTGGAAGCAGAATATGGAAATCCTCATTGGGATGCTGTGCAGTGAGCAATGGAAGTGCTCTTGGATATGCCAACCCAGCTGAGAAACTATGTGCTATCAAGGATTTCCAGGTGCTAATTTTACCGTGTGTGTGTGTGTGTGTGTGTGTGTGTGTGTGTGTGTGTGTGTGTGTGTGTGTGTGTGTGTGTGTGTTGGAGATCTAGAGGCAGTGTACTATGTTATATATGCTAAAGAGGGAGTATTTCTAGGCCACAGGAGTGGCTGATGGTGGCCATGTTAGTGTGAGTTGCCATCCAGCTTAGCAAATACCCAAAGGAACATTTCATAGGTGTTTTCTCTCTCCTTAACAGTAACATGATATGAAGTGTCTATTAGAGTTGCCCTCTTTAATGTAATGAGAATTGAGTGGGCACTGAAAAAGGGAGAATTGTGGAGGAAAATATTAGCTGTCTCTTAAGTACTGACTTGCAGGACCTTTGTGGTGAACCACAGATAATAGTTTTTTTTTTTTCCTCTAACACAGACCACCATTGAACTTAACTGCTTTACTCTGGCACAGTTGAAAATATCATATAACTTTGAAAATGCTTATAAATTCATGCCTTGTCTTCTCTCTTTTGTTCTATCTATCAACTGGGCTTGGAGTTAGGAAGATCTGAGTTTAAGTCCTACTTCACATACTACCAGCTGGGAGACTTGCTTAACCTCTTAGTGTAAGTTTCTTCTTTAAAATGGGAGGCTTGACTTGATGGTCTCTAAATCACAGGATCATATGATTTTATGATGAGGGTCCACTGGTTTGAACATGGAAATAGAATACTTCACTTTGATGCATAGACTGAAAATTGATTTTGTCACCTGGATCTATCAAATTATTAGGGTATTTGTAGCTATATTTGGAGAGTTCTCAAGCTGTCTCTTCAGTGGCTGAGCTTCTGGCAAGACTTGAATCAGAATTAAAGGTCTTCTTCTTAACTCTGTAGCCTAAGGGCCAGCCTTAGGCTGTATTCTCAGGAGGGATTGAAGAGACCAGAGGTGAGAGAGAAGCCTACAGCAGCTGTCCTTTATTGTATTGTAGTGCCCTCCTTATATACCCTAGAGGTATGTGATTAAAGCATGATATCCCTGTGTGCTGGAGGGATGGGCCAATGGGAGGACAGGCCCAGCCAGCCAATCTCAGCTGCTGCTCATCAGGTGAATGATCTTGCACAAGACTTCCCTATGAGCTTTAGCAACTGGGCTGTGACAGTCAGCACCAAAGGTGCTTTTAGACTCACACTGATCCCTACAGAGACCCACCAAGACTAGATCAGATGTCTTTGGACTCCAGAAGGAGGAAAACTCAGTTGATATGCTGTTCTTTGAATCCTCAAAGCTGGAGTCCAACCATCAGTTCAGATTCTAAAGGTGAGGGATGAGGGCTCTCATGTGCTTGGTTGGCATATCAGTGATCTTATGTTAACATATGGGGCACCTGTTTCAGTATCGTTTTAGTGGGATGAAAAATGTCTGGGCAAGTATTTTCTCAAAGTTACCCAAAGTCGGAATCTCAGATTGAAAAGTGACTTGAGAGGCCATCTAGTTAATCCTGTACTTGGATAACTCAAATAGTAACAATAACTGTTAGCATTGTAAAGTTGGCGAAGGACTTTGCATATATTATTTGATTATCAAAATAGCCCTTTGAAGTAAGTGCTATTATTATCCCCATTTTAAAATTTGAGGAAATTGAGGCTGAGAATAAGAGAGTTGCCTCGGATCTCACAGCTTTAAAGGGCCTGAAGGCAGGATTCAAACTTAGATCTTCATTACTTCAAATCTGCCACTTATCCACTACACCATCTGGCTGCTCCAAATCACTCAACGATGTACTTGTCAAGTGGCCATCCATTCTGGGCTTCAAAACCCAGATGGAGGCTCTTAACTAGGGTCCATGGACCAGATTTCAGGTGGTTGGTGAAATTCCATGGGAAAAATATACATCTTTAGTTTCATTCACTCCTAACTCTAATTTAGCCTTTCCTCCAATAATGAAAAAAAAAAAACATTAATAAGAGAAGGCTTTTTATTGGAATTGGTTTTTACCAGACTGCCAAAGGGGTCAATGAACTTCCAAGAGAATAGGAACTCACTGCCTCCTGGGGCAGATCATTCTGCTTCAAATGGTATTGTGATATCAAGCCTAAATCTAGGACTTACATATAGAATGAATTCAATTTAGCATAGTAGAATGGAAGAAAGGAAGGAAGGAAGGAGGGAAGGATGTGAGGAAGGAAAGAAGGAAATAAATATTTCTTAAATGTCTACTATGTGTCAGGTACTATGTTAAGTACTTTACATATATGATCTCATTTAATCATCACAAGAACACAGTTGAATTTTACAGTTGGAGAAACTGAGGCAGACAAATTAATTGACTTGCCCAGGATCACACAGCTAGTAAGGGTCTACAACTGGATTTGAATTCAGGTTTCCCTCATTCTAGGATCAGCACTCTATCCACTATGCAACTTACTATCTGGCATGTTACTAGCAGCTAATTGTGACCCTGATCACATAATTTCATTTCTCTGGATCCTGATTTTCTCTTCTATAAAAGGAGTTGGTTAGACTAGATGATGTCTAAGATTACTTCTAACTGCATCATTCTGTATCCTCTATTCCTTTCTAGTGTTAAAATCTTCTAACTCAATTGAATGTCCATTGCCTACCAGAAGTATATGGGTGATGCTGAAGAAGCTTAGGAGTTTATACTTTAGTTGAATGAAAAAAAAATATATACATGGAAGGAAAAAAAACAGTTGCTGCTAAACTGTTTTTATCATAAAATATTGTTATACATGCATTTCCACACATATATACTTACATATTTATAAATTATAATATGTATATACCACATAAATAATTATATATGTTTTAAAGCTTATACAAAAATAGAAATAAAAAATAAAGTAGACAAACAATATTTGGTACTAATATTTGGTACTAGAGTCAATAGCTCTTTTTCAACAACCCAAAAGATGATTTTACCCATGGACATTACCAGATGGTCAATGTTGAAATCAGATTGATTACATACTTTACAGTCAATAGTAGAGAATGTCTATATAGGCAGTGAAAACAAGACAGGGAGCTGACTGTGGCTTTAGATATGAGCTTATTGCAAAATTCAGACTTAAGTTGAAGAAAGTAGGGAAAACCATCAGACTGTATAGGTATGACCTAAATAACATCTCTTATGAATATGAAATAGAAGTGACAATAAGATTTAATGGATTAGATTTGGTAGATAGAGTACCTATGGACAGAGGGGGTTGGTTACAGTACTATGTAGTAGGCAGAAACAAAAAAAAAAATCCCAAAGGAAAAGAAGAGCAAGAAATTAAAATGCCTATCTGATGAGACTTTACAAATAACTGAAAAAAGAAGGAAAGCAAAAGGCAAAGGAGAAAGGGAAAGCTATATCCAGCTGAATGTAACATTACAAAGTATAGCAAGGAGAGATAAGAAGGTTTCTTAAATGAGCTATTCAAGGAAATATAAGAAAACAATGGAATGAGAAAGACAAGACATTCCTTAAAATTAGAGATATTCAGGAAATATTTCATGCAAAATTCGGCATGATAAAATATAAAAATGATAAGAATTTAACAGAAGCAAAATGGATTGAGAAGAGGGGGCAAGAATACACAAAGGAACTGTAGAAGAAAGATTTTAACATCACCAATAATCATGATGGTGTGGTTACTGATCTAGAGCCAGACATCCTACAGAATAAATTCAAGTAGGCCTTTGGAAGCATTGTTAACAATAAGACTAATGGAAGTGAGGGAATTCCAGTTGAGCTATTTATAAAGCCCTAAAAGATGATGCTGTAAATGTACTATACTCAATATGCCAGCAAATTTGGAAAATTCAACAGTGTCTACTAGAATAGAAAAGATCGGTTTATGTCCCAATCCTAAAGAAGGGTAATGCTAAAAAATGTTCAAATTATTGAACAATTGTGCTCATTTCACACACCAGCAAGGTTATACTTAAGATTCTGCAAGCTAGGCTTCAACAAATTATGAACTGAGAATTGCAAAAGTGCAGGGTAGATTTTAAAGAGGCAGAGGAACTAGAGACCAAATTGCCAACATTTGCTAAATTATGGAAAAGGCAGGGAGTTCCAAAAAAACCATTTACTTCTGCTTCATCAACTACCTGAAAATCTTTGACTGTGTGGATCACAACAAAAGGTGGCAAGTCCTCAAAGAGATGGGAGTACCAGATCATCTTACTTGTCTCCTGAGAAACATGTATGCATGTCAAAAAGCAACAGTTAGAAGTAGTCATGGAACAACTGATTGGTTTAAGATTGGGAAAGGAGTAGAACAAGGCTATATATTGTCACCTTATTTAAGTTATATGTAGAGTACATAATGTAAAATGCCAGGCTGGACCAATCAAGCTGGAATTAAGGATTTTAGGAAAAATATTAACAATTTCAGATATGCAGATTATACCATTCTGATGACAGAAAGTAAAGAAGAGTTAAGAAGCCTCTTGAAGAGGATGAAAGAGCAGAGTGTAAAAGCTGACTTGAAGCTTAATATTTAAAAAACTAAGATGATGGCAACTGGTCCCATCACTTTCTGGCAAACAGAGGGAGAAGAAATGGAAGCAATGTCAGATTTTACATTCTTGGGCTCAAAGATCACTATAGTTACAGTAGCCATGAAATTAAAGGACATTTGCTCTTTAGAACTGTCATAAGTTGGGGCAGATAGGTAGTGCAGTGAACAGAGCACTGGCCCTGGAATCAGGAGCACCTGAGTTCAAATTCAGCCTCAGACACTTAATACTTATCAGCTGTGTGACCTTGGGCAAGTCACCTAACCCCAATTGTCTCTCCTCCCCTCCCCCCAAAAAAGAACTGTCATGAGTGAAATTTAAAAAAAAGGTAAACTGAGGTATATTTCTCTGAAAAGATATTTTATTGTCAGGGCTAGTAGCTTGAGAATAAGATGGATCAGTGTTTGCCTCAGTTTCTAGCCAAAGATTCTGAATTGAAGATGTGACGAATTTTTATAAGCATAGAGCAAAGAATTAGCACAGAGTAAATTGTGGGATTGAGGACAACATGATTGGTTATATAGCTGAGGTGAGGGGAACAACATGATTTGTTGGAAGTTAGATAATGAGGGGCTAGCAATAGCTTCCTCTTTCCCCCCTGTGACTAAGAAGTGTTCATTGTTTAAGTGCACCTGTAAGGTCTAGAGATAATGGACCAGACATTTTGCACAGCAAACCAGACATTCTTGAAGGAAAGCTTGACGGCATAAAGATATTAGACTTGACTCTCTTATGGCAAGCCACATCCCCTAAGGTTAGATAAATTCCTTGAAGTAAGAATAGAACAGTGATTAGTAAGAGAACTGGATTTCTATACTTAACCCTTAACAGGCCTGCTGAATTCTGAATTAAGTTCAGAGACAAAGCACCCTGACTTAGGCAGTTACAGGACAAAATCAATTATTTGTAAGTAGGATTTTTAAAAAGTGATGTAGAATCAATTTAAACCTCTCAGAAGGAAAACTATTCCAAATCTGGACAGCATACTAAAAGATTGACAAGGGTCCATATAGTCAAAGCTGTGGTTTTGCCCGTAGTACTGTATGACTGTATGAGCTGGACTATAAAGAAATCTGAGTACTGCACAATCGACACTTTTAAATTGTGGTGTTGGAGAACACTTTTGAAAATCCTTTGGACAGCAAGGGGATCAAATCAGTCAATACTTAAAGAAATTAATTCAGACTACACATTGGAAGGTCAAATACTGATGCTGAAGCCTAAATATTTTCACCTCATAATGAGATGACAGGATTCATTGGAAAAGACCCTGATGTTGGGAAAGATTGAAGGGAAAGGGAGAAGATGCTAGAGAATGTGATGGACAAATGATGTTATAGAAGCAACAAACAAGAGGTAGGACAAACTTTAGGAGATAATGGAAGATAGAAAGATAGAATGTGAGTCTATGGGGTTATGAAGAGACAGATATGACTAAATGAATGAACAACAAAAGAGTCAATAGAGAATTGGTGTTGACTGAGTAGGGAAGTTAATATAGTTGTACTTGTATTTTAGGAAAATTAATTTTGTAGTAGTGTGGACATTGGACTAGAGTTGGGAGAGGATAGGTGCAAAGAAATCAATTGGGAGGCTATTGTGATCATCTAGGAAAGACCGGATGAGGGCCAGAACTAGGATGACTATATTGTGAGTAGCAAGAAAGGGAATGATTCCAGAGGTATTGTGAATATAGAAATGACAAGATTGAAGTAGGGAAATCTGGAAGAGAAGACAGGAGAATGAATAAGTTCCATTTTGGACATTCTATTCAGAATGACAGTTTGTGCTGTTGGGACTATTCCTAGAGATGATAATTTGACCTATGGGAGTTGTTGAAATAACCAAGTGACAGAGTGCACAGAGAGAAGAGAACATCTAGGACAGAGCCTTTGGGAAGACCCAGAGTTAGAGGGTGTGATATATAAGTGATGTCCCAGCGAAGGAGACTAAAGTGGAGTTGTGACACAGGTAGGAGGACATAGTGGGGTAAGAATACAGAGAAGGAATATCCAGGAGAAGACGGTAGTTAACAATATTAAATGCTGCGCAGAGGCCAAGAAGGATTAATATTGATAAAAAAAAAAAGACTATCAGATTTGACAATTAGGACAAAAGTGGCAGCTTTGAAGAGAGAATTTCAATTTAGTAAGGAGACAAAGATAAGTAGGAGGTTGAGAACTTGGGAGAATGAAAAGATGGTGGTACCTGCTACAGAAATAGTAAAGCTTAGAAGAGAGATAGATCTGGGAGAAAATAATTTTAACCCAGGGTACCTGAGAATGCTTCATTATCTTGTGCTACTTATTATTTCCAAATTAAAAATAGAGAGGGAGAGAGAGAAAGAGAGACTGAGAGAGAGAGAGAGAGAGAGAGAGAGAGAGAGAGAGAGAGAATGAGAATAAATGAATTAATGAGGACTTACTAATTAACTATTGCCCCAAAGGCAGAACCAGGTGCTGTGGGGATGGAAGAGGGCATGGGAATGATTGGGTTTAGGACTGGTGAATAGTGTGCCATAGGAACCTGGGTAGGGATGGGTTATATGCTGCTTGTCCTGAGGGGCCCGTCCCAGTCAGCCACTAAAGGCCAGGCCAATTGTGGAACAACATGGGGTAATTATATTACAGATAAGCTTATAATTCACTGGGGAGTGGGAGGGAAAAGGTATAATTCAGTTCATCTTTCTCCCTTCTGGATGGCTGATTACCCACCCTTTAGAGTCAAGCTAGAGTACCCTTGTGGCTATTCCATAGCCTCCTTTTGGGAGATCATTGAAATAGAGAACAAGGTAAGAAGATGGGGTACAATTAAGGGCAAAGATTGAATAGTTCACTTTTCCTTTCTTTTTCCAAACACCAGTAGGTGTCTAATATCTTAAATTTTAACTAACTTTCCTTTATTTTCCCATGGAAAGCCTCCTGTTTTAGGAGATGTTCCTTCTGTGTGGCATCCCACATTTTAAGATACTGAGAGACACATCTGAATGCAGTGGCCTTAATGAACCATTTCCAAGCTAAGTTCAAATGCTGGAATCCTACACAAGGCTTTTCCTGATTTTCCTCAAATGTTAGGTTTATGGTATCCCTGCCCTCTTCCCTTTCAATTTCTTTACAATTACATCCTATAAGTTTGGTATAAGTATATCTGTAGAAACAGTAGATTGTAAGTTTTTTAAGGGTAGGGATTAATTTTTTTCCCCTCTTTGTATACTTAGTACTTAGCAGAGATTCTGGCATGTAGTTGCTATCTAATAAGTGCTTATTGAATGAGTGAGTTAACCAACTTTTTACTTAACTACTGTCCAAGTCAATGTTACTTACATCAGATTAATGCTACTAATATTTCATGTCAATAGTCACTGAATTTTCTAACTATCTGTATTAAACTTCATTTACACATTTACCTCAGTTCATATAACTTTAGAAAATTGCCTACTTTAAATTTTTTCTTTTCTTTTTTTTGCAGAATTAAAGCCTTCTAAACGAATTGATTATGAACAACTAGAAAAATTGTGCGAAATCAAAGGCCTTAAAACTGGGTAAGAATAAAATGCTGGCTTTTAAATTTATATAGCTCAAGTAAATAGAAAGGAATGCAATTTGGGGAGATCATATAGGAATAAAACAATTGTTGATTTTCATTTCATTTTTCTAGAATAAATGCCATGCTTTAATGAAACAATTTAGTAGGAAAAAAACAAACATAAGCCCGTATAGTACTTCTCATGTTTAGTGTATATTGAGGCAGTATGGCATAGTGAAAATAGGTCTAACCTTGGGATCTAGGAGACCTGGGTTTAAGTACTGACTTTGACTCATCATAACTGTATGACTGTAGATAAGTCACTTTATTTCCTCAGTGCTTCAATCTGCTCTTTAGAATGTATTATTTGGCGATTGTTCTTGCTCTGCATTCTCAGGGAATCATCTACATCAATGAAATTACGAGTCAGGGCCCAAAACATGCATTTGTATTGTAGGAGGCATTAGTATGTGGTTAAAAGAACACTGAAGTGAATAAGTGTGTTACCATTATGAGAATGTAAAAGGGTGTCCTTTGAATTAGAATGCCAACCTTCTCAACAGAGCAGCCTACAGTTATAATTTCAGAGATTTAGATTTGGAAGGGACCTTATAGGAGAATATATTTTAAAATCTTTTGAAAAATATGCTAGTGTTTTCATGCTTTGTTTTCCTTTCAGACTGAAAGCAGCATGCTATTTACTTGTGTTTCTTAGGATGCCTAGGAGCTTGAAAAATATTTGCCTAGAACTGTTAGTCAAGGGAAAAAGAGAATTAAGCCATAGCTAGAGAATTGGGCTAATATAGCTAACTGGCCTCTTTACATGCTCAAATCTCAATAAATAGGATCATTTTAATGATTGCTTTTGGTAAAGAAAGACCTCCTACATCTGTGATGATTAGAAACAAGTTAGGGCAAATGCATATTTATAGTGTGATTTGTCTTATTATCTGGAGAGCTAATAATTTATTTATCATGATTTAAAAATAGAAACTGACTTTGCTTCCTTGATATTCCAGTCTTTTCTTGGACAATATTCTTCAGGTTTTACTTTATTAGTGTTCCAAATCTTTTCTCTGGTTGTCAGAACATTTTATATTCATGGTATAGATGTTCTGTCTGATTTATTATATAATTAATAATAATTTATATTTATATTACCTCTTAAAGCCAATAAAGTGTATTTTTTGAGGGGGAGTTGAGGAATACACCTCTTTGCCGGTGGTTCTTTCTTTGCAATTTAAAGTCTTAGTTGTTTCAGTGCATTGGAAAATTTAAGTGAACTGTTTAGGGTCATGGTATTGGTCAGAAGCAGGACTTGAACCCATGTCTTCCTTACTCTCTGGCTGACTATCAATTATACCATGCTGCCACTTTGTTTTACCTGTATCTTTGGTTTGGGCATTTTCTCCATAGGAATACATTGAAGCTCATCTCTTTATTACTGCGCTTTTGATTTTTGTTCAAGTTCTCTCATAGATTCTATGCAGAGAGTCCATGAGAAGCTTCTTTTAGGTCTTTTTTATTACATTTCATGGCTAAGAGTAGAACACCAAGGTGGTTATTCCTTTATTGCCTCTCACTCTTACCCCATATCTAGCTCACTCCCACTTTCTTCCTCTATATCTCTGCTACCACTTTTGAGCCATTTGCTGTACCTTACTCGTGTCTACCATTTGTTTCTCTCTATTGGGTCACTCACAATTTTGATACTTGGGCGTTTGTTTCATTGCAAGACTAGTAATCATACAAAACCTCTGAGAGAACGTTTGTGTTAAAAATGAAGTCTTTGTTTTGGAGCAGTTTAGGAGTCTCTAAAAGCACTACCCAATTTCTCAATGTAATTCAAGTCACTTTCTTCCTCCTATACCATTCTAGGCCCAACTTATTATTTCTCTCCAATGCATTTCCCAAATAATATATATTTATACTCTAACTCCATAGCAAGGCTGTCTAGCTGAATGCCATAGTCTAGACAATAGGCATTTTTCATTCATTTAGTTTCTTTTTTGAATTGTTATACCAATCTCTTTTGATTATTCATGGATCTAATCAAGGAGGCTCTGCAGTGTTCTGGGGCTTAAGGTAATTAACAAATAGATACATCTGGAAGACTTTGCCTTTTTTAGGGAATCCCCTCTTCCACTTGGACTTTATGTTAGATATTCTCCTCAGCCCTGGAAAACACCCTTTTGAAGCATGCATTTCCCTTTCTTAGGTTAATTAACTTGAGTAATGTGACCATTAATAGTGAGAGGGTTGTTCATTCTCTGTAGTTATACTGATCAAAAAATCTTAACCTATGTATGAATAACTCCTTGTTGGAGCAGAGCCTTTCCACATTGTATTTTGCCCTTTGTTAACATTTGATAATAATAATAATACTAAGTATAGCAACAATTATTTTTAAGTCTCTTTTTTGATCATAACATTGTGCCAGGTGTTCAGAGATACAAAATTTGGCTATGATGGAGCTTAAGTCTATTGTCTCATTGTATCCTCCCACCATCCACGAAGACTGTTTTCTCAGACAGCAAATACACCACTCTGGATCATGAATCGGGGATATTTCAGAATAAAATCCACTGTATACCTCATATAAGTCCTATTTATACCCCCCTTGGAATTACAAAGTCTCACTACTTCTCTCTCTCTCTCCCTCTTCCTCTCCTTTCCCCCTGTTTCCCCCCTCCCTCTCTCTTTCTCTCTCTCAATCTTTCTCTCCCTTTCTCTTATAACTGGGGTTATCAAATTACTTCATGGAGGTCACTCATTTGAGACTAGATTTTAACTCTGGTCCTTATGATTCCAGAGTCTCTATTGAGTAGTGTGAGTTATAATCGCTGCAATTTAAGATGAAGAAACTGAGAATTAGAGAGATTAAAAAAGTGACTTTCTTAAGGTCACACAAATAATCAGTGATGGAACTGACAATCAAAATTTGGTCTTCTGGAAGCTAGTGTTCCTTCCACTACATTATCCGGACATGAAGAAAAACAGTTTATTCCATAACTCATTTCCTTTGCTCCCAAGAATCAAATATATTATCTTTATAACAGAATTTTTACTTGTCTCTGTCAACTAACAAAATATATTGCCTGGGTGACGCGATTAAAAGATGAAAACAGATCTTCAAGATTTTTTATAAAACATGAAGAGATAAAAATAGGGAAGTTCTGAGAAAATAAGTCTATGCAAAAATATTCACTCAAGAAAAATTGTTAATATTATTATGTGTAAATCATCAACAAATAGGAAATTTTGACAAATTAGCACATACAAAAAAGTCAGGAAATTGCAAAACTCTTCTAAGGAGCCCAAACTTCTACTGAAACTCCCTCTTTTGAAAAATAGCAATATTTTCTTGGCATTGTATGATACTGAGTCAAGGAAGACACTGAAGAATTAAAGTGAGTACCATGAGAGAGCAATGAAGAGTTGCAGGGCAGATGCTAATAGGCTACAACATATAACAAATAGGGAACTTCAGAGAAGAAACAGAGTGAAAGATTTCCAAAAAGATATGTATGATTAAAAAGAAAGTTGACTGTTCAATGATGAGGATGATAGATAACTGGAATATGGTCTAAATACTGCATTGGTATTTTTGAGATATCTAGAAAAAGCAAGGAATATATCCAGAATGTTGTACAACTCCCTCAGACAAACTTATGTGAGATCATGAACAAGAGCCATACAGAGTGAGTTTGCATCTCTGGAGATAATATCCAAATTGATGAGCTCATAAATCCACTTGAGCACTTTACTACCATGTGTAATCGATCTGAATACTTGGAACACAAAGGCAAAAAATGACATAATTCATGTTCTCAAGGAACTTACCATCTAGTGAGGTAAGATAAGACACACATATTGTGTGTGTGTATATATACACACACACACACACACACACATACACATATATGTACATACATATATAAAGTGGAATAGGATTAACACATCAGTAGAATGAAAGATAAATCAGGGAATCATGGGTTTCATGGTAGGGGTAGAAGTTTAGCTAGACATTTTAGGATGCATAATATATTAATTATGGGGAAGAACATGATAGGAGTAGGGAAGAGTACAATCAAAGATACAGAGGTAGCAAAGAATTAGGGCACATTTTGGGTTGGTAGATAATCCAGTTTGGCTGGATCATATAGTAAGTGAAGGAAACTATGTGACCTAAGATTGGAATGGTAGATTGGAGCCTAACTAGAGAGGGTCTTGAATTCTAAGCTAAGGAATTCAGTCTTTATTTTGTAGATAATGTTGCTATTGAGTTGTTTTTCAGCTGTGTCATATTTTTTGTGACTCCATGTAATGGTAATGGCAATTTGAAGATCTTGCCTGCCCCTTAATGGGCCTCAAGTGGAACTCAACAGGAGGAGCTTGATTGGAGTGAAGCTTGGAAGGCCCACACCTTTTGTTACTTTGTAATTAGGCAGTGAGTTACAAAGGTTGTGAAGTCCTCTGACCCTGAAGAAGGGTATATATACTCTGAGGTGAGATTTTGCTTTGGCGCTCGCTTATGGGAAGAGTTGTGTGATTTGGCCAGATGAGACTCTGGGTAGCCATTGAGTCCCCTAACTTTGAAAACCCAGATGTTGGTGCTTCTCTCCCTGGTAACTATGTATGTATGTAATGGTCAGATAGCTTAGAAGCCCTGTCTGTTGGTCTGCTGAACTGTGTTATTTTCTCTGTTTGTATTTTTTGTCTGCTTGTAATTTCTGTTTGTATTTTCTGAAGTTCAGCGTGCTGACTTTTCCCCTTGAACTAAGTGAATTATATCTATATACACACACATATCCATATGTATATATACATACATACATATATATACATATATATATGTGTGTGTGTGTGTGTGTGTGTGTGTGTGTGTGTGTGTGTATATAGTAGTCATCCTGGGTATGCTGGAGTCCTTGCTATTACACACTACTTGAAGTTTTCTTGGCAAGGATACTAGGGTGATTTGCTATTTCTTTTTCTAGCTAATTTTACAAATGAGGAAACTCGGGCAAACAGGGATAAGTGACTTTTCCAGGATCACACAACTAGTAAATGTCTGAGTCCAGATTTGAACTTGGAGAGATGAATCTTCCTGACTCCAGGCCTGGCACTGTATCCACTGAGCCACCTCGCTGTCTCCAGACATCCTACTCTAGAGTTCAGAAAAGAGGTTAGGGCTAGAGCTGTTGATTGAAAAGTTGTTTATAAAGGCAAAACAGCTCTGAGAGTGAATGAAATCGCTAAGAGAGATGATATAGAGATAGAAGGGCCAAGGACAGAATTTGAATATTTACCTTAAATATTTGGGAGAAGGAAGACAGAGGAACAGTAGTTGTAGGAAGAAGTTTACAATAGTGCATTTTCTTAGAGAACAAGTGAGAAAACCTAATCAAAAAGAAGAGGAAGGACATCAATAGTGTAAAATGTCTCAGCATAGTGTTGTTATTGAACAGAAAACGGCCAGAGCTGGTGGAACACATCCATAAAACGATGGCCCCTCAGGAGGAAGCCCATTGTGATAAACTAACAAAATGCTAAAAACTTGTGCCCTCCATGGTGTTCTCTTGATTTTACTGCATATACAATCAGAAATGCTATTAATTTGTCCTTGAGAGTTTGAGAAATACCATTCAGAATCCCAAAGTGGAAGGGTAATTAAGCACGTTTTGTTTGACCTTGAAGAGTAGAACTAAAAGCAAGTAATGGGATCCACAAGTATGCATATTATATATGTATGTATGTACGTAGGACTCTATGTAAGGAAAACACCTTACAATAACCAGAACTATCTGAAAGTAGAATGGATTGCCTGGGGGTAGAAATGGCTTACCCAGAACTGAAGGTCTTCAAATAGACCATAAATATTTACTTATAAGGATATTTTGGAAGGATTCGTGTTTCACAAAGGGATGATATTAATAAATCTTTGATGTCTCTCTAGGATCTTATATTCAACAAGTCTAGGAATGATTACCAATCTTAATCTTAAATTCAAACTCAATTTTTGTGAGGAAATTTAAAAAATGTGGTATGGCATTTTTATTTATTTTGTTAAACATTTTCCAATTTCATTAAACATTTTTTAAACATAAGCTTTTAAATTATTTTTTAAAATTCCAAATTCGCTCTTTTCTGATCCTCCTTTCCAACTCTTTCCCATTCAATGAGAAAAGAGGAAAAATAAAATCCATTATAAATATATAATGCAAAACAAATTTTTATATGAACCATGTCCCTTCTACCCCAAAACAAAATGAAACAAGAAAAAGAAAGAAAAATCTGCTTCAATCTATACTGTAGATCCATTAGTTATCTACCTCCAGACAGATAGTATGTTTCATTATGTGTCCTTTTGAATCATGACTGATGATTGTACTGATTACAGCTGCTCAGTCTTTCAAAATTGCTTATCTTTATAATATTGTTGTTACTATGTAGATTGTTATGACTCTACTCAATACATATTCTGTCAGTTCATATAGGTATTCCCAGGTTTTTCTGAAATCAACTCCTTTATTATTTCTTATAGCACAACAGTTTTCTATCACATCCATATAAGATAACTTGTTCAGCCATTCCTCACTTGATGAGGCTCCAATCAGTTTCCAGTTCTTGCCAGGATTAAAAGAACTGCTATATATATTTTTGTACATATGGATCTTTTTTCCTTTTTCTTTGATCTCTTTGATAAACAACTCTAGTAGCAATATTGCTATATTAAAGGGTATGTACAGTTTATGATTTTCTAGCATTTATCCAGCCTTTTCTGTTTCCTTTTTTTCATCATCTTTGCCCATTTGAGAGGTGAGAGGTGGTACTTCAGACTTTCTTCAATTTGCATTTCTCTAATTAGTGTTTCAGAGCACTTTTCATGTGGCTACTGATAGCATTGATTTCTTCCTCTGAAAACTGCCTATTCATATCATTTAACCATTTACCAATTGGGGAATGGTTCTTCTTATAAATTTGGTTTATTGCCCTATATGTTTTAGAAATGAAACCTTTATCAGAGAAATCTTTGCAAAGATTTTCCCATTTCCCTTGTTTTTTCTAAGTTTAGCTGCATTTATTTTGTTTGTGCAAAAGCTTTTAAATTTTATGTAATTAAAATTATTCATATCTCCTTCTATAAACCTCTCTACTTCTTGTTAGATCTTGAACTTTTCCACATCTGGAAGGTAATTTCTTCTTTGCTCCACTAATTTGCTTCTGATACCACCCTTTATGTCTAAATCATGTACATCTTTTGAGCTTATTTTGACATACAATATGAGATGTTGGCATATGCCTATTACCTGACAGACTACTTTCCAGTTTTCCTAACAGTTTTTTTTGTCAAATTGTAAGTTCTTGCCATAATACCTTAGATAATTGGATCATTAAACTCTAGGTTGTGGTGTTCGTTTGCTTTTGGATATTGTATATCTAATTTGTTCCACTGATTGATTTCTCTAGTTCTTGCCTAGTACCAAATTATTTTGATGATTACAACTTCATAGTATATTTTGAGATCTAATATTGTTAGGTCTCCTTCCTTCTCATTTTTTTCTTGAATTTTTTTCATATTCTTGAACTTTTCCCCTCTAAATAAATTTTGTTGTCATTTTTTTCCTAGCTCTATAAAGTAATTCTTTGGTAGCTTGATATGACACTGAAAAAGTAAATTAATTTAGGTAATATTGTAATTTTCATTATATTGTCTTAGCCTACCCATGAGCAATGGATGTTTTTCTAATTATTTAGATCTGACTTTATTTTATAAAAAGTGTTTCAGATTATTCAGACTATTCATATAGTCTTGACAGGTAGATTCCCAAGTATTTATACTATTTATAGTTCCTTTAAATGTATTTTCTTATTCTATTTTTTTTCCTGTTGGATTTTGTTGCTAACATACAGAAATGCTCATGATTTATATGGGTTTATCTTGCAGCTTTGCTGAAGTTAAAAATTTTTTAGTTGGTTATCTAGATACATCATCATATCATACGCAAAAAGTGATAGTTTTGTTTTCCCATTGCTTATATTTATTTCTTCAATTTCTTTTTCTTGTATTATTGCTATAGTGAACATTTCTAGGACAATATTGAATAATAATGTTGCTAATGAATGAACTTGTTTCACCTCTGATCTAACTGGAAAGGCTTGAAAAAAAATTTTTTAAATGGCCAATCTAGACTTTATGTACAAACCTGGTGGTAACATTGCTTTCTTCAGAAATCTTCAGTGGCTTTCTCTTGTCTAACAAATGAAGTTCAAATTTCCATGCCCTGGTATTCTAGATGCTCCACAATTGGGTACTACTCTATATTTATACTTTTATATCACATGAATTCCATGTTCTAACTACACTGAACTATGCTGTTCCACAAGCTACTCCTTGTATATTTTCATTCCACACCTTTACTCATACTATTCAAATTCATGTCTAAACCATTGTGGAAAATCTTATAATTGATCTCCTGAATGTATTCCTTTATTTTTCTTGTTCGTTAATTCCTATTCATCTTTTGAATGGTGTCCTCCCTGATTTGTTTGTAGGAAATGTTTCTTTCCCCTCAGACCTCACATAGCCCTTTGATTTGCACCTCTCTAATGCACATCCTATTTATATTCTCTGTGTTTGGGTCTTATAAGGACCATTTCTTTTTTTATTTTTGAACATTTTTAAAGTTTGAATTCCAAATCCTGTCCTTCCCTTCCCCTCCCACCTCTCTGAGATGGCAGGCAATCAGATATACATTATACATGTGTAATTATGAAAAACATTTTTATATTAGTTATTTTGTATAAAAAGACTAAAGAAAATCAAAAGAAAGTGAAAAATAGAATGCTTCAGTTTTCTGGAGGCAGATGGTATGCTTCATCATTAGTCCTTTAGAATTGTCTTGGATCATTGTATTGCTGAGAATAGCTAAGTGATTCCCAATTTTCATTGAACAATATTGCTGTTACTGTGTACGATATTCTGGTTCTGTTCACTTTACTATGTGTCATTTCATGTAAGTCTTTCCAGATTTTTCAGAAATCATCCTGTTTGGTTCTCTTTCTAGCTCATCCCCATTACAGACAATCGTTGCTCTTGGTTTTAGATAGATCCTACTTATCACTTTAAATTCCTGTACTTCCTAAGATTTTTTTTTAACTTTATGACAAACAGAAATGGGTGTTATATTTGTCAAAAATTTTTTTCTACATCTATTGAAATAGTCATATAACTTTTGTTGTTTTTTTTATTAATATACTCAATTATGCTTATGGTTTTCCTAATAGGAAGCCAACCCTGAATTTCTGACATAAATTCAACTTGACATAATGGATGATCTTTGTAATATATTACTGTACTCTCATGGCTATTATTTAATTTAAAAATTTTGCAACAGTTTCATTAAGGAAACTGGTCTGTAGTTTTCTTAATCTATTTTGAACCTCCCTGGTTTAGATATCAAGATTATATTTTGTTACAAAAGAAATTTGGTAGGACTTTTCTATATCTAATTTTTCAAGTAACTTTTGTAGTATTGGAATTAATTGTTCCTAAATATGTGGTAGAATTCACTTATAAATCCCTCTAGAAAGTTTTGTTTTCCTGAAGGAGCTAATTGATGGTCTGTTCAGTTTCTCTTTCTAAGATAGGGTTATTTAAGTATTCTATTTCCTGTTTTGTTAATTTGGCCAATTTTTGTTTTTGTAACTATTCATCTATTTCATTGAGTGTCAGTTTTATTGGTATCCAGTTGGGCAAAATAGCTCCCAGTTATTTCTTTTATTACTTCTTCATTGGTTGTAAATTCACCTTTTTCAATTTTGATACTGATTAATTTGATTTTCTTCTTTTTTCAAAAAATCAGATTAGATAAATATCTACCAATTTTATTGTTTTCTTTTTTAAATGTCTTTTAAAAAATTTCAAATTTTTAAAACTCTCGTTTTCCTTAATCTCTTCTTTGATTTTCAGGATTTCTATTTTGATGTTTAATTGATATTTTTCAGTTTGTCATTTTTCTAGTTTTTTTTGTTGCATATCAAATTCATTGTTTTGCTCTGTCTTTTATTTATAGGTATAAGCTTTAGAAATATAAAATGTCCCCTAAATACTGCTTTGGTTGCATTCCACAAATTCTAGTGTGTCGTCTCATTCTTGTCATTATCTTTAATGAAATTACTGTTTCTGTGATTTGTTCTTTGACCTAGTCATCTTAAGATTTAGATTATTTAGTTTCCAATTAATTTTTAATCTATGCTTTAAAGACCTTTTTTTGAATGCAATTTGTATTCTGTTATGGTCAGAAAAAGAAACATTAAGTATTTCTACTTTTCTACATTTATTTGTGATGTTTTTAATGCCCTCATGTTTGCTCATTTTTTGGAAGGTGTCATGCACAGCTGAGAAATAGTTATGCTCCTTTGTATTCCCATTCAATATTTTCCAGAGGTCAGTTTTTACTAATTTCACTAATATTTTTGACTTCTTTCTTGATTATTTTGTAATTATATTGATCTAGATAGGAGAGGGGTAAATTGAGATCACCAGCTAATATAGTGTTATTTTCTGTTCTTCCTGTGACTCACTTAACTTTTCCATTAAGAATTTGGACACTGTTCCATTTGGTGTATGTGTGTGTGTGTGTGTGTGTGTGTATGTGTGTATACACACACACACACATATATATTCAATATAAACATTCATTTTCTATGATAACTTTAACAAAATATAGTTTCTCTTTTAACTAGGTATTTTTGTGCTTTTTCTTTGAGATTATGATTGCCATTTCAGCTTTTTTTTTTCACTTCAACTGAAGCATAATAAATTCTGCTCCAGCTCCTTAGTGTTATATTTTTCTATTTCAAGTGTCTTTCTTATAAACAGCATTTTGTTGGATTCTTTTTTCTAATCCATCTTGCTATCCATTTCCATTTTATTGGTAAGTTTATTTCATTCACGTTCAGTTTATGCTGACTATGCATTTCCTTCTATCCTATTTTCTTCTCTCTCTCCCTGTCTCCCTCCCTCCCTCCCTTTCATCCTATGTCCCCTGTAATGCCATGCATGAGCAGATTCCCAAAAGAATGCTGCTGTGAACAGCACAAGATTTTGAGTTACAAATTTTCTCCCTGTCTTTCCCCTACTAACCCCCCCCCCCAAACAGTGATCCCACTGTATACCCCATCCCCCAATCTGCTCTCTCCTATATCCTCCCCCATCACCCATCTGACCTTCTGGTAGAGCAAGATGAATCTCCCTAACCCAGTGCCTGTATATCTTATTTCCCAGTTGCATGTAAATAATAATAATATATTTAACATATGATTTTAGAACTTTATATTCTAGATTCTTTCCCTTCCTCCCTTGTCACCCACTTCCACTGGAAAGACAAGCAATTCAATACAGGCTGTACATGTGTAGTTATGCAGAGCATCTCCACAATGGACATATTGTATAACACTGATGATATTTCCCTCCTTTCTATCCCACCCTCCCCTTGTTCTATTCTCTACTTTGTCCCTGTCCCTTTACAGAAGTGAGGGCTTCTCACAACCCTCACCCCAACCTGCCCTCCCCTCAATCATCCCTTCTCTCATCCCTTTCCCCCCTACTCTCCTGCAGGGCAAGATACCCAATTTAGAGTAAGCCAAATTCAATGAGAGTAAGATTGACCCATTCCCTTTTTGCCTTCCTGTTCTTCCCCTCCATTGGAACAGTTATCCCTTGCCTCTTCTGTATGAAAAGATTGACCCCATTCTGTCTCTCCCTGTCTCCTCTCATTCTATTCCTCTTCCACCTCTTAATTTCACCTTTTAAAATATCATCTCTTCCTATTCAATTGGTTCTGTGCCCTCTGTCTGTGTATACCTGTACACATATATACACCCACTCACATATGTATTCATACACATATATGCCCTTCTATATAGACATATATATATATATATATACATATATATATATATATATGTATACACACACATTTATATTTCCTTCACCTATCCTCATACTGAGAAAAGTTTCATAAGTTACAATTCTCATTTTTCCATGTTGGCATGTAAATAGTTCCACTTTGATAAGTTCCTTATGATTTCTTTTCTCTGTTTACCTTCTCATGCTTCTTGTGTTTGAATGTCAAATTTTCTATTCAGTTCTGTTTTTTTCATCAAGAATGTTTTAAAGTCCTCCACCTCATTGAATGACCATATTTTTCCCTGAAACATTATACTCAGTTTTGCTGGGTAGGTGATTCTTGGTTTTAATCCTAGCTCCCTTGATCTCTGGAATATCATATTCCAGGCCCTTTGATCCCTTAATGTAGAAG
>CM053587.1:231754721-231785561 GCA_028646515.1 Pseudochirops corinnae
AGCCACAGGATGCTTCAGGGAGATAAAGCATTCCAGAGAATGGTATGCAAGGAAGCTGACCAGCCATAAAATGTTCTGATAAGATATTGTAAAACATTGACCAGGTGTTGTCTACTGGCCCCCAACAGTTGTTCTTGTCCTTGGAGAATGCAGATGTAAAAGATAGCAAGCCAAGTTCAGGGAATAGAAAGGCATAGTTTTTCTAGAATGAATGGTATGTGAAAGGGAATATGTGAAGTAGATTTAGGAAAGTAGATTTGGAACCAGATCATCAAAGGCCTTGAATGGCAACCTAAAGAGCTTACATGTTATTCCCCCAAAAAAGAGAAATGAAGGGCAGTCTGAGGTGTGAGTGAGTAGAGAGATCCCCATTCCATAGTACTTTCTTATTTTGGTGGTCTTGGGATAGTTTATAGTCTGGTTTTATGCAAGTAGAACCTTCTTATGCACCCTGAATCCATCTATCCTTTCTCCTTCCATTCATTCTTTCTTTCTTTCTCTCTTTCTTTCTTTCTTTCTTTCTTTCTTTCTTTCTTTCTCTTTCCTTCCTTCCTTCCTTCCTTCCTTCCTTCCTTCCTTCCTTCCTTCCTTCCTTCCCTCTTTCCTTCCCGCCTTCCTGCCTTCTTTCTTGCCTGCCTTCCTTCCTTCCCAAGGTATTCCTTTAATGGCTTTACTGTTTCTTCTGTTTGCTCATATCTCTAGTTTTGATTCTCCACTGGAGGCTTGTGCTTGGGTATAACTCAACTTCTGCTCATACTCTTATATGAGTTGGACAGGATCTGCTTTGTCCTGGATATAGAGGTTAAGACTAGACCCCACCTTTCTAGAATTTTCTGATATTATGTCCTTGTGTTCAGTCTCAGTTTGCTCTCTGCTCTGGATTGGGTGTATTTGTGTGCTGGTTTAGTCTTTTTCTCCTATCAAGTCTGCTGCTCTGTTATGGCCCTGAACTTTTTATGGGTTTAGTCCTACTTCTTGTTGTAGCTGGAGCTCTGGAGCAACCTTTTGCCAGACTCTTGTACTGTCTCCTGCTGTATTTGGTGAGGCAGTATGTTTAATAAAATTTTCCCAGGACAACATATTTATTGTTGTAATTTGCCATCTCTCTCAAGCAGTAAGTTCAGTATGATGCTGTTCTATGACTAAACATTGTCATCTTGGAAGATAGAAAGAGGGAAATCATGAGAAATTAAAAGTCAGAGACATGACATCACCAAACTAGGAGTCAGAAGACTTGAGAGGGAACTTGGGGAAAAAAAGAAAAGAAAATAAAAAGAGAAAAGAAACCCCAAACTTTCATTATTCATAGACCTCAATTTGCTCATCTATAATGAAGGGACTTAACTATAATTGGAGTTTGTAATCTTTTCAGGGATAAGAGCCATTTTGGGGAAAATATTTTCAGAATGTGCCTTTATGAAGAGCTACTTCAAGAGCCATGCACATTTTTGTATTTGTATTTTTTGGTCTAGACTTATGATTTCCATGGTGTATGGAGCCCCAACTATTAGTGTATTTCCCTTTAATATAATAAGGTAATCTTCCATCTATCCTTCCATCTATGTGTGTGTGTTTGTGAATATACATGTATATGTACATATGTATACAGATATTATACATACTCTTTCCTCCATTAGAATGTAAGCTCTTTGAGAGGAGGGAATATTTTTACTTTATTCCTTGTATCACTAGCACTAAATATATTGTCTAACACCTAATAAATTGATTCTGAGTAATAACTCCTCCAAATCTTCAGTTTTCAAGAGTTGCCCTTGTAAGGCACTGAGAGATTAAGAGATTTATGTATTGTTACACAGGTAGCATGTGTGAAAGGTATCATTTGAAACCAGGTCTTCCTGATTTTGAGGCTAGACTTATCCACTATGCCATATTACCAGTTTTAATTTATGCAAATTAATGTAATATAATACACTAAATAAAATTTTTTTCCCAGAAGGTTCACATTATAATGCAAAACTATGGTCTGGGAACTGGGAGGAGATGCCTGAGGTGCTTCTACAGCCTTCTTTAGGTCAATGAAATTAGGAGGTTAGTTTACTATTACTTTGGAAGGTCATGCCCTTAATGGATCTAGATGTAAACAATTTAAAAAGTGGAGGTAGAGGAAGGGAAATATGACAACAACAAATGGTAGGCTAACCTGTTTCAGGCAGAGTAGTGGTGGGAGTAGAGGAGAATGTTGTCAAAGAGGGGCTACAATAAGGATGGGGGTCCAAATGGGGTGCTTCAGTAAGGGAGAAGTACTGTGAACAGCTTGGAGAGGGCTCTACTGGCCTAATGATTCAGTGTTTTATTATGTCGAGTGATTATGCATTGATGAGACCTATCAATTCATAAATCCAGATTTGTTTGTTTGTTTTTGGTTAAAAGAGTCACATGAATTTGTTTAAAGCTCTGCAAGGTGCTCAGGAACCTTTGAATGTGATGATTTCTTTGTTCTCCTCCAGCTCTAATGTTGATGATTCTAAAGCATGAATTTGAATTCTGTGTAATAAAAATATATTTTCTACCTAACTCTTTAGAAAAGGTGCTCAGAGCACCAAAGAAGCACATGAAAACTTCATGAAACATTATAAAAAAATATTTCAGAAAGAAAAGAGGATCTTGCCCTACATACCAGCACCTCCAGCCAAAATGTAAGTAGTATGACTTCTAAAAGATAGATCATTTTATATACATGTGTATAAGACTGAAAGTAAGAGGCAAATTTTCCCTGCTACATATTGGCAGGCAAGGATTAGTAACTGGTTGTAACTTCATTTTTGGCCTGTTCAGAAATTTCTGTTTGTTGCCCAGTAATGTGTTGATCCAATCTTTTTGCAAAAACATTTTTTCCACTTACTGGCATTTTGTGATGTATAGGGAACAGAAGGTTATTAAAGCAATCTGGAGAGTTCATCTCCACTCAACATACCTGTATTACTACTAGTGGTAATGATAGTATTTATTGGTGGAGAATGTTTTGAAATGTGTAAGTTATCTGAGAGTGAATCATTGAAACAGAGGAGAGGTAAAAGATTTGAGGAAGTAATCTTGCTCAACTCATGCACCTCGGCAGAAAATCCTAAACAAAGGTGTATCAGTTGTTTTGAAAGCTAGAAAGGATGAAGTACTTTAAACTGGATAAAAATAAAAAGAATCATAAAGAACCAGCTTATTTTATCAATAGGAGACCTGGAATTTTATCAAGAGGGGGTTTGGAATTTTTTCTTGACTGGTCTTCTAACTCAGTATGACCTTGGGAAGGTCACATTTTGGGTCTCGTTCTCGTTTTAAAAAATTGGTCAAAGTTGTTGTTCAGCAGTTTTTCAGTCATACTTGAGTCTTCATGACACTATTTGGGGATTTCTTGATATAGATACTGAAGAGGTTGGCTATTTCCTTCTCCATCTCATTTTACAGGTGAGGAAACTGAGGCAAACAGGGTTAAATGACTTGCCTAGGGTCACACAGCTACTAAGTGTCTGCGGCCAGAGTCAACCTCAGGAGGATGAGTCTTCCTGACTTTAGGCCTGGTACTCTATCCCCTGTGCTGCCTAGCTGCCCTAAACTGCAAGGCAGGATGTCATAGTAGATAAGAGTCGGAAAGATCTAATTTCAAATTCTATTTCTGACACATACTAACTGAATGACCATGGGCGTATCACTTAAGCTCTCAGTTCCTCAGACAATTCTATAAGTCTATGAGAGGCAATGTGTTGTAGTGGATAGAAACCTAGAGACTGGAAGAATTAAGTTCAAATTCTCCTTTGAGCTAAGCAAGTACCTTAACCTCTCTGGGCCTTAGTTTCTTCATCTCTAAAAAAGTTGGCCTTGATGAACTTTAAGGAAACTTTTAATTCTAAACCTGTGAGCCTCTGAGCATAAGTTAAAGATGAGTTCCTGACCTACCACAGTGAAGGGAGTTCCCACATAGGAAATTTCCCCTGCTGACAAAATCGCAGGTGTGAACAAAAACAAAACAAAAAACAAACACTCATGTGATATCCTGGATAATTTCGAAGATTCCTTTTAGCTTTGATATTCTGTAAGTGTTTAATTCGTCATTTGTATTGATGTGTTATTTTACTGTAACCCAATCTTTATATAATAAAGTGGCAATGGTGGAATAGAAAAAAAGGAAGCTTATCTTTGTTGCTGACAGTGAGGTTCAAATGAATCTTACCTGGAGAAAGTATTAATTCTTTGAATAGTAGCAATATAGGAAATAGTACCTTGAAGATATGAAGTCAAAAGATGTAGAAGAAGTTGATGAATTGTTTATTCTCTGTTGGTAGGCGTAAGGAGACCCATGGGCAGAATTGGTTTTTTTTATGAATATTTTAATGAGTTGTACTTTAGCTGTATCATGTCTTCTGAGATTAGCTTTCCTTTTTCAAAGAACACACAATTGAGACAATTATTTGTTAAGTACCTACTGTATGCCAAGCACAATGCTTGAGTATAAGATAAAAAGACAAAAAACAAATTTGTGCCTTCAAGGGGGGGAGAGAAGAGAGGGAATAAGCATTTGTTAAGTGCCTTTTGTATGCCAGATATTGTGCTAAGACCTTTATGCTCTATTAGAGGAGAAAACATATACATACATATATACACACATAAATCTTAGAGCATTTTTAAAAATTTGGAAGTGGGGGGAAAATACTGGCTTCTGAAGGAAACTTTAAAGACCTCATTTAAAAGCTGGACCATATCCACCATATCCACCTCATCACATCAAGCAATCAACAAACATTTATTATGTCACAGTGCTAAGTACTGGATACAAAAAGAGGCAAAAGACAGTTCCTTCCATCAAGGAGCTTACAATCTAATGGGGGAGACAACAATGTAAACAAATATATACCAAACATGCTATATACAGGATAAATAGGAAATAATGAATGGAGAGAAAGAACTGGAATTAAGAGAGATTGGGGAAGACTTTCTATAGAAAGTAAGATTTTAGTTGGGACTTAAAAGCAGCCAAAGAAATCAGTAGTAAAAGCAGAGAAGGGAGGGTGCCATAGGCATGGAGGAAAGAGAATTCTGGGAGCAAAGACATGGTGTGTCTTGTTTATGCAAGAACCAGCCAGCCCGTGTCACTTGAATGATGAGTAAGTGTTGGGGAGTAAGATGTAAGAAGATTGGAACAGGAGGAGGGGGCTAGGTTATGAAGGGTTTTGAATGTCAAACAGAACATTTTGTATTCACTCTTGGAGGCAATAAGAACCCACTGGAGTTTATTGAGTAGGGGGTTGGGTGACATGATTGAACCTGCATTTTAGGAAAATCACTTTAGTGGCTAAATGGAGGATTGATTTGAATGGGGAGAGACTTAAGGTAGGCAGACCCACCAGCAGGTCATAGTAATAATCCAGACATAAGGTAATGAGGGCCTGTATTGGAGTGGTGGCCGTGGCAGATATTGCAAAAGTGAAATTAACAGGTCTTGGCAATAGCTTGGATATGGGGGGCAGGGTGAGAGATAGTGAAGAATTTGGGATGACTTGTGGTTTGAGAGGATAGTGTTTCCCTCTACAGTGGTAAGAAAGGTGGTGGTGGTGGTGGGATGAGTTTAGGAGGAAGGATAATGAGTTTTGTTTTGGACATATTGAGTCTAAGATGCCTAATGGACATACAGTTTGAGATGTCTGAAAGGCATTTAGAGATTCAAGATTGGAGGTCCCCAGAGAGACTGGGGCAGGATGGGTAGATGTAAGAATCATATGTATAGAGATGGTAATTAAATCCATGGGAGCTGATGAGATCACCAAGTGAAGTAGTGTAGAAGAAGAAAAGTGGGCCCAGGGAAGAACCCTGAAGGATACCTATGGTTAGAGGGTGTGATCCAGAAGAGGAGTCAGCAAAAGAGACAAAAAAGGAGAGGCCAGATAGATAGGAAGAAAGAAACAAGAAGTGACTAAGGCCCACTGCTCCTGGCCTCTATAACACCTCCCCTCTCCCCCAAAGAAATTGTACCCACTACTACTACTATTGCTAGCAAACTTCCACTCCCATGTTTTAGTCTCCTTGTAGCGATATTCTTTAATCATGGACTACCTGAGTAAATTATCCACAACTTCCACCTTGCATTTTTTCATTCTATCCTCCTTAACCCTACCCCCCCTATCTTATTAATAAGGAATTTGGGACATGGGAAATTTATATACATTTACCTGGGTCACATGATTAGTGTGAAAAAACTAGGGAACTTCATCTCAGACTTGGTGACCCCAAGCCCATGTATTTATTTTGTATTTTTTTTTTACCCTATATCTTTTATGAAAGTCATAGAAATAGATGAGATTGTGAATGGAGAGAGTGTAGAAAGAACAGAGGCTCAAGAACAGGTCTAAGGAGGATAATAATTAAGAGTAGATAGAATACAATAAAAGAAGTCAGCAAAAGAGAAATAAAAGGTTTGTTCAGAAAGGCAGGTGGTGAATCAGAATAGGATAGTGTCAGAGAAACTAAGGAAAGAAGAAGTACTTACAAGCAGTGGGTGGTTGATTTTGTCATGTTATAGAAGAACATGTTAAGAAGGACAATGACTGATAAAAATAATCAAATTTACAGTGTTTATTGAGTGCCTACTATGATCTGGGAACTATGCTAGGCACTAGGGATATAAAGAAAGGTAAAAAAATTCCTTCTCTCAAGGAGACACCAAATAACTCCATACAAATAAGACATATGCAAGATAATTTGGAGCTAATTTCAGAAAGAAGACACTAAGACTAAATAAGAACTGGGAATGAATAAAGTGGGACTTTAATGAGAGTTTAAAAAAAAGCCAGGAAGCCTATGGGGTGGAAGAAGAAGAGTTGTAGGCATGTGGTATAGCCAGTAAAAATGCCCATGAATCAGGAGATGGAGTGTTGGATCCAAAAGTTAGTAAGAAAGCCAGTGTCATTGGATGGCAGAGTACATGGAGAGAGAGTGAGGTATAAGAAGACCAGAAAGACAGGAAAGGACTAGGTAATAAAGGTCTTTATAAATCAAACAGACATCACTGAATCTGTTTATTGGGAGGTCATTGGCAACCTTGGAGAGTGGAGTTTCAGTAAGTGTTGGGAAAAGAAACCACCTGATGGGATAGTATAGTTAAAATAATTTTTTATTTGTTTGAGAATATGGGAGACCTAAACTTGTTTGTAAGCAATGAATAGGAATTGTTAAGGAGGGAAAGATTGAAATTTAAGGAGGAGTCACTACCACATAGGTAAAGATTCATTAGCTTGAAGAAAAGAAATGTGAGTGAAGGGATACCTACTATTTTCCCCCCATCCTTTTCACATTGTATTCCAAGTACTTAATTGACAGAAGTTGACATCAGCCAGTTGACATAAATAGTGATGGTGGGCGCACAGACTTTTATTTCCTGCAGATAGGAACATGGGTAGACAGAAGTGTATTCATTAGAATGAAATTCCATCAAAGTGTTTGTGCCCTATGGGGTAAAGTATATTATAGGATTTGATTAGTATGTAAACACGAAAGCCATTCTGCCTTTTAATCTGAGATAGCGTAGGGAATGAACCTGTGGTTTAATTGGTAGGGAACTTCCTGGTGAGGTTAACTCACTCTATTGGTACAGGTTGACATCTTTTCTGCAATTTAATGTTTTAGGTGCAGAGAACATTGAGAGGCCATGGGACCTGCTCAGGGTCACATAGCCAGTAAATGGAAGATGTAGAGTTTGAACCCAGGTCTTCCTGGCTTTGAGGCTAGCTTTCTGTCCCCTCTGTCTCACTACCCCACTTTGATCTTAAAATGTGGTAAAATAGTTCAAGGGTTTCTGTGTTGTTATCTGAATCTCAAAAAAATAGGAATTTCTGGTTTTGTGTTTATATTCCATTTGCTGATTAATGAACTTTAAGTCCTTTGGGGAATATTGCCAAACTAGACAATTTCCCTAGGTGTGCAGTCTTGTTGAATTTTTTTTCCTAAAGAAAATGGAAAAAAAAAGTAAGTTTAAAGAAGTTTATTTGATGCATATTGGAACAGCTAGATTTTGGAAGTTAATTTGTAATTTTACGCATACTTCAGCATCTAAACTCGCAAAACTAATTTCAGTCCCATGCCATCATCATCATCATCATCATCATCATTATCACCATCATCATCATCATCATCATCATCATCATCACCACCATCATCATCATCATCATCAACATCATCATCATCATCATCATCATCATCATCATCACCATCATCACTCTCATCACTGAAACTTATATAGCACTTTAAGCTTTACAAAGTGCTTTACATATGTTGTCTCATTGAGTCCTCAAAGAAGAGTCATATAAGGCAGATGCTATTCTTGCCCCCCTTTTGTAGATATAGAAACTGAGGCTGAGATCAGTTCAAGTGCAGAAAGACTTTAGAGAAGGTGTCAATCAGAGTGTTATACCTAGCTTCTATCAGGCGTGAAACTAGCCAAACCTGGAATGGCTGGGGTTTTGAAGACCAAATACATCTACAGTGAGCGACCAGGCAACTGTGGACGACCCATCAGCTGTCAATAAGAGGAAGTTCAAGAGGGCATAAGGTAGAAGAAAAGAATACTAGATTTGGAGTCAAAGGTCACCTTGGTTCAAATTCTCTTTCTTTCTCTGCTTACTTGGGTGACCTTGGTCTTCATCCTCATGGGGCCTCAGTCTCCTCATTGATAAAATAAAGAATTTGGATTAGACGCTCTATAGAGTTTTAAATCCTTGCTTTCCTAGGGAAAAAGGACAAACTGACGGGCAAAAAGTGTCATGGTTTGTCATCAGTCTGTAGAACTAGAGATCAGGAGTGGGACTCAATTCCATAGAAGGGGATTGAGGTAGAGGTGTCAATAGAAAACCTCAGTCTCAGAAGAGGTAGGGGTACTAGGAAGGAGCTAAGGTAAAGACATGGGGCAAAAGACTGTAATCCAATTATTTGACCTTGGATACAAGAGCAGGGCTTGGTCCTAAGGAACAAAGCAAGAATTTACTTACTAGAAGCTAGACAGAGGGAGAGGGGTATTAATAGCTAGGATATCCTGATGATGTCCCAGTGGCCTTGGTCTCTTTAAATCCTCTTTGTTCAGAGCAGGAGCAGGGATGACTCTAGGTGAGGGTTAAAATGCTGACTTTCAAATCTAGGACAAAAGGATGAAATAAAGGAAAGAGTTTAGGGTGACTAAATCAGTTGATAATTATTTATCAAATAGCTACTATGTGTCAAGTACTGAGGAGAGAAAGACCCAAAATGAAATGTTTTCTAACCTCAAGAAGCTTACTTTCTACCTAAGACTTATAGCTTAGAAGATTAGAAGAATGGCATTATCATTGATAGAAAAATGTTGAATTGATGAGGGAAGATGGCAAGTTTTGTTTGCTTATTTTGAGTTTAAAGAGACTGTGGGATGTCTAAATGAAGCTGTTTTGTAGGCAGATCAAAGTATAGAACAAAAATACTAAATATAAAAATAGGTTTCATAGGCTCAAATCCTAACTTTTCTATTTTGTTTTGTGTTATAGGAATAATAATTTAATACATCTGTGTAAATGCCCTTTCTCAATATAGTGGTGCTTTGTACCAGCAGAATGAAAGAAAAACTGAATTTCGTGTAGTTTTTTAATTGGATAACTGCCAAGTTTTTCTCAGAGGGCCACAGATTATTCAGGGGGGACAAAAGTCGTGAGCTGGCAAATATATTGAATTATATGTAAGGATGATTGAAAGTCACTACAATTTTTTGTTTGTTTTTGTTTAGTTGTGAAATGCAAAGGATGTTCACCTATTCCTACACTGTTTTGAGCTCCTTAGAGAGTCTAAAATTTTATTAAATACAATAAATCACCTTATAAGACACTGAGGAACTTGTGCCAATCCTTTGATTCAGCTATGTTAGCCATCGTATAGACTAAGTCTGAAAACTGGAGAACTCCATTCATGTTTGGAGAAGTATACTCCCCAATATGCCTAGAGAGCTGCTCAAAAAGGTGGTCCTAAGTATATGATTTTGGTTATCAGAGAGAACTGGAGACTGCCCTCTTTATGGGGAAGTTTATTTTTTTCTCCTCTCCCCTCATCTTCCACTCTAGTAAGATGTTAAAAATAGAAGGGAATTGTCTATATTTTTTGACACCCCATAGTGTTTTCTGCCACATGAGGCATCTCCAAATTCAAAGCACTCAAATGAGACCATGCTTTATTTTATAAGTGTATGTTTCCTGGGTGGTCTTTTCCACTCTATATTTTTAGTTTTATAATGTCGTATTTCTCATATATTGGTTACTCAGTTGCTGTCAGTACTGATGGGGGTGGGAATGGGGGGTTAAAAATGAATTTCCTCAGACCATTGTGCTTTAGAATCTTGCTATTTGTCCGGCTTCCCTCATGGGAAATGATTTTATCATCAAATTCCATAGCACCTCTAAGATGTCTTATACTCTGCCCTTTGTGTCAAATGATGACTCAGAACTTAGTAACTCTGCCACAACATATGCTATCCATTTTCTGCCACAGGTATAAAGTCTGTTGTAAAAGACAAGCAAGGAAAGAAAGGACACAGGTGTATGCAACAAGACCATGATGTAATTGAACTCAGGAGCAGGAGAGACATTTGAATCCAGGAACATATTTAATGGGGGTGAAAACTGCGGTATTAGGGTGACCAATGCTAGATTTAACTTTTTTTTTTTTACCCCAAACAAATGTTGAGGGTGATATATAGGTATTAATGTGCAAACAACAACTGATATTACAACTATTTTTCTCTTTGGGTTTGATAACAGTATGATCAGTTTCTGACAGTTTTGATTGTAAAACAGAATCAGCACAGAAAGATTTGGGATTGTTTGAAGAATCAACAAGTTTAGATCAGATCTGGGAAATGTATTTTTCAACTTTCAGCATGAGAAAATATAAGGTTAAAACTGAGTAGAGAGTAAATAAAAACCATTTGGGCATTGAAACTTGAGTAATTTTTGTTTTTCATTAGAATCTTGAGGAAGATTCCTAAGGCAGAAATTCTGAACTAAATAAATTATTAGTTCTGATATCGTCACAAAAAATAAATCTTGTGATTTAGCACCACCACCATTAAAATAAATGAAAACTGAAACTGATCAGTTTGTTATCTCTTATCAGTCATAGTTATGGTACCCCATGAAAGAATTTACTTTTTAAGAGCTGAAATGACTATAAAAGATAAACATAATAAGCTCAAACTGATTTCTACACTCCTTAAAATTCTCCACTTCATAAAGTTAGTAATGTTTCACCTAAAGTGAGCAGGTGAAAGAGAAAAAAGAATGAGAGACCAGAAGAATTGATCAGTTTGAATTTAATACCTAAAGGCACCTTAAGCATGATAGTAAATGAGAGAATTATTTGATCCAAATCTGTACCTATGCAAGTCAATGGGAAGCTACTAGTAATGCTGTGAACATAAATAATTAAGATCAACATCAAGTCCCAAGATGAATGAACAATGCTTCCACAAGTGTGGAAAATATCAGGAAGTGGGAAATGTTTTGACATTTTCTGGTGCAACAAACCTTCCAACACTATCAATTTTTGTCTCTGTCTCAGTTTCTGTCTTAGTGAGATTCAGATATAAAAAAATGTTAAAATTAAATCTCCACAAAAAACTAACGCATTCTTGTCAGAGTATTCTGGCCTATATATAATATTGAGGAAATATTAAAATATAGTCTATGTGAAACACAATTTCCCCAGTTCCTACATATTGGCAGTAAAACCACTGAGATATTATAATTATTAGATATTAATTTATTAATTAGATATTAGTGTGTGGGAGAAAAGACCCTTGCCCAAAATAAAATCAATAACTCAGAGAAACAAAAAGCTCTTTATTACCTCCCACAAGAAGAGGGTAGTCATCATCACCAGACACAGTCTGGTGAAAGAGGCCTGAAATACGGAATGTAAAGCTTGGTTATATACCCAAAAGACCACCCCTTTCTCCCCTCCCCTCACTGTCCTTTGTTCCTGTTAATCAGGAACGTAGGTTCACAATCTTAACCACAAAAATCAACTTACTCAGCAAACAAAATGTCAGCAATATCAAAATAGATATGAAAGCAGATGATATTTTATGACTCAAGGGGATTTTAGGACATGGCAATTTGTCTGGAGTTTTGTAACAGAACTTCCAGTTTTGTACTTGCACAGGTCAGATGGTGGTCAGTGGAAACAACTCTGGGCCTGTGGTTAGATATGAAGGGTCTGTACTTTCCCCTCTTACACATTAGTTTGGCTTAGCAAACACTTCAACTTATGACCAGGGAAGTAAGGCAAGGGTCCCAAGTTCCTAAACTCAAGCCTGGGCTTCTGGCTACTGGTTGCAAACCTTGCTAGATCTTAGGGTACAGTTTTGAGAAGTTTTCACCTCTCTCATATATCTGATTAATAGAAACTTAAGTCTGGGGTCCAGGCAGTCTATTATTAAATCTTTGAGAAGTCATCACTTTTATCCCACTCATTAGGATATTAGGTCATACCTCCCATTGGAAGAACACAAGCTTAAATTAAAGGTAATTAGACACGAATATCTATCAGACTGGAATTGAAGCCTTGAGTTGAAAGCAGATAGCTAACACCTACTATGGAATGGAACATTGAAAGAATGATTGGAATAGGATAAGTATCCCCTTAAACAGAAAGCTTATGAGTCTTATAGACTAAAGTTGAGCCAAAATGAAATATTTAATATTCGAGGAAATCTCATAGCTATAGAACTCATATGAAATATTAATTATAAATCCCTCACAAGTAGGTGAACAATCTTGTCAGTTTTCTTTTACAAAAAGAAACCACTTGATGGGAGATGATTGCATCACAGTATGACCTCTCCTTTGTGGGAATTTAATTTATTTAAAAATTTTTAATTTAGTCAGGGTGTACAATGATAGGGCTTCTTGGTAGTAAGAGACAGAAAGTCAGTCTCCTTGTTTTCATGGATCTCTTCAACAAATCACTGACCCCAAGTATAGTATGTATTTTTTTTTTCTTTAGGAAAGGAAGAAAAAATTAAACCATCAAAGTAGGACATGTCTCCTATTTTCAAGTTGAAAGATGTAGCCCATTCTTCCATTTAAAAAATATTGATATCTGACTTTATTTGAATTGATGACTGTATGTTCTTAGATTCAATTCATTCATGATGTTAAATTAAATAACATTATGATAGACCATGCATAACAGGGAATTAAGACATTACTTTGTCAAAATGTCATATATAAAGTATAACAGAGTTCCAAGAAACTACTTTTATCTTAGAAAACTTGATATTAATTAGACACAGAATAGGAGAAAGAAAGAAAAGGCTTATTATCAAGCTGACTAAATTCTCTGGTTCATAGCCTCATCCTCTAAGATCCCAGTTTTGTGAAATGACCTTCTTTTTATTTGAACGCTGAGTCATGCAAATGGACCTTGGAAAAATATGTGTGTGTGTGATCACCTTATCACAGTTCCTACAACCTCAATGGAAGAGTCTTCTCAAGTGTGGAATACAACATGTTTATTAGGGACATGTCTCTTAGGCCTTAGTCAATACAGTATGTGTGGTTATTATAGCCCATTTCAGAAGACATGACAAAGTAGTAAAAATCTATTCTATTTAAAGAATTTGTGTGTTAAATTTGAGCATTGAAATGAAGGCGAATAGGCCTTTTTTTTCAAGAAATACCTAGTTTGTCAATGGCCTTGCTAAAATATGTACAAAGTGAATATAATACTACTGATGTGGTCTACCATGGGAAGAGTACAAGAAGATTATAATTTTTTAAAAATTCTGGATACTTGATAGAGCCTTACTAGCTTTGCGTCTCCTTTATCACACTGTTGACTCTTTAGCCCCAGATCTCTCTTTTTAAATACAAATTATTATTTAATCAAGCCCCATCGAGCCTGACTTTGTATAGCTGATTTTTATAAATATAAGCATATGAATTTATTGTCATCTGTTTTAAATTGTTATATTAAAATCATGCAGTTGTTTTCACTTATCAAGATCTTGTTGATTTCTAATTGTCATCTTTTGTGTTAACTTTCTTCTTAGTTTCATGTTATCTGAAAATTTGATAAGTATGCTATTTATGGTAAAAATGTGGCCAAGAACATATCATCATAGTGCTTTACTAGAGACCTTTCTCTAAGTTGAGAAAAGATTCTGTTAATGACTTTCCCTTAGGTCAGTTCACTAAATTCTGACACTAACTGTCCTATAATTTAATTCATACTTTTCCATATTATTCTAAAGGTCAGCGTGAAAGACTATTAATTAAATTGCTAAAACCCAACTACTTATTGTTAATGCTATTCCCTAAATATGTCAATTTAGTAATCTTGCCTAAATATAGAAAATAACCTAAAAAATATTAGCAATAATAGCAGCCTACTTAATAGGTGCCACCCTATCAAATACTTGTAATCTCTCTTACATGGAACTAAAACCTTTCAAAATTAGAAACTTAGAAGAAGAAATATAAGTCATATGGGAATAGACTGAGGTATGTATCACCTTTGTTATCTCTTCTGCTATTCAACAAAGCCATGATGTGGTTGAGCCCAGGAGCAGGAGAGACATTTGAAGCTAAGAACATAGTTAACTGGGCTGAAAAATTGCAGTATTAGAGTGACCACTGCTAGATTTAAGGCTTTTTTTTTTTAACCCCAAACAAATATTGAGGGTGATATACAGGTATTAATGTGTAAGCGACAGCTGAATTCCAGGTATTATTATCTTTGGGTTTGATAACAGTATGATCAGTTTCTGAAGTTTTGATTGTGAAACAGATTCATCATCAGCACAGAAAGATTAGGGATTGTTTGAAGAACCAATAAGTCTAGATAAGATCTGGGAAATGTATTTTTCAACTTTCAACATGGGAAAATATAAGGTTAAAACTAAGTTGTCCTGAACATGCTCTCAGTTAGCCTATAAAATATGAGTGCAAAACCCTAACATTTTATTCAATGACAAAAAAATAATTATATCTGTGCACAATAACACCTCTAGAACATTAAATAGTAAAAGAAAAATAGTAACAGGATAGTGATTTATCCCAAGACCATTTCTATCTGACCACTTCAATTCCATTGAAACAGATGAGAAGAATGATGATGATGATATTGATGATGATGCCTGTAATACCCTGTTAAAAATAAATAGTTTATTTTAAGCCCAGGGCTGGGCTTCAGTTTCCAGATTCTTTGCTTTGCCACTTAAGGGCACTGCATGGGATACTTAATATTTTCACGGGATATTTTAAATTTTTGAGGGAAAGTCAGTTATACTCTCTCTGGACACAGCTGGAACTCCTCACTTTTGCTAGTTCAGAGTTTTAATGTTGAATTGGGTTATATTATGCTACATTCCTTTCGATTATGTTCTTAAATTTTTATTATATATGTATATATAAAATATATATGCACAAGTCTGTATACATGCATACACACATATATTATATGCTTGTACTTTTGGAGGTTGTTGTGATAAAAAGCAAATAGTACATAGAAATGAATGTGGAACAGGAAGATGAGGGTGGCAATTCCAACTTGATTCCAAAGTTTGACAAAGTGTACAATACCATGTAATAGGTGTAAACATACCATTGGTGACTGTAGTTATTTAAGAATGAAATAAATCTTTTTCTTTCAATTTATGTGTATTTTTCAAAAAGATTTAAAAAGAGTTAAAAAGAGTTTAAACACATAGGTCATGCTGGACCTATGTGTTTAATTAAGAAACTATTAGGTATTTCTTTCAGTCTTAGGGTGCTATGAAAAAATTCCCAAGTCACTAAGGATGCCATGGACCAAGAAAGCATGGGAACCTCTGGAGGGAATGATAAAATAGCCCTTAAGTTCCACTTATTTTTTTTAACTTTGAAGAGCTTATTTTAGATGGAAAGTTCCAAGTTTAGTGACAATTGCTCTGAGCTCTCAGGAAAAAAAAAAAAATATATATATATATATATACACATATATATGTATATGTATATATATACATATATATATAATAGTTAATCATTGGCATCTTTGTGGTTGGAGCAAAATTCAATTTACTAAAAATATTTGGGCAACAAAGTGACAGATTACATTATAATCAGGAAAGGTGACTTTTTCTTGGAACTTCTTTTAGCCATGATTCTCCTTTATGAGATGACTGTAGAACCAACAATTATCCTTTATCTCTGCAATATCTCATGTGCTTCATGTTTGCTCCAACTTTTCCAGATCAGATGCTCTGAATCTCTTTTCCCTTAAATTCTGAGATAGTGTCCTCCTTTTGTATCAATTTTTAGAGCACAATGTCTTTGATTGATTCAAGGAGGCTTACAGAACTTGTTTACATTCAGTTCTGATCATTTGATTCAATCCCAAAATGTTTTTTTCTAGTAAAGCATCACAACCAAATGGGGTGGTTCCAACCTCACCCTTAAATAACAACAATAATAATACATAAAAATGACATATTAGCTAAGGAGCAAAAAAGACATGCCAAAAAGGTATAAAGAGCAATTTATTATTGATTTAGAAATTGTTGGCCACACTGACAAAAATAATTTTGTTACCTGATTGTCAAAAAGCCTTTGACTCACTTCCACACTCAGAGCTTACTCATATATGACAAATATATGATATTTATCTATATATCTATTTAGGTATTATCTAGATATATATACATATTTGGGTCTATAGAGAGAATGCTAGAGTAAATTTGACAACCACCTGGAAAATTGTTTTCTGTTTATACAGGTCACCAACACAATAATGTCAAGAATAATTGATAGAAAATATGATACTTTTCAGGGAGATAGTTAAAAATTCTTTCTAATTCTGCCTAATCTTAAATTGATCATCACTCCTCTAAAAGAGGACAAGGATAGCTAACAAATTAAAGGAGTCAAACAGAAATCTCTTTTTAACCATGTGATTTACATGAATGGACTCAAGCTATGTAGCTACATTGAAAAACACATTAAAAAGCTCCTTCATCTTATGGAATCTCTACGGTGACAACAAATTGTCATTTATACTAGAAATTCTGGGAGGGCTAGGTGGTGTGGTGAATATAGCACTGGCCCTGGAGTCAGGAGGACCTGAGTTCAAATTCAACCTCAGACACTTAACAATTACTAGCCTTTGACCTTGGGCAAGTCACCTAACTCCAATTGCCCTGCCTTCCTCCCTCCAAAAAGAAAAAAAAATGTTGAAAATTTGTAATACATTTCAAGGAAAGATAGAATTTTAACCTGAATCCAGGGGTCACATTGAACCAGTAAATGAAAGTGAGGACACTTATTGTATGATCTAGTTGTTCTACTCCAGACAAGACACATCAAGTGCAACAATGAAAAGGAAAAAGCTATGGCTATATTAAGAGAATTACTAGTATGTTGAAATCAAAGCTTAATGTTAATAAAATAATGAAAGCAATTATCACCTAGGCAATAGCAATTTTGATGTAAAGTCTTGGAATTGTACAATGGACCAAAACATGGCACCTAGCACTATAATTCTTCTTGTCCTTCATATTTACTGGAATTTAGATATTCTATTCCCTTTATACCTCTCTCTCTCTCCCTCTCCCTCTCCCTCTCTCTCTCTCTCTTTCCCTCTCTTTTTCCTTCCTTCCCTCTCTAACCTCTTTCTCCCCATAAGTACAAGGTGGGAACACAAGACTAATTAGAAGTTTGTCTATAAAGGATCTGTGGGATTTAGCAGAGTGCAAGCACAAAATAAGTCAATGATATGGCAACTAAAACAACTCATTCAAATTTAAGTTTATGTAAAATAAGCATGGCACAAAGGACTATCTCAGAGATAATAGTCAAATTAGACTCCACCCAGATGAAGCATTGTGCTCAGTCCTGGATGACATGTTTTTGGAAATGTGTCAAATTAAAATTAAAATTAAGTTAGAATACATCCAGGGGAAGTAAGAAGAATACTACATGAGGGTCAGTTGAAAGAACTGAAGGTTTTTTTTATCATTAATTTATTTTAAAATTTTATTCTTATTTTCAGTTTCAAATTCTCTCCCTCTATCCAGCCTCTCTGCCACCATGTAGAACTCAAGAAATATGATATGTGTTATGCACATGGAGTCCTACAAAACATATATTTATATTAGTTATGTTCCAAAAAAAATCAAGCAAAATAAAGAAAGGAAAAAATATGCTTTAATCTGCACTCCAAATCCATCTGTTAACTCTGGAGATGGACAGAATTTTATATCATGAATCTTTTGGAACTGTGGCAGATCATTGTTTTGATCAGAGTTATTAAGTCTTTCAGAGTTGATCATTTTCACAATATTGCCATTTCTATGTAGATTGTTTTCTTGGTTTTGCTTACTCAATTTTGCATCAGTTCACTTAAGTCTTCCCTGATTTTTTCTTCTGAAACCAACCCCTTCATCATTTCTTTGTTGTAGGGCGCATGGTGATGCAGTGGATAGAATGCTGTGCCTAGAGTCAGGAAGACCTCAATCTGGCTTCAGACACTAACTAGCTGTATAATCCTGTGCAAGACACTTAACCCTGTTTGTCTCAGTTTTGTCATCTGTAAAAAGGGCTGAAGGAAATGGCAAACTATTCCAGTATCTTTGCCAAGAAAACCCCAAATGGGGTC
Source organism: Pseudochirops corinnae (assembly GCA_028646515.1). NCBI lineage: Eukaryota > Metazoa > Chordata > Mammalia > Diprotodontia > Pseudocheiridae > Pseudochirops > Pseudochirops corinnae. The sequence continues at coordinate 231,773,370 of CM053587.1, forward strand.
ACAAAGAATCAGACACCAACAAAATGACTGAACAACAACAACAAAATTATTAGTAATTTGTAGAATTTTTCCCTAAGACTATCAATAGCTTTAATTTCTTTCTATGAAAAGTACCTTTTCATATCCTTTGACCATTTATTGATTGGGGAATAGCTCTTATTTTTATCTATTTGACTCAGTTTCCTATACCCACTACTTGAGAAATGAAGCCTTTATCAGAGAAACTTGATACAAAATTTATTTCCCGGAATTGGGAGATTCTAGCCTGGTAAGTTGTCTTTACAATTTATAAAGGATGTTTTGTGTAAAGGTGACTAAATTTGTCTTGTCTCCAGAAGGCAGAGTTAGAAGTAATGGGTGAACATTGCAGAAAGAAAGATCTTAGCCCGTCATAGCGAAAACATTTTATAAAAATCAGAGGGAATCAAAAGTGGACTATATTTCCTCAAAAGGTAGAGGTCTTCAGGTAAAAGCAGGATGTGTAGGTAGTAAAGGGGATTATCATTCAGATATGGGTTGAACTATATAACCACTGAGGTCTCCTGATACTCTGATGTGCTCTGTGATTATGCCACTTTTAATTGTGCCAACATGCTGATCCACTCCCATTTTAAGCTTTCTCTCCTAGAGACCCTTGTAGTACATTCTGCTGTCCGAAATTAGTAATTAACATTAGCATGCTAATTTCTCAGCTAAGGGTTCTGCTTGCCTTCCTTAAGCAATCGCCAGACAAGATCAGCAAACACAAAGAAGTCCTGACTAGAATATTCAAACATCTCTCACTTACCACTTCCACCTTTTCTGTTTAATATGTCTGTTAGCCATGCTGCTGGGTCCCAATCAAAGGAAGTTCTTTAAAACATCTAGAAGGAGGCTAATTGATGGAACAAACTTTCCTTCCAGAGAAGAGATGGATTAGAGAATACAGGTAAAGGGATTAGCCTTGTCAAGGAGGAGGACTGTTTCTTCCCTTGAGACTGAAAGGAGAGGCAGCTAGATGGTGCAGTGAATAGAGCACTAGCCTTGGAGTCAGGAGGACCTGAGTTCAAATCTGGCCTCAGATAGCTGTGTGATCTTAGGCAAGTCACTTAACCTCAATTGCCCTGCCTTCCCCCCTCCAAAAAACAAAATAAACAAACAAAAATCTTGGGTGGCTAGGTGGCACAGTGAATAGACTATCAGTCCGGGAGTCAAGAGCACCTGAGTTCAAATCCAGCTTCAGACACAACACACAAAAAAACTAGCCGTGTGACCTTGGGCAAGTTACTTAACCCCAATTGCCCTGCCTTCTCCCCTCCAAATAGAAAAAAAAAGGAGCCTGAAAGGACTGAAGATGGGTGGTGGGACCAGAAATATTTTGATAACCGAGGGAAGTAGGAAAGTTCATGCCTAAGAACCTAGTGTTGGGGACATCTACTAAAAGTGAGAATCATGGGAAAAAATAATAGTTTTACAGATGAAAGTGAACTAGTCCACCCCCTTTATTTTTTATCTATCTATCTATCTATCTATCTATCTATCTATCTATCTATCTAACAGGCTTTTGAAGCCCAGAGAAAGGAAGGAACTTCTCTAAGCAGCAGAACTGAGATTCAAACTCAGATACCTTAGCTTCAGAAACAGTGACCTTTCCCAGTGGGTTTAGGCCTCTAAGGACAGTGGAGGCAGTTTAGGATAAACATTATAACGTGCACAATAGAATTAAATAAATAAATATAGGTGGGGCTGAACTTCTGTGAACAATACAAGTTATAAAGGATAAATTTTTAGTTGGTCATTGGTGGGAAATCTGCTTTCCCCCCCAGTATTGCTTTGTGGTCTGGGAGTAGGAATATAGAAAGTAAGCAATGAAGGTGGATTTGTAGTTGGGGAACAGAATTTAGACCACAGAACTTAAGGGGGTAAGAAAGTCTAGCACATTAAAAAGGGCAAAATTTCAAAAGGAGTCATACATTTTTATAAACTGCAATTGCAGGAAAGCAGATTCGTTAATGTACTATTGGTTGAACTCTGAATTATTCCAACCATTCTGGAAATAATTTTGGAACTATGTCTAAAAAGTCACTAAATGCTTCAAAAAAATTAAAGACCAATTTAAAAAACCTAAGGCTTAAAAATAAAACCATCTACACTGTAAACCTTTGACTCAGTGACATGTATACTAAGCTTATATACTCAGAAACACCAAAAAAAGAGGAAAAGGACCCATATATACAAAAATATTTATAGCACCTCTTTTTGTAGTGACAAAGAACTGGAAATTGAGGCAGGGTGCCCACCTACAGAGGAATGGCTGACAAATTATATTACTGTAAAGCCAATCACAAGCAGTTTTCCTGAGAACTGCTGCTATGAATAACTTTAAGGATCTAATCACATAGTATAGTGAACTATTTATTCAGCAATAAACTAAAGCAAAACATTCAAGAAACTAAAGCACAACATTCACAACAATGTAACATAGCAACTTATTACTAAGGTGGTCACATAGTCTTAAACAAAACCTATCATTCAGTAAGTCACAACTTACTCAATCAATATACAGTTTCCAAATAAAGTCCTCTTTCAACTTGACTCAAGGCTGGCTTCCAATCATCCTTAAGCCAATCATCCTTAAAGGGTAGCAAAAAGTACAAACACCATCCATTCCTAGGTCACAATCTCATCAGTAAATATAGAGTACCCAAGTAAAGTCTTCTTTCATCTTAACTGGAGGCTGACTTCCAAACCCCAGGGCTGCTCCTCCTGCTTGCTCTCAGCTCTTGCCTCGATTCACCCAACTCTTGCCTGGATTCAAATCTAGTCAGCTCTCCCCTGAAGTTATATATTTCAGCTCACAGGGACAGCTCCACTCCATTCTTTTCAGTCTGTTTCTAGGAAAAAAAAGCTTTACAGGACTACAACAATATTTGCACACATTAAGCTTAACAGAGCTACAACAATTTTACATACATTGCCAGCACTATCATCTCAATTCACTTTCTGTCTGACAAAGTAACACAAATCAACAGATAAGGCTTCTGTCTGAGAAATCAAACACAAATCAACAGTGAAGTCCTCTTTCAGGACTTCTGTAACAACAATAAAGTCCTCTTTCAACAGACAGAATGCTTCTATCTGACAAAGTAACATCAATACAGACAAAACAACAGAGTGCTAACATCACACATATTCTCTCTCTTAGCTCTACTCACTCCCAGCTCTGCTCAAGCTTGTTTCTTCTCTGTTCCTTCTTGTTCCATCCATCCCATCCTGTTCTGCTCTTTCAGCAAGCTCCTTCCACAGTGGGCTCCATGTGATTATGTTAGGTCGATTAAGGGTAGGGAGGGTCTTCAAACTCCTTTAGACCTATTAAGGGCAACACAATGTATACTGTTTCCAACAGAGACTCTTGATATAATCAAAAGTGAGGCTTAAAGGCACTTACATAACTGAAACAAGCAGCAAAGTATAACCTTGCTTGCATTACAATTATATGCATAGTGGAATAGTATTGTGCTGTAAGAAAGGGATAATTTCAGAAAAACCTGGGAACACTTGTATGAATGGTTTGGCTTTGTTCTTGAAAAGGACCAATGATAGCATGAGGGTGATGTTTTGACTTGAATTTAAGTGAGGCAGAGCTGCACAATCTTTAGCTTCACTTTCTCTTCGAGAGTCATCAGAGTCTAGTGGAAGCCAAAAGTCATGATGACTGACTAGGATGCAATTGATGACTTTGACCCTTCTAAATTATCCCAGTACTCAATTTTTCTGAGATAATGCCATTCAATGACTAAGGCTAAGTAAGAACTGAGACAGAACATGACACTTTACACTCATTCTAAGCCATCGCATCTAAACAATGAGTCATAGAGGCTTGGGCTGGGCCATTATTGGCCATTTAATGAAAGCCAGAGTGATATGGGTTTAAAGAGTAGTCAAGTAGCTTTATTTGAAACAAAATGGTCTGGTTCAGGGAATCACTGGACTCCTTTAAAATCATTATTTTTATTTTTAAAGCCTGTTGTTTCACAGCTTTATTTCAAGAAATTATAAATAAAATTGCAGAGGATGAAAAATAAATTGACCCAGCTTTTAGAAAAAAATCTAGTGCCAAGCCCCAAAATATAAGCAACCAAATATTATATTCCTATGAACAGAGCATCCACATAGAAGGGTATAGTGCCCCAAGTGGAGAGAGAGACTACAAATGGCAAGGGGCTGTAGTTGAATGTGGCTAGTAATGAACAACTGAACCACTGATCCAGGAAAATTTTTATCATATGACAATACTTCCATTTTTTTAATCTCCTTGTGGAATTGATATTTCTAATAGCAAAGCATAATGAAAAAAAGGGGATGAGGCAAAATCTACAAGACAATAACACAGTAATAGTTTTAAAGAGGGGATTCAGAATAGATATCTTAGAAGCTTTAATTCCATGAGGAAAATAGAGATAAAAGAAGAAATAAATAGGTACAAGGAATATTAATTGAAGAATAAAAGTCTAAAACAGACAGAAAATGAAGAGAATTAATAAAGAGATTGAGGGAAATAAATCCTTTTTTTGTTTAAATGGTGAAGAGGAAAAAAACAACAAAAGTTGAAGGAGAAGAGAGGAAAGGGGAATTTATTTGACAATCAAGAGGAAAAAAAGTACAGAAGAAATAGGTTACTAGATTAAGAAAAAAAGAAATTAATAGGTAAAATGTCAAAAGTAAGGAAAGGGGTGACAAATGGTGGGAAAGAATCTGAAGATTAGGGAAAGAGAACGTGAGGGAATGTTTGCCTTAAAGTGGATTAAGCAAAAATAACTGAAGAGACAGAGTACCAAAGTGCTCCTTCTGTAGAGGGAGAGGAATAACCAAAAAAATCCTAATTCAGAACAAGACAATAGTAGAGATAAATGGGGAAAAATTATAAAACTGACTCAATAGCTTTAAATATGAATGTACTAAACAATTCAATGAAATGAAAAAGAGTGACAGATTAAGATAAGAAAATAAAACTCCACCATCTGCTGTTTAGAAGAAAAACATTCAACGTCCAAAGGTACTTTTATTCCCAGAGGAGAGAGAAAGCACAGATAAGGAAGGTAATTATCAACTGTTGTCTATGGAAATCTTTAAGGTCACCTAGGAGGCAGCTTGGTGGCTCAAAGGATAGGGCCTAGAGTCAGGAAAAACGTTAAGTTTAAAGAAAATGTGTTGAATTAGGGGAACAATTTATACAATAATTACAACATTGTAAATCTGATCAATGCAACAGCCAGATTCCAGAGTTCTGATGAAGAATATTAACTTACCTCTTTAAAGAGAAATGATGAACTCAATATAAAGAATGAGATGGACATTTTGGGACAGGGTCAATGTGAGAATGTTTTCCTTGACTATACATGTTTATTACAAGAGCTTCATTTTTCATTTTTCTTTTTCTTCTAATTGAGAAGGGAAGTTAAGGAGAAGAGAGAACAAATGCTTGCTAATTGAAAAAAAACTATGATTAAAAAAAGAACTTCATTTTAATGGAAAATACATTTTAACATATCTAAGCCACTTTGCGTCAATCAATCCATTAACATACATGTATTAAGTAACTCATATCTGCCAGACACTGTGCTAAGGTGCTCTGGATAAAAAATACAAAGAATAAAACAATTCTTTTCATGAGAAATTTACATTCAAATGAAGAAGACATCAAATATATATATAAATATATATATGTATATATATGTATATGTATATATGTGTATATATATATGTACGTGTGTGTGTGTGTGTGTGTGTGTGTGTGTGTACACTTAGTTGCCTTCTGTTGAGGTTTAGAGGAATGAGGACTGGGAAAAGACTATCAGAGCTGGCAATTAAAAGATCATTGATAATCAAATTCAGTTGAAGTCAGAAACCGGATTGCAAAGGTTTAAAGAGCGAGAAAATAAGTAAAGACGATGAATTTAGATAGCTTTTCTGGGAGTGGCTGAAAGGGTGAGGAAAGGTAGAAAAATATCTTGAGTTATTAAAGTCTAATGAAAGTACATTAAGCATAGAGGAAGCTTGGGCATAGTTGAAGGCATGAGAGAAGGAACTTGTGACTTCTGAGAGGGTGAAGATTTGAGAGAGAGTATGTGACTGAGGTTGCAATATGCTTGAGAAAAGTGGGAATGGATGAGATCAAGTGCACATGTAATCAGCAGTTGGCTTGGCCAAGAAAAGAACTACCACTATCAGAGAGTGGGGGAAAGGAGGTGAGAGTGGGGAGTGGTTTCAAGGTGTTTTAAAATGTGAGTGGGAGAATAAGGAGGCCATCAAATGGCCACAATTTTCTTGGTAAAATAAGTCAATTCCCTCAACTGAAAAGTGTTTAGGGAAATTGTGGGAGATTTGAGGAGGAAAGAGAAGATTTGGAACACTGCATTGGAGAATGAGAAAAATAATCAATTAGGAAGGAACAAAAAGACTGCCTTTCTGCAGTGGGGGTCCAGTTAAAGTTAGATAACATGAATGCATAATTTATCTAAGTTGATATGATTGTATGACTTCCTCCAGTTTTGTTCAGCAGTGCAGAGAATGAGCACAGTAAGCAGATGGTGAAAGTCATTTGGGCTGAGACTGGCAAGCAATGAACAGTGATCAAATAAGGAATTCCAAGAGTTCCAGAATAAATAGCAGTTTTCTCGCTTAGGAATTGATATTCTGGAGGATACGATGGTAAGGGGGTGTTCTGAGAGTGTTTTGGCAGAATTATAGTGGGATATAGAGGAGGATGAGTATGAGAGAATGTGAGTTGGGTTAGGGGCTTGTTTCTATGTGTGATTGGTAATTGAGTTATAAAGGAATAAACAGAGAAACCAGGGGTGGGAGATTGTTTGTCATAGTTGTAGTAGTAAGTACCAAATTAATGTATTGTAAAATTCAGTTTTCAACAGGTATGGCAGAGGGTGCTTATCCAGGTTCAGATCTGGACAATATGGGACAAAGTACAGATTATTGCATTTGTAGTCAGGAAGACCTGGGTTAAAATTCTGACTCTGACACTTAGTTGCTGTATGACTATGGACCAATCACAACCCTCTTTGAACTCTAGTTTCTTCATCTATAAAATGAAGATAATAATAATACATACAGTAATAGTCTGCCTCACAAAGGGCCTTTCTGAGTTATAATTAAAATAATGCTTGTAAATTTGTAAATTTAAAAGAGCCATATTGGTTGGTTATTATTTTTCAGTCATCTAGTCTGGAGCATTTCTTGACATAGGAGCTTTATCTTTGTTGTCTTCTTCTGTTTGCATGTTTTGATCTTATTTGTTACCAAAGTAAGATTCTATAGTCTTGACTTTTTTAAAGCTGTTTACTCATCTTGCCAGCCAAATACTTGGCTTTTTAACTTCCTGTCAAGTCAGGACTCTGCTTCCAGTGGGGTGGGTATGGGTGTACTGTCCTGGGCTTCAGGGGTTTTGTATCAGCTGCTGGATCCACCACCGACTGTGGGCCCAGAGCTTCAGAAGCAGCTACTGCTGCTGCTGCTGCCCCTGCAGCCACCTCTGCTGCCCTGGGGCTGGGGCCAGACTGGTGTGTACTTCTTTCACTCAGGTGCCACAGAGTTCCTCTACTGACCTTCCATGCTGTTTTCAGCATTTGTGGGTTGAAGAAGTCTGGAAATCATCACAGCTGCCAGCAGTTTGGTCCCCTGAGGCCTGCTCTGGCTGCACCTGGCACAGCCCATGCTGGACTGTGCTCCACTCCCAGCCTGGTGCAATATACCCTTCCTGTTGGACTTCCAGGCTGTCTTCGTATGGAGATGTGTTTCACTCTGTCATTTTGTGGGTTCTGCAGCTCTAGAATTTGTTTAGAGTCATTTTTTCCATGTATTTGGAGGGGTTTTAGGGGCAAACTCAATCAAACAAGTTCCCGCTTTTACTCTGTCATCTTGGCTCTGACCACTGTAGTATTTCTTAAGATTTACTACATATCTGATGCTGTGCTAAACTCTGGGGGACACAAAGAAAGGGAAAACATGGTATCTGTCCTCAACAAGGTGAGATTTGAAAAAGTCAAAAGGCAAAGGTGAGGAGAGAATTCTAGGTGTGACAGGTAATCAGTGAAAAGGCATGGAATTGGAGACAGAACAAAGCCAAATATGAGGAAGTTATAAAGTATAAGGACAGTAGAAAAATAGAAAGGGTCCAAATTGTGAAGGTCATGTCAACTCTGGTAACAAATGACCAAAGAGTCATAGAGGTTTTGCAACCACTGTTAGCTCCAAAAATACTGAAGAGCTCACCCAGGTTATCAGCAAAAAGATTTCTTTATTGTATAGGGAGAAGGAAATGAGATGCATATGCCAGGCTTTCTCCAGTAGAAGACCTGAGGCAATAAGGCTAAACCTTGATGTATATATTTATAACTAGATAAAGAATCGAACAGTGTAGAGTAACAACAGTAGGAAGACACAACAAGCAACAGTGAGGCAATGTTGTCTAGTCACAAAAGTCCATAGCAGGTTTCATGTTTGGGCCTGTTGGTGCTTAACTGAGCTCAGGACCATCAGTACTATGATTTAGTTGCCATAGTGTTCATTAGGTGAGTGCAAAGAATTGTTGTTATGCTAAGTTCACGGCATAGCTTGCTTACTGGGTCTTAGCTCTGGAAAACAGGATGTCTCCTAATAGTAAAAAGAGAGGAGTAAAAATAGAGGGGTGGTCTTGGCATGGGGATCCTGACAGGCTTTAAAAGTTAGAGAATTTTATATTTTATCTTGGAGGTAATAGGAAGCCACTGAAGTTTATTGAGTATGAAGGTCATATGGACAAACCAACACTTTAAGAGGATTATTTTGATAGCTGAGTAGAGGTTGGACTGGAGGGGAGAAAGATTTGAGGCAAGTTCAGACGAGAGGTGGTAAGCACCTGCGCTAGAGTGGGAGCCATATGAATAGAGAGAATGAGATATATGTGGATGCATATACATATGTATGTATGTATATATACACATGTATAAATATATAGACATACATACATAAATATATCTATATATACATATACACAAATACATATATACACATATGTACATATATATAAATATGAGATATGATGGTAGAAATGACAAAAATTGATAACAGATTAATTATATAAGGTTAGAAGTGAAAGTGAGAAATTAAGGATGACACTGAGATTGTGAGCTTGGGGGACTGTGAGGGTAGTGATTCCCTTGACTAAGTAATAGGAAAGTTAGGAAGAGAAGATGCTTGGATGAAAGATGAGTTTGTTTTGAACATATTGAAGTTGATGTCTACAGGACATGTAGATGAAGATGTCCAATAAGCATTTGGTGATGTGAGATTGCAGCTCAGTAGAGATACTAAGACTGGACATATACATTTGGAATAATCTGGGTAGAGATGATAATTGTACTCATGTGAACTGATGGAAGATTGTATAAAGGCAGAAGAGATGAAGCACAGGACAGAGCCTTGAAGGAAGATTCATCAAAACAGACTGAGAATGAATGGTCAAAAAATAAGAGGAGACTCAGGACAGAATTGAGCAGTTTTATGAAAGCTTAAGAGAGCAGGGAGTACCTAGGAAAAGAGGATGATAAGTGTAAGTGTCAAAGGCTTCAGAGAGGTCAAAAAGTATAAGGATTGGGAAAAGATCATTAGTTTTGACAATCAAGAGATCAGTGATAACTTTGGAGAGAGTAGTTTCAGTTGAATTGATGCAGAGGCTCTAGAAGTGAGTGAGAGGAGAGGAAGTGGAAACATTGTGTTCGTGTTTAGTCCTGAAAGTGGGGAGAGAAAGGATGATAATGTGGCTGGCTGGGTCAAGTGAGGGTTTTTTAAGGATGGGGGAGATGTCAGCATGCTTTGTAGGTAGCCAGTAGATAGGAAGAAATTGGAGGTTAGTAAGAGAGTGGGAATGATATAGGACAATCTGATAAAGAATATGAGATGGAATATTATCAAAAAGAAAGCTTAGCCTTGGCAAGGAGAAGGATTACTTCTTCATTTTAGACAGAAGTGAAGAAGATAGTTTGAAGGCAAGATATCTGAGTGATGTGAGATGAGCAGGGGAGAAGAGAGAACTGACAAATAGTCTGGGAATTGAGGGATGACGAATTGGAGGTTATGGAGAGGTTATGGAGAAGATGGTCGTGGAGGTCATGAAGAGGATGAAAAACAGGGATAGAGGTCATAAGACAGAGGCAAATATGAATGGCAAATGATTATAAGGAAGTAGCGCAGTGGATAAAATGCCAGGCCTGGAGTCAGGAAGACCCCTCTTCCTGAGCTCAAATCTGGACTCAGACACTTACTAGCTGTGTGACTCTGGGCAAGTCACTTAACCCCCTTTGCCTCAGTTTCCTCATCTGTAAAATGAACTGCAGAAGGAAAAGGCAAACCAATCCATTATCTTTGGCAAGAAAAACCCCAAAGGGATCACAAAGAGTTGGATATGACTGAAAACAACTGAACAACGACAAAAAAGTCTAAATCATAAAGGAATTTTAGAGTTCATATAGGTAGGAGAGGAATACATGTGGGTGGTGGCAAAATCAAGAATATAATCACCTCTGCATATAGCTGAGGTGGAGTGGAGGACTATGTCATGGAAACTGAATAGATTAAGGAATTGGGAATTTAGGATACTTGGGAGAGAATCAGTATATATGTTGCAATCCCCTAGTGTGAGGGCTGAGGTTGAATTGGAGAGAAAGCCCTGTTCGCCAGGCATTTAGCTCGTTGAGTCCATTCATAAGTGTGACTTTATAGAATATATATGAATTTCTCTCTTTAACCTTATCATGCTTTGTGAAAATCAGAAGACCGTATCTTTGCATGACAGGGGAAGACATTCAGCAGAAATGGGGAATACTGCTTACTTTTTTCTAACTTAGAAATATCCTTCTTTTTTATATCACAAGATGTGACAGAATTCCAATGTTTGCCAAGAATTTATAGTGGAGTTTGCCTTTAACTCAGTTTTGGCTTTTAATGTCTTTGGCAAAGCTTGATACTAGTTCAGCAGTATTTAGCTCAGTACAAGCCAGTGAATGTCCTGGGGGGAGGAATTGCCCCAAGGTTCACTTGCCTTGTTTAGCCCTGGAGATAATTAAGCTCAGCAATTCAGTCTTTGATGGTGTCACTTGCTAGCTGACTTAAAGGGACTGGATTTAATTTGCTTTCTTACTAGTCACTGAGAAGATTTCAATTTTCATAACATATAGCTTCAGAAATCAGTAGGCACATGGCTCCTTCAGAGACTGACCACATGGGAAAACATCTTCAGGTTTCTTCAGAAGTGCTGTCATATGCAAGGAAGAGTAGACTCGTTCTACTTAGCTCCAGCATTCGTTGTTCAGACCAAAGGGGAGAAGTTTTGAAGAGGAAGATTTAGGCTTAAATAAACGCCATCTAACAGTTTAAATTGCCCCAAAGTAGAATAGGATTCCTTGGTAGGTAGCTGTTTTCTTCTTTTTCGAGGTCTTTGGGGCAGAGGTTGGATAATGATTTATTGGATCATAGGATCAAGACATAGGTTATCTGAAATCTAAGTCTCAAAAGCTATCTGAAATTCCTGTATTTTACTAATGATGAAAGTGAGGCCTGAGGAGGTTAAATGACCTTGCTAAGTTCATATAGGTAATAAGCATCATAGACAGAATTTGAACCTAGGTCTTCAGACTCTAGAACCTGCCCTCTTTCCCACCTTCCTTCTTTCCTTTCCTCTTTTTTTGTTTCCTCCCTCTTTCTTTCTCCATTTTTTCTCTTTCTTTTTTCCTTTCTCCTTTCCTTCCTTCCTTCTTTCCTTCCTTCCTTCCTTCCTTCCTTCCTTCCTTCCTTCCTTCCTTCCTTCTTTCCTTCCTTCCTTCCTTCCTTCCTTCCTTCCTTCCTTCCTTCCTTCCTTCCTTCCTTCCTTCCTCCCTTCCTCCCTTCCTTCTTTCCTTTCCCTCTTTCTTTCTTCCACCACACTACTTTCAGTATATTGTAGAAAGTATTGTTCTCCAGGAATTGGTTGGATGGTATGGCCCCTGAAGGTCTTTTGATTCTGAAGTTCTGTGATTCTTGATAAAGTATCGAGGATACTTCTCTGGTTCCAAGGGCTACTCCAGGAGACACCACATAGAGTTAACAGAAAGTAGAGCTTGAAATCAATCAGAGAAACATCTTGTGTAATTCCCCCATTACTATTTTCATGAAACAACAACAAAC
>CM053587.1:231786061-231801611 GCA_028646515.1 Pseudochirops corinnae
CGTATACTTCTCTGGTTCCAAGGGCTACTCCAGGAGACACCACATAGAGTTAACAGAAAGTAGAGCTTGAAATCAATCAGAGAAACATCTTGTGTAATTCCCCCATTACTATTTTCATGAAACAACAACAAACTTGCTATAAATATTACCTCTGCTTTACATTTATACTTTATCTGTATTTTATATGGTAATGCTCTTTATTGTAAGACTTCCAATAGGACATTTGATCGTTAGATCTAAGATCATAGAATTTGAGAAATAATAATTCATGTGTCTATTCCACTTCAAGGTTTTTGAAGTATTTTCCTTACAAAGATAATGTGAGATAGGTAGAAAATTAAAAACCTAATGCAAGGACATTGCTAGCCTAAAGAGACTTTCAGTCTTGTTTGAGGTTTTTCTAGGGAGTTATAAGAAGAGGAAGAAAAGCCAGCTTTCTAGACTGAGTAAAAATACAAATATTGCATTTGATAAATTTTATGTTTCTCAGTATTTCTCCCCAAAGATTACATTTTTAAAGAACAAAGGAGGAGCATGATCATCCACTTTAGGAGTTTGCAAACTTTCCACAGTATTTTGAAATGAAAATATGGTGCTCCCAGTTGCCACCATCTGTTCTTTGCATAGAAAGATAATATGAGTTATTCACCATGAGTTGGGCATGCACTCTTAAGTATTTTGTACTAGAAGTGATGGACTGCCCTTAGGCCATCCATTTTTCCTTGCTGCATCTTATGGCCATTGGTCAGAACTAGGAATATAGAATGTAGTCTGTAGCCAAGAAATAGTTTTTTTCTTAAGAGTTAATGTGCTTGTAGATGATTGATTCTACCATCCTGGCATCATATCCCCAGTGCTATAATTAAATGAACTAACTAGGCAAGATTTCTGCTAAGTAAGAGATTATGATGACTTTGCTATTATGACTCACAATTACTTTTGGTACTTTAGCAGAAAGTATACAAGCACTGTTACCCAACCAGTGTGTTTCAGATGCATTTGACCCTGGGCTTCAGGAATCTTCCGGCAGCCTTGCAATTCTTTTCTCACCAGAGTGTGTCTGGATCCTGGTGTTTGCATATTGGCTCTACTTCACAGGTCCTCCATTTTATTTTGAGGCCCAAAGGTCCCTTACTTGGGATCACTTAAGTAAATTAAATTTTGTGAATGATTATTTTGTTAGAGAAAGGGAAAGTTATAGGTACTAAACCTTTTATTTCGTTGGTACAGGGAATTCCTTTCATTGGTGTGAGGGCTTATTGAATCAAACTAATTGAAATATATATATATATATATATGTATAATGTTTTATAAAACATATATCATATATATGGATATCTAAAGTATATATAATATTTCATATATTATGTATTTTTATACTGTGTATGAATATATAATGTATAGCTTATGCTTAAATATGCTATTTTTTGTTTCTGTTAAAAAATGGAAATTAGACCTCTAAGGAATTCAGTAGTCTCTCCTTGGCCTAATAAATGCAGCAGCTCTGGGGAATTAAAAAACTCCTGAGTAAGGCTATGAGAATAAAACCAGTAGTAGTGATCAAAAAACACTTTCCCAGCAGCCAGGGGTTTGCATATTGACAAGCCTCCAATTTGCCAGATGTTACCAACTCTCCTTCACTTCTCTGTATAAGCATAGATGATCATCATTCCTCAGGTCTGAGCTCTTCCGCTCCCTCTTCACAATGCCTGATCCCATTCAATCAAAATAAGAATTTTTGGTTCTCAGTTCCGTTTGAGGATGGCACTTTCCAATGGTTCCCAATAGACTCAATCTGTTTCTGTAATCCCTGACTTCTTGATTATGACTATGTTTCCTCAATACAACTACTTTGCTTTATTTTTTCTGCCTTGGGTGCCCCATGTTTTCTTATACTGAATTTTTTAAAAATCTCAAACCTTACTGAATTTGTAATAAAACAAGAGCCCTGGTCAAGATTTTTGCCCCATATTATGATGCTGTTTGTATGGGAAAATATGATTCTGCTTATATTATCTCAACTTAAGTTCCTTTTCCAAGCAAAAAAGGATAGCATGGTGTATGTGGGAGGTAGACATTCTCAGAGTCAAGAAAATCTGGATTCAAGTCCTAATTCTGACACATATTGGTTGTGTGACTCTGGGCCAATCACAGTCTCTAAGTTTCCTTAGACAAGTCTCTAAGACTATAAATTGGACTTGTGGTTACTTATCTGTATTGATAGAACTTCATAGGAAAATGCTAATATCAATGAAATAATAGGTCTGATTATAAAAAAAAAATTGGAAAAACTTTAGATTAAAAAAAACCTTTAAAAAATTTTTAGATTAAAAAAATGAGTTTTAGAGATGAAAGTTTCCTTGTAGATTATTTGGTCCAAACCACTAACTTTATGGGTAAGGAAAGTTAAAAGGAATTATCCAAAGTCATTTGGGCAAAGACAAGGACATAAGACTTTCGCTTTCCAAATCCAATAATCTTTCTACTACATGACAAATTACCTTAATAGTGTAGGGTTTATAAATTTAAAACTCATAACATAGAACTAAACATCAATTATTATTGATCTATTTAGAGAAGAATTAGAAGAATTTCAATTCTAATTTTTTTTTTTTTTGCTTTTTGGAGGGGGTAGGGCAGGGCAATTGGGGTTAAGTGACTTGCCCAAGGTCACATGGCTAGTGAGTGTTAAGTGTCTGAGGCTGGATTTGAACTCAGATCCTCCTGACTCCAGGGCTAGTGCTCTTTTCACTGTGCTACCTAGCTGCCCCAAGAATCTCAATTCTTAACCAAACTGATTCTTTTAAAAAGTCCAATAAAGAATTTAGTGACTTTATACAAATTATATGTTGTTAAATTTTTTAGCTTGTAATAAATTCCAAGTAATTTTACTTCTCTTATTTATTTGATTATTTAGAAGAAAGTAAAGGGTTAGTCAAGGTTTCAGGAAGGCAGCTTAACTAAAGTCAAATTTATAGGCCCCAAATATGTGGCCACGAAAAGACATTACTAAGGAACACTTATAAATCCCTGGATTGGGTACTCACCACACTGACCCAAATGATAATAGCTTCATAACAGCGGTTCTCAATCTGTGAGTCGCGACCCTGAACGACCCTTTCACAGGCGTCACCTAAGACCATCCGAAAACACACATTTCCGATGGTCTTAGGAACTAAGACACTGCTCCTCTATCTGTCTCCAGGAGGGTCTACCCATATGCAGATACGCCCAGATACGCCCAGATACACCCAGATATGCCCACATACCAATATTAAAGGGTCACGGAATTAGGAAGGTTGAGAACCACTGCTCTATAACTTATATAACTTATGTCTAGGTAGCACAATGAATTGGACATGGAGTCAGGAAGGTTTGAGATCAGATTCAACCTTAGAAATGTATTAACTGCCATCTTGGGCAAGTCACAACCTCTTTCAGCCTCAGTTTCCTCATCTGTAAAAGAGGGGACAATATTGCACCTACCTCCCAGAATTATTCTGAGGACAAAATGAGACAATGTTTATAAAGTACTTTTTAAACCGTTAAGTTATAGTGGTATACGAACGCTCATCAGCATTGCTATAAGTCATTGTTATTCTGGCTGAAGTTTTCATCATGACTTAGCCAGACTTGGGACAAGCCTTTTTGAACTTGGTGTGATTGATCTTTAGTCAACAATATTGCATCCTGGCCCCACTCAAAGCCTCTTATTCTTGGTTGGACCTGCTTGGGCATGTGCACTATGAGCACAGAATTTGAGATCTAAGGGTCACTTTCATGCCATCAAGAGGTGTTAGTATGATTTCAGTAAGCAGATTTTAGTTCAAGAAAATACCGTGAAATACACTTCACAGGTCTAGAAGACTCCCATATATTTGTTGTTGATCCCAACAATTCTTTGGTATCACCTAAGTGAGATTCCTTAGCTGGCTATCAGATTCTATCTGCCCCCTGCCCCACCTCACCCCTCCCCCATTCCCCCACAAAAAGGAAAAACAAAGAAAGGGAGAAGTCTTTTTGGATTGACTTTTTTTTTTTAAACAAATGTCATTGTCTATTCTTAACAGTATTATTATTCTCATTTCTCCAGCTCTGTTCCTCTTTACAGTAGTCAATGTACAAGCCTCATTTTTGGGGTTACAGGGGGTAAGGCAGGCTGGAGGCTAGGGAGCCTTGTGTGTATTTTCTGAATATCATTGGCACTTCACCCAGATAAATCCTGGCAGCCTCAGGATCTGGGGGAATGTTTTTTTTTTTCATCTTTTTTTCTTTTGGTGGAAAACTTGATTCTGGATCTGACTTTTGGTGGAGAAGCTGCTGCAGCATTAACAGAAATACCCAGCATTTCTGAGCCATGCAGCTCAGCAGAAAAGTGAATGGGCAAGGGGGAAAGGGTGTTAGATAAGGGATATTTGAGAAAGTAAAGTAAAGAGCAGGTCCCTAGTAGGGGAGGAGAGTGGGGCAGCTCCCCTGCTAAGGCCCAAACACTGTCTTTGGTTCTCCTGGGAAGCACTGACTCTACTCTCCCACCCCACCTGCTTCCCCACCCCAACACACTTCAACACAGTCCCTCAGGCCTATTCCAGGCTCTCTACATTTTGGCATCTGTACAACTAGGGGTTTGGCTTGACTCTCTGGCAAAGATACTTGTAATGGCTACAGATAAACTTCCCTCTCCTATCTCCATTCCATTGAATTCCACAGAGCTGGTTCCATTCCACAAAACACCTATTCTCTTAGGACTAACTGTGAACTGGGAAGTAAGCAGCTACCGTTGTAACTTGAGTCTTTGGGCCTCTCTGGGATACACAGAGAGGCACTGGGCCAGACCCATTGTCAAGAACAATTTAATTCAGTTTGATTCAACAAGTATTTATTGATCTCACACTGCATGTAAGATAGTATATTAGGCACTGGGGGATATAAAGAATTTTAAGCCATGGACCATTCACTTAAAGGGTTTATAATAGAGAGGGTGAGATAGGAACATTATAATTTACATTTATATATAGGGCTTTCATGCAAGTTCTCATGTGATCCATACAATGGCCTTTTATAGCACCTGAAGCCATTTCCCGTCTCCCATGTGGGTCCTTTCAGGTAAGCTGTCAGAGGTTCAAGGCACATTGTGGTTGAGCATCTGCTTAAAAACAAAGAATAGCTCACTAGCCCCCCCCCCCCCCCCCCACCAATATGTTTACCTTTATTAGTCAGAGCACATGGTTCATGAAAGGATGGATGAAAAAATAATTTATTAAGTTCCTATTCAGGGTCAGGTACAGAGGGTACAAATACAAAAGTAGGACAATCCCTAGGAACAGAAGCTAGCCTGGTGCAATGGAAAGAACACTGGTTCTGAAGCCAGAGAATCTGGGTTCAAATCTAACCTCTGATAATACATGTATGACTGAGGGCATAGTTATTCAACATCTTTAAATCTCTGTTTCCTTATCTAAAAAATGAGGTGTTTGAACTAGATGGCCTCTGAGGTGAACTCTACCTTTAGATTTGAGTTCCAAGGAACTTATATTCTAATAGAGGATGATAGCACATCAAGGGTAGGGAAGGAGGTTTGGGATTGGGGAGTTAACTGAAATGTGAGTGGAGCTCTAGAACAACTCAGTTGTCAAGTTCTTTATTGTAGCAATGGTTGACATTAATTTGGCTACTATTCTCAGAGCAAGAATTGGAAAATGCAGGCATGGGGAAGGTATGTGAATGGCAGCAAAGTAGTTTGCAAAATAACTTTGTGGGCTGTGATTTCCTTGTAAACGGTTGGATGCGATGTGAAACAAGGTCTGGGATAGGCTAGATAGGGTGACTTAAGTGACTTTTATTCATTCACCAATCAGGATAACTACATTCCAGGGAAGTGCTCCAAAGCTGAATGGATTTGCTTCTTGGAGGTGGTTGTTTGTCCTTCATTCTGGTTGGCAATGATATCTGGAGGTCAGGTCCTGGGGGTGATTATTTCAGTTGGGGAGAAGTAGGACGATGGTTCAGGTAGGTCATGCTTTTCTGGAGGATGGTTAGATAGGATTAGGGCATTTAATAAAAAAAATTAAAGGCACTTAATAAAACAATAATAAAGCGATGAAGAAGAGTAGTGATGAAGTAATCCTTCCATGAAGTTTGGGCACTCTATTTCACAAATATGTCATCAATGAGAAGAGTGCAGATAATATGAAGAACACAAATGAAGAGACACATAATAGAAACATGTGTGGCTAAGGAATGTAAACAGAGGAATATTTAAATAGGGAATACTTATGGCTAAGGAATTACTGTGGTCAGGATGCTTTTGTTGAAAGGCATATGTAGGGAATATATGTGATTTGGTGACTTGTGTAAAGGGACAAATCTGTGCCTCTAACACTGCAGATTCTCTGATGTCTTCCAGTGATACCATCATGTTGTTCCTTCTGGGTCTGTTTCCCACTGTACTTTCTTGCAGTACAATCTATGTCAGGTATATAGTAGTTTGTAACAATAATGTAATACGACACCCATGGTGGTTATGAATATGCTAGTATAGTTGTAACTCACAAAATGTAGCAAACTCTCCACATGGAAGGCAGAACCAAAGTCTTTATTCAAATACCAGAAAATCGAGTCCCAGAACCAGAAAGCGAAAGTCATTACAGTAGTCATGAAGTTGATATGCATGGTTAATGCAGTGAACACCCACATTCCCAGGCCTCCACAATAGAACAGACTCCCTCAAGCAGGGATCCTTCTCTCACTCATGGTAGCTCTTCAGCCTGGTTCTTGGAAGTTCTTGGCAAAAGTTGCAGGAGGGTCTCAGCAAAAAGTTGCAGCCTCCTGGTGCTCACTGAGAGAAAATCTGACTGTTCTGCTGGTTCTCTTCCTTATATACAATATAGTTCCTCCCCCTTCTGCCCTTTCCTGTTAAGGTGTTAACTACTCCCAAGGTGTTAATTACTTTTGTGTTAATTAAATAGCTTAAACAAGGTGTTAACTTGAAATAAAGTGCTAAGTGCCTGCTTACTTGCCAATACAAAGGGGCATGAAGATCTTCAGATTCCATTAACATTCCATAGTTGCAGGTGGTCCCTGCTAAACAAGGTTTGTTGCTGATTTCTCATGGCAGCTGCTACTGAACAGTGCTTCATTGATAGACAAAACATTTATTTAGCATTTACTTTGCATCATGAACTGAGCTGAGATCTAGGAATAGAGCTGTAATAAAGGGCAGCTAAATGGTGCAGTGGATGGAGCTCTGCCCTGGAGTCAGGAAGACCTCAGTTCAAATCCAGCCTCAGACACACTAGCTGTGTGGTTCTGGGAAAGTTACTTAACTCTGATTGCCTCAGTTTCCTCAGATGTAAGATGACCTGGAGAAGGAAATGGCAAACCATTCCAATGTCTTTGCTAAGAAAACCCCAAAAGGGGTCACAGAGTCAGACCCGCTACAATGACTCAACAAGCACCACAACAGCAGTGCCTACCCTCAAGGAGCTTCCTTCTTATATTGGAAAACAACACACAAAGGGGATTTGAAAAGCCATAGGGTTGTTAAAATGTTCTAGAACAGTGGTTCTCAACCTTCCTAATGTCGTGACCCTTTAATACTTGTATGTGGGTGTATCTGCATATGGGCAGACCTGCCTGGAGACAGAGGAGGTTCCTAAGACCATTGGAAATATGTGTTTTCAGATGGTCTTAGGCAACCCCTGTGACCCCTGTGAAGGGGTTGTTCGACCCCTGAAGGGGTCGTGACCCACAGGTTGAGAACCACTGTTCTAGAAGATTGAAGATAGAGGGACTTGGTAGGGGAAGCTAGGCCCTTGAAGAAAAAGGCAAAAGCTGACCCATCAGAGTTGAATTGCCAGGGGGCAAAGTCCACTTTACTGGTGGGGAGGAGGAGGTAGAAGTACAGATGATAATACTAGTAGAAACTACCTCCTGGTCAATGAATCAGAATTCCTAAGATAGAAAAAAATTCAGAAATCATCTAATCTAAACCACACCTAAAAGGAATTCTCACTATACCACAGTTAACGAACCTCTCCTTGAAGATATCCAATGATAACTGATTCTATCCTGATGCAGCCCATCCCACTTTTGGACAGCCGTAATTGAGAGGAATCTCTTCCTTGACACCAAGTCTTATTTCAATTTCTACACACTGTCCCTACAGTCAATCTTTGGGGTCAGACAAAATGAATCTAATTTCTTTTTCACATGACAGTCCACTAAACATTTGAGCTAGACAATTC
Organism: Pseudochirops corinnae; assembly: GCA_028646515.1. Classification (NCBI taxonomy): domain Eukaryota; kingdom Metazoa; phylum Chordata; class Mammalia; order Diprotodontia; family Pseudocheiridae; genus Pseudochirops; species Pseudochirops corinnae. The sequence continues at coordinate 231,794,305 of CM053587.1, forward strand.
TATCGCTCCCCCTGCCTCGCCAGTCTTTCCCTTCTCCTTCCAGATTAGGCATTACTGGTTCACCATTCTGGTTATGCTCTTCTGGATGATCTAGAGCAGTGGTTCTCAAAACATGACCTTGTGACTTAAGGAAGGGGAGCATCCCAAAACCTTTACAGGAGGCCTGTGAGGTCAAAACTATTTTCATAATAATAGTAAGACATTTTAATTTCTAATATGGTGAATTATAGGTAGAACCCACATAAACCAAAGCTCTTTAAGGTCCTTTATAATATTTAAGGATGTAAAAATAGATCCAATAAGATCAGGGTGAAGCAAGGATTCACATTATTACCACTATTATTTAATAAGAAAAAGAAATTGAAGAAATAAAAATAGCCAAGGAAGAAACAGAACTACCACTCTGAAGATGTTATGATGGTAGACATAGAGAACTCTAGAGAATCAATTAAAAAACCAGTGGATATAATTAACTTTAACAGAGTTACAAGATATGAAATAAACCCACATAAATCATCAGTATTTCTTTGTGCTTCCACCAAAATCCAGCAGGAAGAGGTAGAAAGAGAAATTATGTTTAAAATAAATGCAGATAATATTAAATATTTGGGAATCTCTCTGCCAAGACAAACTCAGGGAGTATATGAACACAATTAAAAAATACTTTTCACACAAATAAAGACAGATTTAAACAGTTAGAGAAATATTATTTGCTCATGGGTAGACTGAGCCGATACAACAAAAATGACAATTCTGCCTAAGTTCATTTACTTATTCAGTGCCATATCAATCGAAGTACCAAGAAATATTTTATGGAACTGGAAAAAATAATAAAATTCATCTGGAAGACCAAAAGGTCAATAATATCAAGGGAATCAATGGAAAAAAAAAAGTGTGAAGGAACGTGACTTAGCAGTACCAGATTTCAAACCATATTACAAAGTGGCAATCATGAAAACAATCTGGCCCTGGCTAAGAACTAGAGTGGTGGATCATTGGAATAGATCAGGTACACAATACACAGTAGTAAATAATCATGGTAATCTATAATTTGATAAACATGAAGATGCAAATTTTTTTGTTTTAAGAACTCACAATTTGAAAAAAAAAATCCTGGGAAAACTGGAAAGCAGTTTGGAAGAAACTAGGCACAGACCAATATCTTAAACTCCATACCAAGATAAGGTCAAAATAGATAAATGATTTAGACATAAAGGATGATAACAAGTAAATTAGAAGAGTATGGAAAAATGTACCTGTTAGATTTGTGGATTAGAAGTATTGATGATTGAACAAGAGACAGACAGGATTGCCGGAAGTAAAAGCGTTAATTTTGGCTACATGATATTAAAAAAGCTTCCACACAGACAAAATGAATGCAGCTTAAATCAGAAGGAAAACAGGAAAAAAAAAGAAGCTTTTTATAGCAAGATTCTGTGATAAAGGCCTTTTTCTCAAATATATAGGGAATTAAGTCAAATTTATAAAAATATGAGCCATTCCCTAAATGATAAAGGGTCAAAGGATATGAACAAGCAGTTTTCAGAAAAAGAAATCAAAGTTATCTATAGTCACATGAAAAAATGCTCTAACTCACTTCTGATTAGAGAAATGAAAATCAAAGCAATTCTGAGGTACCACATTACACCCATCAGATTGGCTAACGTAACTAATGCTGGAGGGAATGTGGAAAAATTGAGACAGTAATTCGTTATTGGAAGAGTTGTGAACTAGTCTAATCATTTTGAGAACAATTTGGAACTATGCCAAAAGAGATATAAAACCATTTACCCTTTGACCCAGAAATACCACTACTAAATCTGTATCCCAAAGAGATCATAGAAAAAAGAAAAAGACCTATTTGTACAAAGATATTTATAGTGGCTCTTTTTGTGGTGGCAAAGAATTAGAAATTTAGATGAGGAAATAGAAGTAAATAGAGTTAAGTTACTTGCCCAGAGTCACTCAGCTAGTAAGTGTCTGCAGCTGGATTTGAACTTAGATCTTTCTGACTCCAAGCCCAGTGCTCTATCCATTGTACCATAGATAATTTCAGGATTTTTCAGACTTTAAGCCATGTGATGTAACTTTAAAGAAAGCAATACAAAAATTATTATCACTTTATTTTCATTCATCTTTTTTTTCCTCGTGGATTTCAGATAGAAATGGATCGGGAAGAAATCATTATTCTGCTATGATACTTTTATAGAATACTGGGCTTGGTGTCAGGAAGAATTGAGTTCAAATCTTGCCTTAGAAACCCATTAGCTATGTGGCTCTGGACAAGTTGCTTAACCTCTTTCAGACTCAATTTCTTTTTCTGTAAAATGGGGGTGATAAATGCAAGTATCTTAATGAGGTGTGAAGATCAAATGACACAGTATATGTAAAATGTTTTGCAAACCCTAAGGCATATGTGAATGTTAATTCTTAGTATTGTTATATCTAATGTTGTGTAGATTATTGTCCAAGTTGATAAAGCGACTACTCTATAATTTATTGAAGTGCTAAGATTTAAGATCCTTTTCTCTAAAGTGACTTAAAGCATCATCTTCAAAGCATCTCTATTAGAAAATCAGATGGCATATATTACATGTACCTTATCCTTTTCTTTCATGGTTTAATGTCTCCCACTAAGTATCTACGTTTTAAAAGTTTTTCATTACATGTAGTTTGGAGATTGTGAGCATTTGATATGACGACACTGTTAAATTTTTATTGACTATTGAGTATTTTTTCCTGGGTAGTTTTGGGCAACAGTCTTGTGACAATGCTCTGGTTTCAGTACAGTTTATTGATTTTATTCACAAGGATATTTTAGGTTTATTTTTGTAGTATGGGGATTTGTCATCTGTTAGTTTATACATTCTTCTAATCTATGATTTTAGCCTCTAGGTCATATTTCACTAGGTATTCTGTGGATACTATATTTTAGTAACCTGTGGTGACAGGCTGTACCATTTCTATCATTTCTTTGCAAAATCTCTATTGATTTTTGGCTTCCTTAAGCATAAGTCTTCATTAATTTCTGTTAGTGATAACCTGATTCTAAATTGCTATTGCAAACCTTAAATTTTGGATGAGGAAACAGAGAATCAAAGTTGTTTAGTGTATTGTCAAAGTTTATGCACCCGATATGGTCCCCTACATGTGACTAAGAGTGAAGTGCTAAATGCTTAACAAATGTTGTTAAATAACAAGACTTACAAGAGTTTGGTGGAGAAGGGAAATTGCACGTGATTTTACAGCATTTATAGAAGGCTTTATGGAAGAATATATTCATCATGGAAATGCAAGAAAATCATAACAATTATAAGAACATTTTTTCTCAAGAGTATAATGCATTCATAAGGAAGTAAGAATATTCAGGTGAGATCTTTGCATGTTTGGAAGAGAATGTGATTAGATAAAATATGGGGGCTGATATTTTGTAGAATGCATTAGGAAAAGATTGATGAGGGAAAGAGAGGTATTATATAGGAAGCAGTAGGTACATATCAGAAAAAAATAGCATGGGATAGGAGAGAGGATGAACAATCAATGAAGGACATCATTTTATAGTAGCTTGGTTACTGGGGGACTCTTCTCTCCCCAAATTCTGCTTTGCTCTTTCTATAGCCTCATATATTTCTACCTATAGACATATGTATATAATGTGTGTGTATTATGTCTCTATAGTATGCTTATATACATATATAGACATATTTCTATATGTAAACTCTCTAACTTATTCACTATGTAATAATGATTGGCATTTATATATTACTTTAATGTTTTCTAAGTGCATAACATAAGATATCTGGTGGCTGTCCTCAGTTCTATGTGTTTATATACAAGCTAAAAGATATATGTACAATTTCCTTTTTGATTGAATCTTGTATTACTAAAATCCAAGTTTATATTTATGGATGCTTCAGACATTTGTTTTGAGTCATTTTTAAGGAAAATTTGAAGACTTCATAGAACAAAACCATATCAATATTAATTTTGAAAATCAAAATAAATGTTTTCTCAAAATACAAACTCAAGTTAATTTGAGATGAGTCAAGCAATTATCTCAGATAATAGTAAGCACTGTCCAATTAAGGTAGGCATCATGATAGATGAAGTCTGTCCTAAGGCAAAAAAAGTGATATTCATTTATAATAAGTAGATATACTTTAAAATCACAAGGAAAAATGACTAAATGATTACTAAAATAAAGTAAGCAAAGTAAAAATCACTATTTTAGGTTTCAAACTACTCAAAATTTTATTACATATAGATCAAATTAGTACCCTGAATTTTTAAATAGATATTTTATTTTTCCCCAGTTATATGTTAAAACAATTTTTAAAACTTTTTTTTTTTAAGTTTTGAGTTCTAAATTCTGCCCTTCCCTCGCTCCCTCCCTTCTTCCTTCCCTGAGAAGATAAGCAATCACAGATAGGTTATATATGTGCAATTATGTAAAACATTTCCATATGAGTCATTTTGTACAAGAAGAGTTGAGTAGAAGAAAAAAATGAAAGTGAAAAATTGCATGCTTCAGTCTGTATTCAAACAATATCAGTTGTATGATGCTCTACTGCAAACAACTTAGCTATTCTCAGCAACACAAGACAATTCTGCTGGACTTATAATGAAAGGTGTTATCTGTCTCCAGTGAGAGAGAACTGGTAGAGCCTGAATGCAGATCAAAGATACTTTTTCTTTTTCTTTTTTTTGTTTCTTTCTTTCTTTTTTTGGTCTGTGTATTCTTTCACAGAATGACTTATGTGGAAATGTGTTTTGAACGACTACACCTGTATAAGCTATGCCAAACTGCTTGCCTTCTCAATGGGGTGAGGAGGGAAGGCAGGGAGAAAATTTAGAACTCAAAATTTGAAAAAAAAAAGATGTTAAAATTGTTTTTACATGTAATCAGGAAAAATAAAATATTAAATAAAGTTTAAAAAAGGAAAAAAAAAGTTTTGTTTTTTCAGTGAGCTTTTTTACTTCCTTTTTTCCATTTGGTCAGTTCTGTTTTTTAGGGAGAGATTTTCTTTGGTAAATTTTTGTATATCTTTTCCCATGCTATTGACTCTTTTCATGATTCTCTTGCATTACTTCATTTCTTTTACCAATTTTTCTTCTGCTTCTCTAATTTGTTTTTTAAAATCCTTTTTAAGCTCTTCCAGAAATTCTTTTTTGGGCCTGAGATCAAATGACATTTTTTTTTTGGAGTCTTCACATGTAGCCATTTTGACATTATTGTTCTCTTATAAGTTTATGCCTTGATCCTCCCTGTCACCATAGTAACTTTCTATAATCAAGTTGGGATTTATTTGCTCATTTTTTCTTCCTTTTTTTTGTGACTTGGTATTTTTATGTGAGAGTAGGCTTTTGTTCTGCACTGCCCAAAGCTTTTTGTTCTGGGTCTCTGTGTGTTACTGGTGGCTTTCTCTGGGCTTCAGGGCCTAGCTACTTGCTTTCTCTGGAGGATAGACTTCCCTTCTGGCTTGTGCTGGGTGGGGGTGGGCCTCCCTTGGGTATGGGTTTAGCTGGCATGGGGCCCTCTCCCTGTGTTGCTATAGAAAGATGTTTTCTCTGCTGGCAGGTGCCAGGAGTTGGGACTTGCTACTGGGTTGCTATGGAAACAAGACCTCTCTGTTAGCAGGCTTTGGAGCAGGAATCCTTGTTGGTGTTCAGCCCCAGGGGTGAGGACCTGTTGCTGGGTTGCTATGGAAATTAGGCCCCTCCTTGGGCAGGCCCAGGGGCCTGTTGGTCTACCCTGGGGTGGGGTTTTAGTACTGGGAAGCAATGGAGTTGAGGCCTCCCAGTGGCTTGTGCTGGGGTCAGGTCACTGGGGTGGGGCCTTGCTGTACTACACCAACTGCTCACCTGCCTAGGGGACTGCTGGTTTGCAGGAGGGCAGGGCTGAACTGTGTATGGTTGCCCCAGGCTTGGGCCCTGCTGCAGGCCTCCTACTGTGAGGTTGGCTGCTGTTGCTGCTTTTGGACCTGGTTCCCTTCCAACCCCATTGAGACAGACCTTTCTTGCTGGGCTGGTAAACTGCTTCCCTGCTCCTAGACCTTATGAGGAAGTTTTCTCGTTGTTTGGAGGGGATTTTTAAGGGACTTCAGAGGGTTCCTTTCTCACTCTGCCATCTTGGAACCAGACTGCCATCTTGAATATTTAAAATATGCACATTCCAAAAAAAGAAGGGGCAGTTACTTGGGAGGGCAGAGATAAATCATGGTAGTGGCTAAATTCAATTTAATTAAATAAACATTTATTTTATTTTTTATTATTTAATTTATTTTTAGTTTTCAACATTCACTTCCACAATATTTTGAGTTCCAGATTTTCTCCCCATCTCTCTTCCCTGTACCATAAGATGGCATGCATTCTGATTACCCCTTCCCCTAACCTGCCCTCCCTTCTATCCCCACCCCCTCTACCTTACCCTTTTCTTATCCCCTTCCCTTCTATTTTCCTGTAGAACAAGATAGATTACTGTACCCCATTGCCTGTATATCTTATTTCCCAGTTGCATGTAAAAATAATTTTTAACATTTATTTTTTAAAGTTTTGAGTGCTAAATTCCCCCCCCTCCTCCCTCTCCACCCATACTCATGGAGAAGGAAAACAATTCAGTGTAGGTTATACATATGTAGTCATGTAAAATTTCCATAATAGTCATGTTGTGAAAGACTTACTATATTTCCCTCCATTCTATCCTGCCTCCCTATTTATTCTATTCTCTCCTTTGACCCTGTCCCTCCTGTAAGGTCTTTGCTTCTGATTACCTCCTCTCCCAATCTGCCCTCCAATCTATCATCCCCTCCTCTCTATCCCCTTCCCCCCTACTTGCCTGTAGGGTAAGATAGATTTCCATACACAATTGAGTATGTATGTTATTCTGTCCTTCAGCCAAATTCAAAGAGTTAGGTTCACTCATTTCTTCTCACCTCCTCCCTCTTCCTCTCCACTGTAAAAGCTTTTCCTTGCCTCTTTTATGTGAGATAATTTATGCCATTCTACCTTTCCTTTTCTCCTTCTCCCAGTACATTCCTCTCTCACCCCTTGATTTTATTTTTATATATCATCCCTTCATATTCAACTCACCCTGTGATCTCTGTCTATATATTAGGATAGTTGGAGGAAATATATATATATATATATATTTCCTCCAACTATCCTAATACTGAGAAATGTTTCATGGGTTACAAATATCATTTTTCCATGTAGGAATGTAAACGGTTCAACTTTACTAAGTCCCTTATGATTTCTCTTTCCTGTTTACCTTTTCATGCTTTTCTTAAATCTTGTGTTTGAAAGTCAAA
>CM053587.1:231802111-231831324 GCA_028646515.1 Pseudochirops corinnae
TTTTCAAAATCCTTCTTAAGCTGATCTCTAGCTTTTAGGCAATCTTCATGTTTCTTGGAAGCTTTTGGTGTGGGAGTTCTGACTGTGTTGTCTTCCTCCCGTTCCCTGCTTTGATCCTTCTTTTCCCCAAAGAAGGAATCTAGAGTTTCGTTGCTGTTCTTACTTTGTTTCTTTTGCCTGTTCATGGTTGGCCAGTCAATGATTTTTTAGCTCTGTGGAACTCTGCTTCCAGAGGGGAAAGCTCTGTCCCAAATCGCTGAGGTTTTCCCAGCTGCCGGAGCTTTTAGGAGGCTGCTGCCACTCCTACCAGCTTTGGTTCACTGAAAACACACCCCAGGACCACCACCCAAGACCACGATCCAGATCCAGGCTGCTTAATGCAAGAGCACTTGGTTTCTGAACGATTGCTTGGCCCCCCTGTAGTCTGTAGGCCGGGAGCTCTGAAGCAGCAACATGGAGGGGGCTGCAGGGCCTCCACTTCTGCTGCTTCCTTGACCTGGAGGCAGTTTAGCCGAAACCCACTCTTCTCCCCCAATTTTAGCTGAGTTCCACTGACCTTTCACTTAGTCTTTTTTTTCTTATGGCTTGATAATTCTGGAATCTGCCACAGCTGCCACTGATCTGCTCTCCTGATGCTCCAGCTGTGGCTCGCCTTGGCTCATCAGGCTGCCCCCAGGGCCAAGCCGTCATTTCAGGCTCCTCTGGTTTCAGCTCCTAGCACTGAGATGGTCCCTCCTAGCCAAACTGCCTTCAGCAGAAAGTATAGTTGTGTACGTTTTAGAGCTCTAGAATTTGTTTAGAGTCATATTTTATGGGTATTTTGAGGTGGTTGTGTGGGAGCTGCCAAAACTTGCTGCTCCTATACCGCCATCTTGGCTCCGACCCCAGGAAATTGCTTTGTAAAGTATAAAAACATATTGATGGTGTTGATTCTACCAGCAATACAAACACACCCTTCTCCCTTAATATTGTTTCAAAGTTCTTAATGCATCATATCTAATTATATAATATTTATAATCATCTTCCTATAGAAGTAATTGCCTCCTCTAACATTGTTTTGTCAAATTTCATTTCTTCAAAGAACTGATGAATCATGTTGGGATGGAAGGCAAAATCATGCTCTTCCCAATTTACAGATGAGGAAATTAAGCTTAGAAGTCAAGTGACTTGTCCGAGGTCATGTAATAAGTAGGTGTACCTCATTAGGCATCTAAGTAGATACCAGCATGGAGGATGCCTAGGATGATTGGTAGAACAGAAAGGTTTTTTTTTTTTCAGTTTGTTTCCTGGAGTTGTCCAGTCTCTAAACAATGTTCAATGAAACTGATTTGATTTACCAATTCCTTAAAAATGAGCCCAAAATTTTATAAATAGTGAGTCAGATCTCTCTGTTATAACTTAAGGTTACATATAAACAACATTACTTAGAAATAGGGAGTAAATTGAAACTATTACCCAAAATGTATAAGTTCTGCCTTTACTAATTTTAATTAATTGGCAGTTAATCCAAATACATAATGATATAAACATTTCATGGGATACTTGGTTGTCTAGAATTGCATGGTATGTACCAATGTCTTTAATAAGACACCTTCTCTTTGCTTTCTCATCTACTCAAGTCAAAGGAATGGGAAATACAAATTTAAAGACAAATATTTAGTTTATAAGACAAATTAATTCTCTCATTCTATATCTGAATTTCTTTTCAGAACAAGTGCTATGTAAGTTGGAGCCAAGTTCTATCCTCATAATTCCTGTTGTCAGTAAAAGTTACATGAGCTGGAGTTAAAAATATATATTTTTTTTACATTGCTTTGACTATAGTCCATTATAAAGTTTTAAAATAAGAGTATTTTTCTAATCCATTTTGTTTTGTTTGTATTGATACCTTTGATTGACACAAGAGGCATTTTGAAAACATTCAAACAAGTCATATATGTGTGTATATATGTATAAATATATGTATATACCACAAGAAGAGTAAAGTAAAATTGCCTAATGAAGTGAATACAATTGAGAGCACTTGTCACTTTCTACTTTTAGTCATCATTAGCATAAGGGAATCACTGTGCTTTAATTTGAATAATTTATTTGGACCAAGTTTGGCTTTTTCTTATTTAGTTCTTTACTCTACGTAACTTTCTTTAAATTGTTTATATTTATTCTTTTTGGGGGGTAGGGTACAGATTCTTTATTTTAAATGTAGAGGATATTTTTAGGGTGCCACACCCTACACTGATTGCTGCACTAGTGGCAAGACTTGATCCCAGATCTTTCCACCTCTAAGGCTCACTTCTACCCACTTTGTCATATAGCCTTCTGCTTCCTTAACAGCATAATAATACTCCATTAAACTAATATGCCATAATTTTTCTCTAAGTTCTTCTAAGTAAACTATCAGTTTCTACAAATAGGGAGGATGTAAAAGTTCTTTTTGCTATGTTGATTCCCCTTAATTTTTTTTTTTATTGCCATAGCTTGAATTTCTAGTTGTCAAAAATATTAAAGACAGTAGTCATCTTTCTTTCACCCCTAATCTTACTGAGAAGGCTTTTGGTATTTTTCAAAATTAGAAATAATGTTAGCTCTTGCTTTTAGATAAATGCTTTTGAGGTGATTAAGGAAAGGACTTTTCATTTTTGTATATTTTGTTGCATTTTAGAAGACAAATGAAAGTTGTATTTTGTTGAAGGCGTTTTCTGAATCTGATGATATAATTATGTTATTTTGTAATTAACATGTTCAATTTTGTTAATAATTTTCCCAACGTTGACCCATTCTTGTATCCCCGGCATTAATACAACTTAGTCATCAGTAATACACATTTTAGGTATAGTATACTTTGCTAATGTTCAGCCTAATGTTTTTGCATCAATATTCATTAGTAATATTGATTGACAGCTAACTTTCTCTGCTTTATCCCTCTTAGTTTGAGTTTCACGACCATATTATCTTGTAGGAAGATTTTTATAAGTTGTTCTCTATTTTGAGAACATTTTATGTTACACAGGGGTTATTTGTCTTTAAATGTAAAAATTTGCTGGTAAATATGTGACCTGGAGTCATTTTTTCCCCTTTAGGATCAATCAGTCCAAGAGCATTAAGCTCCTACTATGTGTCAAATACAGGGCTAAGTGCTAAGATACAAAAAGAGACAGAAGATAGTATCTGCCCTCAAGGACTTTAACAATCTAATAAAGTAAAATTTGCTTAATTTCTGTTTCTCTTAGGTGTTTAGATATTCTGCTTCCTATTTTGCTAATTATAAAATTTAATAGTGAGGCAACATACAGTCTGTGCTTTTCATTTTGTTGACCTGGAATAGCATATGGTAGGATTAATGTTGGTGATTTTATGTAATACATTTATTTCTTTCTGCATATATTTTTAATTTCTACTTTTCATAAAAAAATACTCTTGCATTTTAGTTTTCCTTGATCTTTAAATTGCTGAAATTAATCAGTAATTTATGGATTTTAAGATCTTATAATTATGAATTTAAAGTTGTAACAAATCTAAGAAATCATCTAGTTAATCACTCTTATTTCATAGTTGAGGAAATAGAAGTTTGGAGCTTTTAAGTAACTTGTCCTTTGTTATATAGCTATATGGTAGCAGATGGAATTTTAGTAATTTTTTTTTAAAGCTCATGCTTCTGTTTATTTCAATGGTCTTTTATTTTCAATTGGGTTTAATCTCTCCTTTGGCACTTAATTTTTCTTCATTTGTTCTGGAAGACATTTTAAGTATCACATTTAATTTGTTTGACCTCTCATTTTCTCTTCTGTTAATATATACACTTAGAGATAGAAATTTTCATCTAGGAACCACTTATATTCTGTCTCCAGGATTTTGCTCTATTATTTCACCATTCTCTTTTCTACAGTTATTTATTGTTTTCACGACTTACTTTTAACTAATGTTTAGAATATTGTTATTTTATTTCAATTTAAGTTAGTATCTTTGCTTCACATTTCCTATATCAAATACAATTGTATCTATGCTATACAAAGTAGATAATTTGTATCTATGCCTTTCTGCATTTATGAGATCTTTGTGTCTCATCAAATTATTAATTTTTTTAATTTTATATGACGGTTAAAATAAATCTAGTCTTTAAGATTCCCATTCATAATCTGTCAGATGCAACAATTTGTTCAGATTCACAATTTTTTAAAGATTTGAAATGTTCCGAAAGACACACATTTAAGTTACCCGCTATTATCTTGTGCTCTAGGTCAGTGAACTTCAGTTTGTATTTCTTTTAAGTACTTAGATCCTATATCGTTCTATGCATATAAATATTTAACATAAATATTATTTCATTTTCTGTACTTCCTTTAATTATATTATAGGTGTCCTGTTTTTCCATTTCTCTATGTAGAAATAAAATCAAGATATATATATATATATATATATATGTATATATATTCTTATCAGAAATCATGATTGCAATCTTCTGGTTTTTAGGATTCATAGGATCACAAAGTCATCAGATTTCAGAGTTGCAGGGCACTATAGATGTCATCTAGCTTAACCCTTACATAAATACGAATTTCCTCTATAACTTATTTGTCATATTAAACATAAATTTTTTGTGCCATCACTTTTTAAACTTTTTGTGTGTGTCTTTATATTTTACTTCCTGTATACACAGAATTTTTAGGTCCTTTGAAAAAGACAAAATTTTCTTCATCTTCCTTTCCTTAAATGAGTATGTTTAATTCTTTAACTTTCAATGTTATAATTGTCAAGATTGTTTCCCTCTCCATAAAATCCTATTATTTTTATGTTTTTAAACGATCAACAATGGGCAGTTGTAACTTGCTTTGCCTACAATGATCTCTCAGTCTCTACTTTCACACACAGGTACTCTTTGACAGTATCCCTCTGCTCAGCTCAACATCATCTCCTCCCAATTTTCTTCTTATTTTAATCTTTTTTAGATTTCTCCTTTTTAGCTCAAATAAGAGTTTCTTCCCTCTTCTCACTCTTTTGTAAGAAATTACTCTTGCTGCCTCTGGTTCCCTGATTCTTAAAAAAAGAAAGAAAGAAAGAAAGAAAGAAACAAACAAACAAACAAAACAAAAAAACCTAATACATTTCTTCCCCACACAGTCCCCCCCTCCTTTTATTTTTTTTGAAGAATATTTTTAGACCACACCTTTCTGATTCCCCTGTGGTACTAGCCTATATATATTCTTTCTGTTTCCTCAGTGATACCGAGAAAGGGTAGAACTTTCAGAGGTTAATAGTCTTGTCTGCTACTTGAAGAGTAATGTATTGAATTAGCACTTGGTCTTTTCATGCCATATATGTCAAATTTCTTTTGTCTGCTGAGTTCAACTTTCAAAGACATGGCTTGCATTCATTGGAGGAATGATTAAAAGTTTGATATACTGTTGAAGATTCAATTTTTAAAATTTAGAATATGTGTGGATTTGCAAATGATTATTTTGAGATAAAAACAGATGTCCTTTACTTTTCAGTACACCATATTTTAACTGCTTCCTTAATTTTTCTTTGTTGTAAGTTATTTTGTGTGACTCATGCTTGTGTTCCTTGATAGGTGAATTGCCTCATATTGAATACTTGTGACACTTTTTCTATTGAATTTCTTGATATTTCTGATCATTTAATATTTGTAAGCTGATATTTTATATTTGTTAGTTAAACTTTGGGATCTGCTCTGACACATTATAGATTCTATTAATTTTTACTTTGCTTTATTTTCCTATAGTTCTGGGAAATTTTCTTGTGCAATTTCGTGAAATATAACATTCAGGAGCTTTGTTTCTTCATGCTTTTCTGGGATCTGTGCAGTTCTCAGATTTTGTTCCTGAGTTGTCTTTAAGGCCAGCTGCTTTGGTTTTTAGAGACTTTAAACATTCTTGGCAGCTTAAGTGGTGCAGTAGATAGATTGCTGGGCCTGGAGTCAGGAAGACTGATTTTCCTGAGTTCAAATCTGTCCTCAGACACTTACTAGCTATGTGAACCTGGGAAAGTCACATAACCTCATTTGTCTCAGTTCCTCATCTGTAAAATGAGCTAAAAACAGAAATGAAAAACTATTCTAATATCTCTGCCAAGAAAATACCAAATGAGAGTCAGAGTCTTACATGACCAAAGCAACTGAACAACTAAATATTCTAGTTTTGTATTTAATTTTTTTCACCCATTGTTGTTCCAGCTCTTCCTTTTTGTGCTTTTCTCTGCCATGGACTTTGTCTGAGCATTTACTTGATTAAGAATTTCTACTATTTGTTCTAAACTGGAAACTTCATGGTCTTTTCCAATATTTTTTAAGTGTTTAAATTTTCCTGCTTATACATTCCTTCAATTCTTGTATTCTCAACCCCAATCTAGGAATTATTAAAATTATTCCATTTTCATTTCTTGAGGTCTTGTTATTTTTAATATCGTATTATTCTTTTTTATGTCATTTTTATATTTCTTCCTCTAATAATATTTGTTCTTTACTTTAGAGCCTTTTGTGGGGTTCTTTTTTGCTTTCTGATTTCTTCGGTCCCTCTAATTGTTCATCTGTGATATTTTCCTTTTGAGGGTTTTTTTACTTTCCCATCTTTTTTTGTTGTAGTTCTTTTAATTTATTTGGTACTTTTCTTGCTGTTTTCAGGTGACAAAGATTGCTGAGTTTAGAGATAGCCAATCACTTGGCTATGTTGCTGGGGTTCTGGAGGAACAGTATTTTGGAGGAGAAATGTGATTCATTTCCCTCTTTAAAAATGTATGTGTCAAGAAAATGGTGTTTTGGGAGTAAATATATATGTACCATTTTTACATTTGAAAATTTGGTTTTCAGACCAAAATTGCAAAATTGTAACCTCTAAAGAGAATGCCTGGTTTTTGTGGAAATCTTGACTTTAATAGTCTCTCCTGATTTTGAAGCAACACTTCAGAATAATAAGTTGACTAGAGTTAACTGCTTGACCCTGTACTCAGGTTTCCTTTTTCTTGTCAGCCAGACAGGAAAGAATATTTTAAAAAGAGAAAGACAGCCAGATTTGCAAAGTGGAAAAAAGAGGACATATTGTCATTCCAGAAGGATATTTCAGGACAAACAAATGCTTAATTTGTTTTCAAACCAACTTCTATCTGTGACTAAATGTTTTGCTCATGTTTTAAATTAGAATAAAGAGATGTTCCCTAACAATTGCTTAAAGAAATATCTTATTTGTTTTCAGCAAAGTCATTTGATGAGAACTGTTATGTATCAGTGCAATTCTATTGACTTCAGAGGTCCACAGTTCCCCCTCCACTCCCTTCCCTAGTTAATTTGCTAGTTATGAGAATTGCTATTTGACCAATTTTTGTTTGGTAGGTAAGGAAGAGTATTCAGAAATCTTGACTATTTAGCTCTTCTTCTATATTATTGTTACCAATTCTTGTATGTAATTTTCACATAGATATATTTGGGAAATATAGTCATATCTCTTTTGAGGATTGTAAATACCACATACAAATGCTTATTTCTCTCTCTCTCTCTCCCTTCCTCTCTCCCTTCCTCCCTTCCTCCCCCTCCCCCTCTCTTCCTCCCTCTCTCCCTTCCTTCCTCCCTCCCTTTCTTCCCCTTCCCCTCTCTCCCTCCTCTTCCCTTCTCTCTTTCCCTTCTCTCCTTCCCTTCTCTCTGTCTCTGTCTCTGATCAAAGTATCAGAGAGCTGGAAAGTACTTTAGGAGCTATATACTCAGATTGCCTCACATTCAAGGTGAAAAAACTAATGCTGTGAGACGTGTAAGGTATTGCCCAAGGTCACAGTAAGCAACAGAACTGGGATTTGTAACATTGGGCTCCTGATTGCCAGTTCATTGTTCATTACACTACACTTATGTTGTTTTGAGGGACCAAGTCTTATGCTTTGAAAATACCTCCCAATGACCCCCAAATAGTAGATGATCAATGAATATTTATAGATTTGCTTGAGAGTAGTTGTGAGATGATGTTTCCATTTTTAAATTAATATGCCTCACACAAAATACAAATTCCTTATCCTGGATAAACACCATGATAAGGCCCAAAACGATTTTTCTCCAACTTCATGTTCCCATCTTTATTTCGTGTTGTTTTACCTTCCCGTATTCTGCATCCTAGCCAAAAATAGACTACCTACTGATGCTGTACTTTGATACGCCATTTTCTGCCTTTCAGTGTTTGTACATGCCATTTCTCAAGCCTGGCACATTTTTCATCTCTTCTCTTTTGGAATTCTTATCTTTTTTCATGGATCAGCTCATAACTCATCTCCTGGAAGTCTTCTCTGACTTCCTCTCCTTCCCACCCTTAAACTATGAATACTCTCCCAGCTCAAATATTCTTAATTGTCTGTTCTCTACTCTGCCCCACCCCTTAATTCCCTACCCTATATAAATGGACCCAATGAGATTAAGAAACTTGCCCCAGGTCATAATGAGACATGGTAAAAGAGGGCAGTACCCTTGGACATAATAATAATAATGATAATAGCTAACACTTACACAACATATACCAGGTACTTTACAATTGTTATCTCATTTGGGCCTTGCAATAACTCTGGGATGTAGCCTGCTAGTATTATTCTCATTTTACAGATAAGGAAACTGAGGCAAACAGAGGTAAGGTGACTTGCTAAGGGTCCTACAGCTAGTAAGTTTCACAGTCTGGATTTGAACTCAAGTCTTTCCTGACTCCAGGTCCAGTATTCTACTCATTGGGCCACCTAGCTGCCTTCAGTGTTGATGTTCATAATTCATTGAATGACCATACTTAAAGTTGGTTTTTGAAGGAAGAAAAGGATTAACATTTGTATATGTGTAGGAAGTGAATTCCTTTCATGAGTTATATAGATTGAGCCATTTCATAGAAATGTGAGACAACAGGATGAGAGGATGGACTAATGTGGGGAAAGACTGGGAAAGAAACCAAATTAGGAAGCTATGGAGTCCTGGCCTTAGATGATATGGGCTTTCTCAGGTACTCATAGTATGAGTGGAGAGAAGCATATCAATGTGAGAGGTATAATGGATTTCAGATTACTAGGATTTTGGCAATTGATTGGATGGGAATGTGTGTGATGGAGAAGGAAGCATCTAAGGTGACTGAAATTTAGGATCTACATAACTGGGAGATGTTGGTGTCATTATCAGAAATAGGGTCAGCTTTAGAGAAGAAAAGATGATATTAGAGTTTGGTTTTAAATCCTAGGCTCTATATAATACAGTGGAAAGAGTGTGGCTCTGGAATCAGAGGACTTGGGTTCATTTCCCACTTCTGATACTATCCGTATGGCCTTGGGCAGGTCATTCAGCCTCTTTCAACTTTAGTTTCATATATAAATTCAAAGGTCTTGGATTGATGGCTTTTAAGGTCCCTTCTCACTCTATATATATGTATGATCTCATGGTAGACAAGTGAAGAAGGAAACGTAGGACTTTGCCTCCTATAGTTTTTACCTTTTTATTCTAGGTCTTTCTACCTTCTGCAGCCACAAAAACTAAATATAGTTAGTGATTTTTCCACCTGACACTCATTCAACTATTTAGCAGAACAACTGTTGTATTTCCTTTAGTGTTTTTCCTTCTACCATACTCCTGTGTTCTGAGGGGCCATCTGCAGTCATCCTCATCTTAATCTTGTCATTGAACTCAGATGACTTCAGAGGATAAAGTGAGGCTGGTGACTTTGTCCAGTCTTTCCTCACTTAAATCCAATGCACTTGCAAGTCAGGGTATCACCTTCCTGATGTCATGGTCCTCTTTGAGAACGAAGGACAAACAGCAGCAACCTATGATCCCCTCACCATCCTATTTGCCCTCCTAAAGCCAGTCACCATAATAATAACTGACATTTATAATATCTCTTGAAGATAGCAAAATTCTATAAATGCACATACAGTTTCATTTGAGATTTCCTATATTTATCGTCTTTGAGCCATATGACATAGCCATCAAGGTAGAAGCTCTAAGTATGATTATCTCCATTTTAGAGATAAAGAGGTTGAATTTCAGAGAGGATAAGAGATCAAGTGATTTGCCCATGATCCTACCATGAAAGCAATGGCTTTGGCACCTAGGTCTTCTCACATTTAGAGAGCACTCTGTCCACTATACTCTGCTGCCTCTGGACACATTCCCTTCTACATTTACACATTGCCAAAAATAAACTTTGTTTCATTTTTTTCTTCACTTATTTTGGAGGGAGGAGAGTGAAGGACAAGTTTTCTGTCCAAATCTCCTTTACTGAGTCATGCAGGGAGATTTCATTTTTCTAGCCTCTCTTCACTCATGGCTATTTTCTCTTTAATCAGGATGGACTAGTTATTAAGGAGCAAACCCAGCTCTACTCTTTCTGTGTCTCCCAGGTTGGCCTCTGAGTACTAGATTGTACTGCTTAGATTCAAACAGGTTCAGTTACCAAGTTGGCAACTTGCTCAGTAAGACTTGTATCTGGATATAAGACCAAACATTCTCAGTCAAACTGACTTTATGTTGGTAATTTTTTCAAACTCTATACTTTACTTTTACTCCACCTCAATACTTTACAAGCTTTATCTATTTTTTTCAAACTCTATGCTTTTAGAAACACTACACTCTTTTTGTTGTAATTTTAAACAGCTAATCAATATGACTAAATGAATAATATTACCAAAATATTTCCAGCAGCACTGTTTCCCACGTATTTATTCTTGCACTTGTGCTGAGAGAAGAGAATTTAAAGGAATGTGTGTGCACAATTTGAATAGCCCTTTTAAGAATGTCTGCATTTAATTTTCAGCAATTTAGCATGTTTCGGCTTGATCCCCTATAGTAGATGGCAGCAAAATAATTCTTACTTGAGAGTATTTCGGGGATATCTTATATTATTGATATTGGTAGTCTGCCAATGAAGGTGGTAAAAACTCTATCAATAATGAACATATATTAAACACCTACTGTGCTGCAGCCACTGTGATGGGCATACAGATACAAATGTGAGGTAGCTCTTGACCTCAAAGAAGTGATGTTGTAATGGGAAGGTGGTGGTGGTGAAGGAAAGAAAGCATACACAGAAAAGTTCCCTAGCGAAGAATGATTTAATCCTGGGAGTCAAAGAAATGGAGAATAAAGCCATAGGGTATTATAATACCCTTTAAAGAAGAAATAGTAGTATTGACTTGAATACTTTATTTTGAAGGCAGATGGCGGGATATCTAAGGGAGATGGATATGAAGCATGGTCTGGAGCCAGTCAGTCAGTCAATAAGTATTGATGAAGCACTTACAATGTGTCAGGTACTAATCGAGTACTGAAAATACAAGTATAAACAGAAAGAGCTAGAGAGTAAGAGTGTGAGTGAGAGAGAGAGAGAAGAGACAGAGAGAAGAGACAGAGAGAGAGAGGGAGAGAGACAGAGAGAAGAGACAGAGAGAGAGAGAGAGAGAGAGAGAGAAAGAGAGAGAGACAGAGAAAGACAGACAGAGAGAGAGAGACAGAGACAGAGACAGAGAGAGAGAAAGAGGATGAGAGAGATCTGGGGTCAGAGGAAGTGGGGAATGAAGATATCTGGTGCCAAGGCATGTTGGAGAAATCCACAGTATACGTCTGGTGAAAAATGGAGACAAGGCCTGCTTGGACATTCTCTTTAAATGAAGTTCTTTGTGGAGCCTTTCAGTTAGAAGGAGAGCATGCTAGCGAGGAGGTTACTTCCAAAGTCTGGATTCCAGGGCTGGACTCATCTTCTAGGGTGAAGAGGTTTCTATGGTAGGATAAGAAGTCCAGAGTATAGTCTTTTGAATGCAACTAACTATAGTGGGTTAGAGGAGTTTAAATTCTCATCTCCCGCTTTCTTCCCCTTCCCCATTCTGGACATGGTACAATGTTCCCTGCAGCAGTTACTTTACCACTTAGGAGATGGTTGCTATGAGTTGATATGACTGAAGACATTCATCACTTGGCCAATTACTTTCTAGTGACAAACCTGTTCAAGTTAGATAAGCTGATCTTCAGACAAGAGATCATCAAGGGTCCCATCCTTAAACCCCTACCATTTTGGAGGCTTGCTATAACTTTTCTTTCACCAGCCTAGCTTTTGAGCATCAAGGGGCACCTTTGTGCAAAAGGATGAATGACCAGATAACCACCATTAGATTAGTAAAATTATGTTACTTGAATGTGACTTCACAGAAAACTAGAAATACAAATATTTCACAATTCCATTGTACTGAGTGTGTATTTCAAACCTTCTAACAGATGATCTGATTTCCTAATAATGAAATGTAAAAATCAAGTGGGAAACAATTCTACATTGACACTGTCAATTATGTTTTTATGTAAATAGCAAATAGTAACTATTTCTTTTTTGGTCAGAAACCCTGAGGGTCTTCCCACCCCAGTTTGATTTTTTTTTTTTTTTTTTTTTTACTTAAAGGGGATGCCCCTTGAGTAACTACTTAAAGATGCCTATTCACTGAATGGGCTTTATCTCACTCAAAGTGAGAACCTGAAAAGACCTTAGCCTAAAAGGGTCAGGGTCTCCCATTGCATCCTGGGCCTCTCCAGTCATCTTGTTGAATATCTGGCCATTGGACCCAGATGACTCTAGAAGAGAAAGTAAGACTGGTGACCTCGCATAGCCCTCCCTCACTCAAATCAAAGTCAACTGCAAGTCATGTCATCTTTAACCTGATGTCATTGTTCTCTTCAAGAATGAAGGACAAACACAACAACAACAACCACTGTATTTTGCATAGGGACAGCATGGTCTACTGTAAAGGACATTTGACTGGGATTCAGAACTAATAATGAAACACTTTATACGTAAATGTCTCATTTGATAAAATTTTAGTCCTACTCTTGTCCCTCACTAGTCATGTTAAGTTGGGCAAGTCATTTAATCTCATTGGGGTTCAATTATCTCCTCTATATAAAATGAGGGAGTGTACTAGATAATTGCTCTGTTAGATTTTTGGAACACCTCCCATTCTAAGTTGGCAGCGGTTGAATTGCACTTGCCTTAGGAAAATCCTATGATTCTTCCTCAAGTAAACTGACTATTTTGACTTCTGAGTAGCCTGTCCCAATGTCAGTATGCCAAAGGCCTACAATTTTTTTTTTGCTATATTTATTGGCTATATCATGACTTAGAAAGTTTATATGTTTAGCAAGTGCCTGAATTTAAACCAAGTCTTTTTGAATATAGTTCCCAAACTCTATGTAAGCTCTACACTGCTTTTCTCTCCTTCATATAGTCTCAATTTTCCAACATCACCATTTTTAGTATGTGCCTAGTGAGTTGCATATCATTCAGGGTGAAATGAAAATCACTGTAAAACTTTGATGAGTGCTGTAAGAATGGATTCTCCTTAATTTAATTAATTGACTGGTTAAGAGTTAAATAGGAACTCCTGTTGCTTTAAAGCTAGCTAAAAATGTTCCTAAAATACATGAGTCCACTTTCCTCAGGTAAGTTTAGTTCAAACCATTTTCAAGTCAGAATGAGACATGTTCCAAAAGTTTATCTGTAAGTCAATTTGAAGTTCTGAATGGATCTTCCCATAGAAACAGTATTGCAACAGGAAGTTATGTTATCAGGCCAAACCCTAAAAGTCTATTTATCCCATAGAATACTTGCATTTTAGTCCTTCTAATACTACAAAAATGATAATATATATTCAAAACTCAAGTGGATCCAGCATCACCCTGATGTAGGTATTCCCTTCACTCTCAAATCTATGCTATATCTATCCAACCTGCCCATGGTTTTATAGGATAATAGATCTCAGAAGCCCCCTTGTTTACAAATGAGGAAACTGAAGTGGCTCAGAGAAGTTGTGTCTTCCCAAGCTAAACAGTCAGTAAGAGTCAGAGGTGGGATGTGAACCTGGGTCCTCTAACTTCAAAGCCGCTGTTTGTTTCACTATACCATAAACATGGCCGTGCTGGCTCACATAAATTGCAGATTTATCCAACATTTTAGAGATCGTTCTCTAGGACTTTTTAAGTTCCATGAGTACCAGTGCAGCACTTTGGTTGCAGATCTGTTAATTCATTCTTGCTTGATATGACTAAACCACCTTCTCTTTCAAGCTTACATTTCTTGTATTGTTTTTACACCATTCCTTGTATGCAAGGCATTATTGCTAATACAGCGCAATCTCCTCCCAACCATCATGCTTCTTGACATTTGACTGATCCATAATTTTATTTCTTTGGAGACTGTGGTAGTCTGTGACTTGAAACAATAGTAATAATAATATGTAATTCTTGGCCTTTGAATAATTTTTGAAATACTTTTACATATATAGCAGAACCTAGTTAATATCTATTTGCATAGAATAATAATAATTTAAAAAGTCTTTAGATCAGCCCCCTATTCCTCCCCTTCCTTTTACTCTGGGTGTTTGGAATTGCAAGACCAAAAGCCATTTGCCCTGGATTGGGTGGACACTGATGAGAAATCCAGTCATCAAAATCTGCTTCCTATTTGTAAAATCAGGTTGTTTCTGACTACAGAAATTGCTTACCTTGTGAACATAACTGAATCTTTCTTTAAATGAGGCTCTTTGGTGGCTCTAGTTCATTATTCATAAGAATTCTTACAGGGTAATGATGGGGATAGAGAAGTTCATCAGTAAAAAAGTCTTTTTAAAAATATCTACTATGTATGTACCTTGTCCTTCTTCATTACCCCATTATTCTACGTGATCTACAAAATGTAAGAAATTGAACTAAGTACAGGGAATCTGGAATTTTTTTCTTTTTCGAAGAAAATCCTGCTATTAATTCAATTCAGACTAATATGCATTTATTAATTGCTTAATATTGGTATGTGTCAAATGCTAGAGATCCAAAGACAAAAGTGAAGCCGACTCTGCCCTTAAGATGGGGTGGGGGGGGAGTAGGGATATAATATATACACAAATCAGTAGATACAAAATAACTTGGAGTAGAAGAGGATAGGTTACTTAATAGGTTACTTATAGTTCTCTTCATTTATAGTTAGAGGGCTAAGAAGAAATACAAGTTATTTTAATTTTTCTATTTAATTTAGATTTTTACCATACGTTGAAATGAGTTAATTTTTCCTGGTCAGGGAATAATGTGTTTCAATTAAAATTTAACAAAAAAAAGAAAAAGAAGGCAAAGTCCTATTGTGAGTTATTTTGTTTGGTCACAGACCTGGTAATATAGGAGAGGTGGCATGATGTACCCCAATGGATGGAGGGTATGAAACTTGAGTCTCTGTCCTCCCCTCCACCATAGGACTTTCTGTCTGACATCTCCATTTCAGGTCCTTATCTTTAAAATAATAATAATAATATATATGCTATCTTCCTCACAGGGTTATTGTGAAGATCAAATGAAATAATGCATCCAAAGTATGCCATTAGCATCAAATGGTGTATGAATGTAAAACATTATTCTATCATGTTGTCACTTTGAGCAATGTCAGCATTTTCCCCTCCATAGGCTAAATGGCTAACTCTCCACCACAAGTACTGTGATAACTGTATTATTTAATAGTTATAAGAAGAACAAAGCCAGAGCTGGGTATTTTGAACTTAGCAAAGAGGTACAATTCTGATGTACATATCTGAGCCTTTTGGAAAAGAACATCTCTTTGAATTTATGAATGGCCACCAGTACCTAGGAATTTTAAGTTGCAAAAATTTGGTGAGGTAAATAAAAAAGAAGAGAATCTTAATCTTCAGAGACAGCTTCAGAAAGATTCAGGTAGTAATGGGACTTGTTCATTTAAAATAAAAAAGATATATTGGGAAATATTGGGACAAAAATGTTCTATTTTAAATTCAGTAATATCTTTATGTTCATTATTTATTTGTAAAGCAATCCAGGAAAAATATTGCATACAAATAGTTTCTTTAAGGAAGGATTGTCATTATTTAGTGGAAATGTTCTCAGATTGCAATATCTGGAACTATTAATAAAACAGCTATACTCGAACAAAGCTAATCCATACCCATTTGATATTTAATATGCCAACAGAGCTGTAAGTGTCCAGCAGAGACATATAAAATGACCCAAGAACTCAAGGGAAATAAATCTGGATCTATGTTTTCTAACCAAATACAGTCCATTATTCATTGAAATGTCACAGTCTGTTGTGCTTTTAGCTTATTATTTGTTATAAGACATAGATAATTATTAGTCAAGATAATAATTTCTGAAAAAAGTGTGAAGGAACTATTTTTTTCCCTAAAGTAGGTTGTTAAATATCTCAGGACTGTGGGGTTAAATGGGGCAAACTGTGGCAACAGCATGCCATTGTTTGTTGTTGGATGAAATTTAAAACACAAACTTAAAACAATAGAAAAAAAATTGGCAGTTGCTGAAAAAAAGGCATTTGCTTAAAGTTTTAATTTTTAGTAGCTCTTGGAGATTGAGGGCCAAAGGTGCTCCTCTCCACTCTATAATCCAGAAATGGGTATTGGCAGTGGAATTGCCTAAAAGTTACCTTGCAAGGCTTCTACTCCCTCTCAACAGAAAATACTTCTCTCTGCCCTTGTATAAACCCTCAATGAGCTCCCTAAGAAAAAATCCCCAGGATCAGATGGATTCAGTGAATTCTATCAAATATTTGAGGAACAAGTAATCCCAATTCTATGTAAAGAGGGAGTCCTACCAAATTCCTTTTATGACACAAATATCGTTTGCCTCATTTCTTACCTAGCCTTTAATCACTGAATGGGTGTTGCCTAAGACAAACTGAGACCTGGGAAATACATAGCTTAAAAAGGCCAAGGTCTCCCACTGCATCTGGGGCCATCTCCAGTTATTCTGACCTATGGCTTTCCACTGGACTCTGACAACTCTGGAGGAGAGAGTAAGACTGATAACTTTGTACAGCCCTGCCTCACTTAAATCAAATTCACTTACAAGTCAAGATGTCACCCTTCTGATGTCATTTGTCCTCTTTGAGAACAAAGGATTGACAACAACAGTCTCTCTGGTTTTGATACTTAAACTAGGGAGAGCAAAAACTGAGAAAGAAAATTATACATTGATTTCCTTAATTAATATAGTTAAAAAATTTTTCTTAATTAAAATACTAGTAAGAAGATTACTCCAATATATCACAAAGATCATACACTATAACCATGTGGGATTTATATAAAGAATGCTGGGATGGTCCAATATTAGGAAAATTATTAGCATAATCATATTAACAACAAAAATCATATGATTATATGAATAGATGTAGAAAAAACTCTTTTACAAACTACAACATTCATTTCTATTAAGTACACTAAACAGCATAGGAATCAATTGAGCCTTTTTAAAAATGATAAGCAATATCTTTCTAAAACCAAGAATAAACATTATCTGTAAAGGGGAGAGTTTTGAAACCATCCAAATAAGAGCAAGAGTTAAGCAAGGATGTCAGTTGTTACCACTAGTATTCAGTATTGTACTAGAAATGCTAGCTCTAACAATAAGGCAAGAAAAGGAAATTGAAAGAATAAAAATAGACAATGAGGAAACAATATTCTTGCTCTCTGCAAATGATATGATGGTTTACTTAGAGGACCCTAGAGAATCAACTAAAAAACTAGTTTAAATAACTTCAGCAAAGTTTCAGGATATAAAATAAATTCTCATAAACCATTGGTATTTTTATATATTACCAACCAAACCCAGCAGGAAGAGATAGAAAGAGAAATTAGATTTAAAATAACTACAAATAATATGAAACACTTGGGAGTCTACCTACCAAGACAAATCCAGGGATTATAAGAACATAATTGCAAAACATTTTTTACACAAAAAAAGACACACATCTAAACAACTGGAGAAATGGTATTTGCTTATGGGTACTCTGAGCCAATATAATAAAAAATAATGCCAATTCTATCTAATTTAATTTGCTTATTCAGTGCCATACCAACAAATACCAAAGAATTATTTTATAGAGCTAGAAAAAATAGTAACAATTCCTCTGGAAAAACAAATAAATGGTCAAGAATATTAAGGGAATAAATGAAAAAAAAAATTAAAGAAAGACTGCCTAGCCATTCCAGATTTCAAACGATATTACAAAGTGTTAATCATCAAAAGAAGAAGGAAATGGCAAATCACTTCAGTATCTTTGCCAAAAAAAACCCCATGGACAGTACTGAGATGATAAAAGAGATGAAACCAGGATATAAGTCCCTCAGGTCAGAAGGGGCCCAACATGCTACCAGGGAAGAGCAGAGGGATAACTACAAGAAGTTCCAGGAAGAATGAAGAAGCAGGGCCAAAACTGAAAGGAAACTCAGCTGCTGACATGTTTGGTGACAAAAGGAAAGTTTGATGCTGTAAAGATCAATATTGCATAGACATCTATGAACCAAAGTAAGCTGAATTGTGGTCAAACAGGAGATGGAAAGATTAAGCATTGACACCTTGGGTATCAGTGAATTTAAGGGGATAGAAATGGGTGAATTTAATTCAGATGATCACTACATATGCCACTGTGGGCAAGAAGATTGATCCTTAGAAGGAAAGCTATGGCAAATCTGGGCAGCATACTAAAAAGTAGAGATATCACCTTGCTGACAAAAGTCTGTATAGTCAAAGCTATGGTTTTCCCAGTAGCAATGTATGGATGTGAGAATTGGATTATAATATCTGAGTGCTGCAGAAGCAATGCTTTTGAATTGTGGTGCTAGAGAAGACTTTTGAGAGTTCTTTGGACCACAAGGTGGTCAAATTAGTTGATACTTGAATAAATTAATTTATTAAAGAAAAGGGAAGAGGACCCACTTATACAAAAAATATTTATTTCAACCTTTTTTGTGGTTGGTAAAGAATTGGAAATTGAGGGAATGCCCATCTATTGGAGAATGGCTGAACAAGTTGTGGTATATGATTATGATGGAATACTACTGTGATATAAAAAATAAGAGCAAGATCTTTTCAGAAAAATCTGGAAAGACTTGTATGAACTCAGGCAAAGTGAAGTGAGCAGAACCAGGTCAACACTGTAAGCAGCAACAGCAATATTGTAAGAATGATCAACTGTGAAAGATTTAGCTTTTCTGATTAAGACAATTCTAAAGGCCTCATGATGAAAAATGCTATTCAATTCCAAAGAGCTTATCAGCTCTAAATGCAGATTGAAGCCACCTTTAAAAAAATTCTTGATCTTTTTTGTTTAATTTTGTTATCTTCTTCAACATAGCTAACATGGCAGTGTGTTTTACATGACTTTGCATATGTAATCAAAATCAAATTGCTTGCCTTCTTAAAGGAGGGGAGAGATGGGAGTGAAAGAGAGAATTTGGAGCTCAAAGTTTAAAAAAAAGATTGTAAAAATTTTTTTACATGTAATTGGGAAATATTTAACAAAATAAAAATAATTAAAAAGTCAAAAGTGGGGTTAATTGAAATGGGGCTTGTTGTGATTCAGATTCAACTCAATATAGATACCAAAAATGCTCCTGAAGCAACATGGGAAAGAAATTGAAATGGAGGGTTGGGTAGTGAAGAAAGAGGAGTTGAAACTGCAGCAGATATTTTGAGAGAAAAAAAAAAGATTGACAGCTGTTCTTGATCAGGAGAGGAGGAAAGAATGGGACACTTTTTAGTTAATATAAAGAAACTGACTGTGGAATGTGAAAGCAGGTAATGTTTCCTGTAAAAATTCAATGGAGGGATGTACAAGGTGCCAAAATAAGTCTTTGGCAGACATAGTTCGGCAATTATGGCTCTATCTAGATGGTGTTTAGTGAATGAAAATATTGTACCTGTAATAGCTGCCATTTCTCCCTAAACAGTCACACCAGTCAGTAAATACTTCTGAATCAACTTATTTATGGAAAGTAGACTGACAGAAATAAATTAATTTATGCTGCACTTAAGGACTATTGTACAGAACACACAGTTTCTTACTTTCTTGTGACTATGTAACAGATGCTTAAGTTTTGTAATTTATTCCTCTGAGAGGCTGTACTGTGAAACTCAGAGTTTTCTACCTTCTATTTTATTACTCCTTAGTCTGCAGTCTTTAATGTAGCTCAGCAAATAAAACATAAAACTTTTCCAAGTAGCTTAAAAATGCTTTAGTACCTTTGCAAGGGATTGTATTTTGGGGTTGTCTTTTTAGAGGATGAAGCGGGGAAAGAAAAAAAAAATGGAATTGAATTTAAAAAAGAAGAAAGGTCTAATTAAATCCGTAAAATAGGGCAGGTGGATACTTATGATATCTAGACCATGAAATCTTGGGGCTTGATGGGACTTTAGAGGTCATCTATTCCAATTCTCTCATTTTTCAGATAAAGGGATTTAGGCTAAACCAGGTTAAGTGACTCATCCAAGTTAGGTCATAAGGTAGCTTTTAGGAGGGACGGTAAAACAACTAGATTGCTCAGTGGATAAAGTGCTAGGCCTGGAGTCAGGAAGATGTGAGTTTGAGTCCAAGCTCAGAGATTTACTAGCTGTGATCCCTGGGCAAGTCATTTAACATTGGTTTGTCTTAATCCAGTGGAGAAGGAAATGGCAACTATCTTTGCAAAGAAAAGCTCATAAAAAGGGGTCAAGAAGAGTTGGACATGACTGAATGTCTGAATGACAATAATGAGAGACAGACCATAGAAATCCATACCTCATTCTTTCCCTGGGAGGGACAAATGGCATCTGCAAGGTGGCCTGGTGGTATTTTGGATTAGAATCTAGGTCATCTTGTGGCATACATCCTCAAGAAATCTGCAATGATTCCATTATTCTGGTTTAAAGTCTATAAAAACATAGGTGATTTCTTGCATCCTCATTGGGTCACCTAGCACCTGCCTGCTCTCTTTGTCAGACCTGAACTCTAAGTGAAAATAGGTAGTATGGTCAATGTGACAGGGGAAATTCCAAATGATCAGTTCTATTTCTTTTCCTTGCTTTTTGAAAATTTTTTTTGGTTATTATCATATTATTATCATTATTAAAAATACAGCCATGGGATAATAGGTATGGAGCTAGCCTTGGAGTCAGAAAGCTCTTTGATCTAGTCTCATCTCTGATATCGACTAGGTAACCCTAGATGAGTAATTTAACTTCTCTGCATCCTAGGCAACTTTATAAGACTATATATTGCAGTTTGGGTGTCAGCCTGCATTGGTAGAGTAAGTTTCCTCATTAGGAGCCTCCAATACCAATAAAATTATAGGTCTAATAAATTATTATTAAAATTTTTTTAGGCTTGTGATTTCATTGGCAAAGGAATTTTAGCTACATATGAGCATATACAGCTAAAACTATATGTAAATTTAAATTAAATTAATTGGTATTTAATTAAATTATTTAGTATTTAATTAAAGTAATATTTTAGTAGATTTGTTATTTCAATGGTATGGTACATTCTCAGGGAGAAAACTACTCTACCAGTGCAGACTGACACTCAGTCTTCAATTTATAGTCTTAAAGAGTTGCCTAGGACATAGAACATGCCCTGGATTATTAATCTAATAATTAGATATTAATTATCTGATGATGATTATTATGTCATTACACTATAAAAGTTTTTAGATGACTAGTAACAAAAAAGATAAAGCTATAGGATCATAAAATGGTAAAAACTAGTAGGCATTTCTCATTTTCATCCTCATTCCATTTTACGATAGAGCATATGAATGACTTAAAAAAAAAAACCCAAACACATTTAGTAAGCCTTTACTAGGGGTCAAGCCCTACAATAAACTCTGAAGATATAGGTACAAATAGAATGATAATCCCTCTTCTTGAGGATCTTGCTTTCTAATAGGAAGAAATAAAACATATGGGAAATGATGGTCAAGGAGAGATTTGGCTTGGAAAGTTACAGGGATAGTGAGTGGGGCCATAGGGGAGTATGGAGGCACATCCTTTCTGGAAGTTGATTTGATCATATTTTAAGGAAAGGGAAATAGGTATGCAGCAGAATGAATCACACAGGGTGAGATTTCAAAGAATTAGGTGAAGTATGTCTGGAACCAGTCCTAAATATTACTAGTGGGTGTCACTAAAGTGACCATTATTCAGAACAACATCTTTGTGGAGGATCATTTGGAATAGAGAGAGAATTGAGCCTGAGAGGCCAATCGTAGAAGACTATTGTAATAGTTAATGTGAGTAGAGAGGAAATCATGAACTGAAAAAAGAAATGACAAGATTTCATAACTAATTGGATATGTGGAATAACTAAGAATAGAGAATTGAAGATGTCTCCAAGATTGGAAATCTGGGTTACTAGAAAGTTGGAGTAAGGAAGTTAAGGATTGAGGGAAGAATAATGAATTCTGTTTGGTCATTTGAATTTGGCATGCCTTTGAGAAATTCAGTTCAAAATATCCAGTGGGTGGTTGATATTGTAGCACTGGAGCTCAAGTGAGAGAATAGGGCTGGATATATAGATCTTACAATCATCACCAAAGAAATGATTATTGAACTCATGGAAACTTGTTGTTCAGTCATTTCAGTTGTGTTGGACTCTTGATGGCCCCATTTGAGGTTTTCTTGACAAAGATATTGGAGTGGTTTGACATTTCCTTCTCCAGCTCATATTACAGATGAAGAAACAGAGGCAAACAGGATTAAGTTCAGGTCATTCAGCTAGTAAGTGTTTGAGGCTGGATTTGAACTCAGGAAGAGGAATCTTCCTGATTATAGGCCCAGTGCTCTATCCATTGTACCACCTAATTGCACTATGATCACTAAGGAAGAAAATATGGAATGAAAAGAGAAGAGAGCCCACATAGAACCTTGTAGAGAGACTGTAAATGGCCATGACATTGATGAAAATCTAGCAAAGGAGACTTAGAAGGGATGGTTAGGAAGGTAGGAGATGAATCAAGAGAGAATAGATTCAAGAAAATCCAAAAAGAAGCTATTCAGGAAGATAAGATAATCATCAGTGTTAAATGTAGCAGAGAAATCAAGAAAGATGAGGACTGGAAAAAGGGCATTAAGGCCTTCAAGGGACCATTGGTAAATGGAAAGAGCAGTTTTAGTTGAATGATGAGGTCAGTTACATTGTAGTGATGGGTTCAGTAGACAGGGAGAGAAGAGGAACCGAGGCCAGGACTATAAATAGCAGGCGTTCATAATAGGATATAGTTAGGAGGGTTTTTTTTTGTTTGAATACAATAAAAATATATTTGTATTCGTATCTTTTGTTTTAGATAATTTTGATTTTCCTCTTCATCCTTCCTTTCCCCATTACTAAAAGGTCAACTCCTAAAACAAAGAATTATTTTTTTAAAAAAGAAAAAAAAGAATGTGTTAAAAAAAGTCTCATGTTATATGCAATGTTGTATATCCATGACCTGTGACTTCTGTAAAGGAGCAAGGTTTTTTTATGTCTCCTTTTTTGGGACAAAACTTATTCTTTATAGTTTTGTAACATCCAGTGTTGATTGTTTTGCAGTGGTTGATATTTCCATTCATGTTGTGTTGCTTTTCAGTTTTGCATCAGATGTTTGTGTCTTTCACGATTCTATATATCCGTAAAACTTTCTATTTTTAACAGAAAAATGATATTTCATTACTTTCATTTACCACAATTTGTTTAACTTTTCCCCATTTGAAAATCTAGGATCAAAGCATTTGAGCCTAGTTGCACTGATCTGGACTTCAAATATTCTGCTTTTTGCCTCTCCTAGGATGCCTTAATCCTAGAGCTTTTAGGGAGATGATTAGATTTGTGATCCTAATTCAATCTGCAGGATCTTGTCACTTCTTATATCCTCTCCTTGACATACTCTCTGTCTCAACTGTAGAGAAACACAGAATCTGACTGTGGGCCATACAAATATACTTTGGAGAAAACAAGCATGCTACATGAACTGCCTTCTACAAAAGGTCAGCATCTGGGTTTTTATAAAAGCGACAAAGAGGGAACTAGGAAGAAGATCACATATCACTACTGCCCAGCCAGTACAAGCTTATAGAAGATGGAAGAAGCTTGACTATTATCTCCTCCCAATATCTGTGGGGGCATAGTAGACTGTAAACTTCCCAAAAGATAGAACAGTTTTAACAATTGTACATCAGCCCTGTATGTACCATAGGAACCCTGCTTAAATACCTTTTCTTTCTTAAACCTTCCCATGAAACTCATTTGAATTTCCCCAATTATATTACCCCAAGTCTTCACACCTAATACTAACAGCAGCCATTGTCAAGGCATATAGCAAATGCAGCATAGTATTAGGGAGTCCAGCAATTGGCAAAAAGGCCTAGAGAGTCAGCATTGGAAGGTCTAACAACAGGAAACTATGACCTAGCTCTAAGGACTAAGCCACCTGATACACTGAGAACTCACGATCATGGCTGAATAGAGCTCACTAATGTTTTCATGAAGGCCTTGGATATTTTGGGGCTCACACTGTTATGAACTGTGACTCAGTGCCATGATGAGTCAGAAGGGATATGGCAGGGATCCAGAAAATATATAATCCTGAAAGAATGGAATTGGAAAAGGTCCCAGCACCAGACAAAAGACTTTTGAGGGTCTAAACGTGCAGGTAATCAGAGTCCCTGGCAGGTAATAGGGACCAACCACAAACCGTGGCTTGAGATAAAGGCTCCAATTACTAAGAGGGCTGACTGAGTAGGGCCAAAGTAGAATCTTGATTTTGAAAAAACTGAAGTGAAGTCAGGGAGACAGTGGAGATTGAAGAAGGAATACCCTTTTAAGAACCAGGCCAAGAGGTAGAGACTAGGACCTAAGGAACAAAGAAAGAACTCAGTTACCAGGACCAGAATACAAGTTGGGGGTTCAGGAACTGAACACTATATCATTAAAACAACCTGGAGAAGAGTTGAGGAAATCTACCTCCCTTCCTTCAGTGTTGTGAATGTCAGGAATGGTTGATATAGGTTTACTGAACTGCTACTTTTCTCTTAAAAACAAACAAACAAAAACAAAACAGCCCCACTTTTTTGCCAGGGAAGGCTTGCTAATATAGGAGAGGGGAGAGAGATATGAAATTTGTGATATGAAAACAAAAGGCTTCAATAATAAACAGACAAATAAGATTGATAGATAAATTACCAAACCAGGGTTTGGAGGCAACAAGTGTGGAGATTAGAGGGAAATCCCAACCCTACATTTCAGGAAAAATAGCCTTTTTAAATATCAAAAGCCCCTTTTTGCTTTTCCAGGAAGTAATGTATAAAAATTTCAAACCTGAATAAAAACTGCCTAGGAGGTCTACAACATTGAGCCAGAAAGTAGCCTGGCTTATCTAGGCCCCTTGCTTATAATAGCCAATTTACATGAGCATAGAAATAAAATTTAAGTCCTAGGAGACTATCACTTCCTCTAGTAGAATGGAAGTTCTTGAAGGTAAAGATTATTTTAGAGCCTGCTAAATGGCTCAGTGGATACAGCACTGGCATCAGGTAAACCTGAGTTTAAATCTAGTCTTAGGTATTTACTATGTGATCCTGGGCAAGTCACTTAACCTCTATTTGCCTTAGGCCACAGGAGAAGGAAATGACAAACCACTCTAATATTTTTGCCAGGAAAATCCCATCCTGGGTCACAAAGACTGATAAAGCTGAATGACTCAAGGACTAGGACTGTTTTCCTCAGATCATAAGAGCTTAGAATTAGAGCTAGGAAGTGCCTTCTAGGCCATTTCATTCAATCCATTTAATTTGCAGTTAAAGACATTAAGTGCCTGAGATCTTACATAGGTAGCCCAAGGTTACATAGTAAATAGCAGGATCAGGATTAGAACCCAGGCCTTCTTCCTACTTGAAGTCCTCTTTCTATTGTATGGTACCATACCGTCTATCCCAGTGCCTTGTAGCCATATACAGTAGTAAATGCTTTTTGAATTGTTTGGATGAACCATGAATGAGTGAGCTAAGAAAGTACCAAAGTTGGAGAAGGGGTATAAGGAGAGACTAAACTGGATAAGGGCAGCTAGGTGACATAATAGAGGGCCTTGAGTCAGGAAGACTTGAGTTCAAATTTGACCTCAGATGCTTTCTGGTCACTTAACCCTGTTTGCCTCAGTTTCCTCATCTGTAAAATGAGCTGGAGAAGGAAATGGCAAACCAGTCCAGTATCTTTGCCAAGCAAACCCCAAATAGGGTCATGGAGAGCTAGATGTGACTGAACAACAACAAATTAGATCAGCACTTACAATGAGAACAAATTGATTCTAGTAGAAAATTCAGTTAGATTGCCAGTCAGGTACGAGGAGCCTGCAGCCTTGAGATGACACATGGCCCTTTAGGTTTTCAAGTGCAGATCTTTAACTGAATCCAAACTTCACAGAACAAATTCCCTTAATAAAAGGATATAGTCTATAAAACTTGGGCTCAGTCAAAAGGCTGTACCCAAGACCTAGAAGGCCACATATATCATCAAGGTCACAGGTTCCATACCCTGGACCTAAGCAGTGCTGTGTTGATAACAAATATCCTATGGAAAGTGAGAGGCTTAGACTCAAGACTTCTAGGCCTTCCCCCTCTAAATCCTATGATCTCATGATTTTAAATTGTAAAACAGCAATGGGAATAATTAGATCATTAAGATGGCTGGCAGCCAACATCGCTATTCCCTAACCTTCCCCACTTCCCCCAAACTATTATTTCTCAGACAACCCTGACAATCTATTCCTCAGTATTGTTTTTCTAATCACTCCCACTTTGATTTCCTTATCACCTTTCTGAAAACCTTGCTCTCATCCTGAAATACAAATTTTTATGGGCATGTGCTATGCCCAACCTCAGTGTGTTTGCCCACTGGAATGTTTGATTAGTGATGTGTGGGCACACCTGACAATATTTCAAAATAGCGGTTCATTTTCTGTGAGCTTGAAATGCTTTAAACATGTTTTATTTTATTTACTTTTTTCTTTTAAGGAAAACAAAATATTTTTGAGCTGAAACCTTGAGGCATACTTTACCTAGATCAGCCTTTTTTTTTTTTTTAAACTATTGAGTCATAAATGGGCTGTGTCAGAAGCACCAGGCAACCTTAATAATGGCATCTCAGCAGGGAGCTCTATAATTATTGTACCCTGTGGTGTGGACTGCCAGCTACTACTAAGTTTGACAGAGGAAATGAGATGATCAATGTTATCCAGTCTCTTTCTTTAGCCGAACAAAGATGACTCAACTCAGTCAATTGTTCACTGCTAAGAGCGGGCCATTAGCAAATGTTAAGACTCTAGCACTTTGAATGAGATGGGATCCCAGCCTGATGCTGAATCTATAGGGCTCCAACAACCCAACCTCAGCTAACTGACAACAGAGTATTCTCACAAAAAAAAAAAATTAGAAACCTCCAGACAGAGTGGCAGCTATGATTTATAGTAATTATTATACAGGTTGATATTTTGCCAGTTAATGGGACTAAATGAGATTTTAAATTTCTAAAATATTGACAGACAGCTTTTCCTGTACTATGATGTCAGCCTTGACAATGATTATTCTAAATTTTACTAACCCAGGAGAGGCAATATGGTGTTGCAGAATGATCACTAGTCTGTAGTCCAAAGATGTGAGTTCTAGCCTTCATCTGGATCGTGAGCTCTATCCAATCCCTCTGCTTTCTCAGGTGCTATGATTGTTCTGACTTCACGTGCCTCCTTTTCCAATTTCGATCCTGTAGCTAGTGTATTTAAATCCAAACAGTCCTCCCTTCTCAGATCTCTCAGCCCCTTGTCTTGTCATCACTCTTCCCTAGCCAAGCCTCAGTCCTGGAGGACTCCCTTCATTTCCCCTCTCTACTCCTACTCACGTTCTAATGAAAGGATCTAGAGAAGTCACCCAACCCCTTGCTAATTGTGTATATTATAAATTTATGTTATCATAATTCACCCACACCATTCCAACAGCACAACAATCCTTGTTTTCTCTTGTCTTCCATCAATCTCTTGTCTTTTCCAACAAATTATATCCTCAATACTCTCCCCTCTGTTTAAATCTTGAGTCTCTCCTTATATATTAGTTCCTTCTCTATTGCTTTCAAACATGTCCAAGTGTCCTCTATCCTTATTTAAAAAAAAATCCTCAACTAGTCTATACCAATCCACACAGCTGTCATCTAATATATATTCTTCCTTTTCTCAGTAAAGTTTCTAGAAAAAGCCATATATACTACCTATCTCTATTTCTTCCCCTCCTCTTATAATCTGGCTTCTGGTCTCATCACATTCTTTCCTTTCCCTAGTTTACCTATTACTTTTGAGGTTACCTAGATTTTATTTTAAACTTCTTACTCTCTCTTGTCCCTTGTATCCAATCAATCGCCAAGGCCTGTGAATTTTACTCCTCCATCACATCTCGGGTATATACCTCCTTCTCTTCTCTGACACTGCTGCTACCCTGATGCAGGCCTTATTACCTCATGTCTGCTGGCTCATCTTTCCGTCTCATATCTTTCTTCACTCTAGGCTGTCCTTGGCACAAAATGTCAAAATCACCTTCCTAAAACTCAAGTCTAATCATGTTGCCCGCTATTTGTAATCGATCCCAGTAGATCCCTCTTACCTTCAGAATTAAATGTAAAATCCTTGGTTTGGTTTTTAAAGTCCCTCATAGCCTGACTATTCCTTACCTTTCCAGTTTTCTTATACCTTACTCCCTTTTACATACTTTGCCATTTAGGGAAACTGGCCTCCTCACTGCTCATCATGCAAATTGCTCTAGCTTCTGCTCCTCCCATTTTTACTGGTTGTCTCTCAGTTCTGGAATTCTGTCTCTCCACATTTTCACCTCTTGGCTTTCCTGGCTTTGTTCAAATCTCTGCTGAAATCCCACCTTCTACCAGACTTTCTCTACCCTGCTTTATATGAGGGTCTTCCTTCTATTGATTATCTTCAATAAGTGGCAAAGAATAGAGTGCTGGGCCTGGAGCTGGGAAGACCTGAGTTCAAATCCTACCACAGATATTTACTAGCTGTGTGAGCTTGGGCAAGTCACTGAACTTCTCTCTTTTTCAGTTTCCTCCCTTATAAAATGGGAGTAACAAAAGCACCTTTCTCCCAGGATTGTTATAAGGATCAAGTGAAATGATAATGGTAAAGTCCTTAGCATAGTGCCCGATACATTGGAGGTGCCATATAAATGCTAGCTATTGTTATTATTATTATTGCATATCCTGTATATATCTTGTTTGTATGTAGTTATTTTATGTTGTCGATCCCGTTATATTGTGAAGTTCTTTTTTAAATGTTTTTTTTCTCTTTGGAGTGGAGAAGGCAGGGCAGTTGGGTTAAGTGACTTGCCCAAGGTCACACAGCTAGTAAGT